>OZ038481.1:98506909-98546909 GCA_964036315.1 Acanthosepion esculentum
ACGAATAACCTTCTTCTTCTAGTTCTTCTTCTCTCAAATCTTTGACTGATTGAAAGCTAAGATGGCGCTGGCAAAGACCGTGGCACCATGGAGTAACTGTTGGGGGCTGGCTTTCCGGAAATATGGCGTTTAGCTGGGCTGGAACGAGACATTCCCTCAAGACTGGATGCGCTCAGTGTCCGCAGGTGTCTGCAACTATATTCTCACTTTAAAACCCAAAATGGTCAAGTTACACTGACCGCTTCAGTTTATTAACAAGGTGGCGCCTTGGTGTGGGTATTTATCTACGAGGCGAGTCTGCTTGACAATTACGAGTGCGATTTTCACAGTGTGCTCCTTACAAAATGTCGACATTAAATAACAATGGTTGACGTCGTAAAATTAAATAATTAACCAAGTTAAGCAGTAACGAACTTTAAACGGGTGACCTTTCAGGACCTGTTAGCATCTTTTTTTTTTATCTTGGGCAAAATGTAGTAAATAAAAGAAACAAAAAGAAGCGGAAATCGATCTATGCGATTATTTAAAAACATTTTAAATTTATTATCGAAGTATTATTCTCATCCAGATTATTATAGATTTTTATAGACACGACGCTTCGGCTAAATAATCTCTGACTATCTTCAGGTGTTCATTATTTTGGTTGATATAGAATATCATATATATCGATCATTGTGTTACGTTGATTATCGTTACAAAAGAATACAATAATCAACATATATGATATCACATATCAGCCAAAATAACGGACACCTGAAGATAGAAGGGTACTTTGTGTTGATCAGTCAGTTATGTGCCATGCGTGATACACGCTTAGTTTATCATGTATCTTTCGATACATGACTGATGAGGCAGATTTTTCCCCGCATAGATTGCCATTTCTTTCTGCGGTAGACCAGTTGCCATCCAAGGCTATAGAACCCGGTCTGTTCTGCTATTTACCCATAGCTGGGGGTAGAAGAAGAGGATTCATACCTTTCCCAAGGGTATTAGCATGTAAGTGAATGTAATGGATTCGACTGGAATTCGAACTCGGTTCTCCGATTCCTCACTCCCAGCCGCTATCCATTAATCAAAATAATTCAGATGGGAATATAATTTGAATAAAATTAAACCAAAAATAATCAAATAAGGTCTATGAACTTGTTATAATAACCAAAATGTCGACATCATCTGATATTAGATTTATCTGATGACCTTCGAGGCGATAACGTAGTGAATATAGGTGTTGTTTAAATAAAAAAAACTGATTTATTTAATATCATCTAACCTTCAGTGGGCATATTGAGGGCAAGAGATAGGGAAAGGCAGCGAGTCACTTAACTGACGAGATTGTTTAATGAATGTCGGAACGAGAGTTGGGAGCCTAAGCAAAGGATGACAAACTTCTAAAGAAGGGAAACGGCACACATAGAAGAATAGTGGTGAATTAAATGCCTGGATCAAGTAAGGAAATTATATTCTGGTTAGCAGGAACGAACAAGAAAGAGCATTACAGAAAGAAAAATAACACAATAATCAATATGCATGTGAATGAACTTCTGAAGATGGCCGAAACGTCGTGTATATAATAAAATGTATAATAATCAAGATATGAGTAGATATATATTTTATATCAAAATATAAATTAAAATTAACACGCTAATAATCTCTAAAATATTTGAGAATATAAGTAGAAATTTGTTAGTCAAAACTAAGTTTAATCTCGACTCATATTTAGCTAAGAAATGAACTGTCATCTCTAACCACTCCGACCCAGATGTATTTATTGGGACATTTGAATAGAAACTTTCACCCGTATATATTTGAGCGAGTGGCCTAATAACAGAGAGAATGAAATTAGCGAGCAATTCCAACTCTCCAGGGTAGGAAAAAATAGGAAGACATAAGATGCCGATTAAAGTTGCATTTAAATTTCTGAAGATTGTAGTTGGCAGGGAAGCAAGAAATCGGAAGGGATTTCTACAAACGAGAATATGCGATGAAAATAACTATGAAACCTAGTTGCCAATCTAGTAGCACGCTTAAGTTGAGGCAGTAAGGAAGCAAGCTAATCAGAACAATTACCATGAAAATATTTGTAGAAAAATATATAAAGTGCTCAGTAGTTATTTAGAGTAATAATTATTGTGTCAAAATACAGTAAGTCCACGATTCTTATCTAAGATCAACTTAGGTTTTCTGAATTTTCTCTCTTCGGGACACAACTGATCTATTTCCTGAAGAACGAAGAATTGCGAAACGTGAACTGTCAATATTGTTGATACAATAATATATTTTTGATCCGACAATTTTTATTACTGCAAACGTTATTTTTAGTGAAACACCATATTTGAAACAACACCCGTTTTTATTTTAAACGGTTTGTATCATGTTTATCGGACTGCGCACTTAATAAAGAAAATGTACTCTCCGGCAGAGTTCAATCCTACGTCTCCCTTTGTAGGAAAAACCGCCGTTTGATCCGGTGTTCTTTAGACAACTCGGTCACAGAGAGCGCCACCGTTCAGCAAGGTTGAATTATCCTTTTTTCTCTCGCTCAGTTTTTTTTCAAAATCTCATATATACCCAGTTTCATATCCAAAAGTCAGGATTCGAAAAAGGTTCGAATATACTGTTTAAAATAAAAACACGGGTATCCAGTAAAAATAACTTTTGAAGTAATATAATAACAATAAATTTGTTTTAGTAATTTAATTAAATGAGAATATCAACGGAGTAAACCAGTTGTTATTTACTTATCTTAACGTTGATACAAGGTCGCAATTATGGGGCACCCAATCAGGATTGAATTCTCTGCTCAGTAGTAATATTCAACCAGACAAGCTCGTTAACCATTAATCAACGACAACGGTAAAGTCTTCGAATTTAATGATTTTATGTTCTCCAGATAATTTTTCACTGGCTGTCGACTTCCATATTGACATTCTGGACAATATCAAACATTTTGTTGACTAAAACGGGAAATTTGAAGCACAAATCTATCCTCTTCCGTCGATCAAATTGTTAATGGTAAAGATCTGCTGTGATTGTCTTAATCTATTCAAAGAATTCTTCATAGCTAAGAAAACCTACCACATTATATCCACTGTTTACCAAGACCTTACTGGATTGAAGTCTTGATTTACTGTTTGACATAGGTTCACATTCTACATTAAGTAGGGCGCCATAAAATAAAAAAAAGCGGAGAGGCTAAATCTGAATTAAAAAAATGGGGAGGTTAAATCAGAAGTTAAGGGTGGGCAGACTACATCAGAGATTCAATGAAGGGAGACTAAATTAGAAGTTAAAAATGGGGAGTCTAAATCAGTTTCTCCCCCTACAACGCCATATATATCCATTATAGCTTCTTCTAAAATCTAATAAAAAAAAATCAGTTTCGTAGATAAATTTTGCTGGTCGAATAATGGTGATTATGTTTTTGACATATTAACATTTATTTATTTTTAACAGTTTTTTTTTCCGAAACGCCATGCCAGATCCGGCACAGCTTTTTGAACAACCTAACCGATGAAGATTTACATGTCATAGATTTTACCACGAGACTGAACAATTCGTAGATACATAAACTCTTGTTTTTAGGTCAAACGTTAGGCCTTAAATAACATATCCATTCTGCTGAGACTCACGCCACCAACCGTCTAAAAAGAGACCAGTTTGAACGGACAGTCACTAAGATGTTATCGCTAAGGAAGTACCAACTTGAACTGATTGACCGCTTCGTCCACATTAACACGAGAGAGTCAGACTGCAGGGTGTCCCGCTTTAGGTCTCGATATGGTACCGATTCGTCCAGAATAATGTCTCAGAGTTGAGGTGGAAGGCAATCTCTTTGACTTTTGATTTTCAAGTTCTTATTTCGTTTCGTTCACCGACCAGTTTATGCTTTTTATGAAGTACTTTTAATTTATGACTCGAAATTATTTGAGGTTATCAGGTTTGATTAAGACTTTGATATGATTTTATCATTTTCTTTTTTTAAATCTATACCTTTTCTAACAGATTAATTACCGAAATAAATCATTACAAATGTTTTGACTAGTTTTTTATTTATTTTTTTCCATCTATTTTTCTTGCTTTTCATCGCAATATCTTTGAGCCGATTGATTCTTTGGCCTTTCAACTAAACAGCGGGAACTCGAAATAGTTTCACACTGAACTTGCACCCAACACATCGGGGAAAGGGGACTTGTCTTTCATGAACGACGCCTTAACCAATTAATCCTACCACAACTGTCAGGATTAGGCAAGATTCTCATCTATAATCTCATGCTTTTGCCTTATTCCGACTCTGTTCCATGTTCTAATGTTGTCTACCTAATAGTAGTATCCGTAGTAGTTGTCTGATCTTTGTTCGACAAAAAGTTTTATTTGCTCTGTATAGTTTGGCTAGGACTAGTTTTCTCGTATTTTTTCACAATGTTTCTACTGTGCACATTTTAGCCATCTCCGAGTGTGTTTCTAAAATCAATTCTGCCTAATGTTATAAATAACTTGACTAGTTTTCTTTCATCTTTTTTTTTTAACTTCGCCACATTTTTAGCCGATCTATTTTCGGTTGTTAAATTTACACAAATAAAATGTTATACTAAACAGAACTTAGGAATAAGACTGCAATAGTGAAGAACTCGTAAGTATCGAACTGCCAATACTAGCAAATTTAGTTTGTGAGATTGTTAATCATTATGCCATAGCAGTCAAAGAAAGTTTTCCAGTTGGAACGCCGGGGTTCCATAACTCCCATATACCGGTGCTTATTGAATCTGCCGCCATTCATTTGTAGATTTATCATGAGGATTCATTTTATAACAGCGGTTGGCCCGTAAATTGAGGCTTTATAAGACGACTCCTTCAATCGAATGTGTGTAAAAAATAAAAGAAAAAAAAACTAACTTCGATTTAAAACCTAATCCAAGGACTCTAAATTCAATATATTTCGAGGTTTATTTTTTGTGCAATTACACACGAATTCTATTTTCTTCTGGACTTTGTAAATTCTGCTTTAAAGCAATCAGTTAAAAAAGAAAAGTACGAAAAAACAAAAAATAACTTCATTTTCATTTATTACAATTTTTTTAATACGAAAACCTACGTTATTTACATGGTGGTCCGAAAGTCTCGTCACCCCAACATAGTATGGTTTTCTATTTCAACGCTCTGTTGGGTATTACCAAGAAGAGAGTTTCACATGACCGATACCAGAATACCCACCAGTTGACGGACGCCGTTCGGAGAGCTTTTGCAACAATCAACAAAGCACAGCTTCGTAAAATATCACACAGGACATGGCGTCGCATCATTTTGTGCCACGAAAAAGATGGCGTTCATACAGACCTTCTCGATGTGTGAGAGCGTCAAGGAAAGTGAATAAACTAAATCCAGTTCATGTGCCTTGTATTACTGTATTACTTATTCTTCTATTGTTCTCATTACTTTTTTTAGTATAGGGTGACATGACTTTCGGACCATCTTGTACTTTCTTCGTGTTTTTTTTGTTTGTTTTTTGTTTGTTTTTTGTTTGTTTTTTGTCATGGACTCAAGAACTATGATGTGCACCATCACAAACTGTTAGACAAACTTAAAATAACGACTCTTACAAAATGTAACCAATTTGCCTTCACTCGTCAGTAACATCCGTAGTAAATCTTTGAAACTGTTTTTGGACATATTAAAAGATCTAGTGCGGGACTTTTGTCTAAAGGATATGGTGTCTGGAAAATGTGATTTTGATTGATTTTTTTTAATGCCTTATCAACTATTTGCAGGTTATGTAAAGCCAAAAAATATTTTTAGATTGTAAGAATTTTTTTTTTCTTTGAGATAATAATGATTTACTGATACAAATCCTACCAATTAAATGAAGGTAAAAGATGTGTATTCATACTTGTCCCAAGAGTATTTGCAAGTAAGTGAATATAACGGACCCGACTGGAATTGGAACTCGGCCCTCTGATTTCCAATTCTGAGCTGCTATCCATTACACCACCCGCACATATATGCTTACAGCACGTGGTATTCTCGAGCGGTCAGGCTTGATGTTTCTTCAGGGATTATATGCGAACTGGTGTTACGACGTAATATAGCTGTAAACCGCCTGGAAAAAGAAGTAGAGGCAAACCAAAAAAGAGGCTTAACAAAATTTTGTGGTCACCAACTAATGAATGCCAGACACTAAACAATCTTTCACGTGATCGCAATAAATTATGGGAAATAAATTTTATTAGTTCGCAATCTGCCACAGGTGTAAACAAGGATTAATGCTGATAATTTATGTAATGTAAAAGCATAATAAAAATTCAGCATTCGTTCCAAATTATTTGAAAAATTTTACAATCAGTAAACTGATGAAGTTTATTACTTACCTAGGATCGAGCATTGACGTGCAAGAGAATTGGACCTTGTCCGTTGACCAATGCTGGACACACGCTGCGATGTTTATATCTTTTATTGGTTTCGTAACAGTATGCCTTTGCTGTGATTGATTCAGCAAGCTATAATGGGTTAATCTGGCTGCGTGTTGCCAAACAGTTACCCCCAAATATCTATTGGTGCATTTTCGGCTTTAGGAAGTCTTTAAAGGAGATTCATCTCGATCCAACCACTCGACTGAACCTTATCGGTTGTTATTTGGGATTCACTTTACATCGCACGACCCAATGCGATCAAGAGGATGTTTGTTTTTGTTGCGCAAAAGAAGCAAAACGTGAACTTCTTAACGGCGGGTATTCTAGTTTTCGTTCAAATCCATATTCAGCCATCTCTCTCTCTCTCTCTCTCTCTTTCTCTCTATATGTCTCTCTCTTTCTCTCTCTTTTTCTCTCTTTCTCTCTCTCCCACTCTCACTCTCTCTCTCTTCTTCTATATCTCTCTCTTTCTCTTTTTTCTCTCTTTCTTTCGCTCTCTTTCTCTCTATATGTCTTTCTCTTTCTCTCTCTCCCTCTTTTTCTCTCTTTCTCTTTTCAAAGCCGCGAATTCACTGCGTCGGATTTTTTTTTACCCAACGTTGCACTGTGCATTCATTAACACTTATCTGAGCCCAAACTTCATTGATATTTCCCGCCGTTTGTGCTGCACTGCGGCCGGATTTAAACTCACATAAATAAATTTAGCGAAAAACCTGTTAGGATATCTTAACTTCAAAGATATGAAACCTGACAAAAGATGCAAGTTAGATTAAATAGAAAGAAAGAACATAAAATAAGCTTTAAAATGATAAGTAATTTTACACACATTGCGTGAGTTTTTATTCTTAAAAAATGTTGAAACAAGTAAAACCTGGATTAAATTCTGAACCAATAAATATTAGCCATAAAATACATCGAAAGCAAAGGAAAAAAATTGTAAAGTTGCCTTCACTTTTTCCTACCTATAACCATCTTTCACATTGTCTGCCTCACTGGGCACTGAAAAGCAAAGAGCTGTCATAGAATTTATTTTGGATGAAAAATATGCTGCAAATATTCACGGGTGTGTAGTGAATATTTATGGAAAAGGCTGCACTTCATGTAAGCACAGTAAGGATATGTGTCAGTAGAGCAATTCCTGGGAACAAAGAAACTGACCTTAGTGACAGGAGACTAAAATGGCAGATGAGCTGCTGCTGCTGCTGTGAATGCGGATATGCCAAACAGACTGATGCTCTCATTAAAGCTGACAGAAGAATCAATTTGATGCGCACTGTTGATGAGTCCCAAATATAGGACGAAACGGCCGTCTAGTGCTTTCTGCATTCTGTTGAGGTTTCTTTCATACTCAATGAATTACTTATATATATATATATATATATATATAGGGCTTTGCTGGTTCAAGACTCAATACAAATTGCCTCAGGCAAATCAGTTGAATCTTTTACATACCTAGGGAGCGAAATAAATTCTACTGCAAAAGATGTGAAACTTCGCAACGCTAAAGCCTGGCGCGTTTTGAATAAATCTGATCTGACGTGCCTTAGATCAACTTGGCCACGTAGGACCTCCTGGTCAAACAAAGCCTGGATAGTACTTTTGAACACACGTCTTCGTAGCCGAGTTGATCTAAAGCACATCAGATCTAATGACGGTTTCCTCTAGGGGAGGCGGGTTCGAATCCTGCTGCAGGACGCACATTTTTCTAACAAAATTCCTCGAATATTCAGCCCGATAGATATAAATAAATAAATATCTTGTTTACTAAACAGGATATTTATTTTTAAATGGCTACTCATATTTGAATAGATGCTGTTTTTATTTATTAAATAAATAAAAACACAATCAATTCAAATATTAGTAGCCATATAAAAATAACGTTTAAACAAATAAATAAAAAATCTGTCGGATTTAATCCATTTCCTAATATATATATATATATATATATATATATATATATATATATATATATATGTGTGTGTGTGTGTGTTTGTGCGCGCGCGTGTGTGTGTGTACGTGGTAAATATGTGAATTGTCTTGGGTCACACACGCATTACTTATTTTAATATAATTTTTCCGTTTTCTCGACCCTTCTTTGCTGTTCCAGGAGATTGGGCTATGTTACAGGCGTCGACAACAGTTCTGTATCTTTCTTACCACTGCAGTCATTTGTAATTACCCAAAACAGCCATTCGTGACTGTCTCTCGCGCTACCAGCACCACAGGTCCTGTCATCAAGAATACAATTAAACCATTATCAGGATCCACATCGCGGTGTGCTGGAGACGAACCCCGTCGTTTGGCTTCCCTATCGCTTTTTTCTCTTCTTTGTTTCTACTTTTATAGAGAGATTAAGCTTTTTCTTCAGTTTATATTCCCTTTCCTTACTTCCTAACGTACGTACCATTCTCTTGTTTTTCCCTACATTCTGACTTCATTTCAGCCAGCTCCCACAAACTGAATGCACAAAAACAGATTTCAATCAACTTCCGTTCCGTATATATATATATATATATATACACACATATATATATATATGTGTGTGTGTGTCTGTCTGTGAGTGTGCGTATGTGTGTGTTTGATATATATATATATATATATATATATAGAACAAGTCTTATTAGATTCAACCGAAAGTATTCGAAGAGAAACAAAGCAGAAAGATGAACTTTGTACAATTTATTCACAATTTTTATCCGGATGTTCATGAATTGATATGAAAATTGAGTAAAATATGTCAAAGAAAGCAAGTTTGTTGCTTGAATTCTTGGTGTATACACACAAAGAAACATACACACAGACCTACAAGCGTATGCGCACACACACGCACATATATATGTATATATTGACTTCTTGCTATATATACACACACACGCATCTATGTGTGTGTGCGCGTATGAACGGCAAGAATTCAATCAATAATATATATATATATATATACATAATATTTACATACGCTCTATCTCTGATATTGACCACTTCATCACATAAATATAGCACACCTTAAAACTATATTTCTTCATATATATATATATATATATATATATATATATATATAGAATTAATACAAATATAAAAGAATTAGTCACTTAGCTGATTAATGTTATTTTCAGTATCTCAACCCTAGAGTTTCCAGTAATTGCTACGGCCATTCGTCAGGAGATATCAGCAATTGAGTGTATATTTTCTCGTTTTTCGTCACTTTTATACGGAGATAAAGAAAATAATTTATGCAATTTTCATTGGTACAATATTGATTTTTTCTTCTTTAATTGTTTGTGTGTGTGTGTGTGTGTGCGTATGCGCGCGCGTGCGTGGGCGTTTGCATGCCCCTGCCCGCGCCCCCTGTCTCTATGTGGTTATGTGTAGAATGTCATGGTTATTTCTCCTTTTTATCGCTACACATACATGCGTGTTTGTGTTCATGCGTTTGGTTTAAGACCAAGGAAAAAATAAAACAAACTCTCCGCGAATATGCGATAAATGACATGACCCGTACAGACGCGATATTTAAAAAACGTTGAAACCAACAAAAAAACATAATCAGACACTGGACAATTTATTTTGATATTTTCATTGGAAACTTGTAAAATTGTTCGAAATCTCTAAAACACAAATTTAACGTCTTAATCAAAAACTACTATAACAATATTGCATTAACAATGTTTTTGAGAATAACAATGATTTTTCCAGTTATATAAATATTATTTCCTAGTATTTAAACCATAGCTAGTGTGAGAATATCGATTCATGCCTTTCACAAGGGTATTTGCGCGTAAGTGAATATAAAGGACCCGACTGAAATTCGAACTCGCCCTGCCGATTTCGCATTCCGAGCCGCTATTCATCAAGGCTCTCGCTCCCTCTCTCCCTCTCTCTCTCTCTCTCTCTCTCTGTATATATATATACAGGGTGACCCAAAAAAACGGGAACTTTTTAACAATCCAATAAAACCAACAGTGATGGAAGAAAAATATTTAATTCATAGTAATTGAAACCTTAAAACATGCCATTTAAGAAACAATGATGGAATTTTCATTTTTTTAAAATTACGTCCTGTAGATGGTGTCCTCCTGTACGAACGCATTCTTGAAATCTGCTTGAGATGTTGAGATTCCTCATTGACTGCTGCAACATCTCAGCTGGGATACTGTGAATTTCATTTTCGTTACTAAAATGGCGAAATGTTTACTTGCTCAAGGTCACTGTCTCGCAGTGTTGCCACTTGCTCATGTCTGGCAATACACACTTCAAAAATTCCCATTTTTTGGGATCACCCTATATATATATATATATATATATATATATATATATAGGATGCGACAGAAATATCTCCCAGGTTTGAAAGATTGACAAAATGACCAAAGTAACTGCTATTAAATAATTATTTCACTGTTGTTAAAACAAAAGGCTACAATTTATTAATTTGGTTTTAAGAATGGTATCCTCCTAATGGTGGCCTCTATTCGTCATACACCCGGAAGTACGAGCATTTCGATCTCTTCCAGGTGACTTTAATTGTTGAATCTGTGGCCCTAAAATGTGTGTTTCATATCTATATTGATTTTCTATCCGGAACAGCAGTCTTTAAAAAAAACAAAAAAAATGTTTCAACAGAAAACACATCGTGTGCACCGGTCCAAGCCATGATGGTATCTGAATAAAATGGTAAGACATTAGCTAGATGAAAACACCATTGCCACTTGCCTAAGTTCACTAGCGCCACAAAAATGACTGTTTAAAACGTGGGGGTATTTCTGTCGCACCATACATACATACATACATATAAGATTAGGAAAAATCCACTCGCTACGCACTACCCGGTTTTCGGCCCTACAGTCTCGTTAGGGCAGTTATATGTGGATGGTTAATCTGTAACAGTATTAATGACCCCTTAAATAAATTAACAAACCGCCAGAAATCAGATATATCGGACGGGGAAGGGAAAAGGGAGAGTTGGAGGAGCCGGAAACAACAAAAAAAATTGTTCATCCGGGCTCGTACTGGCTCAGAGTATATTTACTGGTATGTCTACATTTCGACATTACCTCAGACAGTTGGTTTAGCAGGTTGGTCTTGTCTGGGTAGTCATTATGTCTAGTTTCTCTTCCTGACAGAGCCTACAAACATTATCAATGCATCTGTAAAGTTTAATTCTCCTTAATACACTCCATTTTATACTAGGGCTTTTATTGTATTTCTTTTAAAATTCTCACACATGGTTTGCCAGTTTAGTGCAACTGCTGAGGCTCTCCAGTTTGAAGGAGGATTTATGGTTGTATCACCTTTTCTTAAAAGCGCCTTCAGTACTCCTATGTATACTGTGTTCTGTCACGCAGGATCCTCCACGTCCGCCTCATATATATATATATATATATATATATATATATATATATATATATATATATATGTATGTATGTATATATAAGTATTAGGTTAGACCAATGGACGGATATTTTAAGAGAGTGCTCAAAAAATTCACATTCAACACCAACCGTGTTTCAAATTTACGCTCTCATCAGGTGGTTACTGCTAAATAATTGATGAGACCGTAAGGTTGAAACCCAGGTGGTGTTGAGAGTGAATTTTTTTTTAATTTTTTATATTATCATATATATCTCGTACATTAGCTCTATCCTCACAACGATGGCCTTATTCTAGCTTAAGCTCATCTTTGTAAATAACTAATGACATGTTTACGAATGTCAAGTGAGTGTCTTTCTTTGTGATTGCCTCACAATTGAAGCCTTGTACTAAAGCTAATCTTTGTAAATAACTTTTATTCATACCACACTGAATAGATCAATTCGGTAGTGTTGGGCGTTCTATTTTCACTAATCGCTCCTGAACTGTGTCCTTGTAGCAGACTAAGTAAAGATAATAACTATTTTGAAAATGGCTTCGAGCGAAGGAAACTTGTAGGCCTTAGCGTGTATCATCTTTTTTTCGAATCTCGTGGAATAGCGCTACTGAATCACAAAGAACTGTGCCAAATAACAAACCACATCGCTCGATGACTTCCAACAGTAGTAACAACTAGAATGGATAGCACATGTAACTCGAATGGAATATAACGAGATAATTAAGATATTGACTTTCAACACGAATAGGAAGGAATGCCCTATCGATATTGGAAGGAGCGACAACAATTACTGGACTCGAGAAACCTATTTTGTTTTAATAGAAAGATTTTATCAATTTCAGCAATCAGTGGCACTGGATGCTCGATTAGTACATACCAAATCTTTCATTCATAGGAGATGGCTAACATTAAAATTAGTATAATCATGTTTTTTTCTATTTCTTTCCCCTTTTTGATTCCATTTTTGACCTATGCGCATGACACACAACAATAGTTAAAAAAAAAAGCTAATCTTGTTAATATCGTGCATTCGATCCTAACTGGATGTCCCATATATGTGTCTGACTGAGAGGTTAACTCGCTACTTCCTTAATATGACCAGGGATACCTCCCTATTTTTTTATTATGATCAGAGTGCCTCGTTACTTCCTTAATATGGCCAGGAGTACTTCGCTACTTCCTTAATATAGTCAGGGTTACCTCCCTACTTCCTTAATATGACAAGGGTGCCTCGCTACTTACTTAATATGACCAGGGTGTCTCCCTACTTCCTTAATATGACCCGGGTGTCTCCCTACTTCCTTAATATGACCCGGGTGTCTCCCTACTTCCTTAATATGACCCGGGTGTCTCCCTACTTCCTTAATATGACCCGGGTGTCTCCCTACTTCCTTAATATGACCCGGGTGTCTCGCTACTTCCTTAATATAGTCAGTGGTACCTTGTTACTTATTTGATAGAGTCAGAGATACTTCACTGCTTCCTTAATATGGTCAGCGGTAGCTCGCTGCTTCCTTAATATGACCAGTGGTACCTCGCTATTTCTTTAATATAGCCAGGGGTGCCTCACTACTTTGTTAATATGACTAGTGGTGTCTCGCCACTATCTTAATATAGACAGAGATATCTTGATACTTCCTTAATATAATCTAGGGCACCTAGCGGTGGTGTAATGGTTAGCAAGCTTGTCTCGCTATAACGATTACGACTGAGTAGTAAGTTCGATCCTCACTGGGTGCCCTCTACTTTCGGCCTTGTGCCACATCTAAGCTACGCTTGGAAAATCACTACTTCCTTAATATAATCAGTGTACCTTGTTACCTGATATAGCCACGGGTACCTCGTTAGGCTCTTAATATGACTAGTGTTACCTAGCTACTTCTTTAATATAGTTAGAGGTGCTTCACTACTTCCATAATATGGCCAGGAGTACCTGTGCAGTAATAGGTAGCAAGTTGAGACCCCCATAATCATTGCCTTGTGCCTAAATGAACTTAGAAAACGTCAAACTGTTATCAGCAATAAGCAAACATTCATTTTAAAATAGTCCAAAGCTGACTGTTTCTCGATGTTGTCCCCAAAGAATTTTGAACAGATATTACTTTAAAATGGTTCTTAAATTTTGGAAACATATTCAAATAAACTATTCTACAGTTTTTTGGGGGGTTTTTTTTGCTTTTTTTCATTCATGTTTCATTAAAACCTTTTTCTCTTTCCTTATCTCTTTCATCCTCTCTCATTTGATAATCTTTTTTTAGTTTACATTAAGAAGTCCTCAAATAAAGCTATAAGAGTCATTCAAATAAAGTTCGGTTTTATTTTTACTTTTTTATCCATTTCGTGCCATTTCAGTATGACCGCTTCTTCGTTTCCTATTTCTTTTATCACTTTTTTATTAACCCGCCTCTACGCCGTCTGCGCGGCGAATCTTTGACGTCATCTGAAACGTCAGGGGCGTCGATCAAAAGCAATATTATTAAGTCTTCATTGGCATCTGTGAAGCATGTGTTTTAATCTCTGTCTAATCCAAGTGTAGAAACATAATTCATATATTAACTAAATGCATACAGTTAGGCCTATTCCAAATACACTTTTAGAATTGTCTTAGATGAGGTGATGTCACGTTAATTTGTGTCTAGTTTTTTGTCCATTTTTCTTTTTCTTTTTCCTATTGTTATTGCAATACTTTAATCATTTTAATTAATTAATCAATTAATTAAGCGGCATGAATTGGCAATGACAAATTAGATTCAGCTTAAAAATCTGTAATGTTACGGCTATAATAGTATTTATATATTAACCAATATGAAAACGATAGTGTGAAATAATAAAAGCTTAATGATAATTACTCATCACAGAAATGAAATACTAAGTTATGAAAAGTATCACGAACTCGCCATGATAACCACATATTGAAACAATCTGACATTGAATATAAAGACTCCAGAAATCCACTGATGGCGTAGTTTGTTATACATGTTTTACTATCATCTAATGGGCGTGAAAGCAATCCTTGGATCAGGTAGTGAAACACTCGTTCAAACGAATGAACACTAACTGGTATCACGGGGATAAAGAACACAGTAGCAACAAACGTCCTATATCAGACGGATCAATGAACTCCTGATGACGGTCAGAGCGTACTTTGCCGAAACATTGTGTCTATAATAGCTACATATCAACCAAGAAGAGTACAGTAGTTCGAAATAATAAAAGCAGATTGATAATTACTTATCTGAGAAATGAAATTCTGGTCGGGGGGGGGTTGAAGAGAGTGGAACCACCTCTTAATTACTGGTGTTCCCAGGTCCACCCTGACCTGGAGTGGTAACACCTGTTATTGTCCCGGCTATGAGCAAATAGTTAACCCCCAAACTGGGGTGAAAATACCATAAAAGTGGGAAAATAGGTTTTAATACCAGCAATACGTTTTTGTAAAAAAAATTAACCAGGAATACATTTTTGAAGAAAAAATTATTACCAGTAATACATTTTTTTAAAAATTAACAAGAATATTTTTTTGAGGAAAGAAATATTACCAGCAATAAAAATCTTGTCGGCATTAAATAATCCCTTGAGGTTGATATGCCGTGAAATAAACCAAACCAGAAATGAAATACTAAATTATCAAAAATCGGTATTCGAAATTCTGACGTTTATTTTTACTTGAACGCCGATAACTCAGACCGGTGGGAAAATACTGTCGATTGTAAAAGTAGCTTGGATACCTTTTTTTCTGATAATAGTTTTTGTATATTAGCATACATTAGACCTATATCAATCCACAACATTAGTCAGAATTGATATTGAGTTTTTTTATTGATTTAGAAAGATGTCCTACTCATAATATAGATGCAGTGTCAAATCGATTATTTACAGATGATATTTACAAATGTCAAGTTTGAATCTGCACATTTTTGTTCATTTTCTGAATTTTAACAAAGATCGGAAATTAAAAGGATATCCAGCCCTGCCATAACGTCATTGTCATTGTGCCATTACTCAGTAAATTTGCGCTCTGGCTCTTACAGCATTTCACCATTCCTGGCAGATATTCTATTATCACAGTTTAAAAGTGATGGAAAGAAAAAGTAAAAGACTAAATGAATTCGGCTAGATATTAAAAAAACATTCTAAAATCCCCAACACACTTTGTTTGTACGCATGTGTAGTCGTACCAACATAACAAATTTAGTCCGATGAAGTCCTGAAGGACAAAATGTGTCACAAGTAAACTTTTCCCACTTTGTCATATAATTTCCCCATATATATATATATTGCCATCCACAGACTGTTTCGCTGTATCACAGCTCATTAGTGTGTCTATACAACCCATATTGCCTCAAACCAGGATCAAATTTGGCATCAGTCGGAGATTTTTCCCCTAAGCTATCGGCTCTCAGCAGAGAGGAAGGTGAATTTTTACGTATTTATTTTTGAATAAACACGCCAGTGACTCAGAGTGCTCGATTCATGGAAGAGCTTTGTATTATCAGCAGTAGCAGTCACTGTTTACAAATTCGTGCTTTCCCTCTAAAGTGCTCGACCGATGCTTAGTAAACTTGACTCGCATGCCATTGCGTTGGTGTGACAAATGACCTCATCTCTGAGCCTAATGCCTGTTGGTGTCAACAGCATTCAGGATAATTGTTCCCTCTCTCCACCGTAATCATCCATGCCTGATGGGTTTTTGTTTCACAGAAATAGTAACCGCATGCCGTGTCTAACCATCTTCAGAGTGTAACGGTTTTGAATTCAGAGTTGCGTTCTTCTTGATTGGTTACCAACCACGGATAGAGAGCTAACTCAGTCCTACTGTTTAATCTATAGCTGGAGATATAAGAGAAGGATTCCTGTCTTTTCCAAAAGTATTTGTGTGAAAGTTAGATTCATTTTGACACAAAAACCCATGGGAAAATTTTCTTCGTTAGTTTAGTGAGTTTTATGTTCCCAGGTGCTGCTTTTATGTGACCTTATGTCAAATTAAGACATGCTTAGTAATTAAGTAATTAGGCAACTTCAGTTAAAGCTAGTGAACAATTATTACTGCTTTCTGTCCTTTCTCGGTGGTCTACGCTTTTGAGCTTCTAGTTGACTAAACTAAACCTTATAAATCGCTGTAAGTTTGATAAATAAACATTGTTTTTTCTTTCAAATTAATAAGACATTATTTTCTTCCATGGTGTCATTTTTAACGAATAGAAAAGAAAAATTAGAATATTCAGTGTGAAACTCGATAGAATTTACAACACGAATCAAAATTATGCTCGAGCTCAGTGATTCTTAACCTTTTTCCTTGTCTGTTCTCCTTTCAAACCACCAACCACTTTTCGCACCCATTTCCTGAATTGATGAAAAACATAGAATTTATTTTATTTCATCATTGTTATGTCCAAAACAGTCAGATATTTCTTTTTATTTTAATTATTTAATTTCATTATACCAAATCTTATTGATCACGGAATTTTACGTAAAATATGTGCACAGAATATGAAACTAGGAAAGGGTTTTTTTTAAGTTACGTCTTACTGTTCACAGTCATCTTTTATTTATGAAAAAATACATAGAATATGAATCAAAGTAAACGAATCTAAGGGAGATAATTCAGTATTTGAGATGTGAAATACGTTTTGAACGCGGAAATGGAAGATATTATAAAATATATCAATAAGTAACTCGTATGCAATGTTTACATTGAAAGAATGATTCATTTTATTGTTCAAAACAATATTAGACTCTATGATGGCAGCAACTGGTAAAATTTCTACAATGTTAACTTTTATGTCAGATCGCCAAACACTGCACTACATATATCCCTTATAAACCAACTCTGATGATTCAGTATCTTCTCTCCCTCTATTAACCGATATCGCAACAGAATCCTCGATCTTGTTCCGTAACATCTGTTCCGTAGTGGTGGTATGACCTGCTATGACTAGCTTAAACAAGCTTTCACCAGCTTAGACAAGTTCTCACCAGCTTACACAAGCTATGACCAGCTTAGACAAGCTCTCACCAGCTTAGACAAGCTATGATCAGCTAAGACCATCTTAGACCAGCGGCCTGAGTGGAAACAATCACGTTCCCACGTTAAAAACCGACCTTGCGTCACAACTTAGCTCAGTGGGGTGTCGAGGTAAATCCCGGAACCGATATCTAATCCCTAAAGGGTGAGAACACACCTGGTTAAGAAACACTGCTTTAGATGCTATCCATATTAGAATCTTAAGGCAAGCATAATAATAAGATGAGGGCACTGAATTTTCCGAACCCTCATGCAAATTGAAGTCAGTTTCAGGCATAATGAAATCTCACAGGACGTTTACCGAAGAGATTTACTTAGACATTGATGGTAAATTTCCAACGGCCCTTCCTGCAGCCTTTCTTGTCTTATGAAGCTCGTAGGCACTTGCAATGTTTCCGAATGATGCATCTGGACCTCTGGAAGCTTTCCCGATGTTTCAAACTTAATTCTCTTGCGAGCAATGATTAATTGCGTTGGTGAATCTGTTTGAAACTCCTTTCTGAACTAACTTTTCACTTCAGTTATCTTAACACGCTCCCAGAAGCACTTTAAGATAGATTTCCTTTTCTCAAAACTTAGTTTATTGTGGCCATTACTTCTTTGAATATTGTGGACTATCGCTACAGAATCACAAACAATGAACTGTACCAAATAACAGAAGTCACATCACTTGAGCATCAATGGAATAGCACATGTAATTCGAAGTGAAAATGGCATAATCAGGGTGTTGGCGTTCCACATTACTTCAAGGAAAATTTTAGGAAAGAAGCCCCCATCAGTACTATAACGAGCACTAGTGGACGTGGGGGAGATGCTGCCGCAAGGTTAGAACCCCAGGACCAGGCATCCCTCATTTATTTGTTATGTTCTTTCCGAAGATAGAAATACAATTGTGAGATAAAAGCGTATGGTGTGAGATCCAGTTTTTTGGACGACTCACCTAGCAGGTCGAACTCTCTGCCTCTGAGGCAGAGGGGAACTCTCTGCCTTTGGGCGGAGAGGAACTCGGACGAGGCTCCGCCGAAGGGCAGAGCCTCGTTCGAGGTGGTTGACCACCCCGATCCCGTTTATACGGGTTCTACGGGCAATTTTTGCCCGAGCCTACGGGCTCGGAAAGCCCACATTAAACCGGCCTTGTGCCACATTCGACACACGTGGGCGTGTTGTTAAACATCGTGAGATAAAAGCGTATTGATAGATCAAAGTGTAGTATCTGTCCGAAGGCAGATGCTACACTTTGATCCAAGCCCGATGACCAAGAGGTGAAGAAAAGCGTAACACGAGTAACACTGGTCAATGAATGCCGAATGTTTCATTATAAGGACACTTAAAGGTGTCCTTTTCCTAAACTGGTGCCGCTCAAAGGCTAGAGAGCACAATCAACCTTACTATTTAACCAATATCAGGTAGGGAGAGAAGAAATTGGTTCATACATTTTCCAGTGGCATTCGTAGGAAGTATAGTAACTGACTAGATCAGAATTTGAACTCGGCTCGCCGATTTCACTTTGGCCGTCGATAACTAACACTACACGCACATCATACAAGATATATATATATATATATATATATATATATATATATATATATATATATAAAGTTAAAAAAACATGTTATCTTGGTTCGATTCTTACTAAGCTTAGTTTAATACATCGCTTATTCCAAGTACAGAGCCTACCTGCAGAAAAAAACAGTATTAGAAATCGTGGATTTTACCGAGATTTGAACCCTGACCTTTTAACGTGTGACTATCTCAAATACAAAGTAGGAGATATAATATTCATTATTGGATGGATGGATGACCACTGGTATCCATTGATGCACATCTACTAGAGCGGGTAGCTAATCCCTGTTGCAGACGCCTGCTCAGTTACATTTGTGTTTGTTCAACACCCACCCAAGGAGCCTACCGATGGTTTATACTGCAACTATGCTGAGCGGACCTTAGTTACAGTTTCTGGGAGAGAGCGTGTTATCTAGCATGAACATCAATCGGAACAAGGTCAGAACGCTCAAGTCTTCGGTCACGATGACTTGTTACATCGTGCTAGCACAACCATCGATGACTTCCAAACTTCCAATTTCCCTCACAAGGTTTAGGTCAACTCGTGGAATGGTTTTCAGGTACTTTCCAAAGGTATGCACGCTGTGATCGCTTCCTCCAGACCGATAACATCTAGAAGACAACTTCCTGACAAATGGACCGGGGTGAGATTCGAACCCGGGTCTTATGGTCATCTCATCGTCTCTAACCCTTCTACCATATCATTCATTATTAAAGTCTATGGAAGTTACCTGTTTGATTTATATATATTTCAATACAGAATTTGTGATTTTTAAGTTTATTAATATGTATTAAGCTTATTGAATTACAATGCAAACTCAAATAGCCGGAAAATGAGAGTAAGTAGATTGTGATACGCCACACACGGCAAAATCATATTGAAAATTTTGATTTTTCCAATAGCCGGAACAGTGTCTCCTATTGAAATTATGCAACAATCTCAGTTCATATATTACGAGACTGGTAGCAGCAGTGGTGCGTCTGACAGAACCCATCCCTCTTCAGAACAGTTTTGAAATTGTACTTCTTCTAAGTTGGTTGCCACCTTAAGCTAGACAGTGAATTATACTCTGCTATTAACACTTAGCTGGGGAGTAGAGATGAGTTCATACAATTTCAGGAGTATATGTGCAAAAGCGAACGCAACGGCCTCGGACGTGACTTGAACTCGGCCCGCCAATCCCACGCATCAAGCTCAGCCACCAAACAAGTCATATTTGTTGTTTCAATATCAGACTTTTCTTTCTGGGTGTGTTTTCAGAAGTTTTTCTCAACTAGAAACTGTGATATTATTCTCGACCTTTTGGCCTTCAGTTTGATATTCTATACTGTGCAAGTATTAAGTCCATTCGATGTTTCATTCAATAAATTTCGTCCGGTATTTAATTGATGCATCAGAAGAAGAAATTATGCACCTTCTAAGTGCTTGTAAAATCCGCGAGGCTCAATGTGATGAAAGTATAAGCCTTAGCCAACCGGTAGAATCAAAGAGAACAAAAGAAAAGTTTTGGGTGGAGAAGAACGTGAGTCAGCAATTGAGTCAACTTTTAGAATAAAGGTTATTGTAGAAATCAACAACTTACAGCTGATAGTGGTATCTCTTTGTAACGTAATTCTGTACCTATGAAATATCTGTCTTGTTAAAAAAAACAAAATGCCGGCCATGAATCAGTGTTCCTCATTCTTCGTACTCTTTTTTCTAGAAACACTTTTAGCCGATTGCTTACGGCAATCATTGCTATCTCGTTTCAACCACTGTTTCTTCTGATCCTTGTTTCACTTCAGACAACAACAGAAGTAAAGAGAGAAAACTTTCTTTCAGGTGGAACGTAAAATGTATTTTGCTGACCGTTTGGCATTTCGACACGCCAGCACCAACACCAGATTTGACGTCTCTGAAGTAAAAGTTCATCAGTACAGACGTTCTTGAAAATATTTATTTGTTTCTCTTCGTCTCACTTTTTTTTTCCTTTGTTTCTCTAACTCTTCCCATCCTTTCTCTTCTTTTATCTCTATCACTCTCTTATTATTGTATTTATTCTACACAATCCCTCAGCAGACAACAATGGTCGTGGTTTGTAAACGGAACCGTCCCTGGGAGCGGTGGAAAGATCCGCGAGGCGCTGAGGAAAAAGAGGCGGTAGTGGGGAATTTTAGAAAAAAATGGGTTGGAGACAGAACAGCGTCGAAAACTAAGTAATACTTTTTTATTATCTATATGACAAAATCTAAATTAGAATTAAAGAGATAAAATTCCCAATAACCACTCAAGGTAGCACGTTACTAAATGAAGGGCGTATAGCATGCTTTTATTTCGTTGTCCGATGTTAAAACTCTTAACTTTCTTTGTATCTTTCTGTCGTAATCTAGACAGGACAAACCTCACGCCAGCCAGATCAGAAGTCTGCAGGAGTCAATCCTCTAGGTTTGTAGGTGTAGCAATATAGCTATGTATTATCTCCTGATGTTAGATTAGTTGTTTTAAAATAACAGTACGCCTAATACCAACAAAGAAGTGCCTTTATTTTGGTGTGGGTGGAGGGGTGATATGAATGAGTGTGAAATTAAATTGAAAGAAATACAAGTAAAAATCAATAACAATTGATCGTGTTTCATTTGAGAAATTTTGAATATTATTAGTGATTCAAAAAATAGCGGCGTATCAAGCGTTCAGAACAAATACAATGTAACATCCATATGGCGAGATTTGAATGAGTGTGACCGGTTGGTCTTTGTGGTCTAATTGATAAAACAGCTGCCCCGGGAATGCAAACTCCAGGGGATAAATGATGGCAGTTCGAATCTTGCAGATTGTTTGACCAGCCACATTGTTAAGTATGAGCTATTTACTAATTTGTCTTAGACTGGTATGAAACCAAATAGTGATAAATTGCGGGTAGGAAGTATTACGCCAATCTTCCAAATGGGGATATACGACAATCAAAGAAAACTTATAATTATCTCATCCCCAAGAACTGTCACATTATAACTTTTATATGCCGTGTTTCTTTAGAACATAAGTGAGAATGACTCTCCACAACTTCCTATGATTTGAAGCTCTACGCAACGTTAGATTTCTTATTATTTCTCCATGTTCAGGCATTTATTTGCACAAGGTAGGTTACTCACTGCTTTTTTCTGCACATTTTGCCTTCAATATGTCCCTCTGTGTGTTAAATTCTTCAGACATTCTTTCCTTATAATGTGTCGTAAAATTTTCAACTGTCTTCTTATTCTAAGTCTTTTTTGTTTCCGTATTTTCAAAAAGTTCCTCGTTGCTGACATTTTCCTCCATGAAATTCTTCTGTGGAATCACATTTCTGTAACCAGAAGTGTCCTCTTCATATGCGATGAAATTGTCGAGCGTTCACTGCTATATAAGAGGATGTATATTACATAGCAGATCGGCACTGTTTCGTATCGGCTCTCTCAAACTTGAGTCTACTCTGTTTTCCATTATTTAATGTAACATGGTGGAAGCGAGGAAGTAATTCACGCTTTACAACCCTACAAATGAGGACTGAGACCAACAAAAAAGGCAGTCCCACGTAAACTGTTTCAGTGGCGTCCGACGTTTGGAGTAACGATAATATGGCGAAAAATAAAGACCATGTGCGTGAAAATGGCGGAAGGATTCCAGTCAAACATATCGCCACCGTGCAAACTGGACGCTAAGACTAATGCTTCAGAAGGATGGAAGCTCTGGAAACAGACGTGGAATAATTGCAGCATTGTGACTAAACTGAGGTAGTAAAATAAGTAATACCAAATAGCACTATTTCTTCACGTTTTCGGACCAAACGCGTTGATAGTTTACAACGGTTTTCAATTCGCTTCAACAGAAAACACAGATGACTGAGACAGTAGAAATATGCACTTGTAAATTGTAAAAGAAATTCTTCCTATAGTATTCTCATTGGAAAAATTTCACTCATACGCCTATGGTAGAAGGATAGATAGAAATACACACCGACCACAAACCACCAGAGGCCATAGTGAAGAAACCCCTCGTTAAAACACTAAAGAATCTACAGGGAATGTTACTACGGACCCCAAAATACAAATCGACGTAGTATATGTCCAGAGAGGAAAAGCACAGATACATTGCAGACATGCTATCCCAGTCATATTTGACAGATGAGAACTATCAAACAGAGTTTGAGCATGTGAATATGGTAAGCTTCCTCTCAATCCGTGGCGAAAGGCGTGTGCAGATCCGAAGAGCAACAGACCAGGACTAAACATGTGATCAGCTGAAGAACAGGAGTGTCCGTCAGATAAAACAAATTTTCCAGCTACGCTACACCCATATTTCCATCTACGTGATAAGATGTCTGCTCGAGATGGTCTCATATTTGAAGGTGACCGAGTACTCATCCCTGTCAGTTGGTGGAGTGAGATTAAACGCGCTTTTCACTCATCGCACATAAGCATTGATGGATATCTACGACGAGCCACTGTTTTATGTCCAGCCATGTCATCGGACATACGGGAGTATATATCAACATGTGAAACTTGCTGCAAGTTCACAGCAGAGCAAACTAAGGAGACATTAATGCCACACACCATACCTGATCATCCGTGGCAGAAGGTTGGTGTTGACTTATTTGAATTTGACAGCATCTTGTAACTGTCGACTATTTTTTGAACTTCTGGGAAATATATCGACTTTAGGACACTACTTCCTCAACTGCCATCCGCAAATTGAATGCACACTTTGCAAGATATGGGATACCATGTCAACTCATTTCCGATACAGGGCACCGACAATCAACAGGCAAATGGCAAAGGTGAATCTGCAGTTAAGTGTTTAAAACAGCTCATAAGAGAAAAAAACAAAGACACCCACATGGACCAGTTTCTGGCACAGCTTGTCGCTACGAATGGGAAGTAGCCCTTCCCAGCGCCCACTGAATCGCTGCACCCGGACACGTTTCCATATGTGGAGCAATTTACTAAACCTTAGAACGGTAGGCCTTGGACCAAGTGATAAGACTCTACTGGAATACAGACAGAAGGTTGAGGCCAAATACGATGACCGTCATACACATGATCTACCAGTGTTGAACGTAGGTGATGTACGTATTTACCCGTACAAGAAAAGTGATCGAGTGTGTGAGAAGGGCGTTATAAATCACCGATTGGATGAACGTTCATATGAAGTCCAGACAGCGAGTGAAACCTACCGGCGAAACAAACGTCATCTACGCAAACCTTCTGAACCAGTAGAGCATGCGAGAAATGTTTTTTTTTTTTTGTTGTTCCCATTTTTTTTCAAAATTCCTCGTTAAGCACATGCTCCGTCCATGATATTCTTCCGTGGAATCACATCTCTGTTACCGGAAGTGTCCTCTTCACATGTAGTGAAATTATCCAGCATTCACTGTTATATAATATCTATTAGGTTGGTGCAAAAATAATGTCGTTTTCTCACATATGTTACTTATGTAAATAACGACATTATTTTTGCACCAACCTAATATATTATATAGCAGATCAGCACTTTTAGTTGTAAGCTTTGCTATTATCTTGATTAAATTGCTTCGCTTACTTGGAAATGTTTCAAGTGAATTTTCTTATTCTTTTCTTCGTAAACCAAAAACAAAATTCTATGAGAGTGTAAAGAATGCAGTGTCCATTAAATACGGCAACATTAAGCGTGCTGACTGAAAAGTAAAGAAAAATATTTTGTTTACTCATTACTGCGTCTTCATAAGCTTATTTTCAGGTTTTCATAATAGAGCAAGTCGTGCGTCACGTTTGTCGAATTAGCAAAACCTCGCAAATAATTGCAAGCAGCAGCAGCTATGAACAGATGGCTTATGTCTTAATTGTGACATCAATTATTGAATAATTATCGATAATAACAAAAGAAATCCCATTCCGTTCAGGTAGCTTATCTGAATTAATTTCAATTCAGAAGACGAAATGTTTTGACTTCGTAAATTCGTTTCACTTTTGCTCAATGACCTGGTCGATACTCATGTAAGATCAACGAATGATATACATTTTTTTTAATAATCTAATATATAAAACTCAAAATATACGTGTGTCTTCTCAAAATTCTGATAAGTAAATAAATACATACATATATATATATATATATATATATATATATATATATATAAATCTTTTTAGTCGTATGTCGATGCAAATATTATGTAAAATTGTGACATCACATAAATGAGGTATTATCAGATATATCTTCCTGCAGAAGTTATATATCTTGGCCAAATTAGTGTTTCTTACTTAATGGACATAACTAATTTGCATATTCAGCTTGTAAAAGCCATTTTGTCAGGACTTTATTAATAATTTCCAGTTTCTTTTATGATTTTTGTAAATATATAATGCTTTTGGTAACGGCTGTTATAATTAAATTGCTTTGTTATTAAATTAAAGCCATTTTCTGCTATGAATGTGGCAACTACCGTAGTATTTAGATCACATTTTTGGAGTAAAAGAAAATAAGCAATGTGTTAACATTCTTAATAATATAATACTATAACATGCCGTATATAAAATAATTGCTCCAAAATGTTTCAAGCTGATCAAACTGTTTTAATTATGACAATTTCACAGACACCATTTTGCGGCCGACGCAAATCGATCAGACAAAGAAAAGGCTTCGGTGCATATCGGATGAAAGGAAAAAGGAGTTGGTCCGGGCAATGTCGAGTGTCATTGCTGGTTTCCAGTCTTATCTTTTGCGCAATGTTAGGAATAGTTTTAAAATGTCATTTATCTTCTCCATATACACAAACCCACCCAAACACACACACACACACACACACACACACACACACACACACACACACACACACACACACATATATATATATATATATATATATATATATATATATTACAATGAATCATTCATACAAAAAATAGATTAGTAAAATTAATGATATAATCTAATGATATGATACTAATCTACTTTTTGCATGAATGATTCATTGTAATATAAATTGAATTGCACCACATATTTGATATATATATATATATATATATATATATATATATATATATATATATATAATGTAAATCTGAACATATTTATCTTTCTACATAGGAACATGTATTTGCAGTTTAATGGTGATATTAGCATTTATTTTGAACAAATAGAATTAGGATAGATAGATAGATAGATACCAGTGGCCGAAAAGCACTCCCAGTTCTTATCAACAAATGGTAATATGAAAATTGCGACGACGTGGAGAACTACTGTTTTTGTAGCTGAATACTTCTCTCTCCAACGGTGTTATTGTGCTTCCTGTACCTACAATACTTTCTATGGAAATAATTAGGAGGGATTATTTCTGGAGGTTCCCTCGTATTTTGTACAATTTCTAGCACCTTGTAGCAACAAGAGTCCTCCATATTCACGCAAGCACTCTCCTCAGTGTCCACGCTGATCTTAGTAATCCTTCCGCCTCAGATGTATCGAGCCTCCAACAGATCCTTTTTATTTATTTTTCTTTAAAAGATGCAAATGCCGATAATGATAAGTAATGAACAGTTTCGGTTCTTCATTTGAACTTCCAACTCTGCTTTAAGCAACGTGGAGCCTGGTCAGTACCTAGACGGGTGACCGCTTGACAATACCAGGTGCTGTTAGCTTGGATGTGCAAGTGGTGTAATGGATAACTGCTCGGAGTTGGAATTCGGAGAATCGAGTTCCAATTCTAGTTGAGTTCGTTATATTCACTTATGCACAAATACCGTTGGGAAAGGCATGAATCCGCCTCTTCTTATAGGTTAATTAGTAGGACTTTTTCAGTAAATCAAGAATACTTCCAAAAGACATTCTCACAATCTAGACTATTTTCTGGCTTTAAATAACCTGCAAAGGGTTGATAAGCCGTAAAAAAAACACATCGATCAACCCAATTCTGTATTTTGCAATGTTCTCCAAGATTGTTCTAAGCACGCTATAAGCGATGAATACAACTGTCATATTCCTGGCCCACGGGATTTATCATTATTATTATTACTTCCCTGTCAAGGTTCAGAAACGTTTCCAGTTTCTCATCCTATTTTAGCCTTAATCTGGGGTCACTTGTACCATTAAGACCAAATGTCTGAAATGTCTTCCTTTCTTTGTTATCAATATCTAGATCTGATATCATGCCTTGGGTTGGGTGATCTGTTGAAATTACAAAGTCTCATATTATTTGCCCTAGATTAACCTATAGTTTGTGCATATATCATTGGTCTACATTGTCAAATACCAGTCGCTTGCACAATTCCCAGTAGGTAACCTTTCCTACCAGTTCATATCTATATTCGTACGCCTTTACTCATTATATAATTGACTGTTATATCTTTATTTCAGTTCAGTCCCGGGATATTATTGAGTTGTACAGTTTCAAATTTCAAGTGTCCTGTGTGAAATCTCAGCCATGTACGTTTATCTGCAATTTCTTTCCTTATCGAGTTTTTCTTTTCATTTTAATTTTATTGTATTTTCTTTTTTGTTTTGTTTTGTTTTGTTTCGTTTTGTTTTTTCTGTTTTTTTTGTTTGTTTGTTTTTTTTTTCAATTTTCATCTACCATAAGTAGCTCTTCATTATTATGTCGTCGGCAAGTTCTTTGATTGTACAGTCGATAAAAATCTTTAATTCTAATGAATCGTCTCTCTTTTTTTCTTTTTTCTGTTGTTATGTCTGGAGTGCATGATTATATATAGTTAACAGTTTTATCGTTCTCTGATTTAAACTTTTCAGTTCTTATGCAGTTTAGGAAGAGTCCCGGTTATCCTTCTATACAGGAAGAGGCTATTTTACCGGGACCGGCAAAGTAGACAAACATGCTTTTAAGCTTATTATACCGGTCTCACTAAAATAGTCCCACAGGATATTTTACCGGTAAATATTTTTATTATTATTAAGGCAGGTAATGTTGAAAATACCAACACACATTTACCATCAATTGTTAAGACAATTTAAAATCTTTTCCTCCATCAATTCTTAAAACACAAATTAAAATCATTTATTCATCAACATTTGTGCAAGGAAAAAGGAGTTGGTCCGGGCAATGTCGAGTGTCATTGCTGGTTTCCAGTCTTATCTTTTGCGCAATGTTAAGAATAGTTTTAAAATGTCATTTATCCCTCTCTTTTAAATTAAATGTACGAACATTTGAATTGTACTCTATTCGTTCTCATCTTACCAAGATATACACATATATATATATAGAATTGAGTCACTCTCAGTCACTGTGTGTTTATCCGAATCTAAAAATAAACACGCTAAAATTCACCTTCATCCCGTAAGCTGATGGCTTAGTGGGAGAAGTTCGGACTGACGCAAATTCAGTCGGGTTTCGATCCTAGCTAGAGGCAACCGGACGTCTAGCCACACTGATGAGCTGTGAAACAGTCTGTCTGTGGATGACAAAAATATATATGTATATATTATCGCATATATATAGGAGGGATTCTTTCTGGAGGTTCCCTTGTATTTTGTACAATTTCTAGCACCTTGTAGCAACAAGGCTCCTCCATATTCAAGCACTCCCTTCGGTATCCACGCTGATCTTAGTAATCCTTCCGCCTCAGATGTATCGAGCCTCCAACAATTTAAAATTAAAATAACATAAATAATAATTACATTATAAAAGCAAATTCAGCAACATTTACTCATTTTTGTTTATTAGACTTTAAATTACATCAGTTAGTGTCCTCCATACATCCGGGCATAGAGGATCCCCCAGACGAGGCTATGTCGAAGAACAGAGTCTCATCTCAGGAAACAGCTACCCGACATCGTTTTATACGGGGCCTACGGGGAATTTTTGGTCGCGCTTACAGGCTTAAATTCGGCCTTGTGCCACATCTGACCGCGTAGGGCGGTTGGTAGATATCCTAGAGTTGGAGATTCATTGTGGGATTCACTTGGCTCACTTCTAGCAGTTAACTACTTCTTCTATGCGCCACTGACGAATCTTATATATGTTATTCTTGTCCAAAGTATTATCGTTCATTACTAACCTTCGTTTGATTATTCTATTCAGTAACCTTCCCTAGGTTACAACATTTTGGCGACGAGGATTAGCCAAAATTACAACATGCAACACTGAAATAGACTAATATAAATCGTACTAAGATTTTATATATAAGCACGTGAAGATTGCGTTGTGCATGAAACTCCGAGTCGTGCTATCGGTGAAGGAAAATATGTATATTTATTAATATATACTTAATAGCTCTGTTATATTACATCGAGCACTGTTTTATTAACACCACCACTATATATGCGATAATATATACATACATACATACATACATACATATATATACATACATACATATATATATATATATATATATATATATATATATATATATATATATATATATATTGCATATTGCATATATATATATATGTGTGTGTATATCCTGGTAAGATGAGAACGAATAGAGTACAATTCAAATGTTCGTACATTTAATTTAAAAGAGAGCCCAATACATAGTAGAGAAATATTATTTATTTTAGGATATTAAAGCAAGATGTAAAAATCGCTACACAATTGCATTCGTGTTTCAACACATACCAATGTGTCTCCTCAGGCGAAAAAAAAAATTCTTAGAAATGGGTCATAGTCGGGAATTATTTCGACCATGACCCATTTCTAAGAAACTTTTAATTTTTTCTTCTTCGCTTAGTTTGAATTGAACGCAGGTCATATTCGATTAGTTGACCAGGATAAAGCCCCTGAGCCTTATAAACTGTTTTTTTTTTTTCGAAAAAAGACGATGTATTTTGTTTTTGAGAACAAATTAACTGTTCACTCGCTAGTAATTTACAATCACCCGAAGAGGCGCATTGGTATGTGATGAAACACGAATGCAATTGTGTAGCGATTTTTACATGTTGTTTTAATATCCTAATATATATATATATATATATATATATCACACGAAAAATTTTCCCACGTTGTCATACATCTTTTCCTTAAAATTGTCCTTGATATATAAGAATATATATATCGTTATGCCATAGTTTCTGAGAAACTTGTGGAAGATCCATTCCGAGCTGGGTGGGAAAATTGAAATAATTCAAACAACAATAGAAACTACTGGAATCAGGAGAGAATATTAGGGTGAGCTCTGAAGCAATTGAAGAAACTTGTCCCATTATCGTTGAAAAAGAGGCATCAAATATTGAAACGAAAATTCCCTAAAAATTATCAGTATGTGTGAATTTCAGAATAATCGTTTCTCCAGATGTAATAAAGTTAACCATGGAACAAAAAGAAAATGCTTTTATGCACATGCATGCATTTATGCGAGCGTGTGGGAATAAAACTCGTTTATATGCTATTATTATAATTATTCAAATAATCTAATTAGTACGTTGTTTTAATATGAAGAAAGCCCTACTGCTACTACTATTACTACTACTACTAATAATAATAATAATGATAATAATAATAATAATAATAAAATAATAATAGCCACAAATATTAAAAATCTATTCATATATATATATTATATATATATATAAAGACATTTTATGGTCAGTATCCGAGATAGACCATATGTAAATAGAAGAGGTCAACACCCAGTGACGACAGTCTGTTTCATGCTTGAACACAATCTTCAGATGCCAACCAAATTACGAACAGAGGCAAAGCGGCTGTGCCCACTATTATAAATGGCCCCGAGTTCATATCCTCCTTGACAGACAAGGCGAAGCTCTTCGCCTCGTTCTTTACCTCAAACTCAACGTTAGATGAAGATAAAGGCCATGACCTCCCCAACTTCCCACGTCTCTCTCATCACAATCTCAGTAATATACTCATTTCAGCAAGAGTATTCTCTAGATTTATCAAATGCCTCAACCCCAAAAAAGCCACTGGTCCAGACAAAATTCCAGTAGTCGTCCTTAGGAATACCATCCCAGAATTATCCCAGATTCTACCAAAGTTATTTAATTGCTGTTTGAAGGAGAAATCTTTCCCAAGCATGTGGAAGGTGGCAAGCGTAGCCTGGTCTTCAAGAAAGCGGGTAACCGATCCTCACCCTCCCAGTATAGACCCATTAGTCTCCTCGCTATCACCAGTAAGCTTTTTGAAACCTTAATCGACAAGGTCGTTGAGCACCTGTATAGGAACAACTTCTTGTGCGACGAGCAGTATGGGTTTTGATCAGCCCGATCCACTGCTGACGTCCTAACTACCATTACACACACAGTGAGGCTCTTAACGACACATGTACCGCACCTTTTTTACAAGTACTTTCACGGTAATTGCTCCGAGGAGCTGTTTCGCTTGTCCCTAGGCCTCGTGAATTTAAACGTCCTACGAGGCTGGCATCCCTTTCCCACCCTTTCACCGTTGAAACTGCTAGATGTAGACGTCTCTTTTACTCCAAAGCTTCATGTCTCGCACATCTCGCCTATGGAACTCCCTTCCCTATTACTGTTTCCCTGACAAATACAATCTCCAACGGTTTAAGTGTAGCGTCAATCGACATCTCCAGTTGCCTTGATATATCCACTTCCCTTCTCCACATCCTTTCATCTTTCATTCCTATCTGCTCTCGCTCCAAATCTTCTGTAACCCCCTTTGCCTTGATCGACCCACTGTCTTTCTCTTTCTCCACATCCTCTCCTTTACCACTCCTATCTGCTCTTCCTCCAACCCTTCTATAACCCCATGTGTGATAGTGGCCTCCAGCCTTGCTTGGGGTGATACGCTTAAAAAAAAAAAAAAAAAAAAGTAACATAACATTTGATATCTCGAAGGCCTTCGACAATGTGTGGCACAAAGGTTTGTTGCACAAGCTATCCAGCTGTTGAATCACTGGAAGGGTTTTTCTATAATAAAATCCTTCCTAAGTGGTAGATCCCCGAAGGTAGTTATTAACGGACAGTTCTCCGAGACCCTGGCAGTCAAAGCAGGCGTCCCCCAGGGGTCACTTCTCGGACCAATCTTCTTTCTGATTTACATAAATAATCTACCTAAGAATCTACTACAATCATTTGTAAATGTCTATGACGATGAGAAGACGATATACGGAAGCACCTCTAAAAGTCTTGACGATCAGAGATTGGAGGCTGACTTCTCTTTCGATCTCACACTAACTTACTGTCAGTGACTCTAAAGCCAAACTGGTTAGAATCCATCACCCCCAATTAGACCCCGAACTACCGCCAATCACGATGAACGGATGTCCCCTCGAGGTGAGAGAGCATGGCTTGAGAGGATACTGGGCCTCAAACTCAAATCGCTAAAGACGCAGGTAAAAAGATCAGCTCCCTGTATGGCACTCGTAAGTACCTGACTCATCATGCTACCCTCTACCTTTATAAGAGCCAGATCAGAGTACTGTTGCCATATTTGGGCAGGAGCTTCCCAGACCTCACCTTCCTGTCTTAGTAGAGTTTAAAAGCGTCTCCGAGTCCTTACAGAAGAAGAATTATTTTCCACACTTCAACCTCTCTCTCACAGGTAGGATGTGGCGAGTTTCAGTATCGCTAGTACAACGGAAAGTGCTCGGGCGAACTGCATTTCCTGGTTCCACTTCACGGCTAGGATCCGCAATGCCACTTACAGAGAAGCAAAGCACCCACGTTCCCTCCGTATTCCTTCGGGGAGAAGTATGTTCCACTCAAACAGCTTCTTCCCGCGAACCAGTATGGTACAAACTCCCAAGAGGATGTTTCCCCGATCACTGCAATCTTAATCTGTTCAAGTCTCTAGTCAGCCGTTATCTTTCCCTCCTATCCATATAAACTACCTCCTAACATAATTCTCTACCCTGAGTGGACCCCTTGTACAGCATGAACCATACTGTGTATATATATATATATATATATATATATATATATATATATATATATATATATATTGCGGAATGAGGAATAGTTTTATCTTAGTGAAAAATGACTCGACGCATTTCAAAAAGAAGAAATTTAATTATAAAAATCTTATATAAATTAGATTTCAGTATTATTATTTGATAATTATTTTCATTAATTTTAATTAATAATTAGATTAAATAGTTATTAATATTACTGTAGCTATTAAAATAATGGTGATGATGATAATAATAATAATATATGACTTATATATTAACTAGATTAATATAAAATTATTGTTGCCACTAATTTTGTAATTGTGGCATTTGTTATTACTAACATTTCATCAGAGACTTATTCCAAACTAATGTTTTTTCCAAAATGTAACTATTTACTTTTCTTTCTCCGCCTCTCTTGCATACCGCGACAGTTAAGAATGAAATGACTGGTGGTGTGAACACTTTCACAATACTGTTACTACTTCCCATAGCAAATAAATAGTAAATTGGTAAATATTTGTGGTTTTCCTTGCACAACGGTTACCCATATAATTCCTTACTTTTTTCACCTTCTCGTTCTTGTTGTTGTTGTTCTTCTTCTTCTTTTTCTTCTTCTTCTTCTTCTTCTTCTTCTTCTTCTTTTTCTTCTTCTTCTTCTTCTTCTTCTTTTTCTTCTTCTTCTTGATAATAATAATAAAAATAATAATAATAATAATAATGACGACTAGCAGTACGTATAAAAATTTCACGATTTTTCTATTTCAATTTTCTCATGAATTATAATTCTTAAGTGACTCATTGAATAGACTACCTGCGAGACCCCCGACTATGAAATCCCAGTGCAAATTCACCTATTTCATCGTCGTATATTCGAGCTTAACATCCAGATCCTAATCCAGGGTCTAGTGACTTCATGTAATTTTCTACTGATCATTTTTGTATTTCTTTAAGGCATGGGCTACCAGGAATTCCTTCAATGAGTCTATCAGAATCTTTTCCAATCAATCCAAAAGCTCCAACTACAACTGGAATTATTGGTGTCCTCATATGCCACATTTTCTTAATTTCCATTTCAATATCCTTGTATTTTGATAACTTTTGAAGATCTTCAAAGATACATTGCAATCTGCAGGAAAAGCCATGTCAATAATAAAGCTCATTCTGTTTTGTGGTCTTTGATCACGTTGTCTAGACGATTAGCTTTGATTATTCTGTCTGTGTGTATTGTAAAGTCCCATAACCTTGTTACATATTCTATCTCTGTTACCGGCACTGGATCATGTTCATAGTAGTTTCTTGCAGATTCCTTCCCGTAAAAGTTGCATCTTTTCAACTGGAGATATTGGATGACTCTATCATAATGTGTTTTATAATCCGCGGATGCTAGCAACGTGAAACCTGATACAAGATGGTCAATTGTTTTTGAATACTTATCACAGAATCTGCACTTCGCGTTCACACATTTTTCAGTATATATTTTTGGTAATTTCTAGTTAGCAAGCATGGGTCCAGTGCAGCTTTTAACCATGCACTGTGTAACCACTGAGAGGCTACGGACAGAATATTGACAACGAAGTGACTTATCTTGCCATCGTTTCTGCATTTGGTACATTGCATTTGCTTTTACTTTCTTTTTTAGCTTCTTTGCCACTGCAATGAGTGTTTTATGGTTTATTTGCACTTCTTCACCTACTTGAGATTCCCTTTTGAATTTGTTGGCTTCTTCTATTACTGAATAAAGTTTCTTATTTCTTACATGTTCTTTGACACAGATCATCATCCAGTTTTCTGTAGATTCCAGCTATCTTTGAAGACCGATTGTTTTGGTTTTGTAAGACAGTTCTAGTTGAACTAATTCTCTGCCTCCTTCGGATCTTAGAACATACAGACGATCAACACCAACCTATGCGGTGGCAAGTGAGAAGTTTTCTCGTTTTGACATCCATTCGCTAGTCAATTATGGTCCAATTAAGAAGAGACAGAAGTGTCTATGGCTGACATTCTTTTTTCTGAATTCAACTCGGTATTTAATACCAGACACACACAGCGGTAGTATTTTTCTTTCTCCTTCATTTGGGTATGCTGTATTCCATTATAGACGTCTTCTTGTTCCAGTTCCATAATCTTTGTGACAAAATCTTGAATGTCTTTCTGTAATTCTCCCTTTCTTGACTATTACTTTTGCACATTTATCTAATCCGAAATCCATACAGATGTTCATCACCGAAACACTTCAACTCATTGTCGTCTTTGGCAAAGGTTTTGATATCATCCACGTAGAATAGATGATTAAAAACTTTCTTCTTTTACATTGTATTCATAGTTATTACTGTTTAGTTCATATGAAATGCGGATTAAGGAGACAGGCAGAACAGAAGGGGCGACAGGGAGTCTCCTTGAAAGATTCCTCGTCGGATATTCAAACAATTGAAAGTGGCAGTACCTTTCGTGTGATTTAGGTATAATGTGGTTTTCCACAATTCCATGCTATATTTAAGGAAATTTACTATCACCGAGGAGACTTTGTACATTTCCAAAGTCTTAAGGATTCTAGAGTGTGGCACACTATCAAAGGCTTTACGGTAATCTGACCAAGCTATGCTGAGATTTCTCCCATTTTTCCTGCAATTTCCCAGAATCATTTTATTTACAAGTAGTTGATATATGCAACCATATGAACCTCTTCGGCGTCCCTTCTGTCGCAAGGTAAGAACGTTGTTTTCATCGAGAAAAGTGCAGTTCGTCGGGACAGACGTGATCAATTTATATATAGATGACGGACATGTTATTGGCCTATAATTTTTGGGATCATCTGTTTCACCCATTTTTGATAGGTGATATGTAATACCTTTAGTAATCTCTTCTGGAATTTCATTGAGGTTATTACTTAGCATTGATATTGTTTGCGCAAGAGTTTTATGGATTGATGACAGATGATACAGCCAAAAGTTGGGTGCCTTGTCATTACCTGGGTATTTTTATTTTGGGGATTTTGTTACCGCTTGCTTAATATTACTCTTGGTTATATTCGCCATTATTATTATTATTATTATTATTATTACTATTATTATTATTATTAATAATAATAATAATAATATCATCATCATCATCAGTAGCTCTACTTGGGCATCAAGTGGCATCCTCTCTCCTCGGCATTTCAGAAGAATTCCTGCTGATTCCGATTACTCTTGTTGTCTGAATGATTTCAAGTTCGACGGATGTTGTCAACTAACTGCCTTATTTTTCTTTTCTTCTCTCGCCTTTTAGCCTAAATCTCTCCTTAATCCCTTCCGAATTTCGTTAAGCGTCTATATTTTCCTTTAAATGTTATACAAACATGGATTAGTTTCATATGCGAAAAAATATCAAGGAATGCATACCTATTTTCTACTGCATCCTGTTTTATCTTTATTTTATTCTGTCACTCCATAAAGAATTTTAACGCGCAGCAATTTTACGCTTTACACTTTCATTCCAAGATTTCGTAAATTGTCTCTTGATATCAAGCTAACAAACCTACCTTTCGATGTCGTTCTTTCTGTCTTCAATAATTAACCCTCTTTTTGCTTCTACGTCCCCATCTCCGCCACTGCCTCTCTCTCTTAACACACTTACACACACACACACACACACACTTACACACACACATTTATACATATATATATATATATATATATATATATATATATATATATATAAACAAAAGAAAATGAAAAACTGCTCTTAGGATTATTGAAGAAAAATGGAATCAATTATCAAACTTTGATAAACTTTTGCAACGAATGCCAAAAATGTGTGCTGCAGTAATGAAGGCTAAAGGAGGTTATTTAACGAGAGCAAAATTTAATCATAAAATGCTTTTTTCTTTTTGTCATAATAAAAATTCTAATAAAAAATCATGTCTCACTCTTTTTCAACCATAGATAATAATTTTCTCTTATTTAAAGTACAAAACAAATACTTTTGGGGCCAATTTAAAAATTACTTGTGTCGAGCACAAACATTTGAACTGTAGTGTATGTATGTATGTATGTATGTATGTATGTATGTATGTATGTATGTATATATATATATATAGAGAGAGAGAGATTGCTTTCTTACTACCAACTTTGATGCTGGGGTAAACATATACAAAGCCCAATGTACTTATCATGCCACCCAGTTTGCTAAGCGTATACCAGGCGCATGCATCACAGCCAAATATGTGTGATATGATGAAAGGTTTTGATAGAATTTGGTCATAATCTGTGCAGGTCAGACCCAGTTATTAATATCTTCATATTGGTCAATACAGTCCGCTTTGGCGGCTTCCGATTAAGGGTCTTCCCAAGTACCTAGATGTTATTCCCAATTAGTCTTAGATGCTTCATACTTCAAACTTTTCAAAAAAACTCTCGCTATTACTCCCTACTACTCTCATCCCCTAAGGGTCATTCCAAACTGGTTATGGTCAAACAAACTACAAGCAGATCTGTAATATTGAACATATTTATTTGTTAGCACTTCCAATGAATAAAAATTAAAAGCATGACAGCTGTGTATTGGTTGATTAATTGTATATCAGTTGATTAATTGGAGGCACGGTGGAGCAATGGATAGCGGCTTGCATTGAGGAATCGGAGAGCCAATTTCGAATTCTAGTCGAATTCATTACATTCACTTACGTGCTAATACTCTTGGGAAAGGTATGAATCCTCTTCTTCTCCCCCTCCCCCAGCTATGGCTAAACAGCAGGACAGATTGGGTTATATAGCCTTGGATTGTAACTGGTCTACCGCAGAAAGAAATGGCAACCTACTGCGGGAAAAAATCTGCCTCGTCAGTCATGTATCGAAACATACATGATCACCGAAGCGTGTATCACGCATGGCACATAACTGACTGAATTAATTTTCTACGGCTTATCAACACCTTGCAGGTTATTTAAAACCAAAAATATTTTCAGACTGTAATGATTTAGTGATACATGTATTAATAATTAACGCATAGCTGGGAGAGAAGAGATGCATGCATACTTTTCCCAAGGATATTTGTGCGAAGGCGAATGTAACGAACCCAAAAATCGGCTCTCCGATAAATAACTCCTAGCTATTATCCATTACACCACCTGCACCTCCAAGCTTACAGCATTTGGTATTGCCAAGCAGTCACACAACTATGTATTGATCTGTATCGATATTGCTTAACTTCGATGATCGTACTGGAACCACTGTTTCAACCGGATATAGCCGTAAGCCCATACATAGTGTAGCATCAGTGCATTTATTATTAGTAGTAGTAGTATCATATAATAATGGTGCTTGTCCCTCCCATTGTTAGATCGTAACACCGTTACGCTATGTCAATACCTCATAAGTAATGGACTATACCGTTTTGCTTGAAGTCTTCAGCTAATACCTCATAAATAATAGACTATTCCGTTTTGATCGCGCGAGAAGACAAAAGACATATCATATACACTGGTTTCAATGAGAAAAAGAAAGAAGACAAAAGTGTTTAACATCAGTTTCAGTTGTCAATTTCAATTCTTTTCATTTGTACTCCCTTACTTCTCAAAACAATAACCAGCATTCATATTTATGATTGTTATTGCAATATTTTGTTAAAGTTGTTAAGCTCAAATATATAACCGTGCGATAGGGAAATTTCTACGGATATTTTATTGTCGTATAACACGCCATGAATTTCTTTAATCGTTAACTTTACAATTAAGATTCGTCTGTAATTACAATTAGGAAAACCGTGAAATTTTCACACATTAAAACTAGTAGGTCTATGAGAATTAACTCCTCGCCCGGTAAGGACAGACATGTGTAACAGGTGTCACCTGACCGTCATCCATCGACTGCTAGCATAAACGGCGTAAGGGAATAAAATTCCTCGGGACCTATCCCTCGCCCGGAAAGGAACGACACCAGCGGCAGGTGTCACCGGACCGTTATCCTGCGACTGCTCGCATCAAATATAAAATAACTCTTGGGACATGGAACGTTCGGACATTGAACAACTGCGGTCACTTTGATAATATTAAACAAGAGATGAGCAGGCTTAAAATCAACATCCTAGGTGTATGTGAAACCAGATGGCCAAACAACGGAGGATTATTTGTGTAGTCGGAGTGAAGAACAAAGCAGTAGGATTGATATTAGATAAAGTATTTGAGAAATGCATTCTGGGATACTACCAACTATCCGAAAGAATTCTGGTAGTCAAGCTGAAAGGAAAGCCTTTCAACATAACTATCATAATAGTGTACGCACCGACAGCGCAAAGTAAGGAAGAGGAAATCCAGTCTTTCAAATCCTTGCTAGACGAAGGCTCTTTGCAAATCACAAGAAGTCATCATTATCATGGGTGACCTAAACACCAAAGTAGTCAGGAAGAGGGCAGGGGATATAGCAGGAAGATTCGAGCTAAGAACCCGCAACGAACGTGGAGAGAAATGAATCCAATGGTGCACGGCCAGTGACCAGGTAATAGCCAACACATTGTTCCAAGAACATCCGAGACGATTATGGACATGAAGGAGCCCAGAAGGAGAAAGTAAAAACCAAATTGACTACATAACCACGAACAAAAGATTTAGGAATGCAATGGTTCACTGCAAAACCTACCCAAGTGGCGACTGCGGAAGCGATCATCGCCCTGTTATTTGTAAACTAAGAGTGAAATTGCATAAATTGAAGAAGCTTAACACAGTACCCAAATTGCAATACAACAAACCCTTGAGAGACCTGAACCTGAAAGAAAATATATGGACAATGTGAAAAGAAAATACGAGGCAAACAATGGAAACTCGAAATGGGACGCAATAAGAGAGGCTTTTGTGACATCAGTGTT
>OZ038481.1:98551909-98559409 GCA_964036315.1 Acanthosepion esculentum
TACACGTATAAAATAATAATTATGTGAATAAAAATTTAAAACTTTATTTCCTGATGTGGTCAAGATCTGTAAAATCGTTTTACACATGACGTATATTTAATTTGAATTGTAGCATTCCACAGCTAAAATGTCAGTAAGGTAGCAAACAAAATCTTGTCTATCATACTCTGATATTGATGACAACTACAAGTGTCGAAAGTACATGAATTTTTAATAGTTTATAAACAATTTTGTTTGATTTCGATGTGAATCTTATCAATAATTTAAAAAAATAGTAAAAGAAAACAGACCGACAGGCGGACCTTATCGGATTAACAAAAGTTGCCCGCGTGGGTGCGAGCACACACACACGCACACATCTCTCTCTCTCTCTCTCTCTCTCTATATATATATATATATATATATATATATATATATATATATATATATATATATATATATATATATATATATATATATATTTATATATATATATATATATATATTTATATATATATATATATATATATTTATATATATATATATATATATATTTATATATATATATATATATATATTTATATATATATATATATATATATTTATATATATATATATATATTTATATATATATATATATATATTTATATATATATATATATATATTTATATATATATATATATATTTATATATATATATATATATTTATATATATATATATATATATATATATATATATATATATATATATATTTATATACATATACATATATATATATATATATATATATATATATATATATATATATATATATATATAGGTACCTCCATGAGATCGCTAAAAAAGAGCATAACATGATGAGAAAGACGCCAAACTTGACGAAAACAAAATTTTATCGTCTAAATGTTCATGTTATTATTAAGATGAAAGATCAAAGTATTTGAGGTTTATTTTTTTACATTTTTTAATCTTTTTTTTTTTTTTAGTCAGCAAAATTGACAGATAATCGATTATGGCAATCATTTTTTTTCCATTTTATAAAAAAGATGAAAATCTCACTTTGAAATTCTTTTAAAAATCAATTATCATTTTTTTCAAAACTTATTTTAAGAAAATCAGAAATTATAATGTTTATTTAAAATATTTTGAACCAAGGTTGACTTAGCTTCTGCGTCGAAAAGATGTAATTTGAAAATAAAACAAAGCAGGTTATAACCTTTCGCATCACTTGACAGGTGATGAATGACGTATTGACGGATTTACGTGATCGTAATTTATTCTACGGAAGGCGAAAAGTGAAGTTATTTAGATTTAAGTGAACAAATTATTTACTTCGTTATTTTTAAGGAAAACTTTCAGCGCTCTAATTTTTTTTTTTGTACTTAGCTTTCACCTTTCCGTTTACGATGCTTTATGGAAAATATATTATAAAGAAATTAATAATAAGACTGTTAAGAGTGAGATTAAATTTCATATTTCATAAGAAAGGTATCTAATTAATTTATAGGTACCTTTCTTATGAAATTTTATCAGAAGTGTACATAATATACTATAATTTTATGTACATTTATTACATTTTACTGTGTTATTTGTATTTCCATTCATTTTATTATTAATTTTGATATTTCATTTATGGAGAAAATGCCATAACTGAGATTAATATAAAAATAAGATCATATAAATTTCATAAGATGATACTGATACTTGTAGGTACCTTTCTCAGTTGAAATTGAAAAATCAAATTAACTTCTCCACACGTGTTTCGTAAAAGTAAAGGCCTTAACAGCGGAGAACAATGCTTAATTCAAATAACGCAACTTAATTGTATTCTGGTTGGTCTTCCGTACTTTATAATTACAGCCCGATTATTAACACAAAATTACATATCTTAATTACTGCGAATCTTCTGATTAGTCAAAATGATACAATTTACAACGCGCTAAAAAAAAGATCTATCTCATAAGGACACTTAGGAAACCCGATGCGGCTTTTAACTAATTTTATAATATTTTAACAACTTAAATGTAAAAATCAATTATAATTAAAGAAATAACAAATAATTTTATTAAAAATTCATTTTTCATCGAAAAAATATTTGCTTTCAGAAAATATTGTCCATATTCATAAAAACAACTAAACGCAAATAAAAGCATTTGAAATTAAATAATATATTTGTTTTATTGAGTTTTGTATGTTACAATTCAGAGCTGATTTTCAGGTAGGGGAATCCAATTAACAACAAAAAAAGACATGATTTGCATTCCTCAAAGCCTTGTGCTTTTAACTATTGTAATCATTAAACCCGATGCGATCGAATTTCTAGCGTTTTCATAAAATTAGTTAGTGGGGGGGTAATAAATATAAAAAAAATATTTCTGCCATGACTTTAACAAAAAAAAAACATATTTATAATAATTTCGATCATCTGTGAATAGTTTCTGAAAGTTTCATTAAATATGTAGACTGGAGAAAGTTCTCCACTGCCTTAACCAGGTATTGAACTCACACTCTTTGGATCCTGTCACTGGATCTAACAAACGCCTTTATCCACTGTGTCCTTGAGGCAGTGGAGAACTTTCAGAAGGAAAATTAACAGGAGATAACTGACATCTATTAAACATGGCACGTGGAACTAGAACTAGAACAGTCTACCCCAGAGCGAAATAAAGGGTTCAGTTCGACATTCCAACCACCTGAAAAAGGCCGGAGCGTAAACGACCGAAACGTTGTAACAAATAGGGCGACAAAGATGAGGACAATAATCCGAATAATGTAAATATTGTCTTATCTAATCCTTTTTATTTTTTTCAGATCTTGCCAATTTTTAAAAAATTTTATTATGGGAAAATCAAAACAATCTTTTTTTTCCTAATTCCACTGAAATTGTCGATTTGATATTTAATTAAAATTCTAAACCAATTATTAATTTTATTTTATGTTTTAAATTTTTTGTATTTTATCAGGATTGGCCATTTTGATATAGAGTATTTCATGAACATATGGAAGTCTCCGAATTATTCACCCACACCCGCATACACACACACACACACACAGATAGATAGATAGATAGATAGATAGAAGTATATATTTTATTTAGATAGATAGATAGAAGTATATATTTTATTTAGATAGATAGATAGAAGTATATATTTTATTTAGATAGATAGATAGAAGTATATATTTTATTTAGATAGATAGATAGAAGTATATATTTTATTTAGATAGATAGATAGAAGTATATATTTTATTTAGATAGATAGATAGAAGTATATATTTTATTTAGATAGATAGATAGAAGTATATATTTTATTTAGATAGATAGATAGAAGTATATATTTTATTTAGATAGATAGATAGAAGTATATATTTTATTTAGATAGATAGATTGAAGGATATATTTCATTTTGACAGATTGAAGTATATATTTTATTTCTTTATTTATTTAGATAGATAGATTGGTAGGTAGAAGTATATATTTTTATATATAGATATATAAAAAGTGTTTTATATAGATATATGAGTTGGGATCAAATATGGATCTTAATCCGACAGAATGATAAGATAAGGAACAAATAGGAAACTTTCATCAATCATAACATATTTTACATTTATTAAAGTTTCTTTATATTTTTGTTCTTTATCTTATATAGACATTAAAAAATTCAACAGCAACAAAATTTATTCACTTTCATTTGTTAGACATTAAATTACATCACTGAGCGTCCTCCATAATTTATTTTGTCTTTCAGTTGGCCTGAAGTATATTTATGAGTGTTCTTTAATTTAAAAATTCTGAAAAAACTAACCACATTTTTATTTTGTTTATAAATACTAGTTACAAAATAAAATCCGTACATTTGCGCTGATAAAGTCCTTCAGAGGACGAAACGCACCGACTAAGAAAAATTTCCATTATATATTATATATATATTATATTACCTTTTATTTTCATTCATTATATATATATATATATATATATATATATATATATATATATATATATATATATATATATATATATATAACATGTATTTTTCTTTTTTCCTCAGTAATTTTAAACTTAACATAGATTAAAATTAAATTTTAAAATGGGTAATTTTTAATTTCAAATTTTATCGTATAATTTCATATTTATTAGTTAGAATAAATTCTATTTTAGTCTAACCCCAACATTAAAGCATTAAATAATTATTATAACCTTAGTTCATTGTCAAGTTTTTTAAATTCTCCTATACTTGTATTTTGATTGGTCATTCCAGCTTATGTATCAGCGTTTCTCCTTAGCGAGGGGTGTTTGATTGATTTGAACCTTTTAAAACCCTTTATTCTACATTCAACATCATCACTTGATAAGAGAATTGAAGTGTTGAAACAAAATGGCTATTTTTGTAGTGATTTTATAACATATTTATGTTATAATTTTCGAATAAATAATTGTATTTGCTCTATTCTGTATTGAGCACTCTTTTAAGAATAGTATTTGTTGGTTATTGGAATTTATTCCGTATACACCAATCCTATACTTGTGTGTATATATATATATATATATATATATATATATATATATATATATATATATGGACAGCAATTTTTGTTATAGATAAATTGTATGAAAAACCAACGAAAGTTATTTGTTAAACATCTTATATTTTTCTTCCTTTTGACAAGGCATTTCACCTAAGGATCGCAATTGTGCCAATATTGTCCTAATCCTAAGCGCTTTCGCTTTCATAAGTCATCTTCAAAGAAAGATTATATTTGTTTTGTTAAAATTACATTTAGAAACTTAAATTTATTTATAACTTATATTAAGCATAATGTTTAATATCATGTGGTAGTCTGTGATGTGTTTTTTGTTATCTTATTTTATAAAATATATTTAATATGTTTGTTCCTAAATGGGAGAAAATTTTACTAATGCTGTGTTGTTTACTTGTTACGGTTAATTCTTCAAGTAGTTATTTTCTATAATTTATATGGTACAAAATTTTGATATTCTCTATAATTTTTTCCGATTTCTTGTTTTTCCGGGGTTTTTGGTGGGGGTGATGCGTGATTTTAATAGACCTATTATCAAATAAATGATAAGGCTACGAGATAAGATAATAATTGTGTAATCAATGTATTCTTTATTTGAAATTTTATTATTATTTTTACACAAATATTCTCCAAAAATGCCCATGAAAATTCATATCGTCATGTTTCCGCAAATCTGTGATTTCTCATCTTCAGCACGGCTGCTTGTTTCCGAGCATAGCCATCTGCTCAGGTCGATTTGTGTTTCTTCAACAGAGCCAACCTGTGGTCTATAGTGGAATTTAGTTACAGTACAAGTATGTGCCTCACTAGAATTGTCTTCTTCTAGACTAGAGAGTGGTATCCGCTATGACGGAGAGAGAAGAGGCGCATTTGTACCTGTCTGTGCGAAAGTGAACACAAAAATCTCCACCGGATTTTGAACTCGGCTCGCCGATTATTAGTTTCATGCCGCCAACTATGACACCACTTTCAGACTCGATATTCATAAGCAGCATTAATTTATTGAGGTTTTGATTTGTTCTTATTATCAACGATAATATTACAAATTTTTACATGTTAAAGTATGTAATAAATTCACTTTGTTTGCTTTTGTCTATAGGTGATAATAGTTCCTTTTAATTTGTCATCATTATAAGTTTCGGGAGAATAGTTTAACAGTGTTTTTTTAATATTATTTTATTACGTTATTGGTTATTTTTCCTCGTTTAGATTCATTTGTTTCTCTTTTAGCTGACGTACGTAATAATTATTGTTTAGTGTTTGTTTTATGTTTAACTTCGTTCTAAATCATTTTGTAAAGAGGATATTAAGTGTGCTCTATTAGATTATTGATAATGACTATTTTGTATCTATAAGGACATTCACTATTAAAATTAAGTAGATTGTGTTGGTTGGTTTTTTATAATGGAGTTTCAGAATTATTGTTACTATTCGAGACTATTCAGCTAGTCAGTTAAGTGCCATATGTTGTTTAACATATGGCGCTTGGGCGACCACGTCTCTTTCGATTCATTACAGCAGATTTTCCCGCTGGAGGCTATATTTTCTTTCTGCAGTAGACTGGCTGCCAACCAATGCTAAAGGATCCAGTCTGTCCTGCTATTCAACACACGGCTGGGTGGAGAAGAGATGCTATTTGTATGTCAAGGTATTTGTGCGTAAGTGAATGTAACGAAACCGACTGAAATTCGAACTCTTCTCTCCGATTTCTCATGCGGAGCCATTGTCAATTACAGCACACCGCACATCAAACCTCGAATACATCTAAAAATAAAAAGGGAATTTCATTATTGATGTTGGCATTTGCTTGTGCAACAAGAAAAATGTGTGTGTGTGTGTGTTTCTGTGCGTGCGTGCGTGCGTGCGTGCGTGGGAAAAACTTTTCAGCTTTGTCGTACATTTTTTCCCAATACTGTTCTGGATATATAAAAAATTATATATATATATATATATATATATATATATATATATATATATATGTGTGTTGGTACTCGCTTCGAAAAACCTCGGATAGCTCAACTTGCAGTGGAACAAATCGGTACTCGAGGAAAAATAGGAAATAAAAAAAGAAAGAACCAAGAACATTAAACCAAAGCGAAAACAATCGTCCAATGTTCAAGCTCCGAGTCCAAAGAAAAAAAAACGAAATGAGTAAAAAGACAACTACGTAAAGTGCTCAATACACTAAGTAGAGCAAAATGTATATATATGAGATAACGATATGTAAAAGTGTTAAAATTGTTGAAGCCTATCACGAAAATGGACGTTCAAACAGAAATGCATTTCGCGCACTTCGCGATTTTGGGGGTTTAACATAATCGACCAAACGAGAGTTCAATTGTTGGAAACGATGTAACATTGTTGCGGAGAGGTTCAATTCCTGCGCGCGATGACGAATAGAAGTGTCTGGATTTTCGGCCACATTCTCGTGCTCTGCAGCAATGTTTTCAGCTGAACGGCGTAAACGAGCGCGCATTGGCGTTTTCACATCTGCCACCGACCCAGTTTGTTTGAATTTGAACAAATGCACTCTTGAAACTTTAACACGTTGTTTGATTGTTAATCTTTCCATAGCTGAAATTGCCAAAGACTTAAGTTGTTAAATCCTAAAGAAAAAAAAATCATTAGACGCTTAAACTTAATTCACATTTAAAATCTGTCCAACTTATTATATATATATATATATATATATATATATATATATATATATATATATATATATATATATATATCCAGAACAATATTGGGAAAAAATGTACGACAAAGTGGGAAAATTTTCATACGCACATACACACACACGTATACACCGCCCCCACCATATATATGTGTGTGTGTGTTTTGTTGTGTGTGTGTGTGTGAGGAGTATCTAGGTAGCAATCCTTCTTTAATACATGTTTCTTTAAACAAAGTTTTAAGGTTCTTTTGTTTAGTGTTTTATTATAGTTTTCTTGTATACTTATGAGTGTTATCTTTTCTGGAC
>OZ038481.1:98564409-98594409 GCA_964036315.1 Acanthosepion esculentum
GTTTTTTGTTTTGTTTTGATATTTTGTTTTCTTTTACGTTTTTTTTTTTACTTTATATTCACTCTCCACTTTTCAAAAGAAAACACCTAGGATTTTTCTGCACGTTTTTATTATTATTATTATTATTATTATTATTATTATTATTATTTGTGTATATTATGTTTCCTGTTTTGTATCCTGTAGAGCTGGGTCCAAACGATGGTCTTTAGGCCTTATAGGAGAATTGTCATTTAACTGACAGCACTTTCCTTATGGGATGTTCCTAGTATGGCGATCTTCTGGTCAACTTGAATGTTGATGTTACCTGGGATACTGTTAGTAAAATTGTCTATTCCTTTTGTCACGATGCCCAGAGCTCCGATTATTACGTCTACAGTCACAGTCTTCATTCCTCACATCTTGTTAGTCTCGATCTTTGCATTTGAACAATTTCTCGATAATTTTCATGGAGGTGTTTCTCTCGGATGGTACTGCTATGTCAATAAGCATACAGTTTCTGAATTTCTCGTCTTTTATTATTATTATTATTATTATTATTTTCTTTGATATCTGGCGTTTACACATTTCTTTCCGGGTCACGCCCAGGGACCTAAGGTTAGAAATTGCATCATGACACTTTCCACTGCAAAAAATAATAATAATAACAATAATAATAATAATAATAATAATTACATAGATAAAGCCCTTCGTAAAGTGTGGGCTGTACTTGTCAGAACAATTTATTATTATTATTATTATTATTATTATTATTATTATTTCCTTTGATTTCTGTTGTATACACATTTCCTTCCGGGTCCAAAACAGGTACCTAAGTTAAAAAAAAAAAAAAAATGGCTGTATAACATCTACTGATTTGTTTTTGTTTTTTGTAAAAAAATAAAAAATAAACAAAACCTAAGATATTAGGAATTATTGATATCCTCATTTGCCACATTTTTTACATTTCCGCTTCAAGTATTCTTATTTCATTCATTCTCATATTGACATCAGATGTCTAATTGTTCTCTCACTGGCCATTTAGTAATAGCAAGTTTCCCTAAATCTCCATATCTTTTCTCAGTATCTTGCCAAATCCGAGCAATAACATGATCTGGGCAGTCTTATTTTTTTTCACTTCTTCCAATCTCTTGTTTTAGGCCCGGTTCCATATTTGACAGATTTTATGAACATGCAATAACTTCCTCAATTCCTGAATGATATCCTGGTAAATTTATTTTTATTTCGTCTTTCCCTTGTGATCAGTTGGAACAACGACTTCAACGATCCAACAAAGTATTTTTGCTTGATCATAAATACCAGACCCAGTATTAATGCCTGGATAGAATAGACCGTTTTTTTGCCAAATAATTAATCCAATACAAGGTTCAAGAGCCTTTCAAAATAGAGGGTTACTGAATGATGTTGTTGGATGAACGTAACAGTATTATAGGATTGAAAATAACCAATCGCCCACAAGACCACATAGATGATTTTGAATTCTATCAAGGTTGGAAAGTAAGCATTGGGCAGCTCCAGCTCTAGTATATTCTTGGTCTGGTCTAACTCTTGTAGAAACAGGGCATGGCAGGAGTAGTTAGGTACTTTCTAGAGCGGTACAAGGAACCGGCTATTTTTCCACCTCTTTAGCAACGGATCGTATGTAAGAGTTCCGTTTGAGGGCTGGGGTGAATCTTAGACACAACAGACGTTAAAGGCAAGGAGCTTCATTGAGGGTACAACCGTTCACGGAGTCCTAGAGTATTTAATTTTCTATCATAGCCTCTTTATTTGTTTAGCCGCGTTGTTTACGTAATCGTTTCTTATCTGTGCTAGCACGAAGTCACAAGTCATTGTGGCCGAAGGATTGAGCGTGCTGGCCTTGTTCAAATTGTTGATCATGCTAGATAGCACGCTCTTTCACAGAAACTGTAACTAATGTCTGCTCAGCGTAGTTGAAGTATACACCACAGGTGGGCTCTGTGGGTGTTGAGCAAACACAAATGCGACTGAGCGAGCGTCTGCAATAGTGTTTAGCTAGCCGCCATAGCAGGCAGGTATCCTCGAATACAAGTGGCCAGCTATACATATATACATATATCTGCACAACGACGAAGCACTTTTTCATGGGTTATACGATTGTGTTTTCTCATTATAAGTTGTAATACAAGTAACAGTATCATTCGTCAGTGTTTGAGCCAATCTAAAATATCAGTATATCGAGTGTTTACTTTTAAGTAACGCACCTCCTCCCCACCTTGAAGATTGGAGCAGCACAAAGATTTCTAATCTGCATTTATCCCGCTTAACCCATTTTGCTTTTTCTCATACTTAGTTTAGTAAATATCAGATATATAAATAAAGTACGTAATGAAAAACACATAAAAAGCGATTGCTCGATACATGCATGGATGGAATTTAAATATGCAATATGATTCTCTTAAAACGTAATCGTTGAGATCAGAGGCGTATCTAGAGAAAGTGGCGCCCATGGCAATACACTAAAATTTCACCACTAGCTGAACATCTGATATCCTACCAAAGTTCGAAATAGACCTAGTAATTCAAAAATACAAGTCAAGAGCATTAATATATACTAAGAGGAGCTGTGTAAATTACACGGATTTGCTAATAAAGTTTTAATAGTGCACTTTGTACTTTTCAACTCATGACCATTCCCAGATATTTATAAGAAAAAGAACATAGTCTCTCTTAAAAATACTGAAATGTCTTCAGCAGAACATTAGGGCATGAAACATAATTTAACCCTTCACTATAAACAGTTGCCTTTATTTAGGATGATTCCATCCAATCCCGCTCTGTATTGTACTCTCTTTTTGTCTCTCTGTTCCGTTTTCTTTCTATTTTCCTCTCGGACGCTCAACACAGTCTGGGTTTAATATGATTTTTAGTTAGATTAAAACTATCGAATTTGATTATATTTCAAAGTGATTATAAAGATTTTAAATTCCGAAAGGTCAGATTAAAGATTTCAATTCCGAAAGATCAGTTGCAGTTCTGGTCACGAAACAAGAGTTAACTCCTCACTACAAACAACTACCTTTATCTAAGATCATCTCTCTCTGCGTCGCACTCTCCTTTTGACTCACTATGATTCTCTCTCTCTCTTTCTCTCTCTCTCTCTCTCTCTCTCGGGTTTGATCTATGTGTGTCTCTCTCTCTCTTTCTGTTTCCCTTTCAGTATCGGTGACATACACCATACATAGGCACAAGCGTACTAATATAGAGATAATAAATTATAGTAGTTTAACAAGAAAACGGTCTCTTATTTGTTATAATTTATCTGAAGGGATTTAAAAATTTGGCATTATAATGGTGCCATATAAAAATATACTTTTTCGAAATTATAGCAACACAATTATCATAAAAATAAAATCTTTTAAAGTACAGAGGTCCTCTCGGAAAACCACCGTGCTTTGAAAGAATGTTGGGCCTCAAACTGACACCCAGCCTGAAGTGTAACTCGTACATACGATCCGTTTCTAGGAATGCAGGTAAAATGGTCAATTGCCTGTACTGCACCAGTAAGTACCAGACTCCTCTTGCTATACTCTACGTTTACAAGGGCCAGATGAGGCCAAGAATAGAGTATTGCTGTAATATCTGGGCAGGAGCTGCCAAGATCTCACTCTTCAGCTTCAAAAACGTCTCCGAGCCCTTGTGAGTGACGAATTATTTTCCACCTTTGAATCCCTCTCCCACAGGCGAGATGTGGCAAGCCTCTCGCTGCTCTACAGGTGTAACCAAATAGTGTTACACAGGTACTTCCACGGAAAGTGCTCGGACGAACCTATACCTAATTTCACATTACCTGATTTTTTCTGGTCTTGTCGAGGCAAACTTTCACAGCAAGAACACGCCATGGCACTTATATAGTAGCAAACCACCCATATTCTCCCCCGTATTCCATCGGTAAGAAGTAAGTTCCAAACGAGCAGCTTCTTCGGGCGAATCGCTGCCCTGTGGAAACGACAACAAACAGGATCTTTTCCCGTCCACAACAACCGTAACCTATTCAAGGCTAGGGTTAATTGTTATTTCCTTCATCTATACACACAAATGGCCTTCTAATGTACGTAACCTTCTACCTCGTGTGGCCCCTTGGGCTCTTTAAAGGGCTACCCTCATTGTAAAAAACAAAAAAGAACATAACCTCACACTATTGAAAGACCCGCTTTAATCGTCCTTTACTTTTTCTCTTGGAGAAAAATAATCATATATGATATAATTATATCATATATTATTATAATTGCACCAAGAGAAAACAATCTTTTAACACATTATGACAAAATCATCTTTTAATGTTTCAGTGTCAATAAAACGATACAGGACATGAGGAATCTTTTTAGTAAAAGATTTTAATTTAGAAATTATGAAAGTATAATCACACCACCAGAATATATATTATAATATTTCTTGCATAGTGCAAGAAATATTACTTCGAGAGAAAAGTGTAAACCAGGAACTATGGTTAGGTCTAAAGTTGCACCTTCCTTGTTTTCACAGATGCAAATTTATCAATCATGTCTCCAAAGTCAACATTTTCAGTTACCTCTGAATCCACACTCAGCATTGTGAGGTCAAACAATCTAGTTTGGCTTCTGGGTACGCTCAAACAAGATCAAATTAGCTTCAAAGTCTCCGCAGTTCGCTATGGAAATTGCGATTGGTAAAATAACTTGAACAGCAACACGAAAATTTAGGAACACACCCTAAACTCCATACTTTTTGATTTTAGAAGCTCTTCAGACCTTTTTCATTTTTATATTGACCCGATTTGATAGCAGCATTCTTTTAGGAAAATTTATGAAAAAAAATGGTGAATTTCTAAAAAACAAAACACGTCGCACGAAAACTTTTTCCACATTGTCTCACATTTTCCTCAATTTGTTCTTGATATATAAAATAAATGTATATATCTTTTTTACCAGAAAATCATTCTGCACTCTAACAAGTTGTCAGATTACTTAGTGCTTGATGACTAATTAATAAACATTTTACGACAAATTATTTGTTCAGTGTTCAATGACGTCAAGACGCCCATGGCATGTGCCCTACTTGCTATGCTCTAGATACGTCACTGATTGGATTTCCATAAAATGTCATCGTGAAATAAAAAATATGAGGCTCGCACTAAACAGATGTCCAATAAAAACAGCATTTGCACACAGCGTTTAAATTCACCTAATTTCGTAAATATACACTCTGAACCCAATATAACGCGATCATTGAGCCATCGGGTTATATCTGAAATCGTGTTAAATCGAAGCGCGTAAAATCAGATTAGTTAAGTACTTTCAACCAGCTGTTCATTAATATACCTGATTGCTTAGCTAATACATATGTGAGGCTCGGTCAAAAGGTAATGGCTATTCTTTAATTACAACATAATAGTATAAGCGTACGAGGCATACGAAAGTAACAGAAACGTGTCAGAATGCCAAATCAAGTCTTCGTAGGAGTCTTCTGTCTTTATAATCGCAGTATTCCACAATTGAACGACGACATGTCTAATTGCTTTGTAGAAGCATTTTGAAAACTTTCTTAGGCATGTAGGCATTTTCCAAGCGTAGCTTGGATGTGGCACAAGGCCGAAATGTTTCCCCGACCACAACACTCTTAACCTGTTTAAATCTAGAGTTAACCGTTAATTGCATCACATATCTTCATAAACAGTGCCTCTTATTCTCTAAACTTAGCTTGACTGGCTCTTGTACCTTGTACAGAATGAACATTATTGTAAAATAAAAGCACAAAGTCTTACTCTGAGTTTTGGCAACCTCTCCTTCTATATAGTGATTTCTCAAGCGAAGCTTAGATATGGCACAAGGCCGAAAGGAGAAGGCACCCAGTGAGGATCGAATTCACTAAGTCGTAATTGTTCTAGCGAGACAAGCTTGCTAACCATTACACCGCCTCGAGGTGCCCACCTCTCCTTCTATATATCATGTCTCTTCAGGACATGTGAGATCATAGCGCTCCATAATTTCTTGTCCTTTGTAGTAAAGTTGTTTTTCCTATCCTTCCTGATCCCTTTTCTGACAATAATTTACAAAAGCTCTCTTAGGTAGGTTATGCGCTGTTTTCCTCTGTCACTCTTGCATTCAGTGTGTTCTGTATCAAATTTTCTAAGCCTATTTTCTCATTATCTACCTACAAATATCAACTGTGTATTTCTGGTTTATAAGTGTCTGTTTCACTTACATTTTCTCTAAAACTTCATCGTTACTCATATGTTCAGACCATGGTATTGTCAGCATCCTTCTGTAGAACCACATTTCTGCTGCCTCAAATCTCTTCTTGATCAGTGATGAGATAGTCCAGCATTCGAAGCCGTATAGGAGAACCGATATTACATAAAAGATAAATACTGTATTTTCCTGTTTCTTAAACGAATCAGAATTCTTTTATTGGCATAAAGTCTTAGCGTATGCACGGCGTGTCACTGAGTCCAGTCTCTCCTTCCTCTCAAGGAAATTCAAATAACATATTTTTTTAATGTGGTTACATCAAGTGCAACCTGTGAATATTTGTCGCACTTTCTTCTTCCAAAAACACATTTCTTTAAGAGCTGACTGGCGTCAACCTGACTTTGGCCGGCACTGGTTTTCTTTGGTTGCCTCCTTTGGCTAACTGACTTTACAAATATCGACAACTCAAATAACTGACTGGTTGAATGAAGAACGGATCAAGCTGCTCACGCAAGAACACCTATACCTAATTTCACATTACCTGATTATGTGCATTACTATTTTTATCGTTATCTTAATCACGTTTAACAAAAATCAGTCAGTCAGGTAAGTGCCATATGGGATACAAGCTTAGGTGATCATGCATCTTTGGATACATGACTGACGGTGCAGATTTTTTCCCGCAATAGGTTGCCATTTCTTTCTGCGGTAGACTGATTGCCAACCAAGACTAAAGAACCTAGTCTATCCTGATATTCAACCCATAGCTGTGGGGAGAATTCCCTTTCTTCAAGGAATCTGTGAAAATATGGTCCAACATTCACGACCGTATCGATTACTTATTACATAGCAGTTCAGCGCTTTTTTTTACTTATTTCTAAAGGCATTTTCCTATCTCTTTATACTTTGCTTAATTTCTGAAAGACATCTTTCACTATAATATAAATTGTTAAGTGGTACCGAATCAAAATAGACAACCGAGATCCTTATCGAACATGGCTAAGAGAAAAATCCGAATATAAGATTATGATAAATTTGAGGTATCATTTTCAAATTGGCCTGTTTTCCTTTCCTTTCATAATTACTGGAGTCAGCATAATTTTGTTGACGTGATCATTTTTACAATTTTAGAAAATTACATAAAGTCTTACTTTATACAAGTATACAGGTACATTATGACTTCAGTACAGAAATATTTCAAAGTACATTCAGCATGAATTCTTTGCATTGTAAATGAAGCTATTGCAACGAGGCATTTCAAACTTTCCAAACTCTCGTATTTTATGATGTCCCTATTTCCAAAGTCAATGTAAATTTAAAATAAGAAGTAAAAAAATAATTCTGCAAAGTTTCAAACAATTTAAGCCATTATTTCAAGTTCTATGACATTTTAAAGTAAGCAAGCAAAAAAAAGGCAACCTATTTTCACATCTCGAAAATAACCTTCATGGGAGAGGGTTGAAAATAGTGCGTTACGTAGACATCTTATGAGATCCAGCCACGTTCTTGAATAAATTACATGCGTTACTTTTTGCTGCAAGTTTTGACAGGATATAAATGAAAGAATTGTAGTTGTCTGAAAAGACACGATCGCAAATAATTATTTTTAAGTCGGACTTTCCTTTCCTACTTGGAAAATTAGCGTGATAAATTTTCCTCGTTAAATGTACTATCTCTTTTCTTTATAATTAATGTAGAAGATGCCCGGTTTCAGGGACTGCAAACTGCCCTGCGGCAGCACCTCCCTCATTGCCCTAAAAGAGGAAGGGCCGGTGGAATATCGACTCCAACTGGATAGTGACAACTTTTGGGTTGGTTGAAAGCAGCCATACATCAAAAAGAGCTTGTGCCCCATCTTGCCACATCTTGCCACATCTTGCCACATCTTACTAGGCTAAACTAAGTAAATGCCATAAAAACTAATTGCGCTTAATGTAATCATATTAAGAAGATACGTTAGTTGAAATTCCTTGAGAGTGAAGAGAGACTGACCTCAGTGACACGCCGTGCAAACGCTAAGAATTTATGCCGATGAAGCAGTTATCAAATCTGATTCCTTTAAGAAACAGGAACATCTCGTTAGAAATAAAGAAAAGAGTACTGATCTCTTATGTAATATCGGTCCTCCAATATGGCTTCGAATGCTGGACTATATCATCACAGATTTGAGGCAACAGAAATGTGGTTCTACAGAAAGATATTGAGAATACTATGGGTGAGAACGTGAGAGCAACGAAGTTTTAGAAGCGGAACGGACACTTAGATCCAGAAATAGACAGTTGATATTTGTGGGCAGATAATGAGAAAAGAGGGCTTAGAAAAACTGATACTCACAGGACATACTGAATACAATATTGACAGAGGAAAACAGCGCATAACGTACCTAATGAGCTTTTGTTAATTGTTGACAGAACAGGGATTTGGAGAGATAGCAAAATAACAAACTTTCCTACAAAGGACAAAGAAATTAGGGGGAGCTATGATCGCAGATGCCCTGAAGGGGCATGACATAGAAGAAGGAGGAGGAGGAGGATGATAATAATAATTATTTCTGACAGAACAGGGATTAGGAGGGATAGCTAAAAAAAACAAATTTACTTCAAAGGACAAGAAATTGTGGAGAGCTATGATCGCACATGTCCTGATGGGACACGATACATAGAAGAAAAAGTGGTTGTCAAAACTCAGAGTAAGACTTCGAGTTTTTATTTTACAATCATGTTCACTCTGTACAAGGTCCAAGAACCACTCAAGGTAGAGTGTTACAGAGTAAGAATTAAGAAGCACTGTTTTTGAAGATATGTGTGTTAATTCTAGATTTAAACAGGTTAAGATTGTCCTGATAAGGGAAGGTGAATAAAAAGAAAAGAAAAACTTTAAAGAAGCCTAGTAAAAAAAGATATCTCATCTATCTGTACACTGAGACACCCATTTGCTTGTCTAATATTATTTTTCGTTTGTCAACACCGAAATAGACGTAAATCGTATCCTAGTGAAATATTTTATAAAAGAATACCGCAAAGACGAAAAAGATGATTCGGAAGGATTATTGAGTTTCTCCGTTCAAAGTAGACATTTGTTTTTTGTTGTTTTTTTCCTGTTTTTTTTTTTACCTTTTCTTCTCTTCTTTTCTCGCGTAATAACCGTCATCACAGGGCTAATTTCATTCTTAAGTGCACATACTTGAATACAGCACACTTGTTTGGTTTTGGCGCCATGTTCTTCCTTTAGGTCTTCCTCCTTGTGCTCTTTATCACTTCCTGTCCCTATCTTTTTCTCTCTATATCTTTCTGTCTCTCTTTTTCTTTCACTATCTACTTTCCTTTTATCTATTTGGCCACACAGTGTATCATACACTCAGTTACACCCACACGTGTACCGGTGAGAGCCATGTTACCGTCAGACGAAACTCTGCCAAAGAAAAGTGAAGCAACTCATTGCTGTAAACGGTGTTATTTCTACACATTTGGTTGAAAAGCGTCGTATATTGAGTTAATCAGAGAAAGATAAGCTCTATCTGAAGGCGAGTTTTTTCACACCCAGTTATGGGTTAAATAGCAACACATACTCTCTATCCATGCTTGGTAAGCAGTCTAAGAGAAGGAAAATTTTGAATTCAAAACCGTATGTAACCCTGGTAAAGGATATACTTAATCTGCAACTAAGGCCCACTAAGAATAGTTACAGAATAAACAGGCGGGTGTCTCTGTGAATGTGGTAGAAAACACAAATGGGACTGAGGATATGGACACACTTGGAAACGAAGAACAAATAAAATTAACCTGGACGAAATTTAGAAAAAATAACACAAGATATCACCTTGACGCAGACAAAAATAAGCACGATATTAGCTTATTGTCTCGTAACCAGATGCACCCTAATTATGAACAGAATGAAAAAACATATCACCTAACAATCATAACAAACCCCATAGATTTATCATTTACTATAAAATGTTTAAAACATCTAATCTAACCATTACCAAAAACACGGGGCCTCAAAAATCTCTACCATGTAAAGATAACGTTGTTTATTAATTCTCATGCCTTCTGATATATTGTAAGAGCCTGGACGCCAATATATCTTACAATATATCCCCATTCTTGGTAGATTTTATATTGTCACAGTCTGAGATAGTCAGGGACAAAGGTGATGAAGAAAAAAAGAAAAAGAATACAGATGAATTTGGCGAGATTGAAAACAAAACTTCTTTTAAAAAATTTTGATACTACCTACGTCTCTCGTTTTGAGCGCATGTGTAGACGTATCAACGTCAAAAATCCCAGTTCAATGAAATCCTAACGGACGAAACGCGTCATAAAAACTTTTCCAGATTGTCATATTATTCTATATACTACTTGCTAATATATAAAATTATACAAAATTATATATCGTTATATATATATATATATATATATATATATATATATATATATAAAAACGCTCACTCGAATTCCAGCCGCGCTCAACAGGCGAAGGCTCGGAATAAACACTAAAATTTATATATATATATATATATATATATATATATCAAAATAAATATAACTTTTGTTTCAGCCTCACTCCCAGTAACTGTTACACAGGACTTCGTGGACTATTTCACATTTTCAGCTATCCCAACAATACCAGGATTTCGACTAAGGATTTTCACCTACAACACAGACGCCACATTGGTTTTTGAAAATGATGGAGACTGTCGAAAATACTTGAACAAATAACACAAACATTTTATCAACAATTTTGATCCCAATACACAAAACTTTATTTCAAAATTAGTAAAATAAAAAAAACATTAAACAGACAGAGTTTGTTGTTACTTTTTAATCAAACTTGTTTGGATGAATACTTGAGCCTAAATATACCGTATATCGGGTTTACCTCTAAAAGTCTTGACGATCAGAGATTAGCAGCTGACCTCTCTTCCGATCTATCACTCTTTCCAATGGGAAAAAAAACTGGCTGGTTACATAAAATGCCTCTAAAACCAAACTAGTTAAATTCCATCACCGCCGATCAGAAACCAAACTACCGCCGGTCACGATGAACGGATGGCTCCGTGCCTCGAGAGGATATTGGGCCTCAAACTCATAAGTGGAATTCCTATATACGATCCATCGTTAAAGATGCAGGTAAAATGATTGGCTCCCTCTATCGCTCCAGTAAGTATGTGACTCGTCATGCTATCCTCTACCTTTATAAGAGACAGATCAGGTCTAAAATAGAGTACTGTTGCCATATTTGGGCAGGATCTGCCCCGACATCCCGATCCACTCTTGATAGAGTTCAAAAGCGTCCTCGAGTCCTTGTGTGAAAAGAATTATTTTCCACCCTTCAACGTCTCGTTCACAGGCGGGATGGGGGAGCCTCTCATTGCTCTATCGCTACTGACATGAAAAGTGCTTGGACGAACTGCAATATCCTGGTTCCACTAAGTCGGACCTTCACGGCTAGGAGCCCCCATACAACCTACATAGTAGCAAACAACTCATATTACCTCCATGTTCCATCGGCTTCTTCCTGCGAACCACTGCCCTATGGAATAGACTCCCGAGAGGATATTTCCTCTTTCACTACAATCCTAACCAGCTCAAGTCTTGATTCAACAGTTATCTTCCCCTACTATTCTTATAAACTACCACTTAACGTAACCCTCTACCTTGAGTGACGTCGTTACTGTAATATATATATATATATATATATATATATATATATATATATATATATATATATATATATATATATATATACAACGGTGCGATTGGATAAATTGTCGTTTAAATTACGCAAAAATGCAAGTAACATTGGCATCACATTTTAACAGATATTTTTACCAAAATTACACAAAAAATATCTTGAAATACTAAAGAGTAAATTTATTCAATAAAATCGCCATTGGCTTCAACCACGGCATCCAGACGACTTCGGAATCTCCTGCATCTCTTCTGGACGGTCTCCTTGTTTAAGTTCATGAATGCTCCCATAATCCTTGCCTTTAGCTAATTGTAAAATAGTTGTTATTATTTATTTGCAATTATAAGTTTACTTACAAATAATTATAATAGAGATGTTAGATTCCGTAAATAGGGTAATTGAAATGGTTTTAACAGTAAAAGCTCTCCGTGGTTGAGTTGTCTAAAGCGGACTGTAGTTTCCCCTATAAAGGGGGCACAGGTTCGAACCATATCAGAAGGTGTCTTATCTTTATTGCGACTCTCAAACGCAAAGATAGGTAGATATAAAAATTAAGCTGTTTTAAAAAGAGTGACACCTTCTCAAACACGTGTAACGACAAAATATAGAGTTTAACTGAAAAGGAAATATAAATTCTGCAAGTAGAAAGTGACTTGGCATCGAGCTTAACTTTTTCTATGAAATATCCATCTCTGGTTGCATAGAATATTTAGCAAGAAAAGAAAATGAGAAGTTTGATTCATTGCATTCAACTACGCACAAATACCCTTGAGAAATGTATGAATCCATACCCCCCAGCTACGGGTTAAATAGTGGGACTTGTATCTGAAAAAAACATTATTTTCAAAAACATTCTATTTTTTTATAAATATGTTTAATTTGTATTTTATATATATTTCGCATTCCGAGAATATATATATATATATATATATATATATATGTCTCTCTCTCTCTCTCTCTCTCTATATATATATATATATATATATATATATATATATATATATATATATACACACACACACACACACACACACACAGACATATATATATATATATGTGTGTGTAAGGTTGTATGATTGAGATCAGCTCGGAATGCGAAATATATATGACACAAATTAAACATATATATATATATATATATATATATATACACACATATATATATGTGTGTGTGTGTGTTTAAACATATATATCTATATGTTTAATGTTTAAGCATTTAATATTTTTCTGAATGTTTAAGATTACTGGGTAGTTTATATATATATATATATATATATATATATATATATATATATATATATATATATATATATATGTTTGTTATGAAAACACTCCCATGAGTGCTCAGGATCGCCTCGTCAGTGATGTTATTACTTGGGGTCATGGCAAGTTTCGGGTCTTCCAACATCATACTTGCTCGCCCAAGAGACCCTACCGAAACAGTACTATTCCGGCAGGCGATCCTGAAACAAAAGAAAAATACGTAAAACACGCAACAAATGGACTCCTCAAATAAATGCCACTGCTGGCCAATCACCACCGACTTACGTCACTTCCTCCTCAGCTAAAACGATACAAAAAAAATATATATATATAATATATATATATATATATCATAAAGAAACAGGAACAATGAGACATTAACTTTCTATCAAATCCTTGAATAATAAGATTCGAGTTCAAGTAATTTTCGTGGATTATAACTTTTCAAAATTCAAACAAAATTCTCACTTGATCGATTTGAACAAGCACTCTAGCGTTGCGGCATCTCACGCTTCTAAACAGATATTCAACTGGCAATAAACAGCATAATTTAAAAAAAAAACATCGTTCGGTCTACACATATTTCGTCTTAGTGTTTCGTCCCTATGTATGGGAAAATTGCGCGCTGAAGACGACAATTTGAAGTTGTCGAAAGTCTTGGCATGTGTCTTCCATCTGACAACAACTCGAATATAAGGATCTTATTATTCAAGGAATTTATAGTAAGTTAATGTCTCCGTCACTAATCACATTAACATTGCTATTTAATTCTTTGTATAATTTTTATTATAGAAAATACAAGCTGCACATTCTAATATATATATATATATATATAAATATATATATAAAAGTGAACATAGAAGTCAAGACTTAGAGGCGACAGTCTGTTTCATGCTAGATGCAATCGTAAGGCCACTGACATTTTTCATCTAGCATGAAACAGACTGTCGCCTCTAAGTGTTGACTTCTATGTTCACTTTTATATTTACACACGCTCTATCTCTGATATTAAGCACTTTATCCCATAAATATAGCACTTTACCCATAAATATAGCACATCTTAAGACTATATTTCTTCATATAATATTAATATTTTTTATAAAAATCAGATGAACGAAAATTATAAACAGGATGAATGCAGAATTAAGAACATTATAAAAAAATGCACAACACCAGTTGACAATAGCAAAAAAATTAGATTAATTATTTATTATAAAAATTTCAAAACTTCTAACCTTATAGTTAAAAATAACAATGCACCTCCTAGAACAAACTTAAATAGAGCAAATATTATTTACGAATTCAAATGCCCATTACGGAACTGTATTCCTCAAGAATCAATTTTCGTAAATAATTATATAGGTCACACTACAAATTGTTTAACACGCAGACTAACTCTACACCTTTCTGAAAAGAGCTCGATTAGATCTCATTTAAATATTCTTGGAGACCTAACGGACACTATTCGGAACATACTTGTCGACAACACTAATATAATAGCATTATCTACATGCAAAAAAAGGCTAAAAATAATGGAAGCCTTATTAATAAAAACAAAGAAACCAACACTTAATAATATTAACTTTGAGCATGGACATAATATCTTGACCGTGTTTTGAAACAAAAAAAAATGAAACATTTTATAAAACATACATATAACAAACTATTTCTAATTCTAACAGTTAAAATATAATCCTTGAAAATGGCTAAATGTATAGCCGAAAGCGCTCGGATAAAAAGAACATTCGGACAGTTTTTATATAATTTATCATCCGAAAAGTAAAACATTATTAGATCGCATGAGAAATTGTATAAAAAACTAAATAAAAGCACCTTGTCAATCGTTTTTAATGAAATGTGCATGAAAGAAGGATTGCTGCCTAAATACACAAATATATATATATATATATATACATATATACATATATATATACATATATACATATATATATATATATATATATATATATATATATATATAATGTTTAAACGTTTAATGTTTAGATAGATAGATAGATAGATAGATAAAGAGAGAGAAAGAGAGAGAAAGAGACATACGTACATACATACATATATACGTTGGTGTAATGGATAGCAATTCGGAATGCGAAATTGGAGTGCCAGTCGGGTTCTTTACAATCACTTCCGCGCTAATACTCTTGCGAAAGGTATGAATCCATATACTGCCTCAGCTATGGTTTAAATAGTTGGACTTTTATCAGAAAAAATCATTGCTATTCTCAAAAATGTTAATGCGATATCTACTTGCAAACTAAGAATTAGTCTTACAATACAAAAATGTTTCAGTTAACCTACAAATGGCTAGTAAGCCGTAAAAACAAATCAATCAGTCAATACCAACTGAAATATTAGGTTTAGTCATAAGTATTTTCCGTTTTAGGGGACCCGGTTGTAATTACCAATGTATCTTCTTAAATAGTAATCATATGTGGTAGTTAAGAATAATGTTGGAGTACACTGACATACCTTACATTTTTGCACTGTCCGAGCTGACTCTCTGGTCTCGGGGTATAATTCTCGCTTTGGATGTGAAAGCGCCTGGATACGAATTTCGGACGTGCCCGTGTTTACTCAATATATAATTTCTATTAAAATGACACGAGTTACATCTGAAAGTGAACTTGAATATTGCAAAACTTACAAGGGTAATGGATAAAAGGACAATAATCTTCCAAGTTAAGAAGGCCCGCCTGCCTCTCTGCAAAAGTAGCATTCGAAATCCTAGCTTAATAACAAGGTCCCAGCACCAACCGTTGGTCTTGTTGAAAAAGAAACATCACGATCTTCTGTACTAGAACTGATCATTAAAAATATATTTACTGAGCTTAAATTAATTGAAGATAAGAAGATTGTGTTGCGCCAATCTTCCAAATAGAGAAAGCATCCCAGCTCTGAAAATAATCATTTGAAATTTTCGTTTTTTGTTGAGTTTCGATATTTACTAAGCTTAGTTTGGAATGACACTAGGCCAAATGATGGAAATAGAAAGAAGGGGTCGTTTCAGTGAATTTCTGGGATGAGGAATTATTATTATACGCTTATTTAATATCCTGTTAGTGTCAAATTCTACAAGCCCTTATTCCTTATTATGAGTCCAAGAAATTTCAGCTACACGCTTTGTTCATAGAATTCTCAGCGTTTTTCTATAGAAACAGAGTTCTGTTACCTCCAGTTTTCTCTTCATCTATGAGGTGATTGTCCAGCATTCACTGCCATAGAAGAGAATTCAACACGTTTCTTTGTTTCTAGCGAAATTTTCCTGTTTCTTTATACTTTGTTTAGCATTTGGAAGGCATCTTTGCATGTCCGAATTTCGCTGTCGCACTTTCCATCCTTTGTTAAAATAATTCCCTGATAATTAAAATTCTGTATTTGTATGATGTTGAAATCTCCAATTCGTTGTTCGCGTGTTGGGATTTTTCTTCTTTTGCTGATAACCATATATTCTATCTTCTTACGGTTGAAAGTCCTTTCTTCGCACTTTCTCCTTTACTACCATGTCTAGGAGATTACAAAGCAAACATTATGTGACTACACTGAGAGAGGACCTGAGAAAAAGACAAACATTAGCAAATACTCTGACAAATCAATCAATTACATAAGTGCAGATGAGAAAACTGGTTACATATTTTAATATTTTAAGTCGTTGCCGGCTGGATGTGGCCTGCAGGTCATAATCTGTAAGTGAGCTTTGACTCGTAAGAAGATTATTCTTATACTAATATTTCTAACTCAAAAGTTCCTAACTTAACAATCGTTATTAGAATTCCAGGCTTTGATCTGGACTCACATATCGACTATGAGCGATGGTGGGAACTACTCCAGCTACCACAAGAGCCTATTTTCACCAAAACGTGATTGAGATAAACATATCAAATTGTATTTGAACTGAAAAAGAAAAAGTAAGTGCTGCGTTCAAATGTCAAAGACACATCTTTATGCTCCCTGATATATTTTTAATCAGCATCAATAAGAAAGAAAAGAGCAACTCCATATCATAATTATTAATGACTTATAACCCTTGCCCCACAGGAGTATTGCTGCTATATTTGACTCGGACCTGCTCAATCCTTGCTTTCCAACCATACCAGTGTTCAAAATCATTTACGTGGTCTTTTGAGGAAGGATTACTAATCCACCCTGCAACTTATTTCCCACAGGCGCAACGTCGAAAGTTCATCACTACTTCGTTGCTATTTCCATAGCAGATATTCAGGTTAGCTCCATTCTTTAGCTCCCCATGTTCAAACCGTAACAACAAAAACACGCCATGCTATTTCTAAGTCAAATCACCCTCATTTCATCTATATTCTAAACGTAAGGAAAAAGTTCCACTCAGATTTTTTCCAAAGAACTGCTATTTTGTGGAACAGACTCCCGTGTGGATGCTTCCCTGAACACTGCAATCTTGACCTCTCCAAGGCAAGAATCAATTGTTATCTATCTCCCTTATCCTTTTAATTTTAATTTCCTACCTCCTCCACTTTCATTCCTATTACACACGTCATTCATCATAACCATTTTGATAGTAAAGTTTATGGATTTTCGAGTCTTGTATTGGGTGAACTTTAGTATAAAATGTGGTTACTTGAATTTTATTAATGTTGTCAATAGTGGTATCAGCTTTTACTGTTATTGCGTGAAAACGCGAGATAGTTATAGAAGAATGGCTTACTCAAGTATTCACTCACTCTTTTCTTCGTCACCCATTGTGCCATATCATCAACGAGACATTTTATTAATGTATCTTTAAATGATATAGAATAATGGAAAAGTGTCTTTCGAACTGTCGCTTTCGTTTTGTGTTCATAAACTCGCACATATATATCAGATGAAATTTTCTTCACATAAGTATGAAATAATGAAACTATTTTGATGAGTAAGTGTTTCTTCCTTTGTTGACAGATTGTTATTGATTTTATTTAATTAGTATTTGTTAAGTAAGCAGTGATTAGACAGGTATGATTTATTTAATGAATTATGTCACTACTTGAATACATTATAATAATTGCCTAGTAATACACTGAAATGATTAGAAGTGATTGCATAGTAATAGATTAGATTATATTACATTTGGACTTCAGTAGATTAGAATTAAAATTACATCACATTACATTAGAATTACGTGACATACATTAGAACTAGAATTACATCATATTAGAATAACATTTCATACATTGGGAGAATATGAGATATAAATTTATATATATCAGAACAATGGTAGGAAAATGAATGAAAAGATGAAAAAATTCTATATAACGCATTTCGACATCTAGGAGGATTTCATCGGACTAAAAAATGTTTTTCTCATTAGAATTATATATGTGTAGGTGGCTGATATAAAAACACGAAGTATCAGTTACAATTATACACCGACGGGAAATGCTGAAGATGCTGGAACGCTAAATTTTCTTTTTTCAAACGTGTCTGGACATGCAGCCTAGCCGATCTCATTCAGTTTACCCCTGCTTTATTTATGTCTTTGTCACTTTTATTATTTAATATCATACATTGTGATAACAGAATATCAACTAAGAACGGTGAAATTTTGTAAGATAGTATTCAAGCTTTATTTAAAAAATATTTTGGATTCTGATTTTCTTCCTTGCTCTCCTAGTTTGAAGTTTGGCGTAATACTATCTCCCTCCTCCATTTCACCGTATTTCGGTTTATGTCGTAGTTTAATAAATCTCGAACTGTTTTAACCGTTTATATTTATATCTTCTTGAGATTAACACCATTTAGTTGCTGTAACGGTATATCGTAGATGACCTAAAAAGACTGAACGTTAAAACGTTTTGTCGAAACCCACTAATTGTCAATTTTTACTGGCGCCGTAAATGTTTTCCACAAAAAAATGTTTATGGCGTTGAATTATTTTCTTTCTTTTTATGTGCCATGTCCGTTCAGGGCGTAAGCGATCATGGCTCTCTCCACTTCCCTCTATCCCTTTCAGTTCTCAACAAGATCCTTCCCTATGCTTCTTCCCCCAGACCACGTTCTGTCATCCACTTGCTTAAGTCCGCCAGGTATGTCACGCGTTGTTTTATCTTGTCTCTCTTTCCCTCTATTCGACCCGTGAGTCTCAGATTCTCCAGGCCCTCCTTCCTCATTATGTGTCCCAGAAACTTCAGCTGCCTCTTCCTGATATTAAGTATAAGCCTCCTCCTTGTTTGCAATCTCTCTAAGATCTTTTTAAATGAAGAATGTCACTTAATTGTATCAGAGAACAAGAAGCAAACATGATCCGAAATTAAAATAAAATGGGAAATTTAATTTAATTTAAGTAAAACACTTCTGATTCTTTCGATTCTGATGCCGGGAAATTATGGGATGAGCCAATAAATAATGATTCGGTGTAGTTTTTGTTTTTTGCAGAAACTTAAAGGTTTATGTATATTGATTACAGTTTCCTTAACCTGCCGCAAGGTTTCATGCTGCTAATAGTAGCTTAATCACGTGTGACTATATTAATTAACAATCTCGAGTCACGTTCTTAATAAACTCGTCAGATCGAAACTTTCTTTTGCATATCACGCATGGCACTAGACTCGTTCAGAAATATCTACGATCTTTTCTGTTAAGTCACCCAAAAATATTAATCCAGCCCAAAATAAAAAGAATTTATAATTACTAAAATTCACACCAAATTCTCCCAGAACGAGGACCTTCCATTTGCCCAATCACAAAAAACTGTACCAAATGTAGGCAACTCGGGCTGTTTCTAAGTATGGGGTCATCATCCGCGCTCACCCTCTTAAACAAGCCAAAAACAGTTTTTTTCTTCTTCATTTTAAATTGTAAAAAATTCTTTGCAATTACCTCGAATATCAACCGCACTTACGAAATGTGAATAACTATCTGATTTTTGGTGATTTTTCTTTCAGAAGGTTGGAGTTGTTGCGAAGCAAAGTAAAAAAAAAATTGTTTTTAAATTTATAATTTCAAAAGAGTCCCAAAAATTTAATTAAAAAAACAAACTTAAAATTTATAATTTCTTGAGGTGAATTAATATTTGCGATAAGTAACTTTACATTATTTGGGGTGAATTAACAGAAACGATTCAATATCTAAACTGTAAGCTGTATATTAACTGCTTTCTCAGATCAATGGTTAAAAATGATTTCGAGCGGATGAAGTCTGTAGATCGTAACACGGACAATTCTTTTTCGATCCTCGTTTACACTACCCAATAACAAAAAACTCTACCAAATACAATATTTGGGGTGAATTAACAGAAAAGATTCAATATCTAAACTAAGCTGTATATTAACTGCTTTCTCAGATCAATGGTTAAAATGGTTTCGAGCGGATGAAGTTCGTAGATCGTAACACGGACAAATCTTTTTCGATCCTCGTTTACACTGCCCAATCACAAAAAACTCTACCAAATACAATATTTGGGCTGAATTAACAGAAACGATTCAATATCTAAACTGTAAGCTGTATATTAACTGCTTTCTCAGATCAATGGTTAAAAATGGTTTCGAGCGGATGAAGTCCGTAGATCGTAACACGGACAATTCTTTTTCGATCCTCGTTTACACTGCCCAATCACAAAAAACTGTACCAACTAACAGAAACCACATCACTTGAGAACATTTAACAGTGGCAACGATTAAAACGGATAGCGCATGCAGTTCCAACAGAGAATAATAATATAATCAAGATGTTGACTACATTATTTCAAACAAAAAGTTAGGAAATAAGACCCCATCAATACTGGAAAGAGTCATAAGGGTTAGTGAACTTGAGAAACTTATTTTCCTGAAAAATTGTCTTTAAAAAATCTTATAAATTACAACCGACTATAACACTGGCTGTTCGGTCAATGGATACCAAATGTTTCCTTACAAGTAAACAGCGAATTTTACCAATACCATTGATCTGCCATATATGTTGCTCTACACTGACCATTGTCATATCCTAGCAGAAAGTCATATACTACTTACTGCACATCATGTCTTCCCAAAGTGGGAGTCATAAGTTTTTTAAATTTTATCTTCTAGATTTAGGATCATTGTTAACAATTCAAAACGTTTGGTATGGCTTAAATTAGACAATAACTGATTGGATTGGGACCAATATCGGTTCAAATTTGAAATAGAGCGCGTGGAACATTTACTATTACAAGCTCAGGAACATCCACGAGTCGAGTAGTTGGCGTAATGGGCCTATGCTCTCTCCACACTTTATGCTGAAACTGAGAACTAAATGGAATGGTAACGGCCCTCTTGGCCTTAAACTATGACAGTGCTATTGAGCTGAGCACTATCATTTGTCTAAAATCATTACTGCCAGTAATTTTCAAACTAAACCAAAAACTTTTAACCTTTTTTTGCGAGACATTAGCTTTAAAAATTATATATATATATATATATATATATATATATATATATATATATATATATATATATATATATATATATATATAAAAGTGAATATAGAAGTCAACACTTAGAGGTCACAGTTTGTTTCATGCTAGATGCAATCGTCAGGCCACATAGATTGCATCTAGTATGAAACAGACTGTCGCCTCTAAGTGTTGACTTCTATGCTCACTTTTATATTTACACACGTTCTATCTCTGATATTGAGCACTTTATCCCATAATTATAGCACATTTTAAGACTATATTTCTTCATGTATATATATATATATATATATATATATATATATATCTGCGGAAAAAGGTTCGTAGATCTCATTCCAGAAAATAAGTTCAAATGAAAAGCGAAATAAATACGCATTTAAACAAAAAATTCTTACACTTGGATAATAGGAACAAAAATGGTCATTTTATGAGAGAATCAAAAAAGAAAATATAGACTCAGGATTTTTTATTGTGCACATCGACTTTAACATCTGGTTTAGCCTCCCACGCTCACAATTTTTATTACGTTGGTCCTGCTCGAGGAGGAATATGAAAAACTTTCAAACAATTCAACTTTCAGATTGAATTTTCCGAGTAAAACTTTAAATTCTTTTTAGTTTGGTGTTCGAGATGTCATGGCTTCCTGGGAAAGAGAGGTGGTTTCCCAACTCGCTCAGAAATGTCTGACCTATCAGCTATATAAAACCGCATTCTCAAATCTAAGATTAAAAATGACTTCAAGCGAACCAACTCTCTAGGCCTTGAAGAGGACTCTCCTTCATCGGATCTCGTAGACTGGCGCTACAGATTCTTAAACAAAAAACAGTACCAAATAAAAGAAACATCATCACTTGAGGACTTTTCACTTCGGATATTTTCTCACACCTCCGAAACACTTTAGAATAAATTTCCTTTTCTCAAGATTTAGCTTATTTCGGCCATTCCTTCTTTGAAAATTGTGTACTGGCGCTACAGAGTCACATATAAAGAACTGTTACCAAAGAACAGAAAACCAGTTGAGGAATATCGACAGCAGTAACAACTAAAATGGATAGCACATAAAACTAGAATAGAAAATAATGACATAATCTACATGTGGACTTTGCACACTACATTAAAGAAGATCCAGGCTCCATAACCCATCCGTATATCCTAAAAAAGGAAGATTCTCCGGTACGTGTAGCATGCCAAGAGCCATTCACCATGAAATACATACTGATAAACTGCTGCAATCTATATATCGATATCTATCTATCTATATATATATAGTGGGAGAAGTTCGGACTGACGCAAATTCAGTCGGGTTTCGATCCTAGCTAAAGGCAACCGGACGTCTAGCCACAATGATGAGCTGTGAAACAGCGAAACAGTCTCTCTGTGGATGACAAAAATATTAGCTTCTGAAAAATTAATTTCGGTTGAGCCCTCTGGTTTGAGGTGTGAATTTGTAAACAGTGACTATTTAAGCTAATACTGCACGACTCTTCGACAGAATTGAGTCACTCTCAGTCATTGTGTGTTTATCTGAATCTAAAAATAAACACGCTAAAATTCACCCTCATCCCGTACCGTACGCTGACGCCTTAGTGGGAGAAGTTCGGACTGACGCAAATTCAGTCGGGTTTCGATCCTAGCTAGAGGCAACCGGACGTCTAGCCACACTGATGAGCTGCGAAACAGTCTGTCTGTGGATGACAAAAAAAAATATATATATATATATATATATATATATATATATATATATATTGTGTATTAGGGCAGCAGATCATTATTCAAGCATATATTGTTAAATATACCAGACAATGATAGTCTTTTATGTTTGATCATGAGCCGTTCTAAACTTGGTATGGTTGCTTTCATGTCGGGTGAAAATAAAGATAAAAATTGTCCAACATTTGGATATTTTTTATTAAGCTGTTCCTTTATCTAAGCATTCCGGTTCATATGAGCCATCTTCAGAGTGGTTATATGGACATTTAAACAAAGATATTCACGATCAAAGATATAGATATATAGATATAGATATATTTAATTATATTTTTGAAATCTGTTTAATTTCTCTTGGGAACAGGAATATGTAAAGTGAACCAGAATTTTCAAAAAGTTCTGTTGCGCTGGCATAGAAGATTGCTATGCGATGATAACGGTCGCGCAATAGCAGACGCAGGTCGTAAATTCATGATGCGGTTCTACGACGTCATAGCACGTGAGAGACCGAAATATTAACAACAGAATCATATCTAATGTGTTGTGATTGTTTTCAATGTAATTATATTTCAAACTAGTCAAAACTTGTCTTAATGCAGTATAATGTGTCGTGACTAGTTTGAAATGTAATTACATTTCAAACTAGTCACGACACATTACAATGCATCTTGACATATTACATTCGGTCAGTTATGCGGTCTGGGTGATACACGCTGAGGGGTTACATGACTAAAGAGGCAAATTTTTCCCGCTGTAGGTTGCCATTTCTTTCTGCGGTAGATCATTTGCCATCCAAGGCTTTAGAACCCAGTCTGTCCTGCTATTTACCCATAGCTGGGGGAGGAGAAGAAAAGGATTCATACTTTTCCCAAGTGTATCAGCACGTAAGTGAACGTATGTCGGAAAATAAACTAAACCAGACCAAATATTAGAGACGAGGTCATAAAGGAAGCCTCCATCAATACTAGACAATGATAACTGTTATTGGACTTTAGAAACATATTTTTCTGAAAAACTGTTTTCAAGAGAAAGATTATATAACTTTCAACCGGCAGTAATGGTAACTGTTCGGTCAATGAATGCCAAAAGTTTCCTGTATGGTAGCAGCTGACTGTATCATTCCCAATACCATATAACAAATAAGATTATATAACAGATACCGTTATATAATAGATAACGTAAATAACGGATATCGACGGTGAAAGCGGTCTCGACGAACCTAGATCAAATTCCGGGGTAGTCTGTTCACTTTTGCACAACTCCTCATGGGAAAAACATGAATCTGTTTCTCCTTCCCCCCGCTATGGGTTAAGTAGCATGGTAAACTGAGCTCATTAGCCTTGGGGAGAAAAGAAGAAAAGAAAACTATGAATTCGAAACTGTTGTAAAGACAACGGGAAACCACTTCACAGATGCTAACTCTCCGGTCAATGAATGTCGAATGTTTTCTTATTAAAACAAAAATTATACGAACAATCAGGTGTCATTTTATATATATATATATATATATATATATATATATATATATATATATATATATAATAAATACAAAATAACGCGTTTTTCTTTCTAAAATTTATTGTAACATAATAAAATCGCTTTGGATTTCAGCAAACAACGAAATCGCTATTAAGTTTTATCCCGAGTTGAAATCTTAGTAAGCAGAAAGTTAATGTTCTTTTTGTTGATTCAATGCTTTTTATTTTCGTGCAAATATTTGGTTTTGTTATTAACTTATCTGCAGTTTATTAGACATCACAGGGATTACGCTTTAACATGAGCCGCTGTGGGTTCGAAACATTCAGTTTTATGAGCAGATTACCTTATAGAAAATACACAAGAAGGAGTCTACATTAAAGTATAAAATCTCTAAAAAAAATTTTAAAAAAAAGAACATTCAATGTTCTTATTACGTGGTCTGAAGTATTCCCAAAACTCACAGGCTTAAAAAAAACATCTTTCTAAAATTAATTTAATAAAAATAAACTGGTCCGTAACACACACACAAAAAAAAAAACAAATCATAAAATGAGACTATTAAATTTTATAATAAATAACGGTTATTTTTTTTTTAATAATAAATATCTAGAAAAACTCAGTAATTCTTAAATAGGTCGGCCATTTTCACATGTTGTCCCAGTTTTTCGTTTTTGTTTTTAGCGAGTGACAATGAACAGTATTGTTATTCGCTTGTGCAGCGCCATCTGGGAGTGGTTGTAAGGACAATCGAGTAATTGTTGTCGTGTCTCTTTTGACTTGGTGTTCTTTTGTGATAAGAATAACGAATCCCCCCGCCACTATTTTTTTCTTTTGTTTCATTCACCATATATCAGAGTGCAGAAACCAAAGAAAGAATGCAAAACAATATATGATATATTATAACTTATTTTTTGTTCGTTAATTCTTATGAAAACCAAAGCCAGTATAATAACATCGCTATTTATATGTATAAAAAGAACAATTAAGGCATTTTACAGTTATTATTATCCGACTGCAATAGATATATTTTTCTTCATATGTATTAAACTCGGCTAGTCAGACCCGTCTCTAGGGTGAGTATGTAGCTGGGGCTCACCAGAAAATCATTTGTACCTCACATAGAGAAAATGATGTGAACTAATTTTAGTGCGCTAATTCTTACAATATAAATCATTCATCAAGAACATTTCTAGTGCCTGATACTATTCCAATTTCCATCGTGCCTATTGGTCAAGAAATAAATATTTCATTGGAAATGATTAAAAAAAAGAAAAAGAAATTGCTCCTTTTTTCAATCTGTACACAAGTCTCTGTTACTCCAAACCGAGTGTGAGAATTCACATAAATGCATTAGCATAAAACGCTTTTACCTGAGGTTCCCCTAACTTAAACACTGTCGCCTAATCTGGCAACGAACCTGACCTTAAATCGGCAAAAGGTCAAATGCTAGGAAATTGGGCAAAATGACTATGTTGCGCTATTTGTTAACTGACGTCTTGCTTAAAAACCATCGTTAGAAACATTTGCTCTTATGCCATGGCTCGAATACCTCGAATAGTGTTACTGGAAGAAGATACGATATTTACTAATTTTACACAGAATTAAATAGAGAAATTGGTACGTCTAAGTCTACCATTCGTCCATGTTTCGAATACTGCTGCCAAATATGGTCTGATGATCCTGCTATATATTTAGAGATTCTTGATAAGATCTAAAGAAAAATCTGAAATTTTATTGGTCCTGACCTGGCATCCTGGTTTAAGTGACTTTCCCGCCGCCGTAATGTAGCTTCCCTGTGCCTTTTCTATAAATAATTTCATGGTAATTGTTCTAGTGAACTTTATGGTACCTAGACTTTATGAATTTAAGCTCAGTATTAAATTGGCGGCAAGGTCTCATCATTTTACAGTTGAAATGGTTAGATGTAAACGTAAGTTCTTTGTTAACAATTCTTTTCTCGTACTTCTAGCCTGTAGAACTCTCTTCCGGTTCCTTGCTTTCCAGCCAAATTTGATGTTCAAAAATTTAAATGCAATGTCAATAGTTATCAACTGTCTTCTTTAATGTTTTCTTTTTCTTATTCTTTCACACTCCCTTGTGCCTTAGTGGCTTTATTACCTTGATTGTGGTGAAATAATTTTTTTTTTTAAAGTTAGGAATATTACATTACGCTAAACTTCTAAGTGCATAGAAAAATAGTTTTCGAAATCCTGTATGGCATTTTTTATTATCTCGGCTCAAATTCCAACCTTAGTGACTGATGAAAAATACCTATATACTTCAGTAATGAGAAGTACAATATTCTCTTTTCGTTTTATTATTTGTCTCTGTATCACGTGATCAATATCCGCCATTTTGGGGATATCCCGTGACCAATACCCGCCATTTTTCGCTATATCACGGCCATTTCCTTTTTTTACTATATCACATAGTCGCTGTTATTTCTCTGCTACTCACTCATTTAATATTTACATTGACGTATCAAAAGTCAGAGTAAGGCTAGCTTTAATATCACGGAAATGCCTAGACATATATCAGTTGTGCTCTGGCAACAAGTGAGTGAACGCAAGTAGCTCATAGTAAAATCACGTGAATTATCGAAATTCGAACAGAGCATGATAGTGATTGATGAACGAATAAGAAATTCTATTTTTTAAATTGGGGAAAGATTTGACATCTATAGATCTACGGTGAACTCAGTATACTCCCAAAAATTATGGGTTCTTCCAACATGATAATGCACTTGTCGGATTCATGTTGCTCAACGTTGATTTAAAGGACATGATGGAAACTATAGCTAAATGGTGCGGCCACAACATTCGCCAAATATTTGTCCAATCGAGCATCTATCGGTTGGTGTAGACGTCTATCCGCCCGCAAGATCCTGCACCTACATATATCTGGTAACTCTGGACAGCTATCAAGTCTGAGTGACTGAAAATCTCTCCGGCCTTTTTCCAACAACTCTTGGAATTGATGCCATGTCGAATTACTGCACTTCGTCAGGCAGGGGGGCGTTCTACGCGATACGAGTCACCTATCCTATGTTTATTGGCCCGTCAGTTCATATGAAATCAAAGCTATTTTAAACAATTTCATGTGATATTAGATACAGAATCATTTCCTTTATACTTTCATTTAAATGACCAAACCTCCTTCTTTATGTTCTGTGTTCACTCAGGGTGTAAGCGATCATGGCTCTCCACAACTTCCTGACCCTTGGAGCTCTTAATAAACTTTGTATTTCTGTTATATCTTCTAAACCCTGTTCCGCCATTCATTTAGTCAAGCTCACTGAGTATGTTAAGCGTTGTTTTCCTCTGTCTGTCTTGCTCTTAATCTGTCTCGTGAGTATCAGATTTTACAAACCTTCCTTCTGCCTTATATGTTCCAGAAACTTCAACTGTCTCTTCCTCTTAGTTTCCTTTTTGTTTCCATTTTCTCCTAAACTTCGTCGTTACATACAAGTTCGGTCCACGGTATCCGCAGCATCCTTCTGTAGAACCACATTCCTGTTGCTTCAAGTCTCCTCTTCATCTTTGAGGAGATCGTTCAGCATTCGCCTATATAGAGTTTGATAAATCTTACATAACAGTTTAGTACTCTTTTCCTTGTTTCAAACGAAATTTCCCCATTTCTCAGTCCTCTGCCTAGTGTTTGGAATGCTTCCTTGATTATCTTCGGATCTCAGTGTCGCTCTTTCCGTCCTCTGTTAAAACACTTCTCAGATATTTAAATTTTCGCACTTGTTTGATTTTGCTACCACCGATTTGCGATTCGAACTTTGGGCTTTTTCCTTTTGCTAACAACCATGCATTCTGTTTTCTTGCTGTTAATATGTAATCCTTTCTTCTCGCTTTCCCTCACTACCTTCTACAGTGACAGAGTCAAGAGTATCAAGGTTTCAATGGCGAGGCGTATTTACATGATTTTCATGCACATCTATGCTTACTTTATTTACTGGGACTTCCTCATATTGTATTTTAAATTTAAATTTAAAACTAAAATTTTTGTTACATTTTAAAATTAAAATGTTTAATATTACGTTAAAATTTAAATTTTTAAATATTTGTTTTTAAATTTTACAATTTAATATTTTAAAGTCTCAATCAGTACTAGAAATATTTAGTGAGTTATAAACTGTAAAAGTGTATATCTGAGGTGTGTGATGTGATTTAAAAGTGTGAATACTTTTACGAAAGTCACAATGTATTTGAAGGTAGCGTGAAAATTATATATATATATCTTTTTGCTTCTAAGTACGTATCCTTTTTGTTTCAATCTTACACAAAACTTCATTGTTGCTCACTTGTTCAGTCCATGGTATTCTCAGCATCCTTCTGTAGAACCATGTTACCTCAAATCTCTCCTTCCGAAGTTAAGCAACATCAAGCCTGGTCTGTACCTAGATGAGTGACCGTTTGAGAGTACCAGGTGTGAGGGCGGTGTAATGGATAATGGTTCGGAATTGTTAATCGGAGAGCTGAGTTTCAATTTCCGTTGGGTTCGTTATAATTAACTCATAGCTGGGTGAGAAGAGGTGAATTCATATGTTTCCCAAAAGAATTTGCGCGTAAGTGAATTATACATAAATACTCTTGGGAAACATATGAATCCACTTCTTCTCCTCCTTCCTATGGGTTAATTAGTAAAATTTGTATCACTAAACAATTATTATCCCCCAAAATTCTTACAATCTAAAAATATTTACTGGATTTAAATAACCTGAAAAGGATTGATAAACCGTAAAAAAGACAATCAACCAATAAAATCCTATCTTTACCTGTGAAGAGATTGTCCAGTATTTACTGCTATATAGGAGGACCAATATGACATAACAGTTCAGTACCCTTTTCTTTGTTTCTTACGAATTTTTCCTGTTTCTTAATACCTCGCTTAGCTTTTGGAAGCTATTTTTCCTTATTTCAATCATAAAACGCTTCCTAGATATTTAAATTTTTGTACTGGCTTGATTTTTGTGTTTCCAATTCGTAATTCGCATCTTAGGTTGTTCCTTTTGCTAACAACCTTGCATTCTATCTTCTTCGAATTGATCCTTAGTCCTTTCTTCTCGCTTTTCCTTTACTACCTTCTGTTGGAGTTCCTATATCATCTACCTATCTTAAGATTGTGTCTTCCAATAATGAATCATGGCAATACTTGTAATTCTCTCTGGACTGTCTGATTGTAAAGATTGAATAAGTTCTTGTCTTACGCACCTTTATAGCGTGAAAAGAAAGAAAAACTTAGAAGTAAGATTTAGGCTTCACTGCATCC
>OZ038481.1:98596909-98711909 GCA_964036315.1 Acanthosepion esculentum
AAATTTAAAACTATAAATCTCCAATGTTTATGATATAAAACTACCTACACAACTAAACAAAACAAAACTAGTGTTAGTAATTATGGCAGAGATAACAGTAAGCTGGACGAAAATATACTAATTAATAAAAAGATTTCCATGCATCCGTTCTGTAATCACTCTCACTAGCACTCATACATTTAAACACGATGACAATAACGAAATCTCACACTCGAAAACGAAAGACATTCCACAGTTTAACCAGAGAACTGCAATCTCTGTCACCTATGTCTCGCACATCTCGCCTATGGAACTCCCTTCCCTATTACTGTTTCCCTGACAAATACAATCTCCAACGGTTTAAGTGTAGCATCAATCGACATCTCCAGTTGCCTTGATCTATCCACTTACCTTCTCCACATCCTTTCATCTTTCATTCCTATCTGCTCTCGCTCCAAATCTTCTGTAACCCCCTTGCCTTGATCGACCCACTGTCTTTCTCTTTCTCCACATCCTCTCCTTTACCGCTCCTGTCTGCTCTTCCTCCAACCCTTCTATAACCCCATGCGTGATAGTGGCCTCCAGCCTTGCTTGGGGTGATACGCTTAAAAAAAATGGGTAGGGAAGGGGAAGGAACCAAACGAAAAGGAAATTTGAGTCGGGGGAGTAAATAAAGGGGCCAATGAACATATACACCCTAGCTAAGTTAAATCCAGAAACTTGAAAAAAAAAGACAAACGACTTATACATGCCTGACACTAAATGACAAGTGTTTAAACGAGGCGACCAATATTCTTTATATTATGTCACTTCCAGATGCCACTCTAAGTTAGCCACTCTCAAGCGAACAAAACGCAAAACACCCAACCACCTTTCGCCGAATTTTGATGAAGAGAGTCGCCTCCTTTCCTCTCTAATTTTGATTTTAAGCGGCTGCTTAAAAAACAAAATCAGTTGAGAAGAGAAAAACTTCTCACCTCCATACAATTACATAATGCCAAGTAAACACAAGAACACATATTGTTCATTCCTCTTCAACTGCGGCACAACATTGCTACAAACGGAACTGGCCTCTAGGACAAAGAACTTTCCGTCCAGGATGCGAACCATGTAACCTTTAATCAGTTCGCACAACGGCTGTACGACGCTACAATGGAAGATGTACCCCAAGGACTCAACCGCTCCACCGCAACGCACGCACATTAACGTAACAGCCAACCCCGCCGAACAGAGCCTTTTTCTGACCCAGAAGATATTCCGCAACACCAGCCAGGTCAGTGATGCCTCGTCGTTATTGAGACACCGCCACCCGAACGCCCAAGGCCACAGAGAACTAAAGTCCTCCTTCGTCAAACCGAGTTCATCCCTTAGAGTATCTCAAACGCACACAACCCCACCCCGTACTAACACACGATATAATGCCTTACGAGACATCAGTCGGGTGTTGGAGAGGCCTTCCTTAACCCGTGTAAATTCTTTCAGAGCGAGTCGACACTAGCGACAGAAGAGCACTCGGCCCGAGGAGTACGGTGGGCCTCCTCTTCGCCTTCATGCACACTTCTCAAAACCGGAAATGCTTTCTTAGCGTCTTCCTTCCGGAAGAAGCCGTTATTCTCATCTTGCTGACACATTCGATCCAGGAACTTGAGCCACAACGTTTTTTGACGAATCTCAACATCGGGCATTCCTAGAGCCCCCTCAGACGGGTGGAGACAACATACCGTCCGACACACCGTAGGAGACCTACCACCCCACAAGAAGTGAAACAAGACTCGAACCTATAAAATTAGCTCGGCGGATGGGGGTGGAAGTATCAAGAGGCGGTAAAGAAAGATGGGGTTAGAGGCACAAACTTCCACCCTTCCCTTTAAGGAAAGTCTTCTCCGAGCCCACAGACGAATTGCAGACACAGCCTTTTCTCGAGCCTCCAACCAATTTTTCTCCAACTAGAGTTCGGGGCCAAACCAGACGCAGAGTATTTTGAGAGGGCCGTCCGTCCAAGTGAAGAGTCCGGGAAAAGAGACCTCCTTCCAAGCACCCAAAAACAAGACCACAGACTTGTCGCGGTTGATTTTGGCTCCTGTTATTTCCTCATACCTGCTTATTTCCTTTCCAATTTCATCAATCTCGGCTCTGTTTTTCACGAAAGTACTGACGTCATCGGCATAGGCGGAGTACCTGGCCGAGGTGTTCGAACCAGGGAGGGTAATTCCATGTAGGACCGGATTCGCCCTTAACTTGCGCAAGAAGTGCTCCAACGCAAGAATGTACAGCATCCGACAACCGCGCACATTGACCCTCGGCCCATTTCATTTCTTATGAGACCATCAATCGTGAGACCCCCGATATCCCACGGTAATGTTAGTGTAAGTGCTGTCTATAGGGAGGGGGGAACAAAAACTGGGTTCCTCTTTGAGCAGAATTGTCTCAACTTTTTAGCCTCTTCACTCTCCCAGACTGCAATGGGTGGTGCGATGTCAACCCCCTTGACGCTTCCGCCACCATTTCCCATGTATGCTGGGACATAGGAAAGCTTAATTGTGTTATTGTTGTTCGTCTTTTTTTCTTTGTTATTATTATGTATATTTGAAAGGTAGTGTTTTATATGATGGTCGACTAAATTATTAGGGAAATGTTTATAAGTGTTTGTTTTATATTGGTAAGTTCTTTGCAACGAGTGTTTGTTATATTGGTAAGTTCTTTGTTTATGAGTGTTTGTTTTATATTGGTAAGTTCTTTGTTCATGAGTGTTTGTTTTATATTGGTAAGTTTATTGTTCTAGATGATGAGATGTGAAAAGTTCTATTGATTAAGTTTTTGATTAGGGCTATTTTATATTTATCTGGACATTCACTATGGAAGTTGAGTAAACAGGAGTTTTTACTTGTTGGCTTTTTAAATATTGATGTATTGAATGTATCGTTGTTGTTGGAGTCTATGAGCCCATCGAAAAATGGTATTCTGTTGTTAATATTTATTTCGACTGTGAATTTTAAGGTAGAGTTTTCCTCGAAGGTTTGTTTAAGTTGATTAATTGTATCGTGTTTTTGTGTTGTTATAAAGATGTCGTCGACATATCTGGTGTAAATAGTAGGTTTGTTTATATAGTTATTAAATATAGTGTTTTCGATGTATGACATGTAGAATTCGGAGAACGTAGGATCGAAAGGCGAACCCATAGATACACCATCAATTTAGGTATATATTTTTCATGTGTGATGCATATTAGTAATAGTTTTTCTAGGATTGTATGCTTTATGGCAGGAGGGGGAATTGAAGGATGGTAATAGATATATTTAGTAATTATTTCGATGGTTTCGTGGACGGTGACGTTAGTGAAAAGTTTTTTAACGTCAAGGGATTCCATTATACAGTTATTAGGGGTAGTGGAGTTTATGATTTGTATAAAGTCTATATATATATATATATATTGATACAAAGAGTGTGATAGATAGTTGGATAGATAGATAGATAGATAAGTCTATAGTCTAATCATGGAAAATTAATTTATTCTAAACTAGAATTTTTTTTCAACATCATCTTCTTCCAAGGAACTCGTTTTAATTCAGTGGTGAATATTAGTCACATATAGCAAAAATTATACAATGAAAGTTTCAAATCAAAATTCACCTAATAACGCTATATTAGGCTACAGATTTATTGATAAACCTACCTACCTACCTATCTATATGTTTCCATTTGTTAACATCTATCTATCTATCTATCTATCTCAGTCTCTTTACCTATTACTATCATCTACTGAACTGATGTCTCTAATATTTTAAGACTTCACATTAGTTTTGTAGCCAAGTGGTTTCAGTGTTAAGACTTGGGGTGCTGCTAAAAACTTAATTTCTGGACCCAGTGGCAGTTTTCTGATGTTTGGCCATTGAAATACTGATTTGGTGTCGGGCTCAGCACAAATTCATATATGTCAAGTTTCGTCTTGTCCCACGATATTTCTTCGCTCTGAATACTTGCAAACTAATGATTTTAAGCAAAAGAAACACTCCAAGATGCGCGCTATAAATTGGAGATGTCAAAATCAAGCAAGTGTAGAAGTTTAAATATCTGGGAAGTGTTTTAACAGATAACGGAAAATGTGACACCGAAATCTGAAGGCGCAGTGAAATGGCAAAAGATTCCTTTCAAAAGCTAAGCAAAGTATTAAGAAATAGGAAAATCTAATCAGAAACGAAGAAACGACTTCTGAACTGGTATGTACTATAAGTTATCCAATATGACAATGAATGCTAGACAATTTTCTCTCAGAAGAAGAGGAGATAAATCAACAGAGATGTAGTTCTATAGAAGGATGCTGAGAATACAATGAACAGAGCAAGTGAACAACGAGAAAGTTTTAAGGAAAAGGAAATAAAAAATAAGAATCAGAAAGAGATAGTTTAAGTTTCTAGGGTGCATAATGAGGAAAAAAGGCTTGGAAAATTTGATACTCACAAGATATATTTAAGGCAAGAGAGGCAGAGGCAAACTGTGAGAAACCAATGCTAGAAGAAGAGCGGGAGGGTAGTAAATAGACAAACATTGCTAAGAACTACGTAAAAATAACGGAAAGCCATGATCACCTACATACTGAAGGTGCACGGCACAAAACACGCAAGCCGTCAATGGCAACGCCAACTGTCCTCTGGTGACAGCGGACCACCAGTGGGCCTATAACTTTCCACCGGTGGTAACATTGCCGAGACGAACATGCCGGCGGTCCGACAGCGGGCCTCAAACGGTAAACGCTAGTGGCATGCCAGTTAGTGGCAGATTGGTGGCTTGTGTGTAGAAGAAGAAGAAGAACAACAAGAAGTCACAAGTCTTTTCTTCATCTTTCAACATCTGTGAGCTAAGTAACCTTCAATGGCACTTTTAAGATTTCTCTACAAAATATTGCGCAGAGGAACATTTAGTATCAACATAATGTATAATAGTTTTGCTATCAATTTAAGCTATCTTGTTTTTTCTCTCTTGTAACAAGGGTCAATTATTAATGATATTAGATTTCATGTTTCGTGTTCTTGACCGGAAGGAAAAAGATTCGCTACCAAAATTTTACATTCGGCCTTTTTTCTTCGTTAGACGGGAAATCAAGCAATTAAAAAACATGAAGCCAAGGCCAATTTGGCTTGTACGCCTCGAAAAATAGTCAAGCTTTGATAATTATCTTCTTTTTATTGAGAAATAAGTGGTGAAGCAAATACTACATTTATATATATATATATATATGTATACACATACACACATATATATATGCATACATATATATATGCATACACATATACACATATATATATATGCATATATATATATATATATATATATATATATATATATATATGATAAAATATATATTTTTAAGTAGGTACCTCCAAAGATTCGCGATACCTAAAGTTTAAAATGTATTTTTTTTAATGAAAAATATTTCTTGAAGTTTTTATTTTAGTTTCAATTTCAAGATAATAGATTAGATTTAATATTTCTAATTGCAAAATAATTTGCTCTATTTCAAAACTAATTTAAATTAACTCGAAGGAGTATTTTTTTCTTTTTTTGCTAAAGAACTGACGTCGTCACTAATTTATGCCGTTGTTTATCGAAATGTAATTCTCTTTACTAAAAATTGTTCTAAAAATAAAATATACTTTCTGAAACTTTATTTGATGACTAGTAGGTGATTTAAAGTATGATTAATCTAATTCGAAACGAAATGATTTACTTTAAATATCGCAGAAATTCATTTTTTTGACGCGGTGGTAGCTGTTTATTTAAGCTGTTAACGTATTGAAAGCTTGATGGCAGATCGATGTTTATCTAATGTTGTTCTAAAGGGGCTTTATCTGTATAAATAATTGAATAATATAACGTGATCGCTGTTTATATATAATTTTTAAGTACTTAGTAATCTTAAAAATTTAGGAAAATATTATCTGCAATCTGATATTTTTTGTGAATTTTAGATACTTTTGCTTTGAATTTACTATAGTTATCTTATTTTCTGATAATTTCGTGTATGATCGTCTGTATCTGCAAAAATCGGCACGTTTCTACGCATTCAAAAAAATCAAAATTCTTTTAAAAATATTTTTCCTTGATGAATTGCACTAAGCGTTTCCATTTATGATTAGTAAATATAGTTTTTACTTGATAATAATATCATTTAAAAGGGTGAAATTAATACAAAATTTTTAAATATTTAAAACTTAATAAATTATTCTAATTAAAATTTTTAAAAACCTGGAATCAATTCTTGTAAAAATTCATTATTCATCGAAAACATTTCTCTTAAGATAATAGTCCTTAATATATCTTATTTATAAACGAATTTAATGCTTTTCTAGTTAAATAATATCTTAGTTTTATTGCATTTTTATTAACTGGTGTTCCTGTTTTACAAAAAAAAAAAAGAGTGATAATTTAAATTCGCCAAGAAGTTCTGCTTTTAACTAATATAAATAATATGGCGGTGAAAATTTAATTTCTCGAAATCTCATAAAATTAAATAAATGAAGGGGGGTAACAGATATATAAAAAATACTTTTACCAAGATTTTCTAAAAAAATGAATTCATTCATTTGTGAATGTCCGGAAAGCTTCTTTAAAATCAGACAGTTATTTGATTTTTGCAAGAATTTCCAAATCAGTATGTTTTTATTGCAAAAAAAAAACGCTAAAAGTTCTTCTATCAATTATTGGTTCGCCCGCTGACGTAAAACAAGATTTTTAATCAAAATCTCAAACTTGCTAGAAAGGATTAAATAATTTAATTAAAAAATCAAAATCCTTTGGTCTTTCCTCTTAATAATAATTTTGAAGAGTTTGACGTTCAAACTTTGGTTTTATCAAGTTTGGGGCATTTTTTTCCATCATGGTATGCTCCTTTTTCGGCGAATTAGTGGAGGCACCTAGTCTAAGATATATTTATAGGGGGAAAACGGACTTAATATACCGGATTACAGCATATGTAAATATAAGCAGTGTGAATACAAAGTTCAAATTCAACACCTATTCACGACAGTTTGTTTCATGCTTTAATGCACTCTTCAGGCACTCTCTCTCTCTTTCTCTCACTCTCTCTCACTCTCTCTCTCTCTCTCTCTCTCTCTCTCTCTCTGTCACTCTCCATGCATATATATATATATATATATATATATATATATATATAATGTGTCTCTCGATGTGAACCAAACCTGCATTTAATCTAAGAAACCACTTTCAAGCCAAGCACACCTTACGATTAAGCTACGAGTAGACATCAAATATAAGATGCTACCCAAATGCGAGGAGAATTTAAGAGATTGATAAAGATGTTCGTCTTTAATGCCACCTATCATTTACTGTCTTTCGCTATATATTTCTCACGGCGCCCAGAATAAAGAAATTCGTTTCCTATCAATTTTTCTTTCTTTGAGTAAAGAATTTTGCACATTAAGATACCCGAGATCGTAGTAGCAATTCATATACTCGGATTGATTAAAGTCCGTAGACTGAATTGATTGATTGGCTTGTTTTTTACGGTTTATCACCCTTTTGCAGGTTATTTGAAGCCAGAACATATTTTTGGATTGTAAGAATACTTTGGAAATCATTTCTACTGTGTAACCCATAGCTGGAGAGAGAAGCGGTGGATTCATACCTTTGCAAAAGGTATTTGCACGTAAGTGAAAATAACGGAACCCGGCTGAAATTGGTACTCAGCCCTACCCCCGGATTTTTCATGCCGTGCCGTTATCCATTACACCAATCGCCCATTCAAACTTACAGCACCTGGTATTCCCAAACAGTCACCGTTCTAGGTACTGACCAGGCTCCACGTTGCTTAACATCTGTGATCGGACGAGGACGGGCGTTTCAACGGGATATAGCCGTATGTCCCGTAGCCTGAAATTTAGTTGCTAGCTGAATTTTCATTATGGAATGAAGTTCGTGCTATAGGCTTTTATTGACCATTGTATTGAGTGCAGTGACACGGGAGGTTATTAAGTTAAAAATAAATATTTCATGTTTAAAAATACTTCTTTTTTTTCATCCATATTCAACAGAATTCTTAATTTACCGACGCATATATCGTAAGGTATAAATATCAGTTGGATCTGTGAGTTGTGATTATATAGGTTATTTGTTATCATTGATATAAACAAAATATCTTTGCTATATATTCATATATTTTTATTTCTGCACAGATATGATTTCATCTACTTTTGCAAATATCATAATAAATGTATGTTATATATACGTTATAATAAATGTTATATTATAACTTATATTATATAACATATATAACATTTATATATAAATGATATATATATAAATGACATATATAAATGATATATATAAATGATATTTAAAGACATTTATATTATGTTTAACGTTCTTTTTATAGATACAAGTATTTAAGCAAATGCTCTGTTTTATAATAAACAGTATTAAATAACATTTACCGGCCTGAGTGTCCGAGAAATTTTCATAGAAAATTTTCACTCTCCGACAATATAATATAAATGTCTTTAAATAAATTGTCAGACTATGTCCAATTCAAATATATATATATATATATATATATATATATATATATATATATATATATATAAGCTTGTATATATATATATATATATATATATATAAGCTTGTATATATATATATATATATATAACTTGTATATATATATATATATATATATATATATATATATATATATATATATATATACATATATATACATATATATATATACAAGTTATATATATATTCATTACAGGTTACACGTTATTTTAGGATATCACATCAAAAAACATGTCAAAATTGCTACACAATTGCAGTCGTGGATGACAGAACGTGGTCTGGGGGAGGTAGCAGAGGGAAGGAACTTGTTGAGAGAAGCAAGGGATAGAAGGAGGTGGAGAGCCATGATCGCCTACGTCCTGAAAGGACATGACACATAAAAAGAAAGAAAAGGAGTTGGCTTTCATAAAACGATGATAGCCTAGTTAAGAAAATGTTCATTAGTATATTCACCATAATGATTTTTGTTCAAGTTCATTTTTATCACAACTTCGCATCTTAACTATATCTTCATATATTTTCACATATGTACGCTTGTGATTTCATCTAACTTGGTGTATGTTATTCCCTGAACAGTTTATGTTTGGGTGTATGTAATTGGGTGCATACGTTTGTTGACGTGCGTCTCGGGTTGTAACGTTTTATGTGTACACGTGTGCATCTACAGCTGAATACATGTGTATCGATGTATGTGCCTGATTCTGGTTCGTCACCTTAATGCGTATATGTTAGGTTCTGCGTGTGAGAAAGAGAGGCTGAATGTTTGTGCACGTATGTTTGTTGTTGCAAGGCTTGTATGTATCGTAGTGACCCCGGCCTATATTGGTCACTGGTGACACCAGTTCCTAAACAGGAAATGAACGTGACCCAGCACCGCGTGACTTGGCGAACAGAAATGCACTGACCAATTATCAAATGCTAAACATACACACACACACACATATAAACACACACAAATACGTACTAACAAACATACACAAACACACACACACATATATATACATATATAAAGACAGTTCAAAAAGAAGAAAAAAACTAAATTTAACTTTTTCTATTATAAAAGCAATAATTATCTTCGCGATTTAAGCATTTAAATAATGATCACCATCATTATCATTAGTAATGTTATTGTTTCCCTTATATAAGTACATATATAAGTATATCTATAAGTATATATATGAAGTATGTATGCTTCTCAATTATTGTAAGTGTATCAACATATTTAACCTTATTATTATTAGTTTAAAAACAATATTATTTACGAGTTTACAAGTCTGTAAATGTTATACATTTATAATGACGTATAAGTATCACACTCGCAACAGATAGATAGATAGATAGATAGATAGATAATTTGAAATAGCCTTAGATAGTTTGAAATAATCATAGGTACTGTGAGACAGACAGTGCTATTGTAATAATAAAAACGGATTAAGAATAAATATAAGCGCGACTGTCAGTTTCACATGCAAGCCAATGATCATTTATTCAGGCGATAGTTACTAAACCAGGTATTTTCCTTATATCTATACACGAACAGACGTTTTATTGAACATTTTGTCCTGTTGGATGAAATAATAACTTTTTCTTCATGCATAGTACACATATAGTAATATATATATATATTATATATATATCAGGCATAATAAATATATAGTAAGTGCCTGAAAACGATACCTCGAAGTCACAAGTCATTGTGAGCGAGGGTTTAGGCGTGCTGTATTTGTTTTAAAAAGTGATCACGCCAGATTATGTACTCCCTCCTAGAAACTGTACTAAGGTCTGCTCAGAATAGTTGCAGCATAAACCACAGGTAGACTCTATTGCTTGAGCGGGCGTCTGTAATTGGGTGTGGCTAACCGCGGTGGGAGACAAATTTACTCGGAAGCGATTAACGAGCCATAATATATATATATATATATATATATATATATATATATATATATATATATATATATAAAAGTGAACATAGAATCAACACTTAGAGGCGACAGTTTCATGCTAGATGCAATCTGAAACAGACTGTCACCTCTAAGTGTTGACTTCTATGTTCACTTTTATATTTACACACGCTCTATCTCTGATATTGAGCACTTTATCCCATAAATACAGCACACTTTAAGACTATATTTCTTCATATATATATATATATATATATATATATATATATATATATATATATATCGTCCTCCTTTGTGTCATTTTCCTGTGGAGACTAAGGCTACAGGTTCCCCACACTAGGTACTGTTCTGCAGTAGTTTGATTTTATAGAGTGGAATTGCCAGCCCCAAGCCCAACCGGTTTTCAATACTGAGTTTGTCATTCTCATTGGCTGGTTGCCCACCATGTCTAGAGAAGACATTTATAGCCTGCTATTTAATCGATACGATATAGAAGCAGAAACCCCTGCAAATCTATTTAATCGTATTTGTGCGGAAGTCAACCCAATGAATTCGGCAAACTGATCCCACTTGCCGCACCGATAACCTACGCTCGCTTCTTTTTCCCCACTCTTAATCTCTCTCTCTTAGATAGATATGGATATGATAAAAACATGTACATTCACTAATATATATATATATATATATATATATATATATATATATATATATATATATATATATATAAAAGTGATGCATTGTGGTGCATTGTTGGTAGTCTATTTTGGCGGTTACTTTTACCGGAAGTCGTTTATTTGTTTATTTATTTGTGTCAAATTATTTTGCTTGTTTTTATTTAATTTTATTTTTATTTTTTATCTTATATATTTATTTTTTATTTTGATCGGTGTTTTTATTAACGTAATAAAATTTGTTTATATAGCTTATTTAATAGTTTTGTTTTTGTTTGAGAAGATAAAGCTATTTGTTGAATTTTGGGGTTGATTGTTGTGGTTTGTTCTGACTATTATTTTGGTGGGAACAGTTTTTAATTTATTTATTTGGATTGATTATCTTTATTTGTTTATATATATATATATATATTTGGATTGATTATCTTTATTTGTTTATATATATATTTGGATTGATTATCTTTATTTGTTTATATATATATATATATATATATATATATATATATATAAGGAGATCAGCCGATTCCGCTACATTGGTTTCAATCTTTTGGTACCTTCAAGCGATTTTGGTCAGTTGATTTCCTAACGCTTTATTTATTGATTTTTTAAATGAATGAACGCTATATTATTTTAAAATAAATAAGTGCACGACGTGAGGTGTGATAGAAGGGGAGGAGCAGGAGAAAAGCAAGGGTATTGGAAATTTAGCGGTGGGGTGGTTAAATGAAATATACATACTTTCTTTTTATCCCGGTTCATATGAACTCAAAAGGAACTACATGTTAAATTTTTATTTTGTTATATTTGTATTGAGCACTTTTTAATACTACTGTTTCTTGGTTTAATTCAACTCAGACCATTAACTTCAATATTATTATATATCTATATATATGTAAGCAAATATGTGGATGTAGATCCGACGGTATGATGAAAATGTGGAAAAGACAAAGCAAAATCCGAATATGTGAGTTTACTGTTTTTTTATTTTGTTTTTGTTTTTCTGACGACGTCAGACGTTTCGGTCAAATAGACCTTCTTCTGAAATTCTAAAGTCAGAGTATTCTTTCTTGGATTCGAATCCAAGAAAGAATACTCTGACTTTAGTATTTCAGTTTTTCTGTTTCTGACTAGTGTTGTATATATCGTCTCTTCATTTAACTTAAATCTAATATAAATATGTCTCCATTAACCATGTCCTGAAGAAGGTCTATTTGACCGAAACGTCTGACGTCGACAGAAAAAACAAAAACAAAATCAAAATAAAAAAACAGTAAACTCACATATTCGGATTTTGCTTTGTCTTTTCCACATTTTCATCATATATATATATATATGTGTGTGTGTGTGTATGTATGTATGTATGTATGTATGTATGTGAGTACCGTGAAAGTTTTAAGGAAAATGAAAACCAAAAGGTCACTTATACTTAAAATCAAGAGTTAAAATTTCTAGGAGACATAATGAGGAAAGGCGTCTTAGAAAATTTGATACTCACAGGACATATCGAAGGCAAGAGTAACAGGAAAGACAAAAACCATTCTTCTTCGAACATTGTGGGCTGGAGCTACACAATCACAAACAAAGAAATGTACCAGATAACAGAAAAGACATCACTTAATGACATTCAACAGCAGCAACAGCTAAAATGGATGAGGAAATAATGAAAAGAAAATAATGACATGATCAAGATGTTGATGTTCCACACTACTTCGAATAAAAGTCTAGGAAGGAAACTCCCATCAATATTGGAAAGTGCGATAATAGCTACTGAACTTCAGAAATCTATTTTCTTGAAAAATGATTTTAAGAAAAATATTTTAACCGTACAGCAACACTGGCTGTTTGGTCAATGAATGTCGAATATTTTCTTATAAGGAAACGGCTATTATTACCATTAACATATACCAGATAGATACATGTTCAAAGGACTTATCTTTCGATTTCGAGTTTCGCAGATACACCCTTCTGTTGATCAGGGTAAGAAAGATTTATCAAACTCAGTAGATTTAACTTACGCTGACAATCTAAACACGTTATCTAGGAAACTTGAATGTTTATATATCTATAAACTATTGTTGCTCTAATTTTTTTTAAATATGGAGCTGTAAATAAAAATATCTGGTTGTTACCCTCCAATAACCGTTCTGTCGAGTTGCAGGGGCAACGAGTTCAGATGTATGGAAGCTCCACTCAGCGATTGCATCATCGAGGAACTATAGTGCGCTTTCTGTGGGCAGAGGGAGCCAAACTTGTGGAAATTCATTGCCGGATGTTGGCACGGTATGGAGCACGCACCATGAATCAAGGAATGGTGTTTGAGTGAATAGAACGCTTTCAAGCAACAAGAAAAAATGTAACGGGGAGAAAGCCGATCTGGTTACCCGATTAACATCGCGCATGGAAGAACACACCCAGAGGGTGCCTGCCCTGATCAGGGAGGACCGACGAATTACGTTAATACAAGTGGCGGCAATCGTGGGCATCAATTATGGATTTGCACAAGCCATAAGTCATGATGACTTGGCGCACCGTAAAGTCTGTGCATGTTGTGTGCCCAAACAAACACCAGCAGTGCAGACGTAGCTTTGTAAGCAACCGGAAAGCTTCATGATGGGCGTGATGAATGAGTTCGTTGATCGGTACCTGAAGTTTGTTTAGTGGCGTATCAACTCCTTATGGTTTATTTAACGCTGGAATTTAGTTTTCTTGGGAGCATTAGTAATTTCTTTTACAAAAATGTATTGTTGGTAAAAAAAAAAAAAGATCAAAGAATGCAATGCATGCATTTTTTATTTTTTACACAAATGTATTTCTTGTAATTTTTTACTGTGAAAATGTATTGCTGGTATTTTAACGAGAAAAGGGAGATCACCGCCCTGTGTGGGATCAGGTTAAGCTCATAGACAAAGAACATCATTGGAAAATTCGTAAACTTCAAGAATCAGCACATATGCTAGGCCACAAAAATCTCCTGAGCCGACCAATCCTAGAAATGAATACAATATGGGAACCAGTAATAAGGAGTGCCAGGGAAAAGCGATAATAACAACGAAAGTTGCAATATGAGGTCTGGTAAAATCATAAAATGATAACAGCAAAACTTGCAATATGAGCACTGGTAAAAATGGTTGCTGACGACATTAGGTTTATAATACCCAGAAATTAATACACAGATGTCCTCAAGGACACATGGTACAGTGGATAAAGGCGTTAGTTCGATCCAGTGACAGGACCTAAAGAGTGTGAGTTCAACACCCGGTTAAGGCAGTGGAGAACTTGTAGAGGGGAATTAACAGGAGATAACTGACATCCATTAGATATGGCACGTGGAACTAGAACAGTGTACCCCAGTGAGCGAAATAACATTCCAACCACCTGAAGAAGGCCGAAGCGTACAACGGCCGAAATGTTGTAATAAATGTGGCGACAAAGATGAGGACAATAGTCTGAATAATGTAAATAGTGTACATAATACCTCATCTCAGAAATATAGACAGAAACTATAAAAATGTTTATACTTTCATAGTGTTTTTAGCCCATTTTGGGGGTTAACTATTTGTCCATAGTTGGAACACTAACATGTGTTACCACTCTGGGTCAGGGTGGACCTAGGAACCACAGCATTTAAGAAGTAGTTCCACGCACTTCAAAATATCCTGATCAGAGGGCTTGTTGCCAGTTGTAGTTTATCGTCATATCCAGCAAAGGATATCTGAAGTTATGTGCAGGAGAACTATGCCGGAAAGTGACATATGCATTTGTTCTTTATCAGGGGAAATAAAGATGTCGTATGTAATTTTGCTTTTACTTCTTGTTTATTCTAATATATATATATATCACATATGAATTTTAGCAGACCCCAAGTATGGGTATTTTCAGGATTATATTCTGTTATTCAGTTATTCATTGAAAATACAGTTAAACTCCTCCAATATCCTAATTTTTTCATATATATTATCACATGAATTAATTTTATCCTTTATTGACAAAAATGACCTACATTCTGTTGTTAACTAGGACAAGGAATGGCTTGTTTATTTTAACGCCTCCAAAACAAAACTGCTCTCTATTGACTGTCTGAGAAAACCTTTCTGTTTTTCATCAGCAAGGCTAATGCTAACCTCCAAGAGAGTGAATCGTTACGCCTTCTTGGACTGACGTTTTCCACTGACATGAAACGGAAAGATTATATAGAATCATTTGCTAGGTCTCCTGTTAGAAATAATTTTCTCGCATGAATATATCTTAGATGTTCATAAGTTTGCCATTCGTCCAAGTTTAGAATATTGTTGTTACATATGATCTGGTTCACCTGCTATATTTTTAGAATCACTTGGTAAAATACAAAGAAGAATCTGCAATGTCATTGATCCTGATCTAGCATTTTGGTTTTAGTTACTTTCCCACTGCCGTAATGTAGTTTACCAGTGCCTTTTTCTATAAATACTATCACGGTGATTGTTCTCATGAACTCTCCTCGGTGATACGTAGACTCTATGAATTTAAGTGCAGTACAAGATCGGCGGCAAGATCTCATCATTTTACAGTTTAAATGGTTACATGTAGGAAGTTCTATGCTAACAATTTCTTTTCTCAAGCTTCTCTCTTGTGGAACTCTCTTCTGGCTCCTTGCTTTCCAGTCGAGTTTCATCTTCAAAAATTTAAATGCAATTTCATCGTTATCTTCTGTCTTCTTAATTTCTATTCTATTACTGTTCTCCTTCCTTAATAATGCTTTTCTTTTTCGTATATTCTTTCACAACCAGCAACTTCCCTGCGTCTTAGTGGCTTTTTTTACTTGCTTGGGGTGAAATGATTAAACAAAAAAGATACAGTAATATCCATGGTTTACAATGTCTGATGAAAATATTGAATCATAACATCGGCCTAGAGATGAAACGGGATATATTGCTATTGAGAGGTACATTTTCTTTTATAATACTCGATCTCTAGATAGTAATTTCTTTATTTTACAAATAGGCATGTCTATTCAAACACGTGTATCCATTAAGTATATGTATTTTAATAAAAATAAAAATAAAAATATCAATAAGAACACCGGATTATATATCTTACTGTTCTTTCTTTTTTTACTATAATATATATATAATATATATATATATATATATATATATATATATATATATATATACATATATATATATACATATACATATATATATATATACATATATATATATACATATATATATATATACATATATATATATACATATATATATATATATATATATATATATACATATATATATATATATACATATATATATATATATACATATATATATATATACATTTATATATATATATATATATATATATATATATATATATATATATATATACATATATATATATATATATATACATATATATATATATATATATATATACATATATATATATATATATACATATATATATATATATATATATATATATACATATATATATATATATATACATATATATATATATATATATATACATATATATATATATATATATACATATATATATATATATACATATATATATATATATATATATACATATATATATATATATATATATACATATATATATATATATATATACATATATATATATATATATATATACATATATATATATATACATATATATATACATATATATATATACATATATATATACATATATATATATACATATATATATACATATATATATATACATATATATATACATATATATATATATATATATACATATATATATATATATATATATACATATATATATATATATATATATACATATATATATATATATATATATACATATATATATATATATATATATATATATATATATATATATATATATATATATATATATATACATATATATATATATATATATATATACATATATATATATATATATATATATACATATATATATACATATATATATATACATATATATATACATATATATATATATATATACATATATATATATATATATATACATATATATATATATATATATACATTGTGGGTAGTCTATTGTATTGCCTTGAGGGTTGTCTATTGTATTATTATAACGGTTATTTTGGTGGGTGGAAACGGTTGCGATTTATTCTAGAGGCTATTAAGTGGGGATAGTTGAGGATCCGAATGCAGTTTTGGCGGCTATTTTTAGTTTGTTAGTTAACTTTTTTAATTTATTATTGATTATTTTATTGTTGGTTGTTATTACTACGTTTTCTTGTGTTTATCTGTGCGTATGTGGTTTGTTATTTTATTATTATTATTTACTTGGTTTATTTAATTATTTATTTGGAGGAGCCTGGAAACGCCTCTGGGTGCTGACTTCAATGTCCACTGATACATATATATATATATATATATATATATATATATATATATATATATATATATATATATATATATAGCTGGTACAGATGGAATAAAATTCCAGTAAGCAATAACACTATAAAAATGTGCTCAATACAAAGTAGAGCGAATAATGTTTATTTAAAAATTATAACGTAAGTATGTTATAACATCACTACAAAAACAACCATTTTGTTTTAACACTTATGGTGTCTTGTCACGTGATGGTGTTGATTGTAAAATAAACTAACAATTAGTTACCTTGATTTCCTATATTATCTAATATGAATTTTAAAGCATTAATAAATTGTATCTAGGGTCCGTTGTCGCGTTATTTGAATTACCATATACTTGTAATTTGATTGACCATTACATCTTACGTAAAGATATTTCACCTAGTGGGGGTAGTGGTTGGTTTTGAACTCTTTAAAAACCTTTTACATTACAATCAACATCATCACTTGACAAGACACCAGAGGTGTTGAAACAAAATAGCTATTTTTGTAGCGATGTTATAACATACTTATGCTATGATTTTTAAATAAATATATATATATATATATATATATATATATATATATATTGTTGTGAAACTGACAGTTGTAATTGTGGAAGTTCAATAAATAAAAGAATGCGTTTATAAAATAGATTTTTTTGCGATTAATGCAATCATTATTGTCCAAGATCCCGTTTGTTGATTCAAGTTTTACGAATCACTGTATTCGATAAGTATTGAAAGTTTTTATTTATGTTTTACTATTATACTAATATATATATATATATATATATATATATATATATATATATATATATATATATATAGATCCATATTATCCTTCACCGACTCAGAGTTTCATGCACAAAGCTATCTTCAGGTATACACTGACCATTAAGTAATTTAAATTTTAATAAAAATATATGATTATCGCAATGTTGGCTCAGTTATATATTATACTGGGATAAATCTATATCCAAACATAACAACATTATATTAAATAAATATATTTCCAACAAAGACAACGCTAATTTTTTTTAATAAATGCAACTGCCGAAAAATATGATTTGTCCCTTAAACGGCCAGTGTATGACTTATAATATTGTATACCGAGCTAATATCGGTAACGATGTTAAATTTTGTTTTGGTTGCACTGAAAACCCTTGGAAATTTCTTTTCTACGATCATCGAATAACTTTAGCCAATATAAAATAGAGAAACAGCACTGCAATTAAACAGCACTGGCAATTAAAGAATTGTGCTAAGACACCTTTTATTACCTGGGATATTGTAGTAAGAGCCAAATCTAAGAACATGTAAGGAAATAGATGTAATTTATGTTTGGTTAAAAAAATAGTTATCTTAAAACACTTAAATAACCCTTGCTTATTAAACACGAGAGATGAATTGATGGTTAGATGTAGACAGAAAATACATATCTGCTTAATACGTTGATCAAGATTAATGTTTTATCTAAATTACGTTTTTCTTTTGTTTTTTGAAAAAGAACAAGTAATTTTCTTTTATGCTTAACATAAAAAATTAATATTCACAATTCTAAAATAACTATTTTACACACACACACACACACACACACACACATATATATATATATATATATATATATATATATATATATATATATATATATATACAAATCCCTTTCATTATAAATGCCAAATATATGTTTTTAAATTAAAAAAAACTGTAATTCCAGTACAATATATAACTGCGCCAACATTGCGATAACCAGATATTTTTTATTAAAACTTAAATTATGTAATGGTCAGTCTAAACACAGCACCTGAAATTTGCGTTGTGCATGAAACTCCGAGTCGTGCTATCGGTGAGGGATAATATGGATATTTATTTATAATAATTTATGGTAACTAGTGTTTCAACGTGATATAGCCATAATAAGTCTCTCTCTCTCTCTCTCTATATATATATATATATATATATATATATATATATATATATATATAATTGTTAAAGGTTTATACACATACACACATACACATGGATATACACAATTCACACTAATTTGTACAGAATCGGTCATTTTCTATCTAGTTAAGTATTCGTCTGTCGTTTTTTCACATACATAATTAGATAGAAAAACAACATTAAATTACACATACATTTCCGTCTTAAAGACTTCATTGTCTTTTATCCTAGTTTTCTTTTCTTCCCTTTGCTAACATGATCACTGTCGGCCAACTATTCTAAGAGGATATCAAATGAACAAGCAATGCGCCGGTCTCATTGACGTCATGTCAATTGGTCCTAATTGGAAGAAAGATGGCCAGCGCTCAACACCTGCGCTCATGGCAAATTAAGTCCTATGTTTAACGAAATGATCCATAAGCCTTTAAATTGTAGCGCTTTTGATACGGTTCTCATAATGACATGGCCGAAGTATTAGTGCGTTCTAGTCCCAGAAGCTGAGCAGACAGATGGCTATAGCAATTAGTTAACTTATTAATTCATTCATCATGAGAATGCTTACCTCGAGAGAAACTGAAGTTATGCTAAAATAAGCAGCAATAAATGTGCGTACAAAATTTAACGAAGAATTATTGTTGTTTTCGAGTTCTCAATAACACCCACATTAAATAGATTGTCTATATTTTATACATCCAATTAAACAAATAATATATATATATATATATGCATATATATATATATATATATATATATATATATATATATATATATGTATATATATATATTGTTGGCGGCACCGGGAGTCAGACTTAGCCCGAGTGAATCAACATTCAAGTATATCTATTTCAAGGCAACAAAAAAGTTTCGTACTGCGTCGTTTTCATTTCAGCTGGTTCCAAAAATAGTTGTTTTAACTCTGTGCTTCAAAATATTGACCGAAATACATTTCGTTGATACTGTTCAAAAGAAAGAAAGAAAGAAGAAGAAAGAAATGAAAAAAGAAAGAAAGAAATTAAGTAAAAAAAATTAAATAAAAATAAATAAAATTATACGGCTAATCGGGCAGAGTAGGTCCGAGCCTAATCGAAGCTGGATACATACTAAATATGCCATGTATTTCTTACTTTAATTTTATAAATAATAGTTTAAAATTTCTAATGACTTGTATACACTGTTTTTCAAAGAACACATTTTTATTTCAACTTATTTATTTTAAATGTCGATTTTAAACAATTTATTCCGTATATTATAAGGTTTTTTAGCACAATGTATCTTTTGAGAAAGGGTAAATTAAATTTATCCCGAGCTTAAATTCGGCGAAAATCAAATAAATTGGCAGCCTTAAGTCGTCGACTGGAGGGTTGGAGAGAGGAGTGTGACTGGGGTAGTGTTGAGGAAATATGATATCAGTCAGCAGTACTGATCATAAACATATAATAAAGTTCACAGACAGAGAGATTCATGAAAAGACTAAGGCATATGCAAACACATACGAAATAGATACACGTTTTTTCTTCATTATTTTCTCTTAAATGTTTGTATTTCTTTATATATAAGTATTCATTTTTACAGGATTATTATCATTTATTTAATTAATATTAAAATACCAAAATGTTTTTTTTTTAATTTCATACACAGATGTTTTTATTAGAAATTTCATAGAAAATATGTGTCCTCCGACAGGAATAACGCCTGTATCCTACACGGGACCGGCATATAGTCTGACGTGCTATATCATTTAGCTACAGAGTAAGCGTCTGGTTAGTCCATTTCATAATATATGACGTCATTTGTTTACGATAAGATACGCTTCGAGCAGATATAAGCGTTCGAGAGAAATCATAGGAAATTAACTAGACTTCTCACTGACGTGGCGTGGCTTCTCCCTGTCTTTTCTACAAATATTTTCATGGCAAGTGCACTGATGATCTTTTTCCCTGGTGCCCAGACTACATGAATTTAAGTAGTGTTACTAGATTGACATCTAGATCCCACCCGTTTACTGTTGAAATAGTTAAATGCAACTGCCTCTTCTACTCAAACAGTTTCTTTTCTCGCACTTTCCGTCTGTGTAAATCCTTTCTGTTTACTTACTTTCCTGATGAATACAATTTTCAAAATTTTAAATGCAACGTCAATCGCCATCTTCTGTCTTCTTGAGACCCCCTTCATCTTTTTTATCCTTTCCTCATTCCTCCCAATACGCAGTCCTTTCTCTCACTTTCACTCTCTGTAACCCCTGCGTACTCGTGGCATTCCGGCCTTGCTTGAAATGATTAATATATATATATATATATATATATATATATATATATATATATATGTATATATGTATATATGTGTGTGTGTGTGTGTGTGTGTGTGTGTGAAAAGATAGAATGTATTCTTATTAAGATGAGGAGTAAACAAGATGCGACCTACAAATTGGTGACGTCATGTTCAAGCAAGTAACGAAATTTAGCTATCTGGCGAAGTATTATAATAAACGACGCAAAATGTGACACAGAAATCCACAAAAGCATTTTTAAACATAGATGTGACCACTAGAGAAAAATGCCGAGGGAACTGAACAATTTCTGGAAACACCTACATGTATGCGTGCTGGAGCTCCACATTAATTGTGAGCTTGCGTCAAACCGGCCATCGTGTTTTAGAACAGATAAATGTCATTAGTTATTGAATCGACTATCGCTATCGAAGGATAGAGTTTGCTTTCAGGAAGACAGAGATGTGTAGGTTCTTCCAGGCAATCTCCCAATCTGGAGTAAACTGTAGAGCAGGAACAGAAAAAAAAAGATACAACTAACCAAAACCGGAGCTCCTTTTCGGTTGCTAGACATCCTTCTGCAGCTGCTCCGGAAAAACTTGCTCAGGCTGTCAGCAGATTAGTAATAGATATAGATTCCTCTCTTCGTTCATGAAAACAAACCATAACATTTCGAGTGTGTTTACGCTCATGCCTGATGACGTCTAAAGAAGTTTTTAAATTGGTTGTTTCTCAGGGAAATATATGAGCTTTCTCCATACATTTAGCCTTGTGCCACACCTAAGTTACGTTTAGTAAATCGCTATAAAGAACAAAAATTGTGCATCAAGATTTCAGTTTTTGGTGTAAAGTTTCCATTTCCGTAATCAGCAGTCGAGTTCTTAATTTGATAGACATATAGATAGATAGAAACAGACTTTGACAGATTATGAACACATTGAGATAGATAGATGTGCCACATCTAAGCTACACTTAATAAATCGCTATGTGAAAATTGTCTGGAAAGATATATCTATTTAATATTAACGAAAATATAGCTTATTTCAGGCAATAGTGCTTTAGTCCTCTTCAAAAGGTTCCTTTGCGCCTCGTGCATTTAGCTTTCACTTTTCAAAACAGTCTGCAAATTCCTCTTCCAGGATCGCCATTAGCTGCCTTGTCACGTTCTTTTACGGTCAGATTTTTGTACCACTACGGTAAGTACCTGACTCTTCCTACCATGCTTTATCGTTACAAGAGCCAAACCAACCCAAAAATGGTATATGATGCTATATCAAGGCTGAAGCTGCCAAATCCGCACTTTCCAGCCGTGGCAGAGTTCTAAAGAGTCGGCGCGTCCTTGTCGGTGATTAATTATTTTCCATCCTATAACCCTTTCCTCATGGACGAAACGTTGCTAAACTCTCGCTACTCTCTATTTCCATGACGAATGTCCTGACGAGTTACATTCATTAGTCACACTAGTTCAGACCTTCACAACTAGGATATACCATGCTACATAAACTGGGCCAAATCATTCACATTCCCTTTGTATTCCAAAAAGGTAGTTTCTTCCCAAGAACTGCTATTTTGTGAAACAGACTCCCGAGTGGTTGCTTACCAGGTCGCTACCATCTGAACCTCTTCAAGTCTCGGATCAACCGTTATATTTACTGCATATTCCCTCATAATATACACTTCTTATCGTTTCCTCTTCTGTTCATACGAACTCATTCTATAACCCACTACCTTGAGTGGTTCTTGGGTTTTCTACTGAATGATTAGCTAACAAAAAAAAATCTGAACTGGTCGGGGATGAAAGACTTGGGTGATGCGATGCTTTGCCAAATCACCCTTCACGAGACGTGCAGAACATAAATCTCTCGCTAGCAATAAATACGACGGTCACATATTGCACGTGGTTATTCAGTGGCGCCTCACTGCCGGGCAAGTAACACAACGAGAGCGTGTCTGTTCTCGCATACACAGTAAGGTCTCCTCTGACTGGCTGCTACTTTACATCAAGGCCGCGCAATTGGTTCTCAAGATATTCATAATGTATACATTCTCACCAAATGACGTATGTGGGAACGAAAAAAACATAAATCTATAGGAAATAATTAACTGTTTGGTTAATTTTATCAGCTTCCGTGAAAACAAACAACAGTTATTTAAATACTTAAAAAAATATATGTGAAATTTGATCATATTGACTTCCAAATCAATGAAAACTTATAATACTAAAAAGTTTTGTATGGGTTTAGTTGCACCACAAACAACTGTAGTGTACTTGACACCACAGAAATAAACATCCTCTGTAAGAATGTTAATTCTTAATTCCTTTGAATATCATCTTGGAATAAGGTAAGCTTCTATTTACTGAACAACATATATAATGATATAATAAACTTAGATTAGATGTGGCACAAAACCGCAAGTATGGAGTACCCAGTGAGGATCGAACTCAGTCGTAACTGAAGTGGTTTAAAATGTACTAAGCGTAGCTTAGACATGGCACATGCCCGCAGGTATTGGGCTCTCAGTAAGGATCGAATTCACTGCTTACTAACAATTACATCGAAGTGCTCCTGAACGGCATATATATGTAGTTTCCGGTCAGGATGATTTTTACGAACTCAACTACATCACGACGTAATGAGACAGTTTTTTTTTTCTGTGGTGTACATGATAAAATGAATTTAACTTACATGACCAAAATACCAAAAAAAAATTTAAAACAACAAAAAAAAGAAATGATAAAATAAACAATATTCAATGTAACTGATAAAAAGTTAATTTTCGATATAGCCTTAACCATCCTTGACAATTTTATAGAGATTTTTAAAACAACCATCGATTTCACTTTTATGAGAATGTCTCAATAGAAGATAGGGTATTTGCTGATTTACACAAACTTTGATGAAAAGCTGCATTTACAAAGTACTCAGTAGGCTTGAACTCCTCACTCATACTTTGAAAGTTCCACCTTTCAATTATTACACTGCGGCTGAAAAAGAAGAAAGAATAAAATATACCATAATTAGCTAAAGAAAAAACAAAAGAAAGAAAGAAAGAAAGAAAGAAAGAAAGGGAAATAAAAGAAAAGAATTGCGAAAAGGAAAAGAAAGGCGAAAAGAAAGAATTTTCGTAACAAAGAGAAGCATAAAGAGTGAAAAAGACGATAGAAAATGTGTCAGCCGTTGTTTATAAAACCGTGGGAATGTGACATAAAGAACGTTAACATATTTCCGTTTTTCGCCATTACTTTGGTTATTCTTTTGTTGCAATGTCTTTTAATTTGTAATTGTACAGTCTTTGTTCAAAGAAACTATCTTAAGACAAGAGTCAGTGGATCTCAGTCACCCTTCTCGACCCAGGTCCCAGATGTATCTACGGCTTAGAGTCAAGTTAGTATTATGTAGGAGCCAGATGGCGGTTTATCGAAACCCAGTCGTTTAAGGTTTCTCCTTACCCCGATTAACGATCAAAACGATTGCCAATTCTTATGTCATACGCAAAGTCCCTTAGTAACGAAACATCAACAAAAACATGTATCTGTCTTGTCAAGCAGCGTTCATGTGTGAAAATTTATGTACGTAAGTGTATCATGATTCTCGCGGGATTTGGATGATAATGTATATTCGTTTGTGTGTTCATGCGTGTCTAGTAGCCATTTTTATACAGTGAAACCTCGGTTCTCGAATGTCTCACATGTCGAACAAATCGGTTTTCGAACAGAAAATTCGAGATGAAAATGCCTCGGTTATCGAACAAAATTTCGGTTCTCGAACAACATAGCCGAACCGATTTAACCCGAACGGAATAATTCCTGAGTCGACCGCCGTGTTGTATACATTCGTGTGTTGTGCTGTGGTTTTCATTTCCAATTTCATTGTACTATGACTTTTTTTTCTCTACGTTTATTCCTATTGGAAAACTAGTTTCGGTTTACGAACATTTCGGGTTACGAACGGCCTTCAGGAACGAATTAAATTCGTGAACCGAGGTTCCACTGTATTTATGTTTGTTGGTTCTCCGCATGTTGATTTGGAGACGTTTTTACACTGATTGTAGCAGTAGAAGTACGTAGACATATCTTAGATTCTTTAAGAGCTTTATGAAAGTTGGTGATGTAATAGAGTGTGTTTGATATGTGTTTATAGGTGGTAAATTATTTATCAGGTCCTCCTCGAATGATTAGAATATAATTGGATAGATAAAAAATTGAGATTAGTCATGAGAAAAATAGAACCAATGCAGTTATTAAAATACTTGAATAATCTTTTGACGGCATTTCCTTTTGTTATTTTACTAAATTCCACACTATGCAAAGCACGAGTGTCACTCAAGCTAGTGGTAATGATCAATAAGATGTTTGAAATGTGGTAGTAGGAAGTGAAGCTTATGACGATAAGGAAGACAACTAACGATTGAAACTGGTAATTAATATAATTTTAACTGAAAAATTGAACTGATTTTATACATTTCCTCTTCGGAAAATGCGACATTCTTTTCCGAACAATGCATGTTTATACGATGTAATCATAATTCTTTATTAAGCATAGCCTAATGACTTCCCGAATAAAGAGGGTACATTATTAAAAAAAAATATAACCAAAACAAATCTTAATGACATTATCATTTTTTATCTTTTTTTTTATTATTATTTTGGTTCGCCGGAGGGTGTGGAAAATTGACGGTTCAGGTGAGAAGAGTAAGGTACTTTTCTGGGTTGTTGTTCTGGACATTAAAAGTTGTTACCTTCTTTTTACCAATTTTTTATAACTGCAAGGTCTCGTGACTTGTTATCACGTGACCAATGAAGTGGTTATATAAAGGAAATTTTTCTTTTTCGCAAAATGTCGAGAAAATCTCGACCCAAGACAAAAGAAAATCCATAACGGTGCAGGGCAGGGAAATGAGCAAAGAAAAAAAATATCCACTTCCGCGACCTAGCTTCTCCGTCAGATAATTTGCGTCGTATAACAAAGGTATATATATATATATATATATATATATATATATATATATATATATATATATATATAAAATCAATTCAGTGATCACGTGATAACAAGTCACGAGACCTTGCAAGTATAAAAAATTGGTAAAAAGAAAGGTAACAACTTTTAATATCCAGAAAACCAACCCAGGTAAGTGCCTTACTCCTCCCACCTGAACCGTCAATTCTTTCACACTTTGTAACAACGCCGACGTAGCCAGTGAGGAACGAACTCATTTATAACAATCTACAAGACATGATCGTTTGAGCAATGTAAAAATACTTAACTATAAGCAAACATTTTGCGGCAATCTTTAGCCTTCGTGACCGAAAAAAAATTGAGTGTCAAAAGGACAGTTTTTCCATTGACACCGCTATTATTTTTAACTATCTTCACCCCTCGTCAATATTTATTGTTTTTAAAAAGTGATAGTTAGAATTGTAATAAAACCTAAAAATATGAGGAAAATAAATTTATACATTTTTGTTTTTGAGAATTTACAACAAAAATATTAAACACCAGTTATTGAATATTTACAGGAATAATTTTCTATTTGCAACATTCTAAAAACTAATACAATTGTATTGAAACTAATGCAGTGCAATATGTAGCATTTATCAATTTATAAAGAAATAAATGTGTGTTATGGGAACCTACCCATAATAGTAATGGACTAGTCCGTACTCCATAAATACTGCGCCGCAAGAGGAAGCAGAGACAGTCAGTCACCCAGTGACTGGAACAGTTGTTAAGACTGTTCTTTACTGTCGAACTCTCCGTCTCGGCGGGGAGGGACTCGGACGGGGCTTTGCCGCAGGGCAAAGTGCCGTCCGGGGAGGTAGACAGTCCCTGAACCCGTGTATACGGGTTCTAATGGGCATATTTTTGGCCGAGCCCACGGGCTCGGTAAACCCACGTTAAACCGGCCTTGTGCCACATTCGACCCGTGTGGGGGGGGGTTGCTAAATATCCAGTCAGTCAGACAGTGATATAGACTGTTCAACTGTCAAACTCTCTGCCTCGGCAGAGAGGAACACGGACGAAGCTTTGCCGCAGTCCCTGAACCCGTTTAGGCGGGTTCAAAGGGCATATTTTTGGCCGAGCCTACGGGCTCGGAGTACCCACACTAAACCGGCCTTGTGCCAAATACACCCTTGTGGGGGGGGGGGGGGGCTGTTAAATATTAACAGTCAGTCAGACAGAGAGTGAGTCGGAGAGAAACAGTGAGTGAGACAGTCAGACAGAGTGAGAGTTCTGAGTCGGTCAGAGACAGAGTCGCGTTCAGACGATTACAGTAAGACATTGGAATAGTGATATTCGAGACAACATAGTTCTCTCTAACCTAACATGATTATTACTACTAACACTTCTACTCTGTTGTACATATATTCTATTTGTAATATATATCTGTGTTATTCCATACCTGTGTTCGAGTTATTCTTCATTGGTTCTACCTTGAACCATCACCGTGGTGCAAGGACCTGGACCATAACAATATGAAAAAAAATTTTTATTCATAAATTTATAAATATTTACTAAATTATTAGAATATGTGAACTAATTATAGGAAATCCATATTATTTGCAATTTTATAAAGTTTGAATCGAGTGGTATTTAGTCGATGTCTTGTCAACAATTCTAATAAACAATATAATAAATAAATAGTGTAAATAAACAATCGAATAAATAAATAATGTTTATTATTTTTGCTTTCAGTTCTCAAAAACAAAGAAAATTCATCAATTTACTTTCATATTCTAATCATCGCTTTTTAAAACAATAAACATTGCCTAAGAGTGATGGTAGTTAAAATAAAAGCGGTGTCAAAGAAAAACCCGTCCATTTGACACACCGTTTTTTAGCGGGCACTAGGGTTAAAGATGGTCCATCTTGCTATACGATCCATGCGAAATCTGCTTTTGTCTCTCCCCCATGAACCTTAATATAGGTCCAAGAATCTTTTACTTGTGCATACCGAATGTCTTATGTACTAATTGGGCATGTCATTGTAAAGATGTCATTTAATTCATATTTGACTGCATATTGGACAACTGAGGTAGCGCATTGGTTAACAAGTTCATCTCGCAGACCAGTTCGACCGTGGATTGAAGTCTATACTCGGTGGCTATCACACTTGTGGCTTTTACCATATCCTGTTTAATAGATATGTGCGACTATCGTAGGTCGATTCGATGCTCACCGGTCTGTATTCGCTGACCAATTTATGCGACTGGATACACTAATTCTATCACAGACCTGTCTTGAAGAAATTCAGAATTTTTTCTTTCACTTCTATTCATCTTTCTTTCTATCTTTTTTCATTCTTTCTTCTTTTCTATCCATATACTTCTTCCTTTCTTTTTCTTTTCCATTCATCTTTTTTACCATTATTTCTTTTTTCTTCTTCTTCTTCTTCTTCTTCTTCTTCTTCTTCTTCTTCTTCTTCTTTACTGTTAATCTTTTCTTTCCATATTTATATTTTCATTCCTTTTATTTATTTTTCTTTCTTTCTTTCTCCCTTTTTCTCTTTTCTATTTAACATTGTTCTTTTCCTTTCTTTCTTTTATATTCGTCATTTTTTCTTTCTTTTTTCTCATATTCTTTGTCCGTTTTTTCTTTACTACTCACCTTTTTCTTTATATCTAGCTTTTTTACTAATCTTCTTTCTTCATTCTTTTTTTTTTTCGCCTCTGTTCATCTTTTTTCTTTCTTTGTTCCTTTCCTTGTTTTCTCCTCTTATTTCTATCTTCTTCTAATATGAATTATTATGTTCATTCTCTTTGTATATCTTTTAACACCGGCCAACCGGACATTTCTCTTTTGATATGCGAGATGTTCTCTATGTTTTTTATCGGAAACCCTATTGTGAAAAAGATGAATGACATTTGGATAGGCCCACTATGGCTGTGAACTCCTAAGTAATAAGCCCTGGTGGATGAAATGGCACCCAGTGTTTCGTCCATTAACTGCATTGTCATCGGAATTGGGAGATTAATTTATTTCACGAAATGAAGCTACGGTGTTATCTGGAAGTAAGTTCAGTCTTATCATTTCCTTGATAAACATATACAATAAAATTTACCAGATTCCACTTAGTATGGCACGAGGCCTTACGGGCAGAGCACTCAGTAAGAAACAAACAAAAGTATGAGAAAATTATTAACAACTAAATCATTATGAGGAAACCACTTGATAATCGACGCAAAAATATACTGAAGAATAGTTATTAATTAGTTACTAGTATTTCCTCCATGTTACTATTGTTACTATTTCTAGAGACCTACATTCGACTATCGTTCATAAGTAGCATTTAGTCAGAGCAAAATTTGCAATCCTGGCAAAGATTACACCGATGCTACTCATGTCATAGGATAATTCTTGGCTAACAATTTGGATTTGTGCGGATTACATCTATCTTGTCTGCCGGCTAGGTGACGCTCTTCAGGACTATAAAAGGACGTGACAATAAAACACCTCTACGTTTTTTGCTCGGAAATGTAACATCGTCATCATGAGTTTTGTATCCACGAGGGAAAAATTTATCTCCTCCAGGAAAAATTCAGCCACCTACATGATTTTAACTCAAACGCAAATACGAATCGCACACACACAGACGCGCGCGCGCACACACACACACACACTTTAGACAAAGACACGGCTACAAAACATTCCTTAAGTTTTAAATGTTTTTTTCCTTTTCAGTTTATCTGAGTACACACACATGTTTTCTCTCTTCTTATATGGTTAGTAATTTTACATATATATATATATATATATATATATATATATATATATATATATATATATATATATATATATATATATATATATATCAACACCATCACTTGACAAGACACCAGAAGTGTTGAAACAAAATGGATATTTTTGTAGTAATGTTATGACATGTTTGTTATAATTTTGGAATAAATACTACATATATCAGTATAATTTTTATAGACAATATAAGTGAATTACCTATTAATGAAATCCAAACAATTTACCACATACATATGACTATTTCGTCCATGGGAAAGAAGTGTTTCTCTGGACTTATCAATGGAAATACATTTACTTATTTCCCAAAAATATATATATATATATATATATATATATATATATATATATATATATATATATGTATATATATATATATGTATGTGTGTGTGTGTGTGTGTGTTTTGGGGGGGGTTTATGTATGCCTGTGTGAGTATTTAGGCAGCATATCTCCCTTCAAACATGTCTCATTGAATGATCTGTACATATTATGTCTATTTATTTTGATAATGATCCTTACTTATTCTCTAATAAATTTCCGGATATTCAGACGAAGTTCATTATGAAATGTGCCATAGTCTGTTTTTGTTTTTTCCTTTCCCAAGTACTTTCGATCTCCCCCGAGATCATCATCGGGGTGAACTGCTAAGACAAAACTTAGTGTAACTGATCGTTGTGATTTTTGTAAACCAGCGTCAACGCGCTGTTATAATTATTTTCAAATTAACCGTTGTAGCTGTGGTATATTTGTAAACAAGCGTTCACAATGTAAGGGAGTAACCAGAGATGGTAAAAATACAAATGTTGGTCAAATATATTTTAAAACATTGCTACTATACTCATAATAAATTTTGTTCGGTGTGAGTTGGTTGCTTTTGATATAGAAGGCCTCGAGAATTTGAAATTTTTGTTTATTATTTTCATGGTGTAGTATATTAGTGTCGTCAACAAGTATTTCCCTGTATTATTTACAAAAATCACAAGGATTCTCTTAAAGATTGTAGATGGCTGAAAGTCTAGAAATCGGAAGGAGGAAAGATCATCAAAACAATTGCTATGAAAACATTTTTGAAAAAGACAGTAAAGTCACGCCAGGTTGGTAAGAAAGTGACTAAATTCGAGATGCCAGGTCAGGATCCATTACATTATAAACTCCTCTTTGGATTTTGTCAAGAATCTCGAGACATAGTAGGACGACCAGATCAGATATGACAGTAGTATTCAATGGTCAAATGGTAGATTTGTAACTATGCAAGATGGATTCCGACGTGAAAAATTGTCTAGCACGACACAATAAACTAACTTTCCTACCAGTAGACATAATAATAGGTTCAATATCACTCCACTTCATATATGTGGAAAAGGCAAACCTAAGAAGGCACAATGTGCTGATGACAGGTAGAAAAGGTTCTCTGTGGTGATTAAATAAAAGCAGGTTTGATCTCCACCCTAGTTTTAAATTTATAAAATGTAATTAATCTTAAATACTGAGCTGTTTTCTTTCTTAATTTATTAATTTCTTTTTAATGATTTCACCCCAAGCAAGGCGATAAAGCCACTAAGACACAAGGGATTACTGGAGATGAAAGACAATAGCGTTATGATTCAAGGAGACAAAATGACAACCATTGCATTTAAATTTTGGCAAATTGCAGTTGACAAGAATGCAAGAAGTTGGAAGAAAGTTGCAGAGACGAGAGGTGCAAGAAAAGAAACTATTAAAATAGAACTTACGGTTGCATTTAATAATTTCAACAGTAATGTGATGAGGACTAACTTCAAATCTAGTACTGCACTTAAATCTGAGAAATTGAGGTAGCAAAGAGGAAAGCTCATCAGAATAATTACATTGAAAGGATTTGTAGAAAAGACACAGGGAAGCTACGTTATGGCGGTGAGAATATGATTGAAGCCAAGACCGATAACATAGCAGATTCTTCTTTTGATTTTGTCCAGAATTTCAAGATGCATAGCAGAACTAACAAACTAGATTTGGCAGCAATATTCAATGCACAAAAGAATTGTACATTTATAAAGCTACAAGGTATATTTCTTGTATATTCACTTTGTAAACGATTACTTTCAACGCCGGTAAAAAGAATGAGATGGCATATTTATCGTCTTCTGAAAACTGAATTCTTCCCTTCTATACAACCTGTCACCGGCGTTATCGCTTTAAGATCTCATAATTTTCATTACGACTCTTTGACTATTGAACAATATCCATAAAATCTGCAATAGTAAGAAATCATTAAAATGGCTTTTCTGACGTAAGAAAATGCACAAACTAAAAAAAAAAAAGATGAAAATTAAAAACGGACGAAAAGGCATCGCTCATGGATTTGCGAATAACAGCACGAGAAATGATATGAACAAATGGATTTCAAACTCCGGCTGGAGCAGTTTACGTTCAATACTGCCTAAATCTCCACCTGCTTACTCACTGAGTAAGTAGTAGGGTATTTAAATCCCTTTTAACCTTGTAATGCAATTCATGTTGTGTGACAAGATCAACCCAGCCCCGTAAAACCCCATAATTTCTACAATGATTAGGTCTATATGCACTGTTGAAGAAAGGGAGACAAATACAAAGTAGGGAGAAAAAATTGTATTTCGCACGACACACAAATTACTTTGTGTGTCGTGTAACACAGGAAACAAATTGGATTTGCTCTATTCAAGAAATCTCTTTGAAAATTAGTTATCATAATTTATTTCCTCGCAAATCAAGCGTCAAATCCCATTAAACCTTACAAGAATTTTTTACTTGTTGATCTTCTCTATTATAAATGACAACTATTTATAATGTTCAAAGCGCAACGTCAGAAACTCCTTCTCGGCGAAAGAGAGAGAAAAGAAAGAAACAAACAAACAAACAAACACTTATTAAACATCGAGGAAAAGATATTAAACACTTCATAGAAACTTAATTATATTTAAATTTAGCTTCTGCATCTTAAGTGGATATGACATGCCTCCATATCGAATTGAATTTTATTTAAAGCTGTTTATATTATCACCAATATGCTCTATTAAGCAAATATATCAAATTTTGCATTTATTGTAATGTTGATATTTCTCCTTTCGGATACCAAATATGATAACCCCCATGCCACTTACTCTTGCTAATTTTTTAATCATTTGTCGCTTTATTACTTCGTTTGGTGTAAACCAAACGAAGTAATAAAGCCACTAAGACGCAAGGGGTTGCCGAGATTGAAAGAAACTGAGAAAACGTTATTGAGGAGAGACGTACAATAAAATAACAGGATTCAAGGAGACAGAAGATGATTGACGTTGCAAATAATATTTTGAAGATTGTACTTGATACGAAAGCAAGAAGCCGGAAGAGATTTCCACAAGCAAGAAGTGCGAGAGAAGAAACTATTAGCAAAGAACTCACGGTTACATCTAGAAATTTAAACAGTAAAGTGATGAGACCTAGCTGCCAATCTAGTACTGCGCTTAAATTCGAAATATCGAAGAGGAAAGCTCATAAAAAGAATTTCCATGAAAATATTTATGGAGAAGGCACAAGGAAGTTAGGTTATGGCGGTGAGAATGTGATTGAAGCCAAGATGCCAGATTTTGTCAAGAATCTCTAGATGCATGGCAGAAGCACCAGACTGGATGTAGCAGCAGTATTCAATGCAAGGCTGAATGGTAGGCTTGTAGAGGTGCAAGAGAGATACTGGCGATAAAAGATTGTCTAGCGCGACACAGTGAATAAACTAACCTATCTGCAGAGCCCAGCAATTGATTCTGTATAATAGTTCCAATTCATAGTCTGTCTATATTCCTGAGATGAGGTATTATGTACAGTATTTACATTAGTCGGACTATTGTCCTCATCTTTGTCGTCACCTGAAGAAGGCCGGAGCGTACAACGGCCGAAACGTTGTGACAAATATGGCGACAAAGATGAAGACAATAGTCCGACTAATGTAAATACAGTTCCAATTCATGTTAATGGAAAATGTTAGACCGAGACGATGCAATGGCTAACTCAAATTTTTGGGATCATTTTTTCCAGCTCTCTATTGTAGTTTATTAGAAGCTCTCAGCTTGTTAATTTTTGACTGTTCACAATCAACCTATGGAACAGATTGCTGGAATTTTTTCTTTTGAAATGTACGGTAGTAGGAAATCAATCCACTGCAAACTATCTCTTACCGAAATATTCCATGAAGAATTACGCCCACTTTTTCTGCCAAGACGCCTTTCACGTGGCACCTTTTATGACTACAAAAAGAAACGGCTAAAATCCTCTTCCTCTTTTTTGCTCCAGGAGATAGTAGCGAAAACTACAACACTTCTCTCAATCAGTGGAGATTTTTATTCCGGCAGGCCGTCTTAATTTCAACCAGCTACGTGGCATATTGCACACACATTTCCTAACAGCATAGCCTATAAATGTTCTTACTTCTTTTTCAGCTATCTCTCTACATACAAGTATATTTTCTCTCTTCTTAAATTGTTATTCTTTATGTGAAAATGTAAAATTCCTTCACGCGTTGAAGTCGTTTCATTTGAAAGGTTGAAAAATCCTTTAACCCCCCATCCCAGTACCACCCCACACCGTTACAACCTGGTAACCATCAGTAAATATGTTATGGTGAAAGACACCTAGTCTATAGATAATAGACTCTCCCATCTATTATAAGTAGGAGTCAGTAGGAGTCGAATACGAAAAGTAGTCAAGTACCACTACTCGATTACTCTGCGTAATACTGATTATTACAAGTTCCTAACGTTTTTGTACGTTGAACCTATTTAGGACGAATTTAGTCCAAATACAGTTTCCACTGAGGAAATAACTCTACAACAACTTTTAGCGACGAGGATGAGATCCAAATGTTGTTGTAGAGTTATTTCTTTTTATTTAATGGCATTGGTGGACATTTATTTCTACTTTTATTTCATCTTGTTTTTTAATGCTTTCCCGGCCAACCCATTAATTGAAAAGCTCGTTTTTGTTTGATTTTTTGTTTTTTAAGAAAATCACTCCAAGCAAAACGGAAGTGCCACTAGCAAGCAAGGGGTTACACAGAGTGAGAGTAAGAGTAAAGAGGAGCGTTTGGGAAAAGGATAAAGAGAAGGACAGGGATCAAGGTCAAGGGATCAGATGATGTCGATTGACATTACATTTCAATATTTGAAGATTATAGCTATCAGAGAAGCAAGTGATAGGAAGGGTGTTCCACTGACGGAAGGTGCGAGATAAGAAGCTGTTAGAGTAGAAGAGATTGCTACATTTAGCCGTTTCAACAGTGAAAGGGTGGGACGATATATCAACCTAGTAGCACGTTTAAATTCATGCAGTTTGGGAACCAGTGAAAGTAGCTCGTTGAAGCAGTTGCCATGAAAATGCTTATAGAAAAGACAGAGGGAAGCCACAGCACGTCTGTGAGAAAGTGACTGTAGACGGGATGCCAGATCAGATTAGATTTTCTCATTTTCCAACACACCCGTTTATTAAACTCTCCTTTTATTTCATCTTATTTTTCCTACCACCATTTGTTGCGATACCGCCTTTTATTTATGCACAGTGGCAGAGGAAAAAACGTCTTCTTTTTATGCTGGCTGCATTTGAAATTGGTACACGAAGGTAAATTTCAACTCTTTTTTTAAATTTCTGCCCATGGTCTTTACCCCTACCGTACGTCTGCTACCAATCTATTTTTTCTGCGCTAACAAAGTAAATATTTATGGAGTAAAGAAACTGTATTATTAGACAAGGAGAATTGCCAATTTTGATTTAGAATTTATTTTAGAACGTTTCGACACTTGATCTCTATGTTATGCATTCAACATCAGGAATAAATTAAGCCAAATTACATTGTCAGTGGCGTAGCAAATGTTCTAAGCGGTTGGGAGAGAATAGAATTTTGACGTCCCTATCTGAATAGGGGCACCTACCGAAATGTTTAGGCAACGTTGTGGTATAATTAATAAACGCGTGTCTAAAAATTACTAGTAACGTAGGCTTATATATACATTTATGTCAGGTCACTCTACTAATGCAACTGGTACCATGTAACTCAATACTACCTGCCGCATTGTTCTCATCAGACTTTTCTAGTGAAAAGGATGGCTAGACAGCCAGCACTATTAAAAACAAGTCCGGTCAAGGAACGGATGAACCTTCTTGTAGTATCAACGACCATTGAGCACATTGAAATAAACTGGGCTCCATAGCTATGGATGGAAGCAATGCAGTAAAGTCAACGGCCAGGCCAGTAGGTTCCCTCAACCGAATCAAAGACCATGTGTGCGTGACTAAGGCGAGCCTTCAAGTTGGCTGTGGTTTGAACTGGAGAGGGTTGGGCGCCGCCATGTCTACTTATCCAAGACACGCTACGCATAAATGAATACCTATCCTGCTTTTAACACAGTTACATAGAGGATTTGGAAGGGTGTTCAACGACCTTGCAACTACACCCTGTCATGGGACTGATGATGATGACGATGATGATGATGGTGGTGGTGGTGGTGGTGGTGGTTTTGGTGGTGGAGTTGGTGGTGGTGATGAATATAATTATGATGATGAGAGTGGTGGTGATGATGAATATGATGATGATGATGATGATGATGATGATGATGATGATGGCGATGGTGGTGGTGATGATTATAATGATGATGATAGTGGTGGTGGTGTTACATGGAGTTGCGCTGCACAAGCGGAAGATAAGAGCAGCGGTCAGAATAATCACAAGCATTAAAATAAAATAAAAAATAAGCCTGACGAAAATTTGCGCCCCTTCGCATCTGCGTCCGGAGGCGACTGTCCCCTTGCACTCGCTGCACCTTTGCCTTCGTAAGGATACTTTTCGAATATTCATTAAACTCTGTGTGCTAATTTTGTTCTTGCTATCTCATCTAACATATCTGAGAAAAACAAAAAAACTTCATATCATTTCCTATACATTTCGCTGCAAAAAAAAGCCACGAGCATTTATTGGTGCCACAGCTGTTGATTTTTAGCACTAGCATGTGTAAGAAAATATATGAACTTTTATTACACAGCCATATTAATAAGGCTTACTTCATATACTCAGCAGTCAAGCGAATGAATTGTTTAAGTCTTAAAGAAAACCTTATAGTCTGGCGCTACAAAATCACAAACAAATAGCTTTACCAAATAGCAGAAGCCACATAAGATGGACACATCCAACAGCAACAATAACTAAAACGCGTAGCTACTATTCTGCAGCCCATGTAATTAGAAGTGAAAATAATAATATAACCCAGATGATGACTTTCAACACTACTTTAAACAAAAGGTTAGGAAGGAAACTCCTGTCAATTCCGGAAAGAGCTATATCAGAAAAACTTCAAAAACTGATCTAAAAAAATATTTTATAAATTTTAACCGACAGTAATGCTAACTGTTCGGTCAATGAATGTTTAAGGTTTCCTGTACAGAAAGGGATAATTTCACCATTGGCTTAGAATTTTTAAGAGGAGCTTAGAAAGTATTAGGTTGGTGCAAAAATAATGTCGTTTTTTGACGTTCAACTTCATGTGAGAAAACGACATTATTTTTGCACCAACCTAATAACAAAGCTTCTGTCCAGAAATGTTAAAATTGTACCATCAAATTCTTCAAAAACATAGTACATAGCTTGATACAAAAGTTCCCTGATGCTTCATTTGCATAGCGCTGGTAACATCTTAGTATTTTTTTTTTTTACTTTTTTTTTGGGGGGGGATCTTCTCAGCTCTTTATATCTTCATATCAACTGAAATGCATCATTCACAAGCCCTGGAAAACGTTAAGAAATTTAGAGAAACCAGTTCTATATGAATCTACAGAAACAAACCTCAGTTATCGTTTAAACACTTAACTTTTTCTTCTTTTTGCTCGCCGAAAGAAAAATAATTTTTGAAAAAGATACTTACTGATTATGAAAAATGAATGTATTTTAAGAATCCCAAAGAAATTGTGGCTCGGTCGAAGACAGCCTTCAGCATCTTAACAAAAAACGAGATCTACCGTTGGCTAGAATTCAATTGGAGTTCTTCAATACGGATTACTGAAAGTTAAATAAACTGATTTTTTCTTCTATATATAAAAAAAATATTCTGTCCATTCAGGATGTAAGCATAAATGGTGTTATGAATACTTTGATAAAAAAGACACTATCAGTAAATCTAATGATATATGACGTCTCAATATGGATCAATGTTTATCATGCGAAAAACTTCCTGTAGACACAACAAAAAATGGGTAGCACTTCTAAGCGAAAGAGGAAATAATTATATAATCATTTTATTTGCTTTTCGTACAATCAAAAAACAACAGTTTGGAAGGGAACTCACAACAGTATTCGAAAAAGCAATAACATTTACTGAACTTGTGAAGTATCAATTAAAATATCAAGCACTCCAAGGAGCCCACGATGCTCTGGTTATTCTTCGATGAAAACGTCGATCAGGATCAGACTATGATAAGGTTACTTTGAGCGATCCCCAAAGTGACGAGCACAAATTTCAGTTCATCTGTAATTTTCCTGCTGGTCGTGATCAAGTAGGACTATGCCATGCATCTACACTTCTTCCAGCAGAGCATCAGGGTCAATAACACTGCTTACATCGAAATGCTAGACCTTATGGTAAAGCCATAGATCAAGGTGTTGACCCCAGAAGAGAGCCTAGATGTTACAGCAGAATTCTGATCTCTCCTACTTGGTTCATGTGATCAAGAAGTAAACAACCAGCGACACTACAATAGGGTCGCATTGGGGTCGTTCTCCCGACCGAGGGCGGTTTTATTGGATAACATATTTCGGTTTTTGTATGAATTAAAAGAAAAATATGATAATTGAAAGACAAAGTGACAATTGTATGAAAATTTGGTCTGATGAAGCCCTGAAGAACAAAACGTGTCACGAGTAAACTCTTTCCACTTTGTCATATAATTTTCCCGTGTGTGTGTGTGTGTGTGTGTGTGTGTGTGTGTGTGTGTGTGTGTGCGCGTGTGTATGTGTGTGTTTTTTGTTTGTGTTTGTGTTTATATATATGTATATACAGATAGATAGATAGATAGATAGATAGATATGAACAAATAAAATTGAAAGAGAACTTATTTTTCCCAACTGATATTTCCGCGGAGATTATATCCAGTCGTCAAGGGGCTTGATAGATAAAATAGAAAATAAAATAGAATTTTAGTGCCAAGCCCCCTGACAAGTGGATGCAATCTCCGCGAAATTCAGAGTAGGGACAGATAAGAAAACATTTAATTTGTTTCTATTAATGTTCTATCTGCTGATATTGAGCACTTTTATTACAAAAACCACTTGCCTTAAAAATGGCCGATCTTTTTTGGCGAAACACAATCTTGTTTATTTTTATAGGTGTTTTATATGAATATGCCGGTTGGGCACTGCTTAGAGACTCGGAACGAGAAATGGGCAAACCGAGTTCGAAATCCAACCTAGTTTATTACATTCACTTTCGTCCAAATACACTTTGGAAAGATATGAATCCATCTTTTTCTCTTCCAGCTATGGATTAAATAAAACTGGCATCCGGTAAATTGCTCGAAAAATAATTTCTTGAACTATCAATTGCTCAACAGGCGATTGCTCGAAACCTGTTGTTAAAAAAAATAAAACTACATTGTTTCTAATATTTACTATAAGATAAAATAATACAACTTTATCGTTGTTAACTGAACAGTTAAAATTGAAGAACGAGTACATTTATATAGTAGGTCTTATTATTTTTTCTACGTTACTTTTTTGTCATAGTTTAAAATAAAGGGTACATTTTTGTTATTACTGCTATTCTTCGTGATTTAAAAAAATAAAAATATATATAACTATTGTTGCTAATATTTACTCCATTAGTATGAAATATTATATGCAACACTTCTTAAATATTCTTCAACATTGTTTGTTGTGTCATAGTTTGATACAATGTTCTTTAATCGCATTTCAGTCACCATACTTGTTTTCTGCCCTCAGCTGCACTCACTCATCCCACATATTGCTCTATTCGCAATTCTTGTAAACTACTTATATTTTGCACATTTCACATTTCCAGTAAATCTTATTGTTCACTGTTTTGTCCTTAATATATAGATATCCATCCAAACACATCTTTTTTCCTTTTTCGCTCTCAACAAAAGTTATGTCCATCACTAGAGTTCGAGATCTCCAAAATTACTGAAATAGAAAACAAATATGGAAAAGAAAAGAGAGAACCACACGTACAGAGAGAAGCCTTGCCACCGTGTGTTGAGTCAGCCAAGAGAGACTGACTACTGAAGTGAGTGTTGTGGCTTTGAGCAATCTGCCTTTCGAGCAATTGATAGTTCGAGAAATTATTTTTCGAGCAATTGATTTCGAGCAGTATAACTAGAGCCAATAAAAATACAGACAGAGCTGTCTATCAGTGCTTGGCAACCAATCTAGGAAAAAGACAACTTTGAATTCAAAACCGTATGTAGCCCTTACATAGCAAATACTATGTAGCCATCGACAGAATCATGGAGATCACAATCACTCTATAATCTCGTATCAGCCCGAATTCTAATGGCAGTAATAGCATTTATATTACACAACTGATATTTAATCATTTCCTTACCAATGCATTGCTTTTCTATTAAATTCTTAGTTTGAACATTATGTAGTAAATATTTCAGATAAAGAAATTCAGCTAATAACTGTCTTTCAAAAGAAAAACTAATGCTTTGTCAGATAACTCAACATGTCGTATTATTGTATTAACTGATCTTTTACGGTTTTTATCTGACCCTTTGTGGGTTATTTAACCATATTTTGGATTGTAAGAGTAATTCTCCGTCTTTTTAACGATTGAATATTGTATTAGATAACATTATTTTTGTAGATAAATAACGTTCTACTATTTAATCCATAGCTGGTGGAGAAAATAGATTCATACATTTCCAAAGGGTATTTTCGTGTAAGATGGTATAACGATCACCGACAGGGATTCGAACTTGGCTCTCCAATTTCTCATTCCGTGCCGCTATCCATTACACCACGCGCTCAACGAGCGTTGTATATTAAACCCGGCATATATTTCTGAGATATTTTTGGCGAAGAGGAAAGGGGTCTCGCCTGTCCTCAAATGCCGTAGTAGAAGATGGAAGGCACAAATGAATAACCAGAAGGACGTGGGCTTTTCTCGGGTTGGAGCAAGTTGCATATTTCTCTGAAATCAATGTTTAGACTCATTTAAAAGCAAGGGTTATGTATGCCGATTTTCTAGGTAGGAGCACCCAATCCGCTTAAAATCTACTTTGACGTCCCTTTTCATTCATTTCGCCCGTTGGTCGTATTGAACTATCCTAAATAAATATTAATAATAAGCTTCCAATTTCATTACCTGACTCGTTATAGTCACACGGAATAAAAAAATATAATTGGATTTAAACTTGCAGTAGAGCTTAGTTGAGAATTTTCTATCCATTTTTCAGTGTTTCAGTCCTAGGTAAAGGCCATAATTTTGAATGCTGATTTTCAAAGCAGACAAAGTCTTCATAATTGGAATATAGGCACGGCATAATCTTACTCGTTACGATTCAACCCCCATTCGACTTTGTGCCGCACATAAGATTAGATTATAGTGTTGCTTTTCATCATTAAACATTATTCCAATTAACTGACAAAGAGCTTACGGCCATATCATTTTAAAACACTAGTTCTCGTACGATCACCGTGGTTAAGCAACGTTAAGCCTGATCACTACCTAGTTGGGTGACCGCTTAGGTATCTCAGGAGCTGTAAGCTTGGCGGTGCGGGTGGTATAATGGGCTTACGGCCATATCACTTTGAAACACCAGGTTGCGTACGATCACCGAAGTTAATCCTGATCAGTGCCTAGATCGGCGACCGTTTGGGAATACCGGATGCTGTAAGCTTTCATGTTCAGGTAGTATAATGGGCTTAGGGTCATGTGATGTTGAAACACAAGTTCTCGTATGATCACCGAAGTTAAGCAACGTTGAGTATGGTCAGTAAAACATACCCTTGGGAAAGGTATGAATTCACCTCCACTCAGCTATGGGTTAATTTGTAGGACTTCATTCATTATTATCTCTAAAAAGTTCTTACAATCTAAAAAATATTTTTGGGTTTTAAATTATTTGCAAATGGTTGATAAACCGTAAATAATCAAATCAATAAATCACTCATAACAGACAAAAAATGCTCCTTCCTATTTCTCTAAGAATAATAATTTTGAAAACACTATCTTTGTCTCCTATTTTTGTTTTCGGAAGCTTTGTTCAGCTGTGAGTATGTCAAGTGGCTTTCTTTCCCTGGGGCGTTCTTTCGAAGATGTGTCTAGGAATTGCTGCCCTGACATGAGATCTCTGAAAACACAAAAGTCAAATTCGGTTATAAACACAAAAGTAATCCAAATATTTATTTACAAAGTCGAATTTAGGTTACCTCAACGAATAGACTTTAGCTTTTGGCACTCAAATTCAGAAGGTTACGGCAAGATTTTAAATACAATTTTCTCCTCCTAATATAGAACAGAATACAAAATCAATCAATGTAATTCTACGAAAACAACACAAATAATACTTTTGATTTGTTTATGCAAGGAACCCCAAACATGACGCTAGGGCTAGCAGTCGCGTCTCGAGGAATAACAGGCCGATACCGTCAGTTCAATTCTACTGGATACACTACTATTGCGACCTTATGCTAGATTAAGCTTATTTTATTAAATAACAACAATCCTGAAAATTGTGTTTAAGCATAAAACAGACTGTCACGCATATATATATATATATATATATATATATATATATATATATATATATATATATATTTTCACATATGATATATATGCCGTGTTACATAATATTTCCTAGAACTGGAACGTGAAAATGAATTATTTGCCCTAAAATTTACACCATCTCTTTCCAAGTAGTACTTTGCGTGTTGTTTGCACATTGCTGTTGTTTACACTGCTCTCAAACCAAGCAAAGTCGGTACTATCTCAAGACGGCGTGCATTGTTGAAATTGCGATCCATCGGATCACACCTCAGACACATACAAGTAAGCATATACGCACGCACACACACACAAACACACACATACACACATACAATCTAGACTTACGTCCATATCACCTTGAAACACCGGTTATCGCACAATCACTTTGATCAAAATGAAATATACTTATCCAAGCACCCTGCGAAATGCAGTTTCAGAATATATATGGTTCTATCTCTAAAACCCTAGGAGGAGTTCGATAACAAACAAGTAGACAGACAAAGGCTACAACTTTATATATATATATATACAACTTTATATATATATATAAAGTATATATAAATATGCAACTTGATATATATATATATATATATATATATATATATATATATATATATATATATATATATATATAAACAATCTCTATATATGTATATTTAAGAACAATCGACATTTTATAAATTTGTGCATGTAAATAATGTTGGTGCTACTTTTGCTATGTTATTATTTATAAATAAATAATAATTAAATTGATAAATAGTGTATTAAATATTAGTTTAGATATTAGTATTAGCTTATAGTATTATATATATATAGTTTTATTATATAACATCTTTATATGAAATATAGTATTATTATAGTGTTAAATAGTTTAAGTGTTAGCACTGACAAAAAGGCAGTATAAATGATTTTATTGTATGTTAAATAATGACATCATAATTAGGCTTAAATCCCGATATATATCTTCATTTATGTTTCTGCTATCTGTTTCTAAAATGAGCAAACTTTTCGATTTTTGTGTTTGCATATTTATCTACTATTTCGTAATTTGTCTTGCTGTCTAGTTATTTTGTTTAACTAACGTTTTATATACTTAAGAAAATCTCGATGTATATAATGTGTATATACTCTATAGAGTGTCTTAGTGGAAGAGCTTGCGCGACTTGAGGACCTTAATGCAATAACGTCGGGAACACTGTCTCCTGGTAGGGTTACCCATGGCGGTAATGATTCAGGAAAGGGACCAGACAATGCACGACCCAACGCCCGGCGGGTAGGCGGTCTAGTCAACTCCGATGCAAGTTGTCAACCCTGGTTTGCCTCAGCAGATGGTGTCAACTGAAGTGTGTGTACCATGGAGTGGCGACCCATGGATCACCTCAAACTCAAACAATTCGCAACCAAGACTTTCATACTCAAAGACGTTTCTTCTTCTCTCGTCCTCTTCTCCAGACTTCTCTTACGGTGACTAAACGGAGGTAACGGGGGTAAGCTGTGGCTCAGGTGGAAGCTTCTAGTCTCCAAATTGCACGTAGGTGGCAGGTATGTGATGGTCGCATACCGGAGAAATGACGGCAACTCTCACATGAGGTCCTGCATCTGTAGCTGGGCAGACCTATTTTAGGAATTTCCACGGTCCACCCCAATCGGGAAGACCATATTAACAGTGGGATAAACATAGGACGCTATCACCTTCACCTGACTAGAAAACCGCACCCAGTGGGTGCCCATTTTCTGCGGGTGACCAAAATCTTTCATTTATCCCAACTATCCTGACTTTTGGTGCCTAGAGCATTAGAACACTCCTTAATCTTCAGGATGGTGCGAGGCCTGAACGGAGGACTGTGCTCGTCTGCAAAGAGTCTGCAGGCTTCAACATCGATGTAGCGGCTCTCAGTGAAACCAGAATATTAGACGAAGGATGAATTGACGAATCCGGATATTCCATCTTCTAGAAAGGGAAACCAGCTCCAGAACGCCGGATACACGGAATGGATTTTGCGGTCAGAACATCCCTGGTGCATTCCCACAATCTCCTCACCAAAGCCATCAACGAGTGCCTGATGTCCTTCCGCATTCCTCTACCATTGACTCTGATGAACCTTTGAAAGATGAGTTCTCCAGACAACTGAATGACCTCATCTCCTCCGTTACACCAACGGACAAAGTGATCATCCTCGGCGACTTCAATGACCGAGTGGAGAATGACGCTGCCGATTGGAGTCCAGTGATCGGAAACAGGAGCAATGGGAACTGCAATTACAACGAGCTTCTCTTAACTAATACCATCTTCCAGCTCCCTGCCCGACAGAAGACCACTTGAAAGCATTAGCACACCCTAAAGTATTCCATTACCCAACAGAGAGACCTCAGAGACGTCCCCATCACACGCTCCATCCCCGGAGACTACGACTGCTGGACGAACCATCGATTGCTTATGTCCAAACTGAACATGCAAACAAGCAGATGGCCACTCGTCAAACAACCAGCGACACGGAATAGGATAACTGTTGTAACCTAGGGAAGGTTACTGAATAGAATAATCAAACGAAGATTGGTAATAGTCGATAATACTTAAGACGCGAACAACACAACGGCGCGTAGAAGTTGTCAAGTGAATTCCACAATGAATCTCTAACTGCAGACCAACATACAGTATTTACTACTGTATTTATGAGAATAGGGACATGCACATTATCGTCCGTAGGTATGCTACAGCAATAACAAAATTGATTATAATACGTAATAATAGGTAACATGATGATAATATAATTACAATATCATATTTAAATATATAATAAATTCTTTATATCAGGAGAGCCAAGAAAGCCAACTTCGACTTCAGATACTTTAAACATATCGACAGATATGTTTGAAATTAGTATAGCATTAAATTAAATAAATTGATAAATAAATAATAATTAAATTGATAAATACTGTATTAAATATTATTTTAGATATTAGTATTAGTTTATAGTATTATATATAGATATATTTTTATTATATAAAATCATTATGTGAAATATAGTATTATTATAGTATTAAATATTTACTGTTGAAAAAAGCTAGATGCAACCGTAAGTTCTATTCTAATAGTTTCTTCTCTCGTATTTCTCGACTATGGAACTCTCTTCCGACTTCTTGTTTTTCTATCATCTACAACCTTAAAAAATTAAATGTAACGCCAGTCGCCATCTTCTGTTGTTTTGAATTCCATTCTTTTATTGTCCTTACTCATCACTAATGTTTTCGCATTTTCTTTCACTCTCAGTAATCTCTTGCGTCTTTGTGACTTTATCGCCTTGTTTGAGGTGAAATAGTTGAAAAAACAATACATATATTCAGCGAGGTTCAATCTTGCTTTCCGTCAACATATATAAGTATATATGCATTTAGGTACTAAATGTTCTTTAAGGCAAATACTATTAAAAACGTGCCAAATAACAACCACAATAAATAATGTCTGTAGATTCTATTAAAGTTTGCAAATGAAATGTATTTTAATAAACACTAACTTTATAATTATTTAAATTGTGTATACATTTTGGAGGGACAATCTTGCAACACCCTCCCCGGACGTTATTGTTTTACTGTCTCTGAGAACACTAGAATGTCGCCCAAGTACGCCATAGCGATCTTTTCCATTCCTCTCAGCACTACTGTTTTAGCTGCTAGAAAATCCCTGGGGCATTGGCCAACCCGAATGGCATGACCCTAAATTGGAACAGACACATGTGACACGCGAATGCGGACTTTTCTCTATCGGCCTCATCAAGAGCTACCTGCAGGTATCCAGAGCTCAGATCTCTGGTGGAGATGTATCTAGCCTTCCCCAACAGGGCTAATATGTCGTCAATCAATGGCAATGCCAAGGGTTTGGAAACAGCATTCGGTTCCCTAAAGAATACGCAAAACCAGTGCCCGCCATCTTTTTTATCCACTACTACTATGGAGAAACTCCGAGGGGATTCTGAACTCTCGATAATCCCAGTCTTCAAGATATCCTTGGGGCCACTTATGAATAGGTGTTCTATAGGGCTCCAACTTAATTGGCGGGTGGTCACCTATATGAATTTTCATTTTCACCGTATTTGTCTGGCCCAAATCTCTGTCTGACCCGGCAACCACACCACTGCCAGCTCCCAGAAAGCCTCCAACTCTGGCCCTAAACCCATCAGGGGCCTCTATCACCTTGTCCTCCATTCTTCCCACCCGTTCCAAACACTCCTCATCCTTTTTATCGAGCTTCGTTCGTTGCATAATCCTAAGGGGCAATCCCCCCCCTTCTTTATTTTCACTGCCCTGCTGGACTGTTTCACCAACACCATGGGCACTACCTCCGCCGCATCAACCACTGTCTCACACAGAGCCACCCAACACCGCCAAGGCCCTCTTTCTCCACAGGGACCAATTGAAGAACCCCTTTCTTCACCTCTTCCTATGTCACCAATCTACACTTACTCGACACTGCCGTCCTAGGAGGTAGTTTTATGTCTTCTACCACCACTGTCATAGTCCCTTCCTTACTTCATTAACTACTAATTCAGTAGGGTTAAACTCTATACTGGTCCCATGGCGACGTAGCCAATCTTCTCCCAGTATTACTTCCGTGCATAAATAAAGGGTTACATAGAACTTCTGTACACTCTTCGTCTCTCTTATCCTCACTAGGAGTTTCACCATCCCCTTTATCTTCATGGGGCTACCGTCCGCCTGGGTGATCTCTATGTCTGCCTCCCGCATCAACGCCTGATTCTTCAAGCGTTTGTACTCCTTCTCCCTTAACAATGATACCAACATCCCAGCATCTATCAGGGCCTTCATTGCTAAACCTCCTACCACCGCCTCACAAGAGATCTCTCTTTCTTGTGTCAATACAGGAAACACCCTAGCCGTCTTTCGCAGCTTCTCTTTAGGTAACCCGACTCCCTGCATTACCAACATCTTCTTTTCGGACAGTTTCTCTTCAGGTGTCCCGGCTCCCCGCACCATTTAGTTTTATGTCCCCTACGACTGCACCTTGTGCATTCGTCATCGTCAAAATCCCGGCACAGTCCCCACTTCGATGGGCAGTTGACTGCCTTGTGACCCTCGTACCTTGCGGGTGTGGGCTCATAGAACCCTTGTCGATACGACCAAGCCCTTCTTCCATCTGCCTATCTATCTCCCGACTCCGCCTTTGTGTCTTTTAACTCTTAACCTTCTACCACAGCCCCTGGCTATCCTTGGCCAGTACCACCGCCGCATACAGCTTGACCAGTGCCTCTTTTATAACGTCATGCCGTACGCGCCCATTTTGGAGCGCCTCTACGTATAAATCGGCCAGCTGGGCTTGCATAATGGCGTTACTCCTGGCCTCTTCCGGAAAGGCCAGAGCGACCAGCTTCTCCGCCCTAGTTCCTAACTCCACGGGGCTTCTCATAGCCTCAGTTGCCGTCCCCTCATCAGCATATTCCTTTATAAGTAGTTTCTTCAACTCATTCCAAGTCAACTGGGGATTTTCCGCTAAGTGATTCCCTATGAAATCCAAAAACTGTTGCCACCGCAGCACCATACACTACGTATACCATTTCCTTATCAGACAGCTCATATATGCGCCGTCCCTTCTCGATTGTCGCTAGCCAATATTTCATTTCTTTCAGGTTTCTCCCAAAGGTCGGGACTTTGGGTCCTCCTAGTAATTCCCTCGGGCCACTAGCGGGCTGTTGCCTCGCCCCTCATCCTCGATATCTAATGCTCTTTGACCAGTGGTCGCGCATGTTAAATAAGTTCTCAACTGACTCTATCCAATCTTTTATTTCATTCTCAACATCTACCACTCTGAGCCGTGGTCACTCATGTCAAAAAAATCAATTCAAATCGAGCAAAATCGAAAATCGGAAAAGATCGAAAAAATCGTCTTGGCGAGACGCAACAACAAAAGAAAATTGAGAAATTACAGGGAACAGCCGAAAAGTGTCCTACCTGTCACTTGTTTCTGGGTCGCTGTGAATTCATCAAGAGAATAAAAAAATTACGAAGTGTATATTTAGAACACTAAGGTCAAAATGACTAAAGACCGTTGGTTCTCACTCCTTTTCTTGTCTCCTTCCTTTCTGTTGTCTGCATTTTGGGGTTGGTCCTAGTCAACCTGAGGTCAAATCCGCACCAAATTGTAGTCTTTCAGGGTCGATCCCAGCTCGCATCGACCAAATGTGGGTCGATCCTTGGTCACGGCCATCAAATGTAATCGTTCAACACCCTCTCAGTTCGTCCAAGAATTCCAACAGCGCGGCTGGTCTCTTAAGTGACTGCTTCAATCCAGAGTTAACCTTATCCCACGTTGAGATTTAAGGTTGATCATAAGGCAGCTAAGATTTCTTTGGTTTTATTTTACCGCGGTAACAACAAATAGTATCATATATATATATATATATATATATATATATATATATATATATATATATATATATATATATATATATATATAATCAATTCTTTATATCAAGAGACCCAGCAAACACTACTGCAACTTCAGGTACTTTCATTACTGCGAGTTTTATTGCTGATTGGAGAATTGACATTTTTGGTTTAGTTTGAAACTCATGATGTTTTGCGGTTCTCTTTTAAGTATCATCTCGCTGCACAGTCCAAACATTCCACTCTTGATAGAGTTCAAAAGCGTCTCCGAGTACTTGTGAGACACACACACACACATACAGAGAGAGAGAGAGAGAGAGAGAGAAAGAGAGAAAGAGAGAGGCAGGATGTGGCGAGCCTCTAACTGCTCTGTCGCTACTTCTATGAAAAGTGCTCGGAAGAATTACATTCTTTGATTCCACCAGGTTTGATCTTCACGGCTAGGACTCGCCATCCCACTTATATTTTTAACAAACCACCCACATTCCTTCTGTATTCCATCGGCGAGAAGTTCCACTCAAACAGCTTTCTTTTTTACTTAAAATTTTACATGCTTTTGTCTCAACTTCAGTCAGATTGTTGAAGTGATATTATTGTTAATTAATTAATTAATAATGGTTGGCATTATTTAATGTAATAAAATTATAGTCAATACTACTACTACTATTATTAAGGAAAGTCATAAGAGTAACAGATATAATTTCTTGTTATCGGAAGATGAATTAAAAATTTTGATAATTGTTTGTCTACCGACCGTCAGACACAAATTTGAAACCTCCACCTAACTTTAACCTATTTTCACTTTTCCATATAAAAGTATACTTGTATCTTGATTCGTTAGAAAAAGCCAACACCAACCTAATCAAAAAAATTTGAATTCTCATTCATCACCAATTTCAGCTATGTAATACAATTTAGCTTATAAATAGAGTAAATCAATTTTTTGGGAAAGTTATCTGCATCGCTTGAAAATGGAAGTGAACTTCAAGTTTAAGTTTAATTTAAGATTTAGGTTTTTGTTTTGAAACATGTTAATTTCTGTGTCGCGATGAATACATATTTTAAAAAATAATTATAACAAACACACACACACACATATATATATATATATATATATATATATATATAATTGTCGACTACTCTCGTTTTCACAACAGACCCGTCTACTAGATCGACTTGCTAATCCCTATCACGGACATTTGCTTAGGTACATTTATGCTTGTTCAACACTCACAGAGTCCAGCTGTGGAATATACTGCAACTATGCTGAGTGGGTCTTACTTACAATTTCTGGGGAAGAGCGCATACTCTCAAACCCTCGTACGCGATTACACGTGACTTTGTATTAGCACAACCACCGACGGCATCCGAACAGTTCTGCCAGCCCAATTTCACACACAACGCTTGAGTCAACCCATCAAATGGTTTGCAGGCACCTTTTGAAGAGAGCGCAAGATGGGACACCTCCCCGTGACGATAGAATCAAGAAAAGTAACCTTTCTGATAAATCGATCTTGGTTAGATTCGATCACGTGTCTCGTGGTTGGAAAGAGAACATTCTAACAACTCAGCCGCACGCGCATGCCAACACACACACACACACAGGCATATAAATATATATATGCTATTAATACACACACACACACATATATATACACACACACTAATATGACACACACACATATATATATGATTGCGTGTGTGTGTATATGCCTGTAGAAATGGATTTTATTTTTATTATTACTTTAAACGCTGTTTTAGTAGGTACACGTATTTAATGTTTAAAATAAACGCAGCGTCTGCTCAAAAACGAGTATCCACTAAAAATAACGTTTAAATAAATTAAAGTGATATATATATATATATATATATATATATTTGTATGTATGTATATGGTTAAGTATATATTTGTTTTTACTTTTTTATACTTTTCAACCTATGTCGTAAATATTGACGATGTACTTGTGATTTGTTCGTGGTCTTTTTCATGATTAGGATACCATTTTCCAAAATATGGCCAAGAATTCGTTTTGGAATACCTTCTTGGTAATGCCGATATCATTTTCATACCTCCTAGCGTCTATCGATTTAACTATCTGCCTGCAATAGATAGAATGGTCGTAAATATTCGAGTATAGAAATAAAAAAAATTACCCTTTTTAGTAACTACTGCCTGGGTAAATGATTCTTGACTCGTTCATATTTGCATGTGAAACTGACAATCGCTCTTATTTTTCTTAAATCGTTTTATTTTTTTATTTTTATTTATAGATAGATAGATAGACAGACAGATAGATGGTATGAAATGTATGACGTCATTTGTTTACATTTGATACGCTAAGAGCAGATATGAATAGAAGAGATTCATGGAAGATTTAAGTTTAAAGATAGTAAAATCGACCTCACTAACCAGACTCTTCCCTGTGGCCGAACGGTTAAAGGCACGTCACGCGAAATGACGGTTCCGTATAGGATACAGTTTCGATTCCTGTCGGAGAACGAAAATTTTCTATGAAAATTTCTCGGACATTCAGGCCGGTAAATTTTATTTAATACTGTATATTATAAACCGAGTATTTACTTAAATACTTGTATCTATAAAAAGAACATTAAACATATAATAAGTGTCTTTAAATAGATGGTATTGTAACTAATATATTTATTTTGTTTTTTATTTTCGAGATAAGGATCTGTCAATTTGACTTTATTCAATTTATTCAAACCATTATTCATTAGCACAACTCTGAGTTTTATCCACGAACGGTTTCCAATTCGCACCTGACGATTGCATCGTGCATGAAACTTGTGCTAACGGTGAGCGAGAAAATATGTATTTATTAGTTCTAAACACACACATACATACACACAAACACACACACACACATATGTGTGTGTGTGTGTGTGTGTGCGCGTGCGCGCGTGCGCATGCGTGCGCATACTGGGTGCGATGGATAAATTGTCGCTTAAATTACGCAAAGTATGAAACTGACACTGACACCTCATTTTAACAGCTATATTTATCAAAATTACACAAAAATATCTTAACATACTAAAGAGTAAATTTATTCAATAAAATCGCCATTGGCTTCAACCACGGCCTCCAGGCGACTTCGGAATGTCTGTTCTGGACAGTCACCTTGTTTAAGTTGGTCTGTGCTGCAATAATCCTTGCCTTCAGTTCATCTTTGTTGTTACAAGGAGTTTGGTCATTCCCTCAACTGGGCCCTGCGCATAATAGTCAAGAGGGTTGCAGTTTGGGGAGTTAGGTGGCCATATGTAAGGGTTGATGTGGTCGCAGAAATTGTCTGACAGCTATGACTGGGATCTCCTGCTTGTGTGACATGGTGCAGAGTCTTGTTGCCAGACATAGGGTCTTCCAACGGCCACTTTCTTGGCCCAGGGCAGTACTACCCTCTCAAGGCACGATGTAGGCCTCTGTGTTGAGTCTGAGGCCCTCACCAACAACCTCAGGAGTTCTTTTCTCATCAGAACGATCAGAGTGAGTTTTCCCAGCTGCCGTAGCTTCGTAATCACCATTAGAGTCATCCAACTATTTCCAGATCCTCTGCACTGTCTCCAGATTGACACCCAAACACTCTGAAATGTTCCTATTCGAGCTTCCGGCACGAATGCTAAGAAGTAAAGCATGCCGTTTCCAAATTTCTAGCGGAGTAAATTGCGTTATGTTGTTCTTTTTCTCACAGATGGTGCCCAACTGACCCTACTATACTGTGCAATCGACAAAATCATAAACAAACAATGCGCATGCGCGAAATTAAAAATATAATATGGCAACAACTTACCCATCGCACCCTCTGTGCGTGTCTATATATATATATATATATATATATATATATATAATGGGTGCGTTTCTGTGTTTATATGTATGTATGTATGTATGTGTGAGTATGTTTTTTTCTGTCCAAAGCATCTAAGGATTACCTTGTAGTTGTATAATTGTAAATGTAAGTATACACACACATATGAGCGCTAACATCACAAATTTACACATACTTGCATATATATGTATATAGCAATAGTAAACATAATGTGTTCAGACATTTGTCAAGCGTCTGCGTGTAAACTCTCTTATGTACACATACCCAGTTAACTGCCCTTGGCAATATGTCTGGCAATAAAAAAAGAATCGAAAGACAAATTGTAGACAATCGCTCAGATATCAGTATCAAACAACAAACACATATGTCTTTACATCGGCTAGACAAAGAAAAACGTTTTTTCTTCGTATACACCTCGGCTAATAAATACTCCTGTGTGTTCTTGTATATGTTAACACAAATGCGTGAAATCTGTCGATGTAGTAAATGTGGAGGTATTCTATTGAATACCTAAAAGACAATGTTTAATATAAAATCATCTAGACACAATTCCCACGTATTATCTACATTGCTCGGTGTTTTGTTCTTTTTTTTTTAAGACAGCGTGTTAAAATAAGTACCTCATTGGATGTCAGATTTTGTTTTAAAAAATATTATACGTAATTCAAAATTTCATTCAATTTATCTTCCGTAATAAACAGCAGACTAAAATGATATAGTACGGAATGTTTTATTTAAGTTTGAATTTCAAATATCTTCTTTTATGTCTCGTGTTCCAGGACGAGGGAAATCATCGCCCTCCATAACTTCCTATCCTTTGTAGTTGGCTCAATTCTGTCAACCATTTACACAAGCTCATTGGGTAAGTTACTCTCTGACACCATCTTACCTTCAGTATACCATGTTTGTGATATTTTTCCTCTTTATGCGTCCCGAAATTGTTTTTTTTCTAATACCAAGTGTCCCCTTTGTTTCCATTTCCCTTAGCACTTCGACGTTACACACATGTTCCGCCCATGGTATTCTCAGCATCCTTCTGTAGAACCGTATCTTTGATGGTTAAAGTCTCTTCTTCTCATGCAAGAAAATTGTCTCGTATTCACTGCCAGATAAGAGGACTGATATTACATATATAACAATATTTTCTTTATTTCTAACTAAATTTCAGTGTTTCTTCATAATTTGGTTAGCTTTTGGAAGGTAACTTTTGCTATTCGAGAAATGCGACTTCGGATTTCGGTGTTATATTTTTCGCCGTCTGTTAAAATACTTCCCAAATAATTAAACTTCTGTATTTACTTGATTCTAATATTTCCAATTTGTAACTCGCGTTTTGGGGGTGCAACTCTTACTGATGTCTATATATTCTTTCATCATACGTCTGATGAGTAGTCCTTTCTTCTTGATTTCCTTTACCACCTTGTCTAGGCGTTCCTGCAGTTCTAGTTTTTTTTTCTATCTGCCCTCAACACGGTAAATAATCATGTATTTGCTTGATCACAACAGAAGCCCCTTCTGTTGTGATCAAGCAAATACATGAAATAAAAGTAGCCAAAAGAAGAACACATTAGACACGATGTATTTAGATGTTACAACAAACTGAAAGAAAATCCCGTGTGGGTGCTTCCTTGAACACTACAATCTTAACTTCTTCAAGTCTATAGTCAATCGCTATCTATCCTCCTTATGTTCATAATTTCACTTCCTTTTACCCTCTCTTATATTTATATCACACACCACATTCAGTAACCCTCTACCATGAGTGGTTCTTGAGCCTTGTATTGGATGAACTTTAATATGAAAAAAAGACTTCTCTAGAACTCTCGTCTATTCAAATTTACTATTGAGAGAAAAAATATGAAATTATCAAGGGCACAAGTGTAGACCAACTAGTAAAACCCAAATTCACTTATAGTAGTAATGATCTTGCGAGTCTATCTTACTAATCAGTAATCCGAAATATATACTGTATGTAACATAGTCTCGGTATGTAAGATAGTCGAAAATACTAGCGAGTTCATTAGTATCTAGCTTACAAATTGATCTACAAGACTTGCTTGTAGGTCTTCCAGTAATCATTGTAGTTGTATCCGTTTAGGAGAGGAACTTTTCTTTGTCAGTCATCACTTTTACCTTCAAAAGCACATTTCTTATTTATAAACGTCCAGGTATATATATATATATATATATATATATATATATATACCGGGTGTAACAGCAAAATTGTCCAAATCGTGTAACAGCATGGGATAATTGTCCATCCCACAAAATGTTTAATAACTGAAAAACCACTACACTATTTGAGTTTCCTCTTTCCACGTTTTCAGATAAGAGGTTTAGTCATCTTGATACCATTTGTCGTAAGAATCGCTGAAAAGCCCTTTGAGCTATTCAACTAGAAAGAGAACATGTGAAAATCGTTTTGTGTCAGCTCCACTATGTCTTCCCAACTTAGCAATGATGAGAGGAAAAAGATCATTCAAGCCTTCAGTCATGTTACCAACATTCATACACTTGCTTTCATCTTCAAAATCCATTCATGAATCATCAAGAGAACGGTGAATAAGTTTTAAAAAGAAGGAAAAATAGAGAGTAAAACTGAATCAGGAAGTCACAACACCAAGAAGTGTCATCATGTCATATTAGAGCTAAATTTTGGTGTTACACTCAGTATATATATATATATATACATATATATATGTGTGTGTGTGTGTGTGTGTGTGTGTGTGTGTGTGTGTGTGTGTGTTCACTTTCTAGCTATGAGATTTGCGTTTGCATCTCACCATCGTCAATTGGATTATATTGTTCTGGAAAGTGCTTAAAAACTATATCACGGTTTAACACAAGCGTTGTGAGTGAAATTGGCTAGATGGATCCGTTCGGAAGACGTTTAGGTTTCATCTAGCACGAAATCAGAAATCATCGAGTTTTTGAGCGTGTTGACCTTGTTTTAAAAGATTGATCACACTAGATTATACACTCTATCTCAGACACTGGAGCAAAGGCCCGCTCAGCATAGTTGCATGATAAGCCATGGATGAATTCTGTTTGTTAAGCAGATGTCTGTAATAGGGATTCCCTGGTTGCCCAGGAAATCCCTATTAGAGGATATGCTGGTTGTCCAGGAAATCCCTATCACACACACGCACACACACACACACACACACACACACACACACACACACACACACACATATTGGTCATTATAATATTAATTTTGTAATTAGATGGTCATTATAATATCAATTCTGTAATTAGATGGTCATTATAATATCAATTCTGTAATTAGATGGTCATTATAATATTAAATCTGTAATTAGATGGTCATTATAATATCAATTCTGCAATTAGTTGGTCATTATAATATTAATTCTGTAGTATGTCTATATTTCTGAGATGAGGTATTGTGTACATTATTTACATTATTCGGACTATTGTCGTCATCTTTGTCGCCATATTTATTACAACGTTTCGGCCGTTGTATGCTTCGGCCATCTTCAGGTTGTTGGAATGTCGAACTGAACCCTTTATTTCGCTCACTGGGGTATACTGTTCTAGTTCCACGTGCCATGTCTAATGGATGTTAGTTATCAATTATCTTCTGTTAATTTCCCTCTGAAAGTTCTCCACTGCCTTAATCGGGTATTGAACTCACACTCTTTGGATCCTGTCACTGGATCTAACTAACGCCTTTATCCACTTGAGGACACATGGCACAGTGGATAAAGGCGTAATTAGATGGTCATTATAATATCAATTCTGCAATTAGATGGTCATTATAATATTAACTCTTTAATTATGTGGCCGATAATATATATTGCGAATCAAGAGGATATTGCAATATTGGATATTTGAAAGGAGACCGTATTCAATATCGACATACAATTGCCACATAAGACGTACTATTCACGAGACACGGATGTATGTGCTAATCAATCGAGGTAAGTGGGTAGTGGCTTTAAATTTATCCTATATCTACATTCTTTATCACAAATTTATTCCTATGCTTGCAGACGAACCTAAGATCTTGCCTACTATTTAGCATTCTATCACCACCCATGTTTTACAAGATCGCCAGTGGAAAGAAGAGGATAAGTCAGACCACATAGTTGAGTATGAGTTATTGAGTATCAAGCGCGTTTTTGGCTGTAAGGGCTAAAAACCGAAAGTCAATTCATCTCACTTCTGTATCATTCACTTCGTACTAATAGCTTTGGAAAAAGGTATGAAACACTCTTTCTCTAACTATGGGTTAAATAGCATGACAAACTGGACTCTCTTGCCTTAAAGTGGCAACAAAGCTTGGAGAAGAAAAACTAAAAAAAAAACAGTCTGGTGAGGTTTGGACTCCATCAGGCTATCTTGCCCTAGAGGTACCACTGTTGCCATGGCTACAGTAAATGTGGTGCATCTTCGACCCTAATTAATTACGGGACACATACGCATCGAAATTAGTGTATATTCAATACATCTTCACCTTAATAAAGTTCTTTCGAAAGATGAAACATGTAACATAACCTTTTTTGAGTGATTGAGTGAATGATTGAGTGAGTGAGTGATTGAGTGAATGATTGAGTGAGTGAGTGAGTGATTGAGTGAGTGAGTGAATGAGTGAGTGAATGAGTGAGTGAGAGTGATTAAGTGATTGATGGATTGATTCGTTTTCTATGGTTTATCAACACTTTCAAGACTATTCAAAGCCAGGAAAATATTTTTAGATTGTAAGAATTTTCATTTTGAGGTAATAAAGATTTAATGATGCAAGTCCTACTAATTAACCCATATATTGGGGGGAGAATAGTTGGATTCATACATTTCGCAAGGGGATTTGCGCGTAAGTAAATATAACGAACCAAATAGAATTCCATCTCGGCTCTCCGATTAACAATTCCGAATCATTATCCATTACACCACCCGTACATCCAAGCTTACAGCACCTGTTATTTCCAAGCGGTCACCCATCTAGGTACCGACCAGGTTCGACGTCGCTTAACATCAGTGATCGTACGGGAACCGATGTTTGAACGTGCAGCTTAATATATAAAGTTTTATATCACACACACACACACACACACACACACACATACCTACATACATACACACACACACATATATATACATATACATATATATATATATATATATATATATATATATATATATATATATATATATATATATATATGTAGAGAGAGAGAGAGAGATTATATCAGATGGAAAAGCAAGAGTGTTGACATATGTGAATGTCAGCAGGTAATAGAAAATAGCTATTTGTCATTTTCACAACCGAATATATGAACTTGTGGGCTTCACCACATGTCGATAAGAACTAGTCGTTAAGGAGGCAACATTTCCATTTTTTTTATCGCTGGTGGTAAAAATCAGTACATCAGTCCGCCCACCCAACTCTTGGTCCGCCAGTACACACACGCATAGATTCTCTCTCTCTCTCTCTCTCTCTCTCTCTCTCTCTCTCTCTCTCTCTCTCTCTCTCTCTCTCTCTCTCTCTCTCTCTCTATCTATCTATCTATCTCTAGCACACACATATGCACAGAAACACCTCCCCACCACCATATATTATTATTGCTGTTGTTGTTGTTGTTGTTTAATCTTTCCGGTGTCCTTACAGTTTTTCTTTTTGGGGGACTGATTGTGTGGAGAGGTTCGTTACATTAATTTATGCAGAAATACCCTTGGGAAAAGTATAAATCCATCCCATTCCCCCAGCTATGGATTAAATAGTAGGATTTGTATATGGAAAAATCACTGTTAATTCTCCCCATAAAATGTTAATGCAAAACAATTTCTACTGATAATCCAAAATATTTTTCGGCTTTAATTGTTGCTAAGCAAAACAAAATTGCGTGGAAAAATTGTACATGATCACGACTGTCGCAAATTTAATTGAATGATTCGTTTTTTTTTACGGATTATCAACTCTTTGAAGCCATGAAATATTTTTAGAGTGGAAGAATTTTTTTGTTGGTGGAGGGGGGAGATGGTAAAGTTTTAGTAATATAAATCTTACTCATTAACCCATAGGTCGGTGGAGAAAAGGTGAGATCATAACTTTTCCGAATGGAGTTTGCGCGTTAGTGAATATAATGAACCCAACTAGAATTGGAACTCGACACATCGATTAACAATTCCGAGTCATTATCCATTACACCACACGCGCATCCATGCCTACAGCACCTGGTATTCCCAAGCGGTCACCCATCTAGGTACTGACGTTGCTTAACTTCTTACAATGTCAAAGTGATGAAGAATAACGCAACAGGACCAGAAGAGGTTATCATAAAGATGTTAAACAAAATAGAGAAGAAATATCGAATTATCAATTTCCATACCAAAGAAACCAGATGCACGCGAACTTAATCGGACAGTCCGTTTGATAGGCCACATAACAAAACTAATAATTATGAATCAAATGAATACAGATCGTAGCAGAATTAGCTCGAGAAAGAACAATCTGGTTCTGTTTAAGCCTCGGGAAAAGAAATGCAATTTTCAGGCTCAGAGTGCTGCCAAAATGGACATTAAAAAAAAGAAAAAAACCTGTTTCATAAGCTGCACAAAAGCATTCGATGAATCACAACACGAAGTAATTCTTGAAATTTTAGGAAAACTTGATCTAGACGGAAAGAATATGCAAATAATTTATAATTTAACTAAAAATAAAAAGAAGCTTGTATGCGAATAAAGAACGAGTTAAATACATAAATAAGAGGAGTGCAAAAGTATATGCTTCTTTTTTTTCTTTTCTCTTTTTTTCACCGGATTGATATTACTTTTGCAGCAATATGATTCTAAGCGAATTTAATGACTAACCAATACTTGTTTTTGTTGAACATAGAGATAACCACAGATGCTATGAATATAAAAAATGTCGATGGCCAGTACAGAAGGTGGAGAATATCGTTGTAGAAAGGACTAAATATAAAGAAGAGGGAATTGTGAGCAAAACAGACACAACAAAATGCTATTTACTCGTACCAAAATCAAAGAGATGTGAAAATTCTACTATCTGAGTATTACAATAAGAAATATCGAAATAAAAACGATCTTCAGCTAACAATTCAGTCTGCCGTTTTTGAAAAAGAAAGCTCTGAAAATTTTAATTCACAAATAACATGCAAAAAAGCGAAAACAAATATACATCTTTGAATAAATAAATATATATATATATATATATATAGAGAGAGAGAGAGAGAGAGAGAGAGAGAGAGAGTGAGAGAGATGGGTAACAATATATAACTTTTTTATATATCAAAAACAATTTCTGAGGAAAGAAGTATGAGAAATTGGAAAAGGCTTTCGTGTGATGCGTTTCGTCCTTTAGGACAGCGCCTCTGTTTCGTTCGTTCGCTTGTGTAGTCGCATCAACGTAGATATAAACTCAGTACGATGAAGTCTTAAAGGACAAAACGCTTCACACGAAAACTTTTTCCACTTTGTCATACTTCTTATCCATAATATATATATATATATATATATATATATATATATATATATATATATATATATATATATATATATATATATATATAATGTACTTCGGGTAAAGTAAATAAGTCTTACTCAAATATCACATTTCGTTCACATATCTATCATTACATGACTATCACCAGTCCACAAGGTTCAAGGAAAGTTAGTTTTCGCGAAAACCACCGCCTCCACTCGCCCAAAGCCTTTTTAAACCATTGATTCGAGAAAGCGGTTATATATAGCTGACAGTTTAAATATTTCTCAACGAATTTGGTGCCATACATGACATCCATATGAATTTCTTGATCTGACCAAACTATTTAAGTACAAGACTTCGTGTTTTCAGGTTGATGTTTTAGCTTTGTAGTAATTTGAGGTGTTGGGTGGAACTAAATAAAATTAAGAGCAAATGAAATAAAAAAAAACAATTAATCGTTTCTTAGGGTCTTCATTTCTCTCGTGGAGGAAATTCGAAATCAGTGAAATACGGGAAACGCTCTTTCAATTCCAGAAACTTTTGGATAATATCTATATATATATATATATATATATATATATATATATATATATATATATATATATATATAATGAAGTGGATTAAATCCGACATATTTTAATTTGTTTTGCTTAAACACTATTTTAGATGGATACTGATATTCAATTAAATGCTCTGTTTATTTTATTAAACAGTATTTATATTTACCTGCTTGAATATTCGTGAAATCCTGTCAGAAAATATGCGCCCTCCAGCAGAATTCGAACCTGCATTTCCTATGGGGAACCGTCATTACACCTGACGTGCTTACGTAGGACTCCCGGTTAAACAATGCCCGAAATAGTGCTTTTGAACTCACATTCTCTGCCGATTCTCGAAACATCCACATCTGCTCTTTTTTTTACCCTAACATAATCAAAGATATTTTTATTTTATGAAATATTAAATTATTTCGGATTTAATCCATTTCATAGAATAGAAATGTCTTTGTTTAAGTTAGGTTTACGTTTCTCTCTCTCTCTATATATATATATATAGAGAGAGAGAGTGAGACAGACAGACAGAGACACAGAGAGAGAATGTGTGTGAATGAGAGAAAGAGAGATAGATGCGTGCGCTCGGGTAGCAGAAGGTCTAATGTTTTAATATTCCGATAATGGCGTTCATATGTTTCAAACCAGTCTCCTTTTTTTCTCGTGAGTTTTATTCAATCATTAATAATTGGAGAAGACATTACATTGTATTGTGAATATTTTTAATCATTTCACCCAAAACAAGGCAATAAAGCTACTAAGACACAAGGGGTTGCTGAGTGTGAAAAATAAGAAAAAGAAAATAAAGAAGCAAGAACAATAAATAAAAGAGGAATCAAAAAGACAGAAGATAACAATTGACATTACATTTAAATTTTTGAAGCTCAAAGTTGACTGGGAAGCAAGAGACCGGAAGAAGTTCTACAGCCAAAAGTGAGTGAAAAGAAACTGTTAGCAAAGAACATACGGTTACATCTACGCAATTCAGCTGTAAAATGGCGAGACCTTGTTGCCAATCTAGTACTGCGCTTAAATTCATAAAGTCTATGTACTGTAGACCAAAATTCATCAGAACAATTACCATGAAAGCATTTATAGAAAAGGGACAACGTAGCGACATTACGGCGGTGGGAAGTTAGCTGAAGCCCGAATGCCAGATCAAGACCAATAACATGGCAGATTCTTTGGATTTTATCAAGACTCTCTAAATATATAGCGCAGTACAAGACCATATGTGACAGCACTACTGGAAGCATGAAGGAATAGTAGACTTAAGATAGATCCTGGCGAGAAAAATTGTCTAGCACGATACAGTGAACCAAATTTCCTAGTAGCAGGCTTAGCAATTGATTCAATATAATCTTTCCAATTTATATCTTGCGGAAAACGTTAGTCCGAGAAGGTGCAATGAGTCATTCTCCTGGAGGTTAGCATCAGCCGTGATGATGAAAAGCAGAAAGGAGTCTCGTAGATGATTAATAGAAAGCAGTTTTGATTTTGAGGGCGTTAAAATTAACAAATGGTTCCTTGCACCTGTTAACAGCAAATTTTAAGTTACTCCTGAGGTTAACTGCCTATTTAACCTTATCGGAACGGGTTACTAGGAGTATATATCTAAAGTTATTTGCTTTTTGTTTCGTTTTCTCTACTATGATTCTAAAGATTTTCTTGCAATCTTCTCCCACAGGATTTCTTTTTCTCTCTCTCTCTCTCTCTCTCTCTCTCTCTCTCTCTCTCTCTCTCTCTCTCTCTTCGGTGCTCCTGCTGTATATGTAGAGATTCTTGATAAAATCCAAAGAAGAATCAGCAATATTATTTTTTTTTTTTTAAGCTTTTCACCCCAAGCAAGGCTGGAAGCCACTAACACGCAAGGGGTTTCAGAAGGTTTGGAGGAAGAGCAGGTAGGAGTGGTAAAGGAAAGGATGTGGAGAAAGACAGTGGATCGATCAAGGCAGGGGGGTTACAGAGGATTTGGAGAGAGAGCAGATAGGAATGAAAGGAGAAAAGATGTGGAGGATGGAAGTGGATAGATCAAGGCAACTGGAGATGTCGATTGACGTTACACTTAAATAGTTGAAGATTATATTTGTCAGGGAAACAGGAATAAGGAAGGATTTCCACAGGCGAGATGTGCGGGACATGAAGCTATTGGAGTAGAAGAGACGTCTACATCTAACAGTTTCAACGGTGAAGGGGTGGGAACGGGATGCCAGCCTCGTAGGACGCTTAAATTCATGAGGCCTGGAGACCAGCGAAAGCAACTCATCGGAGCAATTACCGTGAAAGTATTTGTAAAAAAGACAGAGCGAGGGAACGGCACGTCTGTGAGAGAGCGAGGCAACGGCGCGTCTGTGAGAGAGCGACTGACAGATCAGGGCCAATTACATTGCATATCCGTCTCTGGATCTCATTGGTTCTGGCCTGGCGTCCCAGCTTCAGTCACTTTCCCACCACCGTAACGTAGCTTTCCCGTGACTTAAATAGTTCCATGTTAACTTCCATGATAATTGTTCGGGTGAACTCTTCGCTATGGTATCTAGATGTTATGAATTTAACACCAGTACTAGATTGGCGGTAAGGTCTCATCAATTCACGGTTGAATTGTCCAGACGTAACCGTATATTCTGTGCTAACAGTTTCTTTTCTCGCTCTATTTATGAACTTAACATCAGTACTAGATTGGCGGTAAGGTCTCATCAATTCATGTTTGAATTGGCCAGACGTAACCGTATATTCTGTGCTAATAATTTCTTTTCTCGCTCTATTTATGAATTTAACCTCAGTACTAGATTGGCGGTAAGGTCTCATCAATTCATATTTGAATTGGCCAGACGTAACCGTATATTCTGTGCTAACAGTTTCTTTTCTCGCTCTATTTATGAATTTAACCTCAGTACTAGATTGGCGGTAAGGTCTCATCAATGCATGTTTAAATTGGCCAGACGTAACCGTATATTCTGTGCTAATAGTTTCTTTTCTCGCTCTATTTATGAATTTAACATCAATACTAGATTGGCGGTAAGGTCTCATCAATTCATGGTTGAATTGGCCAGATGTAACCGTATATTCTGTGCTAACAGTTTCTTTTCTCGCTCTTCTTACCCATGCTTTCCCGCCAACTTTGATCTTCAAAAATTTAAATGCAATATCAACCATTATCTTTTTATTACTCTTCTATTGTTCTCGCTCCTTAATTTTGTTTTCTTTTCTTTCAAACTCAGTAAACCCTTGTGTCTTTATGGATTTACTGCCTTGCATGGGGTGATATTATTTTTTAAAAATCGCCCGGCATACAGACGCGTATATTTACAGGGTGGTAAATGTCTGGATTTATCGTGGCTTGAATCGTTTTAAAGTGGGTAAGAGGAATTTCTTATTTTCTTCGAATAACTTTCTCTCACCGTTAGTAAATTTGCTTTTTACCCTTGCCCACTCATAAACACAGACGTATAAGTTGGCAGATATATGATCATATATATATATATATTTATAATATTTGATATTTATCGATGCACATACATACGTTTCGTGTAAATGTATCTTCATTTGGCATTGGGCACCTCGAGGCGGTGTAATGCTTAGCAAGCTTGGCTCGCTAAAACAATTACGACTGAGTAGTGAGTTCGATCCTCACTGGGTGCCTCCTAATTTAGGCCTTGTGTCACATCTAAATCAATATATTTGTTTAGCATAGAAAACTCTGGGTTGATAGGAAAGTTGTTTTGTGCCATATTTCAAGTGAGTTTGAAATTTAGTCTTTTAAATTAATATTAAACTTAAATATCAAATTTATAAGCATAAAACTATATGAATGTAACCTTAAACAATGCAATTTTAATTAGAATTGAAAGTAATTTATTAAGTCGAATAAGTACGCTAATTAGTGAATCGACCATCGTAAATTTGCTTCCAACGTCATACAAAATAACCCCTTTCGTTACAAAATTACTGTTATTACAATAAGGTTAAAAAAAAATCAAATTTAAAAAAGATAGCTATAAAAATAAAAGCAATATCGATAGAAAGCAGAATGAATTTAAAGTTATGCGTCCCACTCTCTTCAAAGTTTCTCGATGTAAAATTTTAACTGAACTTTCTTGTATTACTCCCTAAACCCAAATATATATGATTTCATCGTTAAAACTATTATTATTATTTAAGTTTTTTCGAAGGGGGGAATACTTTTCATTTGTTATTCAACTACACATTATATATACACATATATATATATATATATATATATATATATATATAGAGAGAGAGAGAGAGAGAGAGAGAGATATTGTGTTTGAGTCAGTAATTTTTATATATATATATATGTATATATAAGGGTATTACACGGAAAACATGTCAAAATCGCTACATAATTGCACACATATTTCGATGCATATCAATGCATCTCATCAGGCGATTGTAAATTACTGGCGAGCGAACGATTTATTTAGATTTTAAATGTAAGTAATTCGTTCACTCGCTAGTAATTTACAATCGCCTGATGATATGCATTGATAAGCACTGAAACACGGCTGCAATTGTGTAGTGATTTTGACATATTTTCCGTGTAATATTCTAAAATAAATAATATTTCACTATTTTGTATTGAGCCCTCTTTTAAATTATATGTTACGAACATTGGAATTGTACTCTATTCGTTCTCATCTTACCTTAGCGGTAGAATTTCCGACTGACGCCAATTCAGTCGGGTTTCGATCCTAGCTAGAGGCAACCGGACGTCTAGCCACACTGAAGAGCTGTAATACAGCGAAACAGTCTGTCTGTGGATGACAATAATATATATATATATATATATATATATAATATATATATATATATATATATATATATATAGTTGTTCCTCACTGTTCAATGCTACATGAACATGACAAACATCAGGGATCAACAGCTGGAGTTGATGACTGATGATGGTCATGCGCGTAAAACAAGGTAGCATAGACGGTTAGGTACAACTACATAATTCTTTTTAATTTATATTTGTTATGGTCCAGCTTAGGACCAAGGAAGAACAACACGAACACAAGAGTAGAAATAACGAAGATATATTACACGGAATAATAATACAAGATATGGAAGGTGTTAGTATGACTGTCAGTCTGGTTTGGAGTGAACTACTATCAGCTCGACTCGATTCGTATCTCTCTCTCTCTCTCTCTCTTGAGAGGCGTAGTATACATAGTCTTAGGAAGAGTTCATTCTGTAGTTATAGGTAAGGACCCATAACAATATTTTAGCGCTGTTATATTATATCGAGCACTGTTTTCTTACTTATACCACTCATTTTGCACTATCATATATTGGTAGCTTCACACATACACCCCCCCCCACACACACATATAAAGAAATATAGTCTTAAAGTGTGCTATATTTATGGGATAAAGTGCTCAATATCAGAGATAGAGCGTGTGTAAATATAAAAGTGAACATAGAAGTCAACACTTAGAGGCGACAGTCTGTTTCATGCTAGATACAGTCGTCAGGCCTGACGATTGCATCCAGCATGAAACAGTCTTCTCTAAGTGTTGACTTCTATGTTCACTTTGATATATATATATATATATATATATATATATATATATATATATATATATATATATATATTTAAACGTGTGCTAGTGTGTGAGAGCGAATTCCACCTGAATTATATTTCGGTAATATATAGGATTGTGCGTGTATATAAATAAATATTTACACACACACACACACACACAAATATACATACATACATATACATATATATATATATATATATATATATATATATATATATATATATATATATATATATATATATATATATGGGGATTGAAAAGTAACACCCCCATTTTATGTATGTTTGGACAGCCAGGAGTCCTGAATTAACACCCTCTGACTTTATTTCTTTCTTTTTGGGTTTCTTTAAAGAAGCAAATCTACACTACCAAACCAAGTCTTTGAAAGAAATTAAAGGGCGAATACAAGAAGTTATGTCTTCCATACCACATTGTTTCCTAGTGAAATCAGTTGACGCGATTCCTTGGAGCTCGAGAAGCTGGTACCAAAATCTTGAGCCCATACTGAATTTTACATAAAGCCTCATGCTGAACACTTTCCTCTCATATCCATTTCTTCTAAAAATTATAGTTAATAAATAAATTATAAATCTTTTAAAATAGAGGGTTACTTTTGAATCACCTTTCACACACACACACACACACACACACATATAAATATATATATATATATATATATATATATTAATGTCGATGTATGTGTATATGTATTCTAAAGATGTAGAAATGGATCTTGGAATGGACGACACTTAAGTCCACAAATTTGGAAACCCCTGTAGTGATATTTATTTTATGCTTGAAAGAGTAAAACATATATATATGTATGTGTGTGTCTGTGTGTGTGTGCGTGCGTGTTTGTGTGTGTGTGAGAAAGAGAGGGAGTGGGGATGTAAAAAAAGAAACTGGTGATATTCGGTACCAAAGGTTTAGATTTATAATCTTACCCGAATTTCTTCACAGACCATTTAACAAGTGTAAATATGTCAGACAGGAAAAAATAACGACGAAAAAAAAGAAAAGATTGTTTTTATCGATTGTTATCGTTCTTTTTTTTCATTCGGTTCATTTTTTTATGTTTTCATTAACTATAAAGGTTCCTTGATAGAAATATGAAATTAGTTCTATTCTTGAATGAATAACGATTAATTTATTTGGCTGCCAAACGCCAGGTGATAATTTGTGACGCATCATTAACTCGATTTAAAAATAAACTGTTCCTTGGGAAACACTTAGTAAAGAGTTATCTCGAATTTTTAATTAAAACTAATCTTAATTATAAATTAATGTAATTTGAGTTCTTAGGTACAAAAAGTACTTAAATGTTACAAGTCTATTTTTGTTTCGAAATCCAACATTCTTAATCTTTGAACAAAGAACGCTGTCGTTAAAGTCAAACCATCGGGTCACTATTTGGGAGCAGCACCCTCTGAGTGATCGCAATACTCACGCCCCAAAGAAAGATGAAGACAGTATAAATAATTTTATTAATGGACAATTTTATGTAGTACTTCATATATATATATATATATATATATATATAGTTAACCCATATGCCCTATTGTGCAAATTAACTGAAACAGCCGCTTTAGTTTCCTTTCTTTCAACATACGGTCAGATTTAGATCCACTGTAGTGAGAGGGTATAATGGATTTCTATCTTTTCACAGATTAGGTCATTTGCAGTGGTGTGCAGTAATATGAATCTAATTTCGGGTGTATGATGAAATTTGTTTGGCCTTGAAAAATATTGTGTCATCCGTGATTGCTTCAAATTTTTATGACGCCCAGACACTATTGTCTAGACTGTTGATTAGTTGTCCAACGACCATTGTCTGCGATGGACGTTACTCCAAGAAAGCATACGAAAATTGTAACGCTACACGAACACGTTGGCAAGCCTTACCAGTGAGCAAATCAAAGTACTATAGACTGGGCCGGAAACTCTCCTGCTTTAAATCCAATCGAAAATATGTGGTCAATCTGCAAGGAACGACTTCGCGGAATGGACATACGAAGTGCTAACATGTGCACTGAGTCATGTTTCATTGGAAAACTGCGAAAAAAAGAAAATAATAACGGAATTATTCGTTTTGATTCAATTAATTTGAACAGGGGTATATATATATATATATATATATATATATATATATATATATATATATATATATATATTCATAGATGATTCATTAAATAATATAGATAAGTGTTGTCTATATATTTTATGTAAGTTCTTTTCATATCGTCTGATAAGCTTAATAACATTATCATTAAACGAAGAAAGAAAATCACACTATTGATACATATTTTTTTAATCCAATCTAAGCTTTCTGCTTACATAAGCCATTATCAAAGATGACAATTACACAATATATTAAGCAATACACAAACAAGAAATTGATGATAGTCTGTTTTTGTTTACATGGATAATTTCCAAGCAACGATAAACACGTGCATATAAAACGCTGAAAGAATGAAACATGTATGAATGAAAAAATGCTGCCTAAATACACACAATATATATATATATATATATATATATATATATATATATATATATATATATATATATATATATATATATATGAGATGACAATATACATTTTTATATATCATGAATAATATATAATATTGGGGAAATTGTATGACAAAGTGAAAAAAGTTTACTTGTGACGCGTTTCGTTCTTCAGTACTTTATCGGACTAAATTTGATGGTGCAACTACACATTATCACAAACGACGGGTACTGGAGGTTTTAGTTAGTTTTTGTTTTCGTTTTTTTTAGAATTTACTTTTTTTATATCTAGCCAAATTCATTTAGAGCTTTTTTTTTCTTTTTCTTTTTCTTTTTCTTTCCATCACTTTTGTTAATAGGTATCCCACACTGTGATAATAGAAGATCTGCCAGGAATGTGGTAAGAGCCAGGGCGCAAATTTACTGTAAATTGACTGTAGATTGCGATCAAAAGTAATAGACTCTCTAGACATTTACGTCTTACATATAAAAAATTACCCAGAACCCCTCGTGCGTGCGCCTGTGTAGTCGTACCAACATAACAAATTTAGTCCGAGGACATCCCGAAGAACGAAACGTGTTACAAGTAAACTTTTTCCCCTTGTCATATACATATGTGTGTGTGTGTATGTACGTGTGTGTATGTACGTGTACCCCCAAAGAAAAGCGATCCATAAGATTTAAAATGAATTTGTATAACTAAAAATTTCTCGAAGCGTTTTTGTTTTTAATTCAAGCTAATAGATTAAATTTAATATTTTCAGTAAGCAAAATACTTTTCTGCATGTCAATTTTAATTGATTGGAATAAGTATATTATTTTTTTTAAATAAATAAAAATGGCTAAATTTAGCCATATTTACAAATCTCTCAGCAGAACTTAATTTTCTTTATTAAAAAATCTTTCAAAAATAAAATATAATTTTCTGAATCTTTATTTACGGAAGATTAGCTGATTTAAAGTTTCATGAATCTGATTTGAAACAAATATTACTTTTAGTTTAAATTATCACAGGAAAGTATTTTCTAACACGTATGTGTTAATGAGATGTTGACAGATGTAGTCTTATATTTGAAGTTTTTTTTCTACGGGGGTGGTATCTGTAAAAACTATTTGACGAATATAACGTGACCGCCTTTTCCATATAATTTTGTAACTTCACAGTAATCTAAAAAAATTATGAAAATATTCTAAGTAAACTAATGTTTAATTGAATTTTAGGTACTTTGGCCTTAAATTTACTATAGTTACCACACATATTTTCTCATAATGTTGTATAAGGACGTTCGTATTTGCAAAAATCAGCACTTTTATATACACCCACAAAAATAAAAAAAATATTTTTAAAATACTGGAGGTCGCTAAATTGTAGTAAGCTTTTACATTTATGATTAGTAAATGGAGTTTCACCTAACTGATACAAATTAACAGAATTTTAAAAGATTTAAAACTTTATAAATTATTCTAATTAAAACTTTTACAAAATGAAATCAAATCTTGTAAAAATTCATTATTCATTAAGAAGTTTTTATTAAGACAATATTTATGTGTGAAAATGCTTAATATCGAGGATAGAGCGTATGTAAATATAAAAGTAACACAGAGGTCAACATCGAGAGACCACAGTCTATTTATGGTTGCAATCTTCAAGCCTGAAGCACGAAACCGACGGCGTTGATCTCAATGTCTACTTTCATATATATATATATATATATATATATATATATATATATATATATATATATATATATATAGAGAGAGAGAGAGAGATAGATAGATAGATAGAGAGATAGATAATATTAGTGGTCAATATATATATGTATGTGTGTGTGTGTGTATGTGTGTGTGTGTGTGTGTGTAATTTGGCAGCAACTTTTCTTTTAAACATGTGTTGAATGTCAAAGACAACATAGTCTTGTATATTCTCTTTTGAATTTTCTCATATTTTCTAATGAGACTTTTTATTTGAAAATTATATTGAAATAAATATTGTCCGTAAGATAACCGAGTACTTTCGAACATCATTGTTCATCTTCAGGGTCAAAATTTTTTAACAATGTCTTATATATATGTAGAGTCAAATTTTTAAAAACATTTGCAAATTGTCTTGTAGCGGAATCATGTTGCTACATTTTATTTTTTTACAAACTAAATAAACGTTACAAAATCATTTTAATTTCAAAAGACGCGACGATGTTATCACGTGCATGGCGAAGATTTTTAATCGTGTGAAGGCGTGAAAAAGATTTTTATTATACATGCCAAAAGATCGAAGTATACGTTATAAAATTTAAAAAGTTCAAAGGAAATGGTTATGTGGTGTATCTAATTATGAAGAAATATATTATAAACATTGTAGGATGTTTCCAGAACTATTGTAATCTATGCGATTAATAAGAGGTCTTTTGCTTGTAATATGTAGTGCTTCTAAGATTTTAAGGCGTCTAATGTCTGTATGTTTATCCATAATTTTAGTATTATCTTTAAGTATTTTACGAATGTCAGAATGCAGAAGGGAAACAGTATGTGACATAAGATGTTGTTTAATGGCGCTAGAATTGTTTCAATGCATAGTTAATCTTCTGGAGAGCCGGGTGGTTGTAAATCCAATGTATGTATGTGGATTAGAAGAGCATTCTTCCATGGGACATTTAAACTCATACACAACATTGGTTCTATCAACAACCGCAGCAACTGGAGAAGGGTTATTGCTCATTATCAGGTTAGAGGTTTTAAATTTACTATAATATATATTACGTTTTAAGGCTTTGTTAGAATCAACAGGAAACACATTATGGTGTATTATAGACTTAAGAGCCTTTTCATCCATGCTGTATTGTCTATGCATTTGTCCTCTGTAAAAGAGGTTAATTGAGGATAATTTTCTGGGTGTATCTCTTGTTAGGTATATATATACATATATATATATATATATATATATATATATATATATATATATATATATATATATATATATATATATATATATATAAATTTCGAAGAGGATAGAATCCAAGTAGGACAGAGTAAGAATATAATATAAAAGGCTCAAACACTAATATTCCATGGTTATAATTTATTACATTGGATTCATAATCACGATCCAATTCATCAAACCTACAAATATTATTTGTTTTGGGCCTTTTATATATATATATATATATATATATATATATATATATATATATATATATATATATATATAAAGACATTTATGATATGTTTAACGTTCTTTTTATAAATGTCTTTAAATAAATTGTCGGACTTTGTCCAATTCAAATATATATATATATATATATATATATATATATATATATATATATATATATATATATATATATATATATATATAAGTTGAAAACATGGATTCAATTCGACAAAATTAATAAATAAGTAAAAAGTAGCTAAACGTTTATAAAATTGACATAGTTCACTATTTTGATAAACCTCAAATAAAATAACGAAACATGTCAAATTTATTTTAAAATTTATTTAGCATGAAACTGACTGTGGCTTCTGGCTGTTGATTTCAGTGTTCACTTTTATGTGCTGGGTCACTTTAGGACATCGGCGATCATGGCTCGACACAATTTCCTAGCCATTATCCATTACACTTCCCGCACATTTCATATTACAGCACCTGGTATTCCAAAGTGGTCACTCATCTAGCTACTGACCAGTCTCGTCGTTGCTTAATTTCGGTGATCGTAAGGGAACTGGTATTTCAACGTGATACGGTCGTAACTAATCTGGAGATAAGAAGTCAACTATTTCAATGGAAGATATCTGAAAGAGCAGCACACTTTAATAATGGCGCAGTTATATTAATACGGGTGTCATACGAGTGTTATACAGTGTTCATACAGAAGCTATTTGCAATAATTTCCTGGAAGAGAGAACGTTACTTAATTGTACATGAAGACCTGGCACATTTACTTTATCTAATAATAGCAAAACACAGTGAACACTGCAATGGAACAGGATAACAATTATTCTATTGATAATTCTCACTGTGATTTGTTATTCATTAATGCTGGACAACATTTCAAGCACAACAATTGTATTGTAAGTCATGTCTATAAACCAACAGACAAAATATTATCAAGCTGGCTTATTTGTTTGCAAGTCTATCAAAACTCGCAGTTCACATTATTATTTTTAACCTGCCATTTTTCTATTTGCAGATATTTTTTTTATTAAAAACCGCAAACGACAATTAGAATCTGTTTAAAAAAATTAATTTGTCATTTTGTGGCCTCACAGTTCACAATTCAAAAAATGGATGCGGCGAACCGATTTTAAATTCCAGCTGGGACAGTTTGCGTTTAATTCGCCCTAACGTCCTTAAGAAAGGCATATATTATAGAACAGTCTAGAGCACTTGTGAAGGCAATTTTGACTGCGTGCTCGATAATAAATCAAATCATATATCGTTCTTTGCTATTTGTGCTAAGTAATCCAGTACAACTTGTCGCATACTATTTGGAAACCTGTACAAGGCTCAAATGCCACTCGAGCTAGATGGTTATAGGGTAAGAGGTAAAAGGCACAGATTACGTGGGGAAGATAATTCGTTAACCCTAGATTTGAACAGGTTAAGATCATAATGATCAGGGAAGCATCCTCTTGTTAGTCGGTTCCCTAGCAGCGGTTGGTGGGAAGAAGCTGTTCGTGAGAAATTTATATCCTACCAATGAAATTCTTTGATGTCATAGCGACAATTTACGCATCGCACCCTGTACTTATACATACATACAGAGAGAGAGAGAGGCAGAGAGTTGACCTTCAAGCTGTCCATCGTTAAATGTTGACGTTATGAAGCATTCTTTGATCTGTGTAGATAATCTATGCGTTGAGCATTTTAATTTACTGTGTAATAATTTACTGGTTTATATTTTTTGGGCCTTGTTTTTCTCATCTAAGATGTTAGGTATACTTTCAAGTTGTCTTTTATATATATATATATATATATATATATATATATATATATATATATATATATATATATATATAACAGATCTATACCCATAAATACCTATACCTGCATATGTATTTATATTACTATATTTTACATATATTCATACATATTACATATGCGAACTCACAAATGCTTACATTTATATATACACATATATACATACACAGACCACATGCAATCCTATATTCATGACACGATATATATATATATACACATATATATATACAAAACATACCTACCTAAACTTACGAATACACCTATACATATATATATATATATATATATATATATATATATATATATATATATATATATTACATATGCGCCTACAATACATATATACATATATATGCATACATACATCTCTATACAAATGCATATACATATACACATAAAACCAAGTTCATCTACACATTTGTATACATATTATTATGTGTCCGCATCCATGTGTGCATACAATCATTTCCAAAACAAAAATAGCATAATATTTTCTTTTCTGTATAGTTATTTCTAAATATATTTAGTTAGATTGAGGTGGGTTTTATGTCTACATTTAAAAATTAACTCGTTACGTTGGTTCAGTAATATATCCGGATCTTTATGTTTTATCATTAGAATCTTCTCTTTTATACACAAGTCGCATCTATCTCTGAAATTTAATGGAGTTCTGGCTCTCGAGGTGATTTTCTATTTTACTTGTGGGGTTAAGCCGCTCTCCAACTATATATATATATATACATATATATATATATATTTAAAGACATTTATATTATGTTTAACGTTCTTTTTATAGATACATGTATTTAAGCAAATGCTCTGTTTTATAATAAACAGTATTAAATAACATTTACCGGCCTGAATGTCCGACAAATTTTCATAGAAAATTTTCGCTCTCCGACAGGAATCGAACCTGTATCCTATACGGAACCATCATTTCGCGTGATGTGCCTTAACCTTTCGGCCACAGAGCAGCGTCTGGTTAGCAAGGTCGATTTTACTATCTTTAAACTTAAATCTTCCATGAATCTCTTCTATTCATATCTGCTCTAGCGTATCAAATGTAAACAAATGACGTCATATATTTTTAGAATTGGACATAGCCCGACAATTTATTTAAAGACATTTATATTAATATAAATGTCTTTAAATAAATTGTCGGGCTATGTAAAATTCTAAAAAAAAATATATATATATATATATATATATATATATATATATATATATATATATATATATATATATATAAGAAGTATGACAAAGCCTGTTTGTCGTGAAACAACTAGCGAGAAATGAACTCCCTTAATTAAATGATTGGTTTGCGAGTCGAGGTGAGTAATTATTGTTTTACGACAGCTACCCACATATTTTTTTTTATTTTCATCATTTTACCCCAAGCAAAGTGGGAATGCCACAAGTACACAGAGCGTTGCAGGAAATGAAAATGAATGAGAAGACTGAGAATAGGGATGATTGAGGAAAGGGCAAAAAGTTGAACGGTTTCAAGGAGATAGATGGCGTTGCATCTAAATCTTTGACGATTGTAGTTATCAGGGAAGCAAGAAAACGTAAAGGTCTTCCACAAGCGAGAAAAACTATTGGAGTAGAATAGCGGTTGCATTTAGCTATTTCAACAGTAAAAGGGTGGAACCTAGATGCCAATCTAGTAGAACGCTTAAATTCATGCATTCGGAGCACCAGGGAAATATTGTTTAAAGTAAGACAGTGTATTATAAAAATTAGTAGCCTTCAGAACACTCCGCCTATATTCAATATGATACTACATGATCTATTATATGGCTATTATATAACGTGGCTGAGTAGTTAGAACGTTCGCATTCTGACCATGAGAGCCGGGTTCGATGATCGATTTGTCAGAAAGGAGACTTCCTGATATTATCGGACTGGAGGGGTCGATCCCAGCGTGCGGCACCTTTGAAAAGTGCCTGAAGACCATACCACGAGTTGACCTAAGAGTGAAAATTGGGTAGACGGAACCATTGGTGGTCGTCGATAACTGTGCTAGCACGAAGTTACAAGTCATCGTGGCCGAGGGCTTGAGCTTGCTGGCCTTGTTCAAATTGTTGATCACGCTAGAAACTGTAACTAAGGTCTGCTCAGCATAGTTGCAGTATAAACCACAGGTGGGCTCTGTAGGTGTTGAATAAACATAAATGCACCTGAGCAAGCGTCTGCAATAGGGATTGGCTAAACGCCTTTAGTTAACAGGTATCCTCGAATATGAGTGGCCAGCTATACATACAGACATTATCTATTGATACGATTGATCTATAACACCAATACTTACTTTCGGAATAATCTGCTCGATTTATGTTTTTACGTTTCTATAGTAAAACGTTTAGTTTTTTTGTTGTTTTTTTTTTGTTTTTTTCAGCTCGGCCTTTTTCTTTCCTTACACGAATAGCTTCGGCGAAAGGAGTCACTTTCTCCATTCATTAAGGATTGATCCGGGGTTGCATGGGTTTTCTCTATAATAATGGAGCTACTCAACAATTGCGATGGACTTGATTTTTTTATTTCTTATTTTAGGTGACGTACCTCTTCAAGATGTGGTCAATCATAGTTCTTCACCACTTCCTATCTCTTGTAATGCTTAGCAATGTTTTTACTTTTACTATACTTCCCATTTCCTGGTTTGTTATTCATTTACAAATGCTCATCAGGTTCCTGTGAGTATCAAATTGTCTAACCCTTCTTTTCTCAATATATCTCCTAGAAACTTCATCCGTTTCTTTCTGATTCTAAGATGAGCTATTCGCTATACTGCCTAGACTCTTCAAATATAAGCGCAGTAATGCACTTTAATCTGCAAAACTTTTAATGCAATGTCAATCTCTATCTGCTATCCTCCTGATTACTCTTTCTCTTGCTCCTGAGGAATAGTCCTGCTTCTAACTCATCCACACCCAGAAACCGGGGGCAGTAAGCCTTCCTTGGGGTGAACTCGATTAAAAAAATTTTTTTAAAGTATCATTTCGTTTGTGGCATATTTTTGAAGAAATATTTTTATCTTGCGATAGTCCCAAATTTTCGAGACAAATATATGATAGTTGTCAGAAGGTAACATAATTGCAAGATTGAGCCACAAGTACCGAGTGAGGTACCATTTGAAAGTCCAGCGCTACTAAATTTTGAATTGAATTAACAGTCCAAGTTAACCCAGATAATTGCTGTAATTGTTGTAATTCATTTAATAAACTTTTTTTAACGAATATATAGTTTAAGATCTGTTGATTATCTGGAAAAAAGAGACAATTATTTTAAATATTATCTTAGGGGTTCACAGCAATACACACACACACACACACAAACACACACATATATATATATATACACATATGGCCTTAAGCAAAGTAATGCCTTGTCAGTACATAGATGGGTGACCGCTTGAGAATGCTGTAAGCTTGCATGTGTGGGTGGTGTAATTGATAACGGGATAGAATTAGAAATCTGAGAGCCACGTTCCAATTCCAGTCGTATTGGTTTTATTGACTTACGCACAAATACCTTGGAAAAGTATGATTACACCTCTCCTCTCACGTCTATGGTTTAATTAGTGCGACTTGTATCAGTACAGCATTGTTATTTCACACCCCAAATTCTTACAATTTAAAAATACTTTCTGGCTTTAAATAACCTACAAAAGGTTTATAAGCTGTAAAACAATAAATCAGTCACTAAATCAATCAATCATAATATATATATATACATATATATATATATATATATATATATATATATATATAGTTATCATTATTATTATTATTATTATTATTATTTTATATGCGCAGTACTTGTTCGAAAGTGCTCAATATCAGTGATAGAGCTAACATATTCAGTTTTATGGATATGAGTTTGTGACCCTGGGTTTCATGTTTTTTCTGATGATCATAAAAGCGTGAAACCCAGAGTCACAAACTCATATCCATACAACTGAATATATATATATATATATATATATATATATATATATATATATATATATATATATATATATATATATATATATAATTTGTCACTTAGATGATTGGTGTTACCTTGAGGATCCCGTCTCTAAAGTTTCGTAAACGGACCCTCCACCAATCACTCGTCAGGAGACATCAGCAATACATACATATATATATATATATATATATATATATATATATATATATATATATATATATTACTATAAACGTTATTTTTAGTGCTTATATGTGTTTGAGTGCTATCCGTGTTTTGTTACATTTTCTTGAACATTGAAATTAATAACAACTGGCCTAGAACGAGAAGTCTTACTAAAGTGAAATCTGTTTTCCGAGACAGAAAGAGAGAGAGAAAGACGAATAGATAAATTTTAAATTGTTATAAATGTTTCTGTTTCGCTTCTTTTTTTTGTTTGTTTGTTTGTTTGTTTGTTTGTTTTTTGTCGCTGTCTCAACTTTTTAGGCAATCTTCATGAGCCTAGACCTATATTAATTAAACCGGTGAATGTTTAGACACTGTGCAATTTATGCGAGTTTTTAGGGGTTTTTTTATGGAAAAACAAGACGATTTTCTGTTAGGCTGAATCATAATTAATTTCCAAATTCTTTTTCAATTTTATTCTTCAAAAAATAAAATACAATTACATTTTTCAATTATATATTCACCATTATTTACAATAACTTGTTGCCACTTACCAGACAGCTCTTCCACACGTTTAAAGTAAAATTCCGCCGGTTTTGATGTAAAACATTTTCAACGAACTGTTAAATCTGGTTTTCATTAAAGAATTTTCCTCCTATCAAAGCGATCGAAAAATGTAATATTCGCTTGGTATAAGGTCAGTTGAATATGGCCAGTGAGGTTGAATAGATGAAGCTAGTTCCAAATTTATTTTGGCTGTATGCAGCCTTGTGTTGTCATGAGACGCAAAAGCATTTTTCTATTGATGAGCACGGGGTGCTTTTCGTCCAAAATTTTATCAACATTTTCCTGCTGATGGGTGTATAAATGTGCATTTAGTTTTTCATTGCGTTTTAAGAACGCTACATGATAACGCTACTATATCCCGACTATCCCACCCACACGCACATTAACTTTATTCCATGGATTGCAGCTCTTGGGATCGATTATGAAGATTCATCCTTGTCAGTCCACTGCCTTTTTCATTGAACACTCTTGTAGATAAGCCATTTTTGATCACGTTATATATTTAAGGAACAATTAGCTAGGGTGATACATTCGGCATTTGGCTCCCATAATTGGAGATTATTTATGACTCAACCTAACATATTAGCACATATGATATACATTTGTGCATAACACACACATGCACACACACATGCACACACTCACACACACACACGTGTATATTGTTTTAAAAGACCATTTCAGCAAAGAATGCTGAGTTAATGCTTTTAAGCATATATATTAATGTTGTTTTATTCTTGTTAGTAAAACGTTTATAGAAAATTATTATTTTTATTTACTGCTGGAATGCTTTTGAAAAATGTGTGAAATATGTCCCCACGAAATGGAAAACTTTCGAATGAACGCTCAAATTAATAAACAGATGATTGTTTATTATTATTTGTTTGTTTACTTTTTTTTGTTTGTTGACCTTATGGGTCATTTAATGCTGAAATTAATTTTTCTTCGAAGCATTAGTAATTTCTTTTAAAAAAATGTATGGCTGGTAATTTTTTTCCTGACAGCAATATATTTCTGGCAATTTTTAATTTTTTTTAATTTTTTTTTTTTACGACAACCTACTGCTAGTAATTCTTTTTACTATGAAAAATTATTGCTAGTATTTTTAATATAAAAATCTATTTTTATAATTTCATAGTGTTTTGACCCCAGTTTGCAGGTTAACTATTTGCCCATAACTGGGACCCTAACAGGTGCTACCGCCTTAGGTCAGGTTGGGCGTGGGAACAATAAAAATTAAGAGGTGGTTCCACCTCTTCAAAACACCCCGATCAGTGGCCTTGGTGCTGGATGTAGTTTATACTCATACCCAGGAGGCAGATGATTGTAATATATTCACATTAACCTATTGATGCCAGACATCACATGTTTTTAATGGGCTAAGATGTCAATAACATGTAATTATATCGGGATTACATGTCAATTTTTTTTTCATACTGTCATCATGGAGAACGCATGAATAAAAACAACCCTTTCATCTATTTCCTACTCATGGTGAAGGATTTCCATCTCAAAACTCTAACACTTAATACAGAGTATATAAAATGTTAAACGATTTTTTAAAAGTCACTCATTTTCTTTCTCTTCTTAGTCTAGAACAACGCCAGCCTGGGAAAAATAATAAAAGATTTAATTATGTTAAACACACGCAAATACATACACGCACAACACATTTTTCGTTATAAAATCTGATGAAGCCATTGTGGCGAAATGCATTATCAGACATTATTTTCGTAATATATTTTCAAGGATGTTTCTCCAAATGTCAACAACTTATACATATGTGTGTGTGTGCGCTTGAGTGTGTGTGTGTGAGAGAGAGAGAGAGAGAAAGAGAGAGAGAAGTATTGCTAATATATACATACATACATATATATATATATATATATATATATATATATATATATATATATATATGGGAGAAGACGATACATAAATTTTTATATACCGGAACAATGTTAGAAAAATTAATGATTAAGTAAAAGATCTTATGAACAGAAAAGCGATCTTTTACAAAACAACACGCTCAATGCATTAGTTGCTTACCGTGGCGAGACTGACCGTGAATTTGATTTTAAAAATACGATTTCCATTAATAGTGAAAGCAATTTACTAACGCAAAAGTGTATAGAATATGCTTTAATCAATAGATCATCCACAATAATTTTGCGTCCAATATTTCACCTTTCTTGAGAAATCTACTATCACAATGTGGGATACTTAATAACAAAAGTACTAAAAACATAATCAAAAAGAAAAAGAAACTGAATAGAATTAGCTAGATTATGTACCCAAACATTTCTAACATTAAATTTAAAAGTTGAAAATGTCAAGTTCACTTCGATTCGTGCGCATGTATAGTTCTACAACGGGAGCACCGCTTTTTCCCGTTTTATACATACATTATATATATATATATATATATATATATATATATATATATAAAACAAGATTGGGCCAGTATATTTGTGTATTATTTTCTGTGTGATATATATATATATATATATATATATATATATATATATATATATATATATATATATATATATATATAAATAAAAAGAAAAAACAGTAAGATATAAAATCCGGTGTTCTTATAGATATTTTTATTTTTACACAATAGTGCTCAATGTAAATTTACAGAGCATTAATATTATAAATTAATTGATTTAAAATATGTTTTTTTTCGCTACACAGTGATAACCATGTTTCAAAAATGGAAGCTAAAACCCTTGAATTTAATTTTGTTATTAAACCAAAGACATTAGTTCCATTTCCTCGTCAAGCGAATTTTGACGAGGAAATGGAACTAATGTCTTTGGTTTAATAACAAAATTAAATTCAAGGGTTTTAGCTTCCATTTTTGAAACATGGTTATCACTGTGTCGCGAAAAAAACATATTTTAAATCAATTAATTTATAATATATATATATAGAGAGAGAGAGAGAGACAGAGAGACATAGATAGATAGATAGATAGATAGATAGATAGATAGATAGGTACACTACAATCCAAAAGCTTGAAGCAACTCCCAGAATTAGCATGAGATGAACTTGACAGAAGAGTGAAAAAATGAAAACGAGCTCTTAGATTAATTGAAAAAGAATGGAAACAATTACCAAACTTAAAATTTGAGAATCTTTTGCAACGAATGCCAAAAACGTGTGCTGCAGTAATCAGGGCTAAAGGAAGATGTTTTGACGAGACCAAAATTTAGTCATAAAATGCTTTTTTTCTTTTTGTCTTAACAACATTTACAATAAAAATCATGTCTCACTTTTGTTAACCATATATAATAATTTTCTTTTATTTCAAGTAAAAAATAACCGTTGGGTCCAATTTAAAAATTACCAGGGGTGGCTTCAACCTTTTGAACTGTATTATATATATATATATATATATATATATATATATATATATATATATATATATGATAAAATAAATGATATGATAAAAATGTGTGTATGTATGTGTATGTGCTTTTTATGCATTTTTGTGTATATGAGAAACATTGATTTCCTAATTTGTAGGAAATGGATTGTTTTTGCGAACTGGTGCCGTAAATATATTTATATATGTATATATATATGTGAGAGTGTGTGTATATATATATGTGTGTGCGTATTTCTGCGCATGTATGTGGTAAATATACCTACTTATATCTTTGAATTGAGTCTATATCTTCAGGGAAATGTAGACCGTTAAGTGGGTGAGCGTATAACCAAATTAGGATAACATCTCGTATATTTATATTTGTGAATGTGAATTTGTTTGTTCTCGCTTTAAATCTATATACAAACATACACACACACACGTATATATATATATATATATATATATATATATATATATATATATATATATATATATATATTGTCAGCATTTTCGTAAGCATTTTTTCTTAACCGTTTATCATTACAAAACTGGTCAGTAGAAACAAGTTTAAAATGCCACGTAGAATAATTTTCAAGGTAAGCTGCTTCGTTATCGAGTGTCAGGTCAAAGAATTTACAGTTTTCAAATATTTCGTTGCGGGAAAGAGACTCAATGAAACGTTAATAAATACAATCGACAGGAATATATGACCAGTCGTCGTAACTTTCCGATGAAAAGTGAGGTGAGTACTGTTTTTTTTATATTTCCAAATTTGGTTTTACTAAGACTTGGACAAAATCACAGGCCTCTCCACGATTATGAGAACAGACACACACACACACACACACATGTACAGCATGTATTTATTTATTTCACTGTAATCTCTTTCTTTTCACTGTATTTAATTTAATAGTAAATATAGTAAGCAAAAGGTACAGTAAAAAATTCGGATCGAAATTCACCTACTATATAATATCACATTATACACAGGCACATACAATATATATATATATATATGTGTGTGTGTGTGTGTGTGTGTGTGTGTGTGTGTGTGTGTGTGTGTGTGTGTGTGTAGAGGCACGGTGGAATAGTGGTTAGCGGCCTCGGATTTCGGAATCTGAGAGCCGAGTTCGTATTCCAGTCGAATCCATAACATTCCTGACCTAACTTTGTAATCACCATTAGATTCATCCAACTCTTTCCGAATCCCCTACACTATCCTCAGATTGATACCCAAACACTCTGAAATGTTTGTATTGGAGAATCCGGTGCAAATGCCAAGCAGTACAGCATGCTGTTTCCAAATTTCTTGTGGAGTCAATTGCGTCAAATTGCACTTTTTTTTCACAGACTGTGCCCAAATGACTTGCTATACTGTGCAGCCGAAAAAAATAAAAAACAAAAAAATGCACATGTGTGAAATTATAAATATAAACTGGCAACAATTTACTCTGTATTTACATTATTTTCCTAAGACTGTTATACCCTTGTGAAAGGTATTCATCCTCTTTTTCTCCGTCCAACTATGGGTAAACAGCAGGACAGACTGGGTTCTATAGCTTTGGATGGCAGCTGGTCTAGGAGAAGGAAAACTGAATTCAAAAGTAGTGCACCAGGTCTCTGTATTTGCCCTTCAAAAAGTGTGGTTGGTTCTGCACAACACTATAATCAAATCATATGTGCTGGTGGCTGGCTGTCGGTTCCTAACAACTGAGCAGTTTGACCCTCATGCGTCGAATACGACGGGAGAGTCCACCATATATATATATATATACATATATATATATATATATATATATATATATATATATATATATTAATACAGCAAAATATAGACCAGGAATACCGAGCATTCAAAGTCCTCCATGACAGAGCATATAATTTAAATAAAATTATTTTTTATTTAAATTATATATATATATATATGTATATATGTATATGTGTGTGTGTGTGTGTGTGTGTGCGTGTGACGCTGTTCGTCCTTGAGGCCTTCATCGGACTAAATTTGTTATGTGATAACGACTACACATGCGCACAAACGAGGAATGCTGGGGATTTTAGAATTTTTTTTTATATCTAGCCGAATTCGTACATGTGTTGTCGTATCAACATTACAAATTTAATCCGATGGAGTCCGGAAGGAGGAAACGCGTCACAAGTTAACTTTTTCCACTTTATCATACAATTTTCCCAAAATATTGTTCTTGATATATAAAAATATCTATTAGCTCATATATACATATATATATATATATATATATATATAATGTGCGTGTGTTTGAAAGTATATGTGTGTATATAGTAATTTTCTAAGCGTAGCTTAAATGTGGTATAAGGGCTAAAGAATGGGGTTCCCAGTGAGGATCGAACTCATTATTCAGTCATAACTGCATTAGCGAAACAAGTGTGCTAACCGTTACACCACATCGAGGCAATCAAGAAAAGTTTTTCTAAGCGTAGTTTAAATGTGGCACAAGGCCGAAAGAGTTGAGCACCGAGAGAGCATCGAACTTACTACCCAGTCGTGACAAAATGAATTTTGAGATGTGGTAGATGTAAACTGCATCTAGAAATTATATGCAAAAGCTGTATTGTCAAATATTTTATGTAAAATTAATAGATGCGTTATCCAATGAAATAATTTGTACTATTATGTGTAGCGAGTAAGCATGAAAGCAATTAAGTCCCAATTTTCAATTTCAGATTGATATTTAGTATTTTTTCAGTAATTATAGTAATTTTAGTGTCAAGAGATTATTTGCAAGAACTAGAATTTAGTATTATGGCTCGTAAAAAAGAACTAATAATGAATGAAAAGAACTATATAATCAAATAAATTAGCAAAGGAACGTCTTCATTTCACATTTCTAAGGATTTGAAAAGGGATCATCGAACAATCAAGAAAATATGTCAAATGGGAATTCAACCAATGGAAAAAAAAGTCTCAAGCTGAATTCAGGAATTTAACAAAGCGAGATCTATCACATATACGAAGAGAATTAATAAGAAACCCAAATGCGTCAAGTGCGTTCATATTTGAGATCGCTGGAGCTCCTATGGTGTCAAGGGAAACAAGGTGTAAAGCATTAAGGAAGTTTGCTGATGTAAATATCACATAAAGAAACCCATTTTAACAAAAAAAAACATAAGGAAAGAAGATTGCAGTGGGCAAAAAAATACATGAAAACTGATTTCAGTAAAGTGCTTTTTACAGACGAATCAAGGATCACCCTCGATGGGCCCGATGGATGGGCTCGAGGATGGGTTTGCAAGCAACATGACTCAAGAAAATTTTTTAAACGCCAACAAGGCGGCGGTGGGATCATGATATGGGCTGGGATTATTGGTAATGAGCTCGTGGGTCCATTTAAACTGAAAGACGGGGTTAAAATGAATTCCAAAAGTTACTGTGATTTTCTAGAGCAATATTTCTTTGAATGGCTTGATAACCAGTCTTTAGCCAAGCGTAGATCTATGACCTTTATGCCAGACAACGCACCAAGTCATGCATCCAAAATTTACTAAATCCTGGTTGAAAGAAAAAAGGGATTTGTTGAAGATTCTCTTATGGACTGGCCTTCAAATAGCTGTGACTTGAATCCCATTGAGAACCTGTGGAGCATCCTCAAGAGAGATATTTATTCTAATGGAAGGCAATTCAACAGCAAGTGTGACCTCTGGGAGGCAGTTAAAGTTGCTGCAAACAACTTACCAGCCGCTAAAATTGCAAATCTAACATCAGATGTTGACAATAGGCTGCTAAGTGTTATTGAAAAGAAAAGAGCATTTGTGCAATAAATTTTAGGAGGTTCTTATTATCTTTTGTTAATATATCTTTTATTTTTAAAATAAAATGTTTTTTTTATGTTTTTCCTGTAAGAAATTGACGAATTTGTTCTAAAATCTTTTCATATTATTTTTTTACATTAGTTTTACATGTAAAAGCATCAAAATAAATAGTTGCAAATAAACTACTCACAGTCAAATTAGTCTGTTTTGGTAACTTAGTAAAATTTTTTCCAACCAAAAACAATAGTTTTCTCTATCACTAAATATCTAAGTTAATAATATTGAGTAGAATCTAAACAACATCATAATAGGACTTTTAACATTAAAGACGCAACACTTTATACCAATTCATAACTTTCATATAATCTCTAAACGCAGTTTATATGTTTGTGTACATATGAATAGGAATATATTTTTAATAACGAAGGATAATCAGCGATACATGTCAAAGTAAATAATTTCGTATATTTTCATACATATAAAAGTATATAGATATGTATATAATATCTCTCTCTCTCTACCCCCCTCTCTCTCTCTCTCTCTCTCTCTCTCTCTCTCTCTACATATATATATATATATATATATATATATATATATATATATATATATACTTGTATTTCACCCAGCGGAGTCATGTAGCTTCCCTGTGTCTTTTCTATATACATTTTCTATGGTAATTATTCTGATGAGATTATCTCTTTGGTACCTCGTCTTTACTAAGCGCATTACTAAATCGGCAGGTGGGTCTCACCATTTTACAGATAAAATTGCTAGATTTAACCGTACGTTCTATGTTAAAAGTTTTCTTCTGTCGCACATCTCACTTGTGGAACTCTCTTCCGGCTTTTTGATTTGATCTTCTAAGATTTAAATGCTATATATATATATATATATATATATATATATATATATATATATATATATATAATTACATTTATTAATTTAAAAATATGGTTCCATCGCTACACAGGAATTACCATGTTTCTAAAACAGAAACTAAAAACTTCAAATTCAATTATAATTGGATTTGTAGTTTTTACTTTTTATTTTTGAAACATGGTAATTCCTGCGTATCGATGGAGCCATATGTTTTAATTAGTAAATTTATAATATTTATCCTCTGTAGATTTGCTTTGAGCACTGTTTTGTAAAAAAAAATTAATAAGAACACCGGATTATATATCTTACTGTTCTTTCTCTTTATAATAATATATATATATATATATATATATATATATATATATATATTACACCGAAAATCATGTTAAAATCGCTGCACAAATGCATCTCATCAGACAATTGTGAATTACTGGCGTAATTTCGGTGTACTATCCTAAAATAAATAATATTGCTCTACTTTGTATTGAGCCCTCCTTTAAATTAAATGTTACGAACGTTGAAATTGTACTCTATTCGTTCTCATCTTACCCATATATATATATATATATATATATATATATATATATATATATATATATATATATAAAAGTGAACATAGAAGTCAACACTTAGAGGCAACAGTCTGTTTTCATGCTAGATGCAATCGTCAGGTTGCCTGACGATTGCATCTAGCATAAAACAGACTGCCGCCTCTAAGTGTTGACTTCTATGTTCACTTTTATATTTACACACGCTCTATCTCTGATATTGAGCACTTTATCCCATAAATATAGCACACTTTAAGACTATATTTCTTCATATATATATATATATATATATATATATATTTATATATATATATATATATATATATATATATATATATATATATATATATATATATATATGTGTGTGTGTGGATCTGTGTGTGTTTGTTATTATATATGGTTTAACATGAATTTTAATTTTTTAATCGCTATAATTTTCTACTTCTCTTTGATGGATCCTGACAGGGAGAGTCGTTAATGAACTGACAGGCAACAGAATTGAAATATGTGTGGATTACTTATATATATATATATTAGATATATATGTTTTTCTTTGTGTGAAATTATATTTTTATTCTGTAAATACAAATGTTCTTACTGACATATCAACTCCAATAGTCTTTGGTTATTTTCAGGCAATGAGAAAAAAAGAAAAGAATTACTCGAACTTCTTTCTGTAGTAATTGATATAACAGCCACTTCTTTGAGTATGCAAATACCATGAACGTCGGCATGTAAGGTTTAAAAAAGCTCTTTTCATTAGGATGCAGCTATTTAAAAAAATTAGTACTGCTTGATTGTTAGACTGAAAAGATTAAATGATACTTTCAAAAAATAAACCCACTAACATGCTTGCTGTGGAGCAGTAGTTTGAAAGTTACTACAACAGGCGATTTGGGCTCTGTATTCGAGTCAATATTTGGTAACTCATTATGAAGCGATGCTAATCTGGCTAAACTTTACTATTGTAAAGTTTCACTGCGGCCTTCTTCAATAATAATCTAACATTAGTATATATCAGTACCAAGCGTAATGTATATTATAAAACAAAAGCCGATTCTCTGTCCATCACACACTGTCTGCGTGTGACTTTACATGCGCATGCGTAATGTATAGTATGTCTGCGTTGTACGCGTGTGATTTAGATGCGCTTGCGCCATTTAATGTATACTCGTTTTTGTTTAAAATAAAACATTGGAATATTGCATACTCAATCTGCACAACCTCTATTCTGGACTGATCAATAAAATCTTACAGTTGGAAACAATAACTTTACAGAAATTATTCGGTAATAGATAAATTATTTTTTAAGGATATTTTTGAAATTTTGTAGATATACTTCTTAGATCGGGCATTGAATTAAATTACGCACACAGAAATACAAACATTATTTGGATTAAACTTTTCTTTGTATGAAAACCCTGAATTTACCTTTACGCCCAAGGGGAGAACCCCCCACCCCCAAAACAAAATATATTTTCTAATAAATACAGTAATTTAAATGTAGAAAGAATTTAGATTTGAAATTGGTCCATCTTGCTGTCAGTAAAGCAACAGGTCAGTTATGTGCCATGCGTGATACACGGTTAGGCGATACATGACTGACGAGGTAGATTTTATCCCGCAGTAGGGAGAATAAGAGGATTCATACCTTTCCCAAGGGTATTAGCACGTAAGTGAATGTAATGGATGCGACTGGAATTCGAACTCAGCTCTCTGATTCCACAATCCGGACCGCTATCCATTACCCCACCGTGCCGCCGAACTTAACGGGCTAATAAAAATAATCACAGATATATTTGAATAACTAAGGGATGAATTAATCATTATTGTTATTATTATTTGATTTCCTCTCTGGCTCTTAGATGTTTCGGCAGGGTGGTGATGATCATATTTCGTCTCCTACCCTCAGCTTTGCGACACAACACTTTCCATGGAACATTAGGTGTTCCATACAGTGCTTCTTCATGCGTACTCCCTGTAGTAAGGATAGAACCAGTGAATAAACTTATACCAAAGCTTTATTACACTTTACTCTGCCTACTCGTCTACTGACGGATGTCACAGAGTGATTTTTATAAACCCTACATATTAAGGGGAGGTAACTGATGATTTATCAGTACACTCCCAATGATTTCCGGTAACCACCACGTTGTCCTTCGAGGCAGAAAAATTCCTGAGATTAGTTCCGAGTGCACCAACCACAAAAGGGGAAACGGGGGCTGCTGCTTGGTATATTTCTATGATTTGCCTTGCCAAGTCTTGGTACCTCTATATTTTCGCCTGCTCCGCTATCAGGATGTTCTTATCCTAAGTTACTGCAAAATCTGTCAGGATCTATTCATGGCATCTCCTGTGCACAAGTTTGATATCAGGGCGATTGCTATCCAAGCGCTTGTCAATCAAGATGGTCGTATTCTCACATGAGTTTGACTTGCGCATTATCATTATTGTTATAAAATTGATCATTTTTCATATTTGCATGTCTGTCAACTTAATCTTCTTTTATGTGCCATGTTCCTTCATGACATTGGCGATCATTGCTCTCCACAACACCCTATCCTTTGTCGATCTGTTTGTCCCATTACTAACCCTCCCAGTCCATATCCTGCCATCCATTTGTACGAGATCGCTAGGTTGATTACTTATCGTTGCCCCTGTCTATTTTTACTGTGTGTGCTAAATTCTCCAAACCCCTTTTCCTCGTTATGTGTCCCAGAAATTTCAACTGTCTCTTTCTAATACTAAACACAAGTGCACTTTTTGCTTCCATTTTCTTCAAACCTTCCTCGTTGCTCACATCTTCCGCCCATGGTATTCTCAGTATCCTCCTGTAGAACCACCTCTCTGTTGCCTTAAGTTTCCGCTTCATGTGTAAGGAAGTGTTTACTGCTATATAATAGAATTTATATTACATAACAATTCAGTACACTTTTCTTTGTTTCTAACGAACCCTTCCCATTTCTTAATACTTTGTTTAAATTTTGGAAGGCATCTTTCGTTATTCCAATGCGCCTTTCGATTTCTGGGTCACATATTCTGTCGTCTGTTAAAATATTTCCCAAACAGTAAAATTTTTGTGATTGCTTGATATTAATATCTACAATCCGTCGCTCGGATCCTGGACTTTTCCATTTTCTAACGACCATACAGTTTGTCTTTTACAATTGGTGGTTAGTCTTCCCCCCCTCTTTCCTTTACTACTTTGTCAAAGAAATCCTGCTGTTTTTTTTCTGTCTGTCATAAACACGGTGTAATCTGTGTATCTGATGTTGTTAAGATTGTGCCCATTAATAATAAATTCTGTAGGATTCTAGTTCTCTTATGTTAGGCTTATTTCATCTACTAAATTGCTATTAGTATTATTATTATTATTATTATTTTAGTAGTAGTAGTAGTAGTAGTAGTAGTAGAGCCCTATTTCATCTACTAAATTGTTATTATTATTATTATTATTATTATTATTATTATTATTATTAGGTTAGCTTTATTCCATCTACTAAATTAGTTATTTTTATCATTATCATTATTATTATTAGGATAGCTTTAATTCATCTACTAGGCCATTATTATTAGAATAGCTTTATTCCATCTATTCAATAATTATTATTATAAAGATAGCCTTATTTCATCGACTAAATTATTATTATTATTCGAATAGCCTAATTTTATCTACTAAATTGTTACTATCATTATTTTTATTATTATTAGGATAAACTTATTTCATCTACTAAATTTTTATGATTGTTAGGATAGCCTTGTTTCATCTACCAAATTCTTATTATTACTATTAGTAGTAGTAGTATAACCTTATTCCATCTACTAAATTGGAATTGTTATTATTAGGATAACCTTCATCCATTTTCTAAATTATTATTATTATTATTATTATTATTATTATTATTATTATTATTCGGATAGCCTTATTCCATATAAAAAAAGTTTTTTCCTTTGATTTCTGGCATTTACACATTTCTTTTCGGGTCCCGCCCAGGGACCTAAGGTTAGAAATGGCATCATGACACTTTCCACTGACAAAAAAAAATTCATAGATAAAGCCCTTCGTAAAATATAGGCTGTACTCGTGAGAACCATTTTTGTATCTCTTTGAGGCATGGAATTCCAGGAATCCCTTCAATTAGTCTAATGGAATCTTTCCCAACAAATCCTAGGACTCCACCTACAACAGGGATTGTTGATGTTCCCATGTACCACATTTTTAAGATTTTTTTTTCAAGGTCCTTGTATTTTGACATAATATCTTCAAAGATACATTGCAGTCTGCAGGGACTGCCATATCAATAAGGAGGCACTTTTTTTGTTTGTGGTCTCTAATAACAATGTCTGGGCGGTCAGTGTGTCTTGTGTAGTCCCATAGAATTATAACAGGTCCTACTCCGTAACTGGGTTTGGGTGGTGTTCATACCAGTTTCTTTCAGTTTCCTTCCCGTAGAAGTTGCAGATTTTCTAGTGCAGATATTGGCCTACTCTGTCATGACGGGTTTTATACTCAGTGGGTGCCAATATCGTGCAACCTGATACAAGATGATAAATTGTTTCTGGATATTTATCACCGAATCTGCATTTTGGGCTAACACAATATTTTAGTATATGTGTTTGATAATTTCTAGTTAACAAGCATTGGTCCTGTGCAGCAAGGGTAAAACCTTCAGTTTAAGCTTTCAACCCTGCACTACGTAGCCACTGATGGGTACGGGTTTTTTCTACGTCAGCTTGTTTGGTACGGGCAGAGTATTGGCCATGAAACGGTTTATCTTGTCATTGTTTCTGTATCTGGTCGATTGCATTTGTCTTTGCTTTCTTTTTTAAGTATTTTTCAGCTTCAGTCGATGTATTGTGCTTTACTTGTATTTCTGTGTCCATTTGAAACTCCATTTTGAACTTGTTGGCTTCGTTTATTATGGAATAAAGACGCTTACTACTTTCATGTTTTTTACACATATCATCATCCAGTCTTCTGTAGTTTTCAAGTATCTTTGGAGGCCAATTGTTGTAGTTTTGTAGGACAGTTCTAGTTGAACTAATCCTCTGCCTCCTTCGGATCTGGGCACATAAAGACGATCATCATCAGCTTTGGGATGATGCATGCGGTAGCAAGTGAGAAGCTTTCTTTTTTTTTTTTGGCGTCTATTCGCTTAATTTCAGCTATGGTCCAGTTAAGGACATTAATGCTGTATTGCACCACAGGGACAGCCAAGGTGTTTATGGCTGATATTCTTTTTTTGAGTTTAGCTCGGTATTTAGCACCAGACGTACACGCCTGTAGTACTCCTTTCTTACCTTCTCCTTTATTATCATTATTATTATCATTATTATTATTATTTATTTGGATAGCTTCATTTCATCTACTAAGATAATTATTCTGAACTGCTTTGGTAGACGTAGTTGCTTATAATTTAAGCCATTTTACTGGAAAGATTATGATGATAACGACCGCGAAATCAATTACAAATAATGTCGTGACTATTTTTCTTCCATTACGTCAAAAATCAATAAACAGAACGTCTTTGTCGTCAGTAAAAACCACGCGATTTATTCAACTTGAAAAAAAAGACGGGTGTGAAAATTCTTTGAAATAATCTTTTAATACCATTCAGTATGCCGATTGTTTTATGATCTAACTTAAGCATATTTTTCACTTATTGCATTTATTCATTGAATGATCGCATAAATAGCAGCTTCTGGTTTACACTGGAGAGTCAGTGTTGTCAGCAAGCTTCCTCATACGCCAGCAATGTTATTATTATTTCAAAGGATTTCAATAATGTTGTTGTCTAGACGATCTCGATACTTACACTGATTTCCACTTCTTTCACTCTTTTTCTTCGTCGTCGTTCCCAGTGCTCCAATAACTAATGACATGGCTGTTACTTTCCTATAACACAACTTCTACAGTTCTCTGGTAAGGTCGAAATAATATTTACATTTTCACTTTCTTTTATATTTGGTCTGGTGGCTACTGGCACCGCAAATTCCATTATTTGGTACATTCTATCTCTTCTTGCTTGCGATTACAAGCTCTGGTTTTTTTATTAATTGATTTGTTTGGATCTGTAAATCACATAATATTTTATGTGTTACATTTTCTTCGACATAATTATTAGTCTGTATGATCTAAGTGCAGTCTATTGAACAGTTCATGTTTATTATTATTATTATTATTATTATTATTATTATTATTATTATTATAGTTCCTTTGATTTCTGGTGTGTACACATTTCTTTCCGGGTCCCACCCAGAGACCTAAGGTTAGAAATGGCATCATGACATTTTCCACTGACCAATTAAAAAAAACACAAAAATATTTTACATAGATAAAGCCCTTCGTAAGGTATAGGCTGTACTCGTGTGAGAACAATTTATTGTATTTTTTAAGGCATGGACTTCCAGAAATCACTTCAATTAGTCTAATAGAATCTTTTCCAACCAATCCGAGGGCTCCAACTACAACAGGGATTGTTGATGTTCATATGTGCCACATGTTTGAGATTTTTATTTCAAGGTCCTTGTATTTTGATAGATTTTTGAAGATCTTCACAGATACATTGCAGTCTGCAGGGACTGCCATATAAATAAAGAGGCACTTTTTTTGTTTGTGGTCTCTAATAACAATGTATGGGCGGTTAGCTTTGATTGTTCTACCTGTATGTATTGTGTAGTCCCATAAAATTGTAACAGGTCCTATCTCCATAACCGGGTATGGGTGATGTTCATACCAATTTCCTTCAGCTTCCTTTAGTTGCAAATTTTGCAGATATTGGCCAACTCTGTCGTGCCGGGTTTTATATTCAGTGGGTGCCAATATCGTGCAACCTGATACAAGATGATCAATTGTTTCTGGATATTTATCACAGAATCTGCATTTTGGGCTAACACAATATTTTAGTATGTGTGCTTAATAATTTCTAATTAACAAGCATTGGTCCTATGCAGCGAGGATAAACCCCTCAGTTTCAGCTTTTAACCCTGCACTACGGACCCACTGATGGGTACTGGTTTTGTCTACATCAGTTTGTTTGGTACGGGCAGATTATTGGCCATGAAGCGATTTATCTTGCCACTGTTTCTGTATCTGGTCGGTTGCATTTGTCTTTGCTCTCTTTTTTAAGTACTTTGCAGCTTCAATCGGTGTATTGTGCTTTACTTGTATTTCTGCACCTATTTGAAACTTCATTTTGAACTTGTTGGCTTCCTTTATTATGGAATAAAGACGCTTACTACTTTCATGTTCTTTGACACATATCATCATCCAGTCTTCTGTAGTTTCCAGGTATCTTTGAAGGTCAATTGTTGTAATTTTTTAGTACAGTTCTAGTTGAACTATTCCTCTGCTTCCTTTGGATCTGGGCACATTCAGACGGTCAACATCAGCTTTGGTATGATGCATGCGGTAGCAAGTGAGAAGCTTTCTCGTTTTGGCGTCCATTCGCTTAATTTCGGCTATGTTCCAATTAAGGATGTTAAAGCTGTATTGCACCACAGGGACAGCCAAGGTGTTTATGGCTGATATTCTGTTTTTTGAGTTCAGCTCGGTATTTAGTGCCAGACGCACACGCCTGTAGTACTCCTTACTTACCTTCTCCTTCATTTGGGGGTGTTGTATACCATCTCCTTCGCTAATGCCTAGGTACTTATAGGCTTCATCTTGTTCCAGTTCCCTAATCTTAGTGACAAAGTCTAAATCTATTAAGGGTGTTTCTGTAATTCTCCTTTTTTTCAATATTACTTTTTCACATCTATCTAATCCGAAGTCCATACCTATGTCCTCATTGAAACATTTTACAATATTGAGGATGCCCTTCAACTCATTGTCGTCTTTGGCAAAGATTTTGAGATCATCCATGTAGAGTAGGTGATTGAATACTTTCTTATTTAGTTTGTAACCATAGGTACTGTTGTTTACTCCATGCGTAAGGGGGATTAAGGACAAACAAAATAGAAGAGGTGACACAGAACCTCCTTGAAAGATTCCACGTCGGATATTCAGACTGTTGGAGATGTCAGTACCTCTGGTGTGATTTAAGTATAGTGTGGTGTTCCACATTCCCATGCTATGCTTAAGGAAATTTACTACCACGGGGGAAACTTTGTACATTTCCAAAGTCTTAATGATTCAAGAGTGTGGCATACTATCAAAGGCTTTAAGATAATCAATCCACGCTGTGCTAAGATTTCTACGTCGTCTCCTGCAATTTTCCAGGATCATTTTATTCATCAGTAGTTGATCTTTGCAACCAAATAAACCTCTCCTGCATCCCTTCAGTTCCAGTAGAAGAACGTTGTTTGCTTCGAAAAAGCAGTCTCGTCAGGATAGACGTGATCAACTTATAAGTCTTGGAGAAACATATTATTGGCCTATAATTTTTCGGATCATCTGTTTCACTCATTTTTGGCATGAGATATGTAATACCTTCTGTGATCCATTCCAGGATTTCATTGGGATTATTGTTATTATTTCTTTTGATTTCTGTTCTGTATAAATTTCTTTTCGGGTCCCAATCAGAGACCTAAGGTCAGAAATTGCTTCATGACATTTTTCCACTGATTATTTTTGTAAAAAAAAAAAAAAAAAACCTAAAATCACACACATTTTACATAGATAAAGCTCTTCGTAGTGTGTGAACTGTACTTGTGAGGACAATCTTTTGTATTTCTTAGGGCATCGGCTACCAAGAATCCCTTCAATGAGTCTAATTGAATCTTTTCCAATAAGTCCGAGGGATCCAACTACAAATGGAATTATTAATGCCTTCATGTGCCACATTTTTTAGATTTCCACTTCAAGATCCTTGTATTTTGATAATTTTTTTGAAAATCTTCACAGATACATTGCAATCTGCATGGACTACCATATCAATAAGAAAACATATTCTGTTTTTGTGGCCTTTGATTACGATGTATGAGCGATTATTGTGAATAATAATAATTATTATTATTATTATTATTGAGTAAGAGAGAAGTACGTCAATACAGTGATGCTAGAATACAAATATACTAAACTCAATATACCCATCATGACAACCAGTATATAAGCGTATACCAAGCAAACACATCACAGCCAAATGTGCGCGATATAGGGACAGGTTTTCATAAAAGAAGTTCATAACCGTGCAGATGGGGTCAGGGTTAGAAATGCCCCCAGCTCAGTTAATCCAGTTCGCTCACTTCTAGATATGACTCCCAAGTTGTCTCATCCATGAAATGAAAAATACTCTAATACCTGGATATGATGTTTCTCCACAACTCCCATTCGTGAACAAAGACGCGCAGTGCGCCAGAAACTAGGGACATGTCCAGTTAATTAAAGTTCGGTATCTGACAAGTACATTTGTATTTATTGTAGCCCATCTTAATTCACAAATGTAAAACAAGTTCATGTTAACACCGCCAATCAGTTAAGATCAGAAGCCATTGGTTCCAATCGAAGTAGGAATGACTACAAATGTATCCCTCTCTCCAGATTTATAGACAAAGCATAGAGATGCATGCTGGGATTTCTTCCTAGCCAATAAAATAGGCCACTTCTCGGTTTCATCCGCCATATTTCTCTTCTTTCTTGTCTTGAAGTCAGAACGCTGTGATCAGTTGCCTACGTCCCTTTTGTGTGTTAACATCATTCTTACTTTGTGAAGTTTTTGCCTTATTACTGTTGCTTTGCCTTATTACTGTTGTTTTGCCTTATTACTGTTGTTTTGCCTACCTTTGTTTTGCATATATATTGTTTGCTTAGTGTTATTTTTGCTCTGCTCTTTTCTTTCTTTTGTTATTGATTATGACAATCACTGTTAATTCCGTCTGTTGTGTATTTCTGCCAAATACACTAAACCATGGCCAATTAATTTATAGCCATACCTGGTTTTTGATTGTTATTATTATTATTATTATTAAGTGGGAGAGCAATATGACAACACTGTGACGGGCGGGGGGTATAGCACTACGTCAGTAAAGTTACGTTGTCCCTAGGAGGAATGCATAACTGGTTATGGTCAGGAGCAAGTGACATGAAAATCTTTGATAATGAACAGGATATATTCTGTAGCCATTCTTAATTCACCAAGACAAAACATGTTAACATACCCTGGTCCCAAGCTATGAGAGTCATGCCTAGTTCAGTATCAGGGTATTCTTATTATTATTATTAGTAGTAGTAGTAGTAGTAGTAGTAGTAGAAGTAGTAGTAGTAGTAGTAGTACTGGACATATCATCTTGTGACTTTCACAGCAGATGAAATGAGAGTACGTCTCCTCAGTACTTCAATATTTACGCCATTTCTATATTTTAGCTGATTTCAGTAATTCTCTCATGTTGGTAATTTAAATTCTTTTTTTCGCAATTGCAATTCTTTCAATTATTTTATAAAATGTTTTCGGAACTGTTCCAAATGTGCCAAGAATAATGGAGACGGCTATCACCTATTGTTGTTATTTGCTGTTGTTGTTATTTGCCGTTGTTGTTATTATTGTTGCCCTCATTGTATATGAACCTTGATACCAGTGTCATTATTATCTCATTCATTTCTATGTTCACGTCAGATATCTAGTGGGTCTCTTCTTTTACGTGCCGTGTCCCTTCAGGGCGTGAGCGACCATGGCTCGTCACAATATCCTGTTCCTTGTAGCTCTAAGCAATCTCTGACTTTTAAGCACACCACCCCGTTCTCGTTCTATCATCCATTTACACAAACTCGTAATGACTTGGCATCCAATCTTCAGTCATTTTCCCACCGCCGTAATGTATCATCCCTGTGCTTTTCTATAAATACTTTTATGCCAATTGTTCTGATGGGCTTTCTTCTATTGTAACTATACTTTATGAATTTAAGCGCAGTACTAGATTGGCGGCAAGGTCTCATCATTTTACAGTTGATATAACCGTAAGTCCTATTCTAACAGATTCTTCTCTCGCACTTCTAGCATGTGGAAATCTGTTCCGGGTGTATGTTTTCCGGTCAACTTTGATCTTCAAAATTTAAATCATCAATTTCATTATTAATTTCATCAGCATGGCTGATTCTAACCTCCATGAGAGTGACTCATTGCGCTTTCTCGTGCCTACATTTTCGGTTGACATGATGTGAAAAGATTATATTGAATCCATTGCTAGGATTACTGCCAAGAAAGTTCGTTCACTGTGTCATGTTAGAACGATTTTCTCCGCTGAATCTATCTTGCAGATTTACAAGACTACCATTTGTTCATGCTTTAAATATTGCTGCCACATATCGTCCGGTGCTTCTGCTCTATATTTAGAGATTTTTGATAAAGTAGAATCAGCAATATCATTGTCCCTAACCTGGCATCTCAGCTTTCATGGCAACTACTTGGATGAACTCTTCTCTACGGTACTCGGCCCCGTGTCTAGTTATTTGGTCGAACTCTCTGCCTTCGGGCAGAGAAGAACCCGGACGAGTCTCGTTCGAAGTGGTAGACTATCCCTGGACCCGTTCTTACGGGTTCCAATAGGGAATATTTTTGGCCGGAAAACCCACATTAAACCCGGCCTTGTGCCACATGTAACCCTTGTGGGGGGGGCTAAATATTACTCTTCTCTACGGTACCTAGACTTAATAAATTTAAGCGAGTACTAGATTGGCGGCAAGGCATCATCATTTTACAGTTGAAATGGCTATATATAACCGTAAGTTCTATGCTAACAGTTTCTTCTCTCGCACTTCTCGTTTGCGCAGTCTACTTTCATCTTCAAAATTTTAAGTGCAATCTCCATCGTTATCTTCTCTCTTCTTAATTCTTGTTCTTTTATTGTTCTCTCTCCTTAATAGATTTTTTTCTCATATTCACTCACACTCAGTAACCCTTTTCGTCTTAGTGGCCTTATGGTTTTGCTTGAGTTGAAATGATTAAAAAATATATAAGTTATTCGCTGTTTCCCTCTGCCCCTTCTGCCTTCGTTATGTTCTGTGAGTGTTTAATTCTCCAGGCCCTTTTTCCATATTATATGCGCCATAAATTTCAACTGTCTCAGATTCTAAGCAGTAATATAATTTTCGTTCCTATTTTCGCTAAAACTTCTTCGTTGCTCACATGTTCTGTCCATAGTATCCTCAGTATCTTTCTGTAGAGACATATCTCTGTTGATTCGAGTCTTTTGATCATCTGTGACACAAATTTCAAATTCATCAAATATCGATTCTATCGCGTTGGTATCATGCCAAGTGTTCCAATTATTATGGGTACAATCCTAAATTTTATGCTTCACGGTCTCCTCAGTTGCATTGTTTTTTTGTGTTTTTTTTGTTTGTTTTTTTCCTATTATCTCGCTTTCTTTCACCTTTGCCCGTGACTCAACACTAAAGCAATATCTACAATTTGTCCGTTTTTGTTTTCTTTATTTACCACTGATCACATCTTCAGAATGAGGTGGTCAGTCCAGATTTCAAATTTCCAGGGTATCTTATACTTTGGATTTTCTCAAACAGTTTCCCGTGATATCATCTGCATAAATTTTCGAAATCATTTACACAAGTCCCACTAAGAGAGAGAGCAGCATGCCAACAAAGTGACGCAGGAATATATATATATATATATATATATATATATATATATATATATATATATATATATATATATATACCAAACCCGAGCATCGCAGCCAATGCTGACGGGTTCTGATAAAAGTAGCACATTACGTTGCAGGTGGGACCCAGTTAGGTCGACTAACACAGCCGATTAAATTTGTTCTCCTTGACTGCCTCATTGTTCAAACTTAAACAACCCTCACAACACACGGTCATAATGCTAAAAAATGCACATTGCGTCAGCGTCTAGGAGACTTACACTGCTGGTTAAGGTACAACATGTGATAAGCAAATCTATTATTATTATTAATAGTATTAGTAGTAGTAGTAGAAGTTGTATTATGTAGTAGTAATTTTCTTATTTTTATTGTTGTTATCGATGTTTTTGGCATCTAATTATCGTTAGGAGGCACTGTAGAGAGCCGAATTCGAATTTCAATCGAGTTCATTACATTCACGTACTAATACTCTCGGTAAAGGTAAAATGCATTTCTCCTCCCCCCTCCTAAGTGAAATGGGTCCTATAGCCTTGGGTGGCAACAAATTTAGGAGAAGGAAACTCTGAATTCAAACCACCTGATGCCTTGTAAGAAGAAGGTAACTACAAAAACAAATCCACCTCTGAGAAGAGGAACGATGTAACCTCAACATACCCGATGCAAAATGAACCATTGCACTATTCGGCCTAAAATGTCGCCAAGAACGATAATGAGATGGCGGGGAGTGGTGAATAAATGGTGAATAATGAATTAACATAATCATTACTTTTATTTGGTTATTAATTATTACTTATAATGTTATTTGAATATCATCTAGTATAGTACCCATTAAAATAAGTATTAGTGCGCTCTTCCTTGGATAAACACTTTGTTCATCAACATCTAGTACTTCTGCAGAGGACCAAAATATATTCCTTCGGGTTAGGATCAACGTATTACCTGTGCGCTCTGCCTCACACTATTTGCAGGTTAATTTTACTATGAATACGTCATTCTTTTACTTATCTCCAGGTTGGACGTTTGAATCAGAGCAGGATTCACTTGTTAATTTTATATATCTGTTTGCTTGAGCGCGGCAAAAGTAAAAGAAACACAAAGAATAAGTTTATTATCATCTATATTGATTATTATTATTATTATTATTATTATTATTATTATTATTATTATTATTATTATTATTATAGGTATTGATTAAATTTAGCTGAACTGAATACAAGAGTATGAGATACCCACTGAGGATCAAACACACTGAACAGTAATAAAGGCCTGCTATCCTACTCCACGCCAAGGCAGGCCTCAAATATTGTTATATTTTTATTACTAAATCCTTATTATTGTTCAAGATCACGATCACGAGATCCATAGCCCCTGAGGGTCGTAGGGGCACTACACGTACTGCTGTCATAGCAGCAATGGTGTTTATTGGGCAAAATCGCCTGCCGGAACCCAAATCCCTCAAGGCTGGTTTTGAATTCATAATTTTTCCTTCTCCTAGATCGGTTACCACCCAAGGCTATAGGACCCAGTCTCTCGTGCTATTTAATGCTGGAAGGAGAAGTGATGGATTCATACGTTTCCCAAGACTGGAATTCGAAGCGATCCTCCGATTCCTCAATCCATTTTTCTACAGTGCCTATATTCAACATTATTGTTATTAAATTTATTAATAAACAGGTATATTTTCGAATATTGAATTTATGTAGTATTTATAAGTTCTATTCTAGTAACTTCTTCTCTCCCACTTCTCAACTGTAAACTCACTTCCGGCTTTCTGCTTTCCCGTCAATTACGATCTTCAAAAAATTAAATGTAACATCAGCCGCCATCTTGTTTTTTTAAGTTCTCTTTTTCATTGTCCTTTCTCTACACTAACGTTCTCTCATTTTTCTTTCACTCTCACTAACCTCTTACGTCATAGTGACTATATCACAATCCTTGGGGTGAAATGATTACAAAAAATACAAATTAATAATAATAAAAAAAATCCTTATTTTTTATACGTAACTTAATCCGTGTGGTTCACCGCTTACAAACGAGGATATGCTGAAAAGTTCTCGCCTCGATTCATTTCCCCAAATCATATCAGAATTTTTGCGGGGAAAAAGTTTCTTCTTTGGATAGGGTAACTTTCCAGCGTATATTTTTATGCATGCACATACACATATGTTGATTTTCTAAACATAGCTTAGATGTAGCACAAAGACGAACATATCGGGCACCCAGTGCGGATCAAACTCACTACTCAGTCATAATTTGTTTAGCAAGACAAGATTGCTAACCATTACACCACGTCGAAGTTCGCAGCATACGTACATATATATATATGTATACATATATAAATGTATACATATATATTTATATATATATATGTATATGTATATACATATATATATACATACATATGTCTGTGTGTGTGTGTGTGTGTGTGTGTGTGTGTGTGTATATATATATATATATATATATATATATATATATATATATATATATATATAATGCCTAAATATCAATATCCGAGGGTAATTCAAACATTATCCGCACTCTTATCTAAAGATATGTCATGGCGAATATGCAGGTAACTTTTGACTTAACACCGTATATTTAAATAAACATGCACCCAGAGTGAAGGTATTTATCCTTTCTTTCACTCGAACAGGATCTGACACAAGGCCGTTTTTAAAATAGGAATCACGCAAGATGCCTCAAGCAGTAGGGACTATCTATCTATCTAATCTAATCTAATTTTGTTCACATCTATCTTATTCTCTTTGTGAATTCAGTGAGTTGCGAGAAGAGTGTTCCTTGCATCGGTTTGATCCTCCAGCAGCCATTCTGGTAGCCACCTTTACCCTGGATCCTTGCAGAAGAGGGTTTTTTTATTATAACAAATAGACTCTATTACCAGGAAACATTCAGAGATTTTACTAGCACTAGGTATAACGTTAACTTCGTTGTTTTTTCTTTAAATCTCCAGACAAAGGCGGAGCTGTCTGAAGTCGAGACAATTTATTATAGTAAATTTGATATGATAGCCCTCCTCCGAGATACTGCATAGCTTTCTGGTCTAAAGGACTAAGCATCAATTGCAAGAAAATAGAATGCATGGTTGTTAGCAAAAAAAAAACAGCCCAACATGCAAATTACAAATTGGAGATACCAAAATCAAACTAGTACAACAATTTAAATACTGGACGGAATGTACCACACTGAAATCCGAAGGCGCATTGGGATAGCGAAAGATGCCTTCCAAAAGGTAAGGAAAGCATTAAGAAACAGGAAAATTTCGTTAGAAACAAAGAAGAGTACGAAACAGTTACGTGATATCAGTCCGCCGATATGACAGCGAATGAATCTCCTCACCGATGAAAAAGAGACTCGAAGAATCGGATATGTGGTTCTACAGAAGAATGCTGAGAATACCATGGACCGAACATGTGAGCAAAGATGAAGTTTTCGAGGAAAGGAAAACAAAAAGGACAATTATACTTAACATCAAGAAGAGACAGTTGAAATTTCTAGGGCACATAATGAGAAAAGAGGGCTTGGAAAGCCTGATACTCACAAGACAGATTGAAAGCAAGAGTGACAAAGGAGAACAACGCTTAACCTACCTCGCCAGCTTAAGTAAATAGATGACGGAACAAGGCTTAGGAGAGATGACAAAAAGACTAAATTTGTTAAGAGCTACAAATGACAGGAAATTTGGGGGATCAATGATCCGGAAATTTTTGTTTATTTTTTTTTCAAGGAATTTCAGTTCTATATAATTCCAATTTAACTCTCTGTTAAGTAGGTGTATATTTATGTACTAACCGACTAAAAGGTTGAATTGTTTCTCAAAATTATGCCATATATTAAAACCCTGCACTGGAAGCATTCAAAACCGCTCTTTGGATTTGGTACATTAATGTTGGCACCAGAGTGAAATGAACAACTGGTTTATGCTAACAATTTTGATTTTTGTGTTGTTTACAAATAAAAGGCGGCTTTACTGGTAGTATAACGGTTAGGAAATCTACTATTGTTTACCCAAGAGCCTCTTAAGGTAGAGGATTGGATAATGATGTTGTTGTGAGGGGAGGGAGCAAGTGGGGCATGTTACAATGATACGTAGGATAGATAACGTTTGACCCTAGACTTGAAGATGTTAAAATTGTAATGATCGGAACGCATGCCCTCGGGAGTCCATTCCACAATGCAACAGTTCTGGGAAAGAAGTTTTCAGGGTGAAACTTCCTCCTTACTAATGGAATACGAAGGGAATGAAGATGGGTTGACTCGGTGTTTTTGTGTTGCTTCACGGGATGAATCGGTGTCATCATTGAAACATGTCAAAATAGAAGTTTTTCCAAATTTTCTTACATAATATATATTTCCGCGTATAAGGCGGCATTTAAATCTTGAAAATTTTTCCCTCAAAATAGGGTCGTCTAATACAACAGTTACAAAAAAGTAACTCGAATCTAACGTATATCGGCACTGGTATGTACTTGCGCCATGGAAGGTGGAAGGCTAACAACTGCCTCGGTATGGTAACTGATGATGTAATTATTTCTAGTTGAAACAATTATAATACTGTATTACAGTTATAAATGTAATAAAACTGCTTTTACTTTTTGATTTCACCTTAAAAAGCAAATACAAGAGACGATTACACAACAATTTGCAAAAGTTCCGCTGAGCAATACGAACAAACAACATAACATAAACAAATCTTTCGTTCTTGATTTGTAGAGCTATGTCCGCGTTCACACCAATCATTATTTCTTATAGTTTTAAATAACAACATTTAGGATAACATACAATCTATATTTCTAATGAAAATTCATTATCATTGTGGTGTTAAATAGCAACAACATTTAGTATAACATTCAAGGTTTATTTTTCAATAGCATACATTATAGGGTATTTTATTTTTGCGTTGTTTAGCAACAAGACATTTAAGATGCCATAAAATCTTTATTTCTCATTACAGAATAAAAATATAAAATACCCACATATATTATTCAAACCTTTCGAAATTACGTTGATGATCGCCATCTGATGCAAAGAGCTCATCATAAACATCGTCATTTGCAGTTTCGTCATATGGCTCCCTGTCAGTCGTATTATACTACGGATATTATATAAAACCATGAAAATGTATCTAGATTTTGGGACTCGTCTTATCTATAGGTCGCCTTAGACGTGGAAATATACGGCATTTACCATTCGGTCTTATTCTCATTCTTAAAGCTGTATCGAATTAATTAAACAAATGAAAAAATAATATGTTCACAGGATTAATTTTAATTATTATCAATATAAACATTAGAAAATGATTCAAGTGTTTCTCTTATGGTCAGATCTATGTAGCTATGTCCAGAGTAAGAACTATGTCAAGAGTAGCATAATAATAAAAAGATCATAATAAGAGACCATAATAACAAAATCGCTGTTGAGCAATGGAGAGCGGCTCGGATTGAGGAATCGGAGAGCCGAGTTCGCTTTTCAGTCGAATTCATTGCATTCACTTACGTGCTAGTACCCTTGAGAAAGGTACGATTTCATATCCCCCCCCATACACACACCCTAATCTATGGATAAATAGCAAAAGAGTTTGGGTCCTATAGCCTTGGGTGGCAACCGATCTAGAATTCAAAACTACCCTGGAGAGGGCTGGGCTACGTCAGGTTATTTTGCCCAGGAAACATCACCGCTACTGCGGCTGCAGTATATGTAGTACCCTACGACCCCCAGAGGTTACAGGTCCCATGATCTTGAATAGCAAAAATATATCTATTTTCTATATAAATGTCTTGCTGAAAATGTTGTTTATAGAGACATTTTAGGGAGATAAGCGAACTTCTATAACTATTCTCTGTTTGCATGACGGGTATTTGGCGAGTAAATAAAAGTTTGTAGAAGATATAGAAAGTGCAAAATGAACTGAAATTTTAGACAATGAAATACACATCTTCAAAGCTTTTGTGATTTCTTTTTTGTTTGGTGATTGTCGAACAGTTAATGGTTTTCATTAAGAGTATTTTCACAACCGACAACCATTATATTTGTCTAAATGCGAATTACGAGTCGAATTAGAAAATTACTTTTGTTTCCGTTCATTACAATGATTAATCTAATTTTTCAATGAGATTAATTTAATTTTTCAATGGGATTAATGGATTAAATTAGTTTTTGAGTGGTTTTAATTATTGTGATTTACTAAGCTTAATTTATTGCGGCACAAAGTCAAAAGACGGAAAACGTCTATTTTGTACTAATCTTCCAAGTGCCAACATTCGAATCTCCTTGGGTTCGAACTCCAACAATTGAATCTAATGAAAATCAAGAAGTTACAAGGCAGGGTCAGTTTTCAGTTATTGAGTTACGCTACTTTATATATATAAGCTACTGAATCTCTAGACTTATTATTGATATTAATTAGTCTTAACTAATGATGCGATGGAAATAGGAGAGGAAGATTGTATTGTGCCACTTTTCTAAAAAGTGATGATAGCCTGCTTCGAAAATCACAGTTCAGAAGCTTGGCTTTAATTAGGTTCGAACACTGACCTCTGACCTCACTGGGAAACACAACTATTTTAGATACGAAGCATATCACAGTTGTTTTATTTGTTTATTGTAGTTATACAACCCAGTTTATTTATGCAACAACTCCATGATTTACAAGGCTTATTATTGAGATTTGTATGTTGAAGATTTAGAATGAATAAAGACCATGGAATTCCGTCGCATTTTAGTTATCATTATATATATATATATATATATATATATATATATATATATATATATATATATATATATATATATATATATATATAATTGTATATTTCGCCAGCAATCCGTCTTTTATGCATAAAAAAATTGTCAGTCGTTTTTAATGAAACTTGCATATATATATATATATATATATATTGTTGTTGTTATATATATATATATATATATATTGTTGTTATTATTATTATTATTATTATTATTGTTATTATTATTATTATTATTATTATTATTATTATTATTATATAAAAATTAAGCACTACTTATCCAGGCCTGCGTATGACGATAAACTACATCTGGCAGCAATGCCTCTGATCGGGAGATTGGGAGTTTGAGGAGCGTGGAACAATACATTTTATCTGTAGTTGAAGGCATACAATTGCGTTCAAAATATATTTAGTTGAAACCATAAACTTAAACTTTCGCGACGTTTCTAGACAAGACCCTAACGAACGAAACAACGCGAAACTTTAAGCCGCTCTTTGATAAGTATTGTGAACCTTTTCTATCTTTTATAACAATAATTATTTCTTTAGATATCTATCGAGCACATTATTGAATTTATTATTGCTCACCCTGACATACATTAAATTACATAATTTTACTTATATCAATTATTATTATTATTATTATTATATCAATTATTATTATTATTATTATAAAAAGAATTTGTTCTAGTTCTGTTACAGTGCATCATCCACTGACTTCACGAAGCTGCTTCGTGGCTGAAGTAGTTAGTTTTTCCTTATACCACAGTCAGAATTTCAAAAGCTACACTGTCTTCCTACCTCATATTTACTCTATCTATTTGCAATAAGCTGAGTAAATATCAAGATACATAATGTACTTCAATTTTCAATAAGATTAACCCGTTGATTATTCTCAGGTCTATTGCGTTCGATCCTAACAAAATGCCTCATAAAGTATCGTTTTGGCAAGACAAGGTTAAGTAAATGACTGGAAAGTTCTGACGTGGAGTAATGATTAGGAAGCTACTAGTGTAGAGAATTCGAAACTCGCAGGGTGCTAAACTGGATACTAAATTAAGTTTATATTAGAAACGATAATTATATTAGAATAATATAACCAACATGTAGAGAAAATATGAAGTAAATACAATGTAAAGAATACAAGACATATATAGTATGCAAATTATGTAATAATTAATTATAGTAGAGTATGGAAGTAGAATTTACATTATATTTTAAAGGTTTGCAATATTGAGGGATGTAAAAAAGCAAATATCAGTAGACAAGAACAATATTTTTATAATCTTTCATAGCAGGATTATTGATGCAATCCATACATAAAAAAAACTTTCATTTTTGACAGGTATAATCTACACACACACACACACACGAACACGTGTGTGTCTGTAAGTGTGTGTGTGTGTATTTGGGGCAGCACCCCTTCTTTCTTTTAAACATCTTTCATTAAATATATATAATCATGAGAAAACATTTTAATAATATTAAGGACTTATATTATTATTTTCAAAGGTATGGGTAAATAAGCAGACACACACTCACGCACACACACATATATATACATACATAATTATATATATATATATATATATATATATATATATATATATATATATATACAGTGTAACCCGGATATAAGAGAGTTGTCGGGACCGGAGAAGAAGTCTCTTATATTCGGGTTTCTCTTATATCCGGGTTTCGTCTATTATATATACATTAACACAGGCTCTAATTTGGGACCAGAGAAAATCTCTCTTATATCAGGGTCTCTTATATCCGGGTTACACTGTATATATTAACATTGAATAATAGGAAGGACATAAAATATAATTTTCAACGGTATACCCAAGCAAGCAAGCAGGCCCACACAAACACATACACATATATATAGAGATATGTACAGATACATTAAATACACACACACACACACACACACACACACACACACACAAATATACATACATACATACATACATATATATATATATATATATATATATATATATATATATATATACACACACAGTTCGGGTTTACGTATGAGCTAGTATGGAAAGCAGCACAGGGGCCTCAAGACTAAAGGGGGCAAAGACTAAAGGGGGTCCAAGACTAGAAGTCCACCCAATGGCTCACTAGTGTTGGACCTCTGATAAAATATAAACAAATAAAGGTATAATATCAGAAGAGATTTGTAAATTTTCAGACTTAATGCGCCTCCTTTGAATTAATTTGAATCAATTTAGAGTATTTAGGCCCCTCTCGTTGGAGTGGGTCTTTTAAATTCGATGGGCCCCTTGAAGCATGTAAAGTTCGGATAAAAATATCACGAAGTTGCTAATGAAATAAATTGGATGAGTTCCAGAATCGTTAAAAAAATTTCAGTTGAAGTGTTTAATGTTTTACACCTAAAAAGCATCATCTAAAATATATATATTTTTATATAGTCGGGGTGAAGGTGAACATACCTAATGAAGAGGCTCCCAAATTCTATTAGCCCAGGAGCCTCTTAAGGCTTTAATCCGGTCCTGCATATACATACATATATATATATATATATATATATATATATATATATATATATATATATATATATATATATATATATATATATATATATATATTTTGACTTGCGAAAATATTTTAAAAATACTAATGACTTAAAATACAATTTTCAGCACTATGGTAAACAAGCAGGTGCGCACACATACATACATACACACACACATCTACACATATATGTGTGTGTGTGTGAGAGAGGGGGGAGATACTTTTCTAGGATTGTCCATACTATGTAGAGATGGGCACTGGTGAACTTTTCCAGTGGCTTTATATGACTTCTACGTATTTATTGTACAAACGTTGGATTAAAGTTACTTTTAAATTGTGATTGGTTCTGTAAAGAAATTAAGATATGTTTAAATATATGTATATATTAAGAGTTAGTTTCATTTCCTATTACTGCTTTCATTTATAACAATTGGAACATTAAATAATAATAGCATTAATAATACAATATGATATACCGTCTATCATTAACAGAACATTATCCTAACTTATCTTTATTTATCATTAATAGAAAATTAATTTCGAAGTTAAGAAGTATGGAATGTAAACAAGAAAATCCACTGAAACATTAAAACCTTTTATTACATGAATAGACATTTTATGTCTATTAAATTTATTAATCACTTTTTCTAATATGCAAATAAATTTCCGTAAATGTGACTGCTGTAGATGCAAAAAAAATAGCCGGTACTTGTATTAAGTACAAAATCTATTTACTAAGATTTGTTGGCAAGAAAAATTACTACCAAATTGTGTGTATATATATATATATATATATATATATATATATATATATATATATATATATATATATGTGTGTGTGTGTGTGTGTATGTATGTAAATTGTTTATATATATATATATATATATATATATATATATATATGTAAATTGTTTATATATATATATATATGTAAATTGTTTATATATATATATATATGTAAATTGTTTATATATATATATATATGTAAATTGTTTATATATATATATATATGTAAATTGTTTATATATATATATATATGTAAATTGTTTATATATATATATATATATGTAAGCATAACGCAACTGAAAAATTATTTAAATGTATAACCGTCATTTTTTATCGACGCTAGTAAACTAGTAAAAATAAAATGAATACTGTCGCACATAAATACTCTCTCACTCTCTCACTCTGTACATATATATATATATATATATATATATATATATATATATATATATATATATATATATATATATATATATGGGTGTTTATGTAAGACTGTGAAAACAAGTGTATACAGATATATGAGAGAGTGCTGAAAAGTTCTCGGTTCGATCAAAAAGAATTTTGACTCGCTCCCCACAAAAAAACTTATTAGTAATTTGGTTGGATATTTTTGGAAGTGTGTATATTAAGTCGTAAATAATAATAGTAAGTAGTAAATTTTTTTTTTTTATAATTACGAATCAACTTATCTCGTGACCTAGAAGACCGTCAAAATACAATACAGAGTTCTTCCTCCGCAAGAAACCTGCGGTAGGTTATACTGGGTTATATAGTACAAGCAGAAAGGAGTAGCCTAAAACCACATTTAGTCGGATTCACGACGTTCCCAAGTATAGAGAACACAGACTACTTAAACTAAACTTTGAACTCATTTTTTAATATCATGTTCCTTCAGGACGCAGACGATCATGGCTATTCACAGATCCCTTTACTATCTGTAAATTGACAAGACATTTTTTTATCAAGTTCACCCCAAGCAAGGCAGTAAAGCCACTAAGACACAAGGGGTTACAGGGTGTAGAAGAATTAGAAAACAGTAACATTACTAAGGCGCGAGAACAAAAACGAGTAATCTGGAGGACAATAGATAGCGATTACCATTGCATTTAAATTTTTGCAGATTAAAGTTGGCTGGAAAACATGGAACCAGAACGGAGTTCCACAAGCGAGAAGTGCGAGAAAAGAAACTGTTAGCATAGAATATTGTTATATCTAGCCAACTCAACTGTAAATTGATTAGACCTCGTCGCCAGTCTAGTAATGAGCTGTAGTTGAAGGCATACAATTGCGTTCAAAATATATTTAGTTGAAACCATAAACTAGGTACCATAGCGAACAGCTCATCTGAACAATTACCATGAAAGTATTTGTAGAAAAGGCACAAGGAGACAACTTTACGGCAGTGGGAAAGTGACTGAATCCGAGCCGCCAGACCAGAACCAATATTATTGCTGATTCCTTGGATTTTGCCAAGGAGCTCTAGATATGTAGCAGGAGCACAGGACCATATGTGGCAGCGATATTCTGAGCCTGGACGAATGGTAGACTTATAGATATATAAGATAGATTCTAGCACAACACCAACTTTCTTAGTAGCTGGCAATGGATTCAATATAGTCTTTCTATTTCATGTCAGCCGATAAAGTTAGCCCGAAAAGGCACAATGTGTCACTCTCCTGGAGGTTAGCATCAGCCATGCTGATGGAAGACAGAAAAGGGTCTCTCAGATTATAAATATAGAGCAGCTTGCTTGGGAAATATAGTGGAGTGGTTTCCAATTGCTTTCTCCATTATTTGGAATTCAAACAGTTCCTCCTCTTAGATTGCTTACTGCCCAAAACTAGGAAGTAATGGACTCCTACCTGTTCCAAAAGCATTTATGCGAACGTGAACGTAACATACCAAGACGGAATTTGAACTAACCTCCACGATTCCAGTCTCCGCGCCGTTAACCATTACACTAACATCCTTAATTTTATTGATTCTATGATCGTGATATTCAGCACAGTCTTAGTCAAATAATTATATTCCTTTTATTTGTATAACAACAATGCTTTGCAACTACTTAAGTTATTATAGACCTATAAGTAGCACTGAGCTATAAAAAAATCATTTCAATTATAACTTAAAATAATTTAAAGAATGTCGTACGTTATGAATTTTAATGATTTATAGATTTTTATATAATTTTAATATATTATCACTAAATATTTTATATCTTATCGACTGATATTTACTGTAGAAGAGTGTGCAGATAATGTAACGTATATCGGTGCGGAAATTGGAAGTGGAGAGACGGGATCAAATTCTGTTCTAGTCTGACGCATTCACTTTCACACCAATGACTTTGGGAAAGGCATGAATCTTTCTCTCTCCCTTCCCAATCAGGTATGGGTTAAATAGTAGAGTAGACGGGGCTCTCTAGCCTTGGGTGGGAGACGGGACTACGATACTTCTAATGTCACCGCCTAAAACTCTGAAAGTTTATTTGTCATTTGTTTATTTATTTTTCCACTACAGAATTAGATAGCTTCACCTATCACCCGGTTCATACTCCTCCTCAGTCTTTTGAACAGGATTAGAGGTTTATCCCTTGTTTCCTGTTTAAGATTTGGTTTCCAATTCCCAGTAGCCCCATTGCGTCTTAGTGGTATTATCGCCTTGCTTGGAGTGAATTGATTTAAAAAATTCATAAAACGTGATTAGATTAGAAAATAGAAACATTAAATTTTTGAGTGTATATATATATATATATATATATATATATATATATATATATATATATATATATATATATATATACTAAAAAACAAACACACATGCGAATAGTTATTCAGGGAGAAACTATATAAATTTGTGGGGCACACAATGGGGAAAGAGGGCTTGGAAAATTTATACTCACTGGGCAGATTGAAGATAAGAGGGCTAGAGGTAAACAAAGCACAACCTACCTGGTGAGCTTGAGCAAATGGATAGCGGAGCTGGGTTTAGAAGTGATGGCAAAAGGACAAAAATTATTAAGAGCTACAAATGATAGAAATTTGTGAAGAGTCATAATCGATAACGTCCTGAAGGAACACGGCACAAAGAAGAAGAAGAAGAAGAAGAAGAAGAAGAAGAAGAAGGAATTAGCGAAATTAATATAGTAATATCACTTTACGTGAAACTAAAATATGCTTAATAAATAATTATATTTGCTCTTCCTATTAAAAGTATATCCAGTAAAGGAAAAATCTTGATGATAAAGTCAAAATATAAACGTTATAGAAAAGACAATTGCACATCCATAATAAATACGAGATTACCTGTGTCGTAAAAAGATAAAGTCTTAATAATTTTGTCGTAAAAAGATGAAGGCTTAAAAATTTTGTAATTTTGTTGTATTTATTTTTTTTTAAAAATAACGTTTTTCCGCGTTTTTTTGTTTAGTTTTAATATTCCCAAAGTTAAAATGAAAATAAAACTATATAAAGATAATAACTGATACTTTTTTTTTAGATGCTATAAATCAAAACAATTATAATATATGAAACTATTTTTATATATACATATAAATAAATGTTAATGCTATAAATGAAAAAACAATTACAGTGCAACCTCGCTTCTCGAACGCCTAACATGTCGAACATATCGGTGTTCGAACAGATAATTCAAGATGAAAATGTCTCGGTTATCGAACAAAATTTTGGTTCTCGAACAACATTAACGAATCGAGTTAACCCGAACGGAAAAAATTTCTGAATCGACCGCCGTGTTGTATACATTCGTGTGTTGTGTTGTGTTTTGTTTTTCCCAATTTTATTGTACTGTGACTATCCCTCTTACATTGATACCTATTGGTGAAATAGTTTCTGTTTACGAAGATTTCGGCTTACGAACGGCCTTCAGGAACGAATTAAATTCGTGAACCGAGGTTCCACTATATGATAAATAAACTATTTTTATATATACATATATTTAAAGATTAATGATATAAGTGAAAAAAATTATAATAAATGAAGCAATTTTATTTTATATATACATATATTTAAAAGTTAATCTTATAAATGAAAAACAATTATAATATATGAAACTATATATATATATATATATATATATATATATATATATATATATATATATATATATATATATATATATATATATATATAAAGTTAATATATGTGTGTGTGTGTGTGTGTTTCTTTGAATATGATGCATGATGCACAGGGAATATTTTGTAAGTTTTATACAGTTTTCTTCTAGCGTTTCAACATTTTTTTGTCTTATGAGGACGAAGCATGTGCAGAAACTGACCGTACAAAGAATTGTTCGAAATATTCTTAGTCCCTATAAAAGAAAACTTCTTAAAAATTTGAATATGAAAAGACTTTATAAAATATTTTTGTCCGTCGTATTCAGTGAGACATGTATAAGAGAAGGATTGCTGCCTAATTATTCAACATATATATAGATTATATAACTAATTATTCAACATATATATAGATTATGTAACTGAATGACAAAAA
>OZ038481.1:98716909-98736909 GCA_964036315.1 Acanthosepion esculentum
AGGAGGGTAGGTATTAATGTGTTAGATATAGAAACCTATAATTAATACCGGATTTTATCATAAACCAATACTTAATAACAGATTTTTTTATAAACCTATAATTAATGCCGGATTTTTATGTTCATTTTAGCGGATTTTACGGAGGGCATTAATAGGTTAATATTTAGTATTAATTCTTGAAACCATATATGGGTGTACATTTGCTTCTGTCACTGTGCGTGAGCGTGTGTAAATATAGGTATATCATTTAAATAACTATGTAGGTATCTATAAATTAATAGTAGCCATTATTCAAGAAAAATGTAATTGAAAATTTTTGTCCCAATTATGTTAAATATCGAATTTTATTCAATTTATTTTCAATAAAATAAAATGTGTGTGGTTTTTTTACTTGAAAAAGCAAAATTATTACCGAAGTATTTTTTATGAACTGTTGCAGTTGGGTGCATATTAAGACAAAATATCGGACTAAAAATCAATTGTACCTATTGGTAATAATTCTATAATAAATATTAAAAGAAGCCACAATTAGAAACACCTGATATCAATATATAATTACATGAAAAAGAATATATATATATATATATATATATATATATATATATATATATATATATATATATATATATATATATATATATATGCAAATTTGATTGAAGACCAATAAAAGATATTCATTTTGTCAGATTTTGAAGATTGTTTTTTTATTTCATCTTAACGTTATTAAATTGGGCATTTGTATTTGAAAGTCAAAATAAAATGAGGCGTCTATTTCAAAAAGAGTATCCGCTACAATATCAACAATATCATTTAGAGCAATATATATATATATATATATATATATATATATATATATATATATATATATATTGCCGGATTAAAAAATACTTCGTTTAATTTTCAGGTACGTATACATATATATATATATATATATATATATATATATATATATATATATATATATATATGTATATGTATATATATATATATATGTATATATATATATATATGTATATATATATATATATGTATATATATATATATATGTATATATATATATATATGTATATATATATATATATATATGTATATATATATATATATGTATATATATATATATATGTATATATATATATATATGTATATATATATATATATATATGTATATATATATATATATATGTATATATATATATATGTATATATATATATATATACATATATATATATATATATATATATATGTATATATATATATATATACATATATATATATATATATATATATATATATATATATATATATATATATATATACGTAACGGAAAATTAAACAATTAATATACGTATATATATATATTAAATATAATTTACAAATTAAACAAATTTTAAATTTTAAATTTAATTTTAATAAATTAAAGAATTAATATACGTATATATATATATATATATATATATATATATATATATATATACGTACCTGAAAATTAAATTAAATATTTTTAATATATATATATATATCAAAGTATTTTATATATATAGATATATATATATATATATATATATATATATATATATATATATATATATATACGTACATGAAAATTAAACAAAGTATTTTTTCATCCAACATTATTTCTTCAGTCTTTGACTAAATGAGTCATTTTCCTGGTGCGGACGGTGAATACAGGTTCGATTATGTTGGAAAATATGGTTTTATTTACTAGAACCTCTCAATGTAGATATTAATTTTACTGTTTAAAGATCTCAAATACATATATCCACTAAAATAACATTTATAATCATAAGAAATACATATATATATATATATATATATATATATATATATATATATATATATATATATATATATATATATTAGAATAATTTTTTAAAAATATGATTCCATCGCTACATAGGAATCACCATGTTTCAAAAACAGAAGCTAAATTATAGAATTAAATTCATCCTCAAGCGAATTTTGGAAAAACCAAATTTCGCTTGAGGATGAATCAGAACTAGGTACTTTAATTTGTTTTAATTTCTATAATTGAATTGGAAGGTTTTAACTTCTGTTTTTGAAACTTGGTAATTCCTATGTAGCGATGGAATCATATTTTTTTTAAATAATAATTATAATATAGGCTCTACTTGTGTATCGAGCAATTTTTTTAAAAATAAAATCAAAAATACTAAAGAAATTCGGATTATTAACCTAACGATCTTTCCTATTTTGCAATATATTTGCACACACACATATATATATATATATATATATTATGTGTGTGTGTCTGTGTGCCTGCATGTTCACTAATTTTTATTCTCATGTTAAAATCTAGTTGTATGAATATCACAATTACAAACAATCACAACGGGAATAATTTCCTGTCTAACTGGCATACTAACAACGGATCCATGGACAGTCATCCCATTGACATTTGTGGATTGGATCCATTACATTATAGATGCTTAGTAACTACGATTTCACATTGAGAAATAAACCTGGAACAAGATCACAAATGTGGAGCACTCGTCACTGCATTATCAATCGCCCACCAAACAAGCTTTTCCTATAAGCAGTTACATAAATATAGTGATTTTCCAAGCGTAGCTTAGATATGGCACAAGGCCGAAAGTAAGGGGGCACCCAGTGAGGATCGAACTCACTACTCAGTCGTAATTGTTCTAGCGCGACATGCTTGCTAACCATTACACCGCCTCGAGGTACCCAAAGCAGTTACATAAATATATGTGCATCTGGGCATACGCATTATCTATATTTTCTAAGCTTGTCTATTTACAAGACCAAAAGTGTTCGTCTGGTAGCGAGGTTCGAACTCACTACACGGTATAGCTAACTAATCATTGTCTTACACAGTGTTATTTATTAGCATCTTAGTTTTATACAAGGCCACAATTACAGATCGCCCTTTGAGAATAACACTCACTACTCAAAAATTATTAGGTGCCTACTTTCTATACAATACTCTACAGTATGATGTCGAATAAGAGCTTATAGCTATTTACTATAATTATATTAGTTTGGCACAAGGCTACAATATAGAGCACCCAGTGAGGGTCAGTATTATTACACAGCCATAATGAGTTACGAAACCAGCTTGCTAGCCGATACTTTACGTTGTAGCACCCAAAAGCACTTATAGTTATTTATTAATTTGGTACAAGACTAAAAATATGATGTACCCAGTGAGGATCGATATCACCACTCAGAACGAATAAATTTAGCACATGGCTACAAATATGATGCCCCCAGTGAGAATGAATATCACTATTCAGTCATGTTCTATGAGGCCAGCTTGTTAATAATTAGCCCACGTGTTATAAATATGTTATAGCTGCTTGTAAGAACCCCAGACTTCATGAGTGAAATATTCAAAATAAAAACACAAAGCAGATTAACTGAAACTCTACCTTTAAAATCTCTCCCCGTTTTTTTGTCTTTTTCTTCTTTTTTTTTTTTTTTCTCCCTTTAAAGCTATTTTCTGCACTCACTCGCGAAAGAGTTTTTAGGTCCCCTCTGTCCTATCATACTCTTTACAACTGGTTGATTCCTTCCACAGGTGGAGCCTCTTATCGACTGCCTCCTTCTACTTCCACTTACTTCCGTGTCCTTCTCCTGAACAGGATTGGAGTGTCAAAAATCAGCGATGCGAAACAGAAAAAAAAAAAAAAAAAAAAAAAAAATGGGCCGAACTCTATTCGTATCCTCCCCCCCCCTTTACATTTTTGACTTTCCCAAAAAGTTCACTTGAACACAGCGGGTTTTAAAAAGTTGATTGCCCGACAAGAGAGGAACATACCTGAAGTCGAAAGAGGAAAAAAATCTTTACGAATGGAAATAGAATTATCACGTCTCTGTAGAACCAACCATAGATTCAGTGGGCATCTTTATCGCAAGGCTGAATTTATAGAAAACTCTAACGCGAATGAAGATACAAGCTTGGACATTCGAGATGAGCTTGCTTTCTTACCATCGCTATATCGCGGGCTCTCTAAGGTTTTTTTTTTTTTTTTTGTTGTTTTGTTTTTTTACTAGTTTTCACTCTATCAATTCTGGTTATGCTTCTTTCTAACGCAGAAGAAGATTTTGTTCGTTTATAGGAGATTTACGGCCATATCACGTTGAAACACCGGTTCTCGTACAACTAGCGAAGTTAAGGAATGTCATTATTAAGGATGGAGTACAATAAAAGAAGAGGCACCAAGAAGATAGTAAATAATGATTAACATAGCATTTAAATTTATAAAGATCAAAGTTGGCTGGAAAGCATGAAACCTGAAGAGAGTTCCATAAACGAGAAGTGCGTGAGAAGAAACTCTTAGCATAGAACTTACGGTTACATCTATCAATTTCAACTTTAAAATGATGAGACCTAACTGACTATCTAGTACTGCGTTTAAATTCGTAAAGTCGAAGCACGAGTGAGGAAAGTTTATCAGAACAATTACCATGAAAATATTTACACAAAAGGCACAGAGAAGCTACATTACAGCGCTGGGGAAGGGACGAAAGCTGAGATGCCAGGTCAGGACCGATAACATTACAGATTCTACCTTGAATTTTATCAATAATCTCTAAATACATAGCGGATGCAACAGACCAGATGTGACAGCAATATTCAATGCATAGACGGATGGTGGACGTATAAATTTGTAATATAAATTCTGAAGAGAAAAATTGCGCACCACGACACAGGGAAATAACTTTCTTAGCAGCAGACCTAGCAACTGATTCAATATAATCTTTCCAGTATAATCATGCCAGCTGTATATTATACATAATATATATAATTTCATTTCGAAATGGCATACGTAGATCATTTTTTTTGTTTTTATTATTGGTGCCCACTGACTTTACGTTTATCACCAGTTCTCCTCTTAGCTTTAGTCAGCATTAACAGACTAAATATTTATGGAAGTAAGGGAAAGTATTGAAAATACCTAAAATGTGTTTCAGCAATTATCGACTCTCAATCTGTTGTGCACTGAAATCGAAACGAAATCGATTGTCAATTTGACAGGATTAAAACAAACGTTATTGATAGAATATTATTATGTGCATAATTTAAATGATTTTACTACAGATATTGTATTATAGATGATTTTGCTATAGAAATGGACTGAAAATCAAACCGAAATAGATTGTCAGCAAAACTTACCGATTCTATTGATAATATTACAATTATATTTACTATAGAAATAATTGTAAATTATTTTATTATAAGAATGCATTAGAAATTATTTAAAAGGGGAATTTCGGTGTTTAGAAATTGGTACAATCATTATTAAGAAGTCAGATAGAGTTATTGTATTAAAAACATCCTAATCAATTGTACAATGTGGTCCGAAAGTCTTGTCACTTCTACATTACATAATATAATCTATTTCAGATGGCTCATGCGAAAATGATGGCGTTCATACAGACCTTCTCGATGTGTGAGAGCGTCAAGGAAAGTGAATAAACTAAATCCAGTACATGTGCTTTGTATTACTGTATTACTTGTTCTTCTATTCTTCTCATTACTTTTTGGTAGGGGCTGACTAGAATTTCGGACCACCCTGTAGTTCTAATAAAGGAACAGGCCTTGAAGAATTTGACACTCACAGGGCCAGAGGGAAACCGCAGTTAACCTACCTAACAAGCTTGTGTAAGTGGATGGCAGAATAATGAGAGGGGGGATGTTGAAAAGACAAACCTTACTCAGATCGAAAAGGGATAGGAAGCTGCGAAGAGCCTTGATCAATTACTTCCTTAAGGGACACGGTACATAGAAGTAGAAGAATTAAATTTAGGCAATTTCCCACCTTCAAGGCACTTTAACTGAATCTTCATGACGAATCCATTGTGCTTCTATCGGAGGATATTTAAGCTACAGTACTTTCCTACAGATATAAGTTTTGTTTTTCTTTTGTTAGTCGCCGATCGTTAGGTTTGAAACATCATCATTGACTCTAAATTACTTACTTTTCAATACTGCACAAATTTCTCAAATTTGTATTGAGCAAGAAAAATTCATTAGACTGTTCGAAAAGTAATTACCGGGTGTAACAGCAAAATTGTCCAAATCGTATAACAACATAGGATAATTGTCCATCCCACAAAATGTTTGACTAATTGAGTTTTTCAGGTTTTCAGATAAGACGTTTAGCCATCCTGGCACTCTTTTTCGTAAGAATCACTGAAAAAACATTTGAGTTATTCATCTAAAAAAGAAAAGGTTAAAATCATTTTCTGTCTTCCTAACTGAGCAATGATGAGAGGAAAAAGATCATTGAGGACTTCAGTAAAGGTACCAACAATCATACTCTGGCGTCCATCTTCAAAGTCCATTCAAGAACCATCAAGAGAACGGCGAATAAGTTTTAAAAAGAGGGAGCAGTAGAGAGAAAAAATGGATCAGGAGGTCACAACAGCAAGAGGGATCATCATTTCAGCTTAGAGCTAAATATATTCTTATTGATCAAAGTAGAGCCCAATAGTGTTATAAAACCTCGGAGAATTCTAGTAATACGTCTTTAATCATTTCTAAGATACAACGGTTCAAAGCTTAATCTAACAATTGAACGATTTTGCTATGACACGATTTGGACAAATTTGCCCTTACACCCGGTATGTATTTCCCCGCTATGAATTACGAGTGAACGAACAAAGACAAAACCAGGTTTGAATGGTAGAAAAAGTCTCGGATTAGTTAATCATCTCTGTGTCGTTCATAATGGATGTCAGAGGTTAACCACAGGGACGATTATAATTTTAATATGCAGTATATTCGCCATTACTTACTGTATGAATTCCGAAAGGTATTACTGTTATAGAGGTATTTAAAAATATTTGCCCAATGTCTACATATGAAGTAAAGTGTCGTACATGTCAGCTGCAGTTTAAATATTTTAAAACAGTTTAATTATGACATATCTGAAAAGCTTCGCTCTGTAAGACGAGTCACTATTTAAGAAGACCTTTTGAAAGAGAATGTTAAATTGTGTCCACTTCAGTGGTTTTGCTTAAAAGAATGTGCCATTTTAAACTGTCCACGAACATCTCAATCGAATCGAAGAAATTTCTGCTTGCTAACCGAACATAGCATTTTGCCATCTGTCTTTAAACGAGGAATGTCAACTTTTCGATTTTGCATCACATTGCTATTACAAATGATGAAAAGTGGCTTTTGCATGTGAGCAGAAAATGAAAAAGACAGAGATTATTACAAAATGAGAAACCACTGACAATACCAAAACCATGACTTCAGCCACAGAAGCCCTTGCTTTGTGGTAGAATGTGAAAGGTGCCGTCCATTAAAGACTCGGGAACATGAGAAGACCATCACTGCCGTTGTTTATTTCCAGCAACTTGATCGGTAAATGAAGCATTACGTCGGAAGAAAACAGAAAAAGTAAAAGTTCACTCATCAAAACAAACCCAAGAGAAAAGAAAATCGTTAGGATGAGTAGTTCTTCCCTACACACTAGATTTAGTCACCGACAGATTTTCATTTGTTCCTATCACTAGAACATTTCATAAGTGGCACACCATTCAGAAAGAAAAAAAGTTGAGAACAGTCTTTCAAACAGTTGAACTGCAGTCTTAAAATTAACTTAAATTCATTTAAATATTTATTTTTATAACCTTACAGGTAAAACGTCATTACTTTCTGAACACACTAATATTATGATTAACTAATTACAGGTGCAGATAGTACTACAGAGAGGAGGCACGGTGGAGTAAGGGATAGCGGTTCGGATTGAGGAATCGGAGAGCCGAGTTCGAATTCCATTCAAGTCCATTATGAATCCTCTTCTTCACCAAAGCTATAGGTAAATATCAGTACAAGGTTCTATAGCCTTGGATGGCAACTGGTCTACCGCAGAAAGAAATGGCAACGTGAAAAATCTGCCTCGTCAGTCATGGATCGAAATATACATGATAGCCTAAGCGTGTATCACGCATAGCTCATAACTGACTGAATTACAGATGCGTAGAATACTTGACGCACTGTGCAGTATTATTTAGTGGGCTCGACCTTCACTGGAGGCCGCATAAAATTGAACTGATTTCAGAACTTATTCCATTCACATGATGGGGTCGTTTTCAAAAATATTAAGCCTAAGTCCCAGTAGGGGCTGGGTTTATTGCACAGCGACTGAGGTGTTCCCAAAAAGGGAAGTATCAAAGGGGCCTGGGCAATGTTTGCAGGATATTACCGTTAAACTCTTAAACCTCGTCCTCGTAGGCACGCTGAAAAATACTTTATTCTAGAGTAAGGTCAGTTTATCAAATATCTCGCAGTTGGTTAGTTTCTTATTGGGTGCGATAGGCATAAATATTTACGCTATACGAAGCACAGTTAGAAAAGTGTTTTAACAGAGGATGGATAGTGCGATACTGAAATCCGAAAGCTAATTGGGATAGCGAAAGATGCATTCTAAAAGCTAAGTAAAGTATTAAAATACAGGAGAATTTCATTAGAAACAAAGAAAAGAGTATTAAAATATTTTGGAATATCAGTCCTCTTATATGGCAGTGGATGCTGTACAGATGAAGGAGAGAACTGAAACAACAGAAATATGATTCGACAGACGGATGCTGAGAATACCATAGACCAAACATGCGAACAACAACGAAGTTTCCAAGAAAATGAAAACAAAAAGGATACTTTAACTTAACAACGGGAAGAGACAGTTGAAATTTCTAGGGCACATAAAGAGGAAATGGGGATTGGTAAATTTGATACTTACAGGACAGATTGAAGACAAGAGGGAAAAAACGCATAACCTACTTAACGATCTTGAGTAAATGGATGGCGGAACAAGGTTTAGGAGAGCTAACGAAAAGACAAAATTTATTAAAAGCTACAAAGTACAGCAAATTGTGGAGATCTATGATCACTAACGTCCAAAAGGGAAACGATAAATAGAAGAAGCTTATCTTAATATGGAACCAAGTTTTGGGCATGCGGTGATAAGCAAACTCATTATTGTAGTAATGATCTGTAAATATTGCTTCCCAACTTAATCATCGCCGAAATAATTATTTAACGATTATATTAGGGGATATTAAAATTATTTTCGTTTTTGCAAACATTTACTCTATTTACGAGTCCATTATACATACACATATATGTATATGTGTGTGTGTATATATATATGTGTGTGTGTGTGTGTGTGTGTGTGTGTGTGTGTGTGTGTATGTATGTGTGTATGTATGTTGATGTAATAGGAAAGAACAGTTAGATTAATGATTCAAAGTTCTTTAGTATGTATGTTTTTATTTTTAAAAAACACAGTGCTCGATACAGAGGTAGAACTTAAATTGTAATTATTTAAAACAAAAATATATGATTCCATCGCGACACAGAAATTACTGTTTCGAAACTTGACTCAAATCCTGAAGTTTAATTTCAATATTAAACTTAAAATTTAGAGTGCAGTATCACTCTCAAACGATGTTGAGAATGAAATATATATATATATATATATATATATATATATATATATAGCTGACGCTCCTTGGTAATGTCCGAGGAACGTTCTGTAATGTAATCGATCCTGACCTGGCATCTCGACCTCAGTTACTTTCACACTGACCGGACTCTGTCTTCTCCACAAATATTTTGATGGCAACTGGTCTGATGGGCTTTTTACCATGGTTCCCCCGACTACATGAATTTAAGCATGCTACTAGATTGGCATCTAGGTGCCACGCTTTTACTATTGAAATACCTACATGCAACCGCCACTTCTATTCCAACAGTTTCTTTTCTCGCACTTTCCACCTATGGAACCTTAATCCGTTTCCTTGTTTGCCTGATAACTATAATCTCCAAAAATTTGAATGCAACGTCAGTCGCATTACAACCTTGCGTAGGACGAAATGATTAAAAAGAAATATATATATATATATATATATATATATATATATATATATATATATATTAATTTATTTAAAATATGTTTTTTTTCGCTACACAGTGATAACCATGTTTCAGAAATGGAAGCTAAAGCCCCTGAATTTAATTTTGTTATTAAACCAAAGACATTAGTTCCATTTCCTCGTCAAGCGAACTCCAAAATTCGCTTGACGAGGAAATGGAACTAATGTCTTTGGTTTAATAACAAAATTAAATACAGGGGCTTTAGCTTCCATTTCTGAAACATGGTTATCACTGTGTAGCGAAAAAAACATATTTTCAATCAATTAATTTATAATATTAATGCTCTGTAAATTTACATTGAGCACTATTGTGTAAAAATAAAAATATCCATAAATAACACCGGATTTTATATCTTACTGTTCTTTCTTTTTATTTATATATACATATATATATATATATATATATATATATATATATATATATATATATATATATGAATAAAGAAATATAGTTTTAAGGTGTGCTATATTAATGGGATAAAGTGCTCAATATCAGCGATAGAGCGTATGTAAATATAAATATAAAAGTGAACGTTGAAGTCAACACCCAACAGAGGCGACAGGCTTTTTCATGCTAGGCGCAATCGTCAGACCGCCGATGAATATATATATATATATATATATATATATATATATATATATTGTCACTAACTACTCCTGTAAACTTTGGTTTCATATGTTATAATGGTGGATGATCGTCAATTCTGGTGTATATTTTTACAAAGTTCATCAAAGCCGCTGAAGTTTTCAGCAGAATTCGGAAAGTGAAATTAAAATCTTACTTTAGCCGCTTAAAAGTGGTTTAAGCGTTTTAAGGATAGCGAAATAAAAACCTAAGTAAACAGTTGTCGCTTATGAGGCTTTAAACCGCATTGTTTTTTTGTTATTCCTTCTAAATCCTGTTCCGTCATCCATTTACTCAAGCTAAATGAATTATGAAAAATAACAGTAGAAAACCGGAATTGGCTTAACAAGTTCATTACCTTTTGGCACAGGGAAACATAATGTAGAATAGAAACCAGGGAAGAGAATGTTTAGCCGTGAATGACTGTTTTCAGCAAAAGCTAGTGAGCTACAGCTAACCTGCTACTCCTCTTGATGTAGGAGTATTTTTATAACTCGTATAAGTCCAAATTTGTAGGGAAATATTCTCCCTCACAACATTAAGTATGTTATGCGTTGTTTTCCTCTGTCCCTCTTGCCTTCAATTTTTCCTATAAATAAACTAAAACTCCGTTGTTGCTTACATGTTCGGTCCACGCTATCCTTTGCATCATTCTGTAGAACCACATTTCTGTTACTTCAAGTCTTTTTTCATCTTTGAGGACTCATTGCAATACAGGATGACAAATATCACGTAACAGTTCAATATACTTTTCTTTGTTTCCCGCGAAATTTTTCTGTCTCTTAATACTCTGCTTAGCTTTTGGAATGCATCTTTGGCCATCCAATTACGTCTTCGGATCTCAGTGTCGCACTTTTCGACCTCTGTTAAAACACTTCCTCGATTATTTAAATTGTTGTACTTCTTTGATTTTGGCATCTCCGATTTGCAATTCGTACTTTTGGTTCGTCCTTTTGCTAACAATCATACATTATGTCTTCTTGCTTGTTAATGTTTAATTCTTTCTTTTCGCTTTCCTTCACTGTCTTCTGTAGGGGATTTTGTAGTTTTCTTTCTGTGTCTCCTATCAGCACCGTGTCATCTGCATTTGATATGTTGTTAAGATTGTGGCCGCCAATAGTGAATCCTGGTAGGACTTCTAGTTCTCTCAGAATCTCCTCGCTGAGAAAACACATCTTTGCCTTACTCTCTTTTCTGTTTTTGTATATCTGCTGAACTCATTTTCTATCCGTATGCATGTGGTTTTCTGCCAGTATAGGTTCTTGATTATTCTAATATCCACCCAAATATATCAAGGTTGCTTTACTTTATGACATGCTTTATCGAACGCCTTTGCGTAATCTATGAAACACAGATACACGTCCTTATGCATTTGCATTGCTCTTTCTGATAACATTCTGAGATCAGATAAACTTAAAATTATATATCTAGTTCTTCAGAAGTTACACGTTTCCTTAAAAGACGAAAACACTTTTAATACACTCAAATATAATCTTTTTTCCTATCATATGTAAATATATTTAGTAATAATAGCAATAGTTGTGGTCGTAGTGACACTAGTAGATCCCCGATTGTATTAAATATGCCTAATCTTGGATATCAAAAATTTAGTTACAGAATCAGTGATTTACACAAGCAATAAAAACAGTAGTATAGAGACATAATTTCGAATAATTCACGTTTTGTTTTTAGTATGGCTACTGTTTTACCAGATGAGCTATAGTACTCACCTCTCTCAATGATGGCTTTAGTCTATACAAAGTGTGTTCTTGCAGTTGTTCATTAATATTATGAAATAGAATATGTTTCAAAAGAGTTGAATTAAGTTCCACTGAGCATTATATTAAAATTGGGTGGACTACTTTTATTCGCTTAATTCGCATACATAAATAATCACCGGGTAAAGTGAATAGACGTTGTCGAGAAAGAAAGAAAGAAAGAAAGAAAAGAAAGTAAGAAAGAAAGAAGTCTTCATCTCTAATTTAAACTTCTTCAAGTCTGGCATGATGCCATGTCTATGCAGCACCCCTATTTATTTAGTTTTAGCAGACTACCCGGAGTTATAATCGTTGCTCTAATTAGACCAATTTCTTGAGTTATTTTGCAGATAAAATTCTGTCTGTCCGTTTTACGACTTCGTTAATAGTTTTTTCCACATAATAACTACAATTTTATTTTTTATCGCCAGCATTCCCAATGTTCAAAGAATCTGCATATATATATATATATATATATATATATATATATATATATTCAAATAACTCGATTAGAAGAACGAGCATAGACAATGACAGTTTACAGGAGACATTCATCAGTAAGGGACAAGCGCTGAACTTAGAAAGTTTGTGTTTTCAGGTCAGGAGAAGACAATCGTAAGCTACCCAGTCCCCACTCTCCAGTCTTGCTAGAGTCCAAAAGCGTCTACGAGTCTTTGTTGAAGAAGAATTATTTACCACTCCCACATGCATCCAACCTCTCTCACACAGACGGAATGTGGCGAGCCTCTCACTGCTCTATTGTTACTTCCATGGAAAGTGATCGGACAAACTACATTCCTTGTTTTCGCCAGGTCTAACCTTCACGGCTAGGACCCGCCATGCCACCTTACATAGTAGCAAGCCACCAACATTCCCTCTGTATGCCATGGGCGATAAATAAGTTCCACTCAAACGCGAACTGCTGCTATGTGGAACAGACTCCCAAGAGGATGTTTCCCCATTAACGTAACCCCTACCTCGAGTGGCTCCCGGGCCTTATACAGGGTTAACCTTACTCTAAAAAGATCTGCGAGTGAAAGCGCATACCATCTAAGAACAATAGACAGTATACGAGAACATAGCAGGCATCTAAAGAAGGTCGGAGAATACACGCCTGAAAGCTGTGATAAAACAAAGACAAAGAAATTAGTCAGACTTAATCTATATACAATAAAACTATAAATTTATTTTATCTATCAAAAATTTATAAATTTATTTTATCTATCAAAAATGCTAGAAAATTTTGCGTACAAGTTATATTTCGATTTGACGTAGTCATCCAAAAAAGTTTTATTCAATTCAACCGAAAGATCTGTCATTTTAATTTGTTATTGTATCTTTCCAATTTTCAAATAAGATGTTGCATATTGGAATCGAAATGCTAACAGATGTGACAGCAATATTTAAGGCAGGGACAAATGGTAGATATATAAACGTTCAAGATGGATTCTGTCGAGAGAAATTGTCTGGCGTGACACAGAGAACCAAATTTTTGGCAGCGGAAAACGTGAGACCCAGAAGGACCAATGAGGTTAGCATCAGCCATGCTGATGGAAAGCAAAGATGGTTCTCTAAGACCGACTAAAACACGGCAGTTTCGCTTTGAAGACATTAGAATTTACAAGCTGTCAGCTAACAATAATTACAAGAGAAACCACTCATCACAGATTAATAATCCGACAATGATCTTCATCGACCCTGCGGCGATTTTCTTCGAGATTTTCGTCATTTCGCCTTGCCGAAGGGCGACCGAGCCATGGTTTGACACCAGATTTGAAACGCGAATATCATCCGCGTTTTACCTAAATACCTTTCATTAAAAGCTTCTCGTAGCATTAGAACCGTTTTAATACCTGTTAATCCCCCCCCCCAAAAAAAAACTTTCACGCTCACTGGTCTTTTCTATTAGCCAACGCGAAAATCGCCAGACGTGTTTGCAGCCAACAGAAAAAAGCTACTCGACACAAATCAGTTAATCCAAAACAAAGCCACGTGGCAGTAGACTGCCTCAGAATAAATGTCGAATCATGACATATAGTAGCGAAACGTACAATTATGTCCAGTTCGAATTACAAATATTTATATATTTTTGTAGAGTACCGCTGGTAAGAAATTAGATAAAAATGAATAAATTCTTTCATAATTGCGGGTAGTTACTGAATAAGTATAGATAGATAGATAGATAGATAGATAGATAGATAGATAGATAGATAGATAGATAGATAGATAGATAGATAGATAAATTCGATAAAAACAAGCATATAATATTACCTAGCAACTTCTACTATTCAAAACGATATTCCTAACAATATCAAAATAATTACAACATCTAAAACTATTATGGCTGTGTTCAGAACCAAACACGTCCATAACAACAATAATTCTGAAGCAGCTATATATAAAATAATCCGTCACGACTGTTTCTTACAATATGTTGGGGAAACTTAGAAATTAAAAAAAAATAACGTATTTACGAACACAAAAAACATCTCATACATAATTTATTAAACGCATTAGTTATTGACAGAAATAAATTCAACCACAGCTTCAACTTCAATACTGCTACACTTATTAAGAGATGAAATAACTATGAAAGGAACTTCGTAAGAGTGCAACTATCAATTCTTGTTAAATCGTTGAAAAGATTAAGATTGAAAGAATTAAATAGATAGATAGATAGATAGATAGATAGATAGATAGATAGATAGAACAGACCAAGAATAGATAAGTGAATGACAAAATGAAAAAAAACTCTTTGTGACACTTTTCGTTCTGAGAAGAAACTTCTTCAGATAAGCAACAGTTTTATCGATGGAATTATACATAAAAATCGGGCGTGGCGAGTAGAGAGTGGAATACGACAAACGCCGTTTACATCGAAACGTTACAGATATGAAGATGTTCAGTCTTTAAAATTAAATTTTGACATCCGTCGTATGTAAATGTTTTGCTTTGCCTATTTCATTCATCTTTCTATTCGTTTAATTTTTCCACGTTGTATTGTTGGAAAATTTTTGAGGAAGAGAGATATGTTACATGGCCCTAGATGTAAATGTAGCCGTATCATAGCATAGAAAAAGAAAACACAATATAAACTATGACTGGTTTTTGTTGCACTTCCACTTGTCCTATACGCACAGGCACGCGCGCGCACACACACACATACACACACACACACACACACACACACACACACACACACCTTTTTCCCACTTTTTATATATGAAAATAGTAATTAAAATAATATAAAATGATATAATAAATATAACATAATAAAATAATATAATAAAATAGTAAAAATAATATAATAAAATAATATAATAAAATAATAAAAATAATATAATAAAATAAAATAATAATATAATAAAATAATATAATAAAATAATATAATAAAATAATATAATAAAATAATAAAAATAATATAATAAAATAATATAATAAAATAATATAATATAATAAAAATAATATAATAAAAATAGTAATAAAATCTAGACATTTCACAGTTTTCCTATTTGAATCTTCTGATAAAACGTAAGTTAATGACTAAATAAGCTCCTTACGAGTTCCAAGACTATAAAATACCCACAGAAATTATTGCATTGTTAAATATTTGAGTTTAACAAAATATTACAATAACAATCAAAAGTATGAATGCAGGTCATTATTTAAAGAAGAAAGAGGGCACAAATAAAAAGATTAAAAATTGGCAAGGTTTTCCATTTCACGTAAGCAGCTGTTAAATGCATGAGAGCGTTATCGCCTGTTGCATCTTCTCTTTCATTTTTATTTATTTATTTATTTTTTATTATGCATGCTTTCTTTTTCTCAGTAAAACCAAATAGCGTCTCTGATATCTCTTTTTCTTGTTATAGATAAATATGAAAATTAGATAGATATGAAAAGACTAAGATAGATAGATAGATAGATAGATAGATAGATAAGAAAAGATAATTATCAGAAAATTCCTTAAAAATGCTGATACTAATGTGCTCATCCTTTTCATTTTTCTGTTTTATTCTATTCTGATTTTTGTCTCTCTTCAGAATGTAAATCTCATACCCGAAGTTAAGCACCTTCTGTCATCATCATTTCTGCTCCAGGTATACGATTACCAATGATACTTAAGGAAGCTGAAGAAAAATGTGTCCACCCAAACTTCAAAATAAATAAAAATATGAATAATAACCTTTTGCTTAAAATAAAAAAAAAACACAAAAAAAACACACACAAAAAAACAACACGTCCCACTATGTGCCATAGTCTCGTACGGGTGACCTTACACATGAAATCTATGATTATATACAATGACATCCCTTCCTTTAAAGACATGAATGTATAAACTTTAAAATTATTATTATTTTCCTTTATAATATTTAATTGGCAATAATACTGTATATAAACTGAATATATACTTTTCTTCTTTTACAAATGACGGCCAATAGCAGACACGGAAAGAAAAATACAAAACCTCCTACAGAAGTTAGCGAAGGAAAGCGATAAGAAAGGACTAAGTATTAACTACAAGACAGAATGAATGGTTATCAGCAAAAGATGAGCCGACAGTGCGAATTTCAAATCAGAGATACCAATATCAAACAAGTGCGGAAATTTAAATATCTAAGAAGTCTTTTAACAGAGGACGGAAAGTGCGACACTGAGATCCGGGGACGTATTGGGATAGTCAAAGATGCATTCCAATATCTAAGCAGAGTATTAAGAAACAGAAAAATTTCGTTGGAAACAAAGAAAAGTGTATTGAAATGTTACGTGATATATGTCCATCTGTATGGCAGCGAATGCTGGGCAATCTCCTCAATAATGAAGAAGAGACTTGAAGCAACAGAAATGTGGTTCTACAGAAAGATGCTGAGGATACCATGAACCGAATATGTGAGCAACAACGAGGTTTTGGAGAGGATAGAAGCAAAAAGGTAAATTATCCTTAACATCAGGAAAAGGCGGTTGAAATTTCTGAGGTGCGTAATGAGGAAGGAGGGCATGGAAAATATGATACTCACGGGACATATAGGGAAAAATAGACAGAGGAAAGCAGCACGTAACATGCTTGATGAGTTTTCGCAAATGAATGGCAGAACAGGGTTTGTTAGAAATAATAAAAAGACAAAACTTCTAAAGAGCTACAAGAGACAGGAAGATATGGAGGGCCATGATCGCCTACGTCCTGAAGGAATACGGTGCATAAAAGAAGAAGAATTTAAACTCTATTTAGTTTTCATTATACCACAGTGCAAAGGACACGGTTAGAAATTAGCGTTTACTCTTTATTTATCAATAATTTATTGACTAAATTGATGATATTTTAGATAAATCGCCATTTTCCTTATAGTGTTTAATTCATGTTAAAATATATAAATTAAAACAGAAAATTGTGTTTTAATCTTTTTTTTTTAAGCGTATCACCCCAAGCAAGGCTGGGGGCCACTATCACGCAAGGGGTTATAGAAGGGTTGGAGGAAGAGCAGATAGGAGTGGTAAAGGAGAGGATGTGGAGAAAGAGAAAGACAGTGGATCGATCAAGGCAAGGGGGTTTCAGAAGATTTGGAGCGAGAGCAGATAGGAATGAAAGATGAAAGGATGTGGAGAAGGGAAGAGGATAGATCAAGGCAACTGGAGATGTCGATTGACGTTACACTTAAATAGTTGGCGATTGTATTTGTCAGGGAAACAGGAATAGGGAAGGGAGTTCCACAGGCGAGATGTGCGAGACATGAAGCTATTGGAGTAGAAGATACGTCTACATCTAACAGTTTCAACGGTGAAGGGGTGGGGACGGGATGCCAGCCTCGTAGGACGTTTAAATTCATGAGGCCTAGGGACAAGCGAAAGCAGCTCCTCGGAGCAATTACCGTGAAAGTATTTGTAAAAAAGACAGAGCGAGGCAACGTCGCGTCTGTGAGAGAGCGACTGCAGACGAGATGACAGATCAGGGCCAATTACATTGCATATCCGTCTCTGGATCTTATCAAGAACCTTGAGGCAAACAGCAGGGGCTCCAGACCATATATGGCAGCAATACTCCATGCAAGGGCGAATGGTCGATCTGTGTCTTGTTTAGCGGATAGATTCGATAAGATAAAGCAACCTGTTTTATATGACGACAATGCTTTTGGAAAACTCTGACAAAACCATACTGCGTCCCTTCTTTGAAAACCAAGTTTGGTGATCAAGCTTAGTATCTATGTACATTTCCAGTGGGGTCTGGAGTAGGCTCAATAAAATTTTACTTAATTTCATTTGTCTAACATACTTCATGCATAATTTATAGTCCTATATTTTACAAAATGAAGTAACTGCAATTTTTAAAGCAATATAGTCAGCGACTTCGATGTAAAATATCTCAGTGACGAACGGTGATAGTCTGTTTCATGCTTGAAGCAGTCATGGCCTGAAGATTGCGTTCAAGTGTCGTCGTTCGGTGCTGACCTCAGTGACCATTTTTATATTTACATATGCTCTATCCCTGTACTGACGTTTACCCATAAACATAGCATATCTTAAAACTATATTTTTATCATATATATGTAAGGTGATTTTCTAAGTGTGGCACAAGGCCCAATGTATGGGACACCCAGCGAGGATCGAACACACTTTTAAGCCGTAACTGATCTAACGTAACAAGCTTGCTAACCATTACACAACGTTGAAGTACCCATACGTATACGTATGTTTACATATATATGTTATAATCTTTAAACGGAAATATAATATTTGTACTTAGATTATATCATTAATATAATTTTCTCAAGAATAACATCATACTGTAAAGGATTTATGTGAATGCATTACATATTTTTTTTATATTTAATTTACTCACATAAAGCCTTTCCAGTCAAATGGCATTTCTGAGAAATTATATTAATGATATAATCTAAGTACAAGTACTGTGTTTTAGTTTAACGATTATAAAATTTGTAATATATTTACAAAAATCCTTTACAATACACACACACACGCGTGAGTGTGCGTGCGCGCGTGTGTGTGTGTGTACTGTAGACTCTCCCGTTGATTTCAATGTATGATAGCCCAACAGTTCAGTTTCGAAGTGAACCATCACACCTCCCACCAAACGTATGATTTGATTATGGTGATGATGTCTTGTGTCGAACCAGTCACCACTTTTCGGAAGAACTGATAAAAGAGAGTATGGTGCAGTGTAACTCCTTAAGTTTGAATTTAAATTTTCCTTCTCCTAGACTGGCTGCTACTCAAGGTAAGAGACCTTAATCTGCCTTGCTATTTAAACCCATAACTGGAGGAAAATAGATTTTACTTTTCCAATGAACGTAACAAAATTGATCAGAATTTGAGCACGGCCCGTCGATTTCGTCTTTCACACACAAGTTTGGTTAAAGGCCAACGAAAGTTCTTTCTTAAAGATTTATTTATTCATTAGTGCGATAAAAAACGACTTGTTAAAAGGAGCACATTTATAACGAAAAAGTGTAGTAACAAAAACATATTACCGTGAAATGGTTTGATTTGGTTTATTTTGTTTTACGGCATATCAAGCTCAATGGGTTATTTAATTCCGACAACATTTTTAGGATAGATTCGTATGAATAGAATATGTATTCTTTGGTTTAGATTGGTTTGGTTTATTTTGTTTTACGGCATATCAACCTCAATGGGTTATTTAATTCCGACA
>OZ038481.1:98741909-98749409 GCA_964036315.1 Acanthosepion esculentum
TAGAAATCTTCTTTAGAAAAATATGCGCTCACCGGCAGGATTCGAACCTGCGGTGCCCTAGGCTAAAGCGTCATTAGATCTGAGGTGCTTTGACCTCTCGGTTACGGAGTGCTTCGACGGCCAAGCCAAGTCTTTATCGTGCCTTTAAACACAGCTTTTTCTCTGACTCTCGAAATAGACATATCTGCTCCGTTTCGTATACTAATATAAACAAAGAAATTCTAAAGAAAGGAATGGATTTTTTTATTTATTAATCTGACAGATTTTTATTATTTAAACGTTATTTTCAGTGGATCCTCGTATTTGAGTAGATGCTCCCTTTATTTATTAAACAGTATATTTATTTATTTTCGTCTACATGCCTGATTATTCGAGAAAACTTATTAGAAAAATAAAAATCGATCGGATTAATAAATAAAAAATCCATTCCTTTCTTTAGAAATATATATACCATTTACTAAACTATACCATATATATATATATATATATATATATATGAAGAAATATAGTCTTAAAGTGTGCTATATTTATGGGATAAAGTGCTCAATATCAGAGATAGAGCGTGTGTAAATATAAAAGTGGACATAGAAGTCAACTGATGATTGCATCTAGCATGAAACAGACTGTCGCCTCCAAGTGTTGACTTCTATGTTCACTTTTATATTTATATATATATTCACTTTTATATATATATATATATATATATATATATTTATATATATATTCACTTTTATATATATATATATATATAAAAGTGAATATATATATAAATATAAAAGTGAACATAGAAGTCAAAACTTAGAGGCGACAGTCTGTTTCATGCTAGATGCAATCATCATGTATATATATACACGAGATTGGATAAAAAACTGTAATATGAATTTGCATTTTGTATATAAATCTATGGGATTAATATTCACAACTCGAATAAGTGCATTGACAAGGAAATATATATTGAAAAATCTGTAAAATAAATGCTTTTTCAGCTTTAGGCTAAGGACTTATTGATGTATCTACATATCGAGTAAGTTATTACCTATTCACTAAAGAATTATGGGCATTGACAAAAAAGCAGATTATGTTGAAAAATATATTATGTGTAAAATAAATAATGCTGTTTTTCATCATTAGGACACGGACTTACTGATCTACCTGCATATATATATATATATATATATATATATATATATATATATATATATATATATATATATATATATATATATATTATGGTTGAATGCTTTGAGCTTGTTCTAATTAATTGATTAAAATAATTGCTACAGCAGCTTATGGCTTTCTAGCTAAATAAAGTACCGAAAGAAAAGGATTAGCATAACAAACAGCATTCGTAAGGAAAATACATTAAAATATTCATTATAATAAAATCCCAGTACTGTTTTTCGTTTTATAACTATTGTCTCGAAATACTTGAATTGTCTCATAATCCCGTCATATGAATGCACTGATTATTTCATTTTTAATGAATTTACTTTCTTTTATTAAAGACTTTTCATTAATGACTTTTCATGACGTTTCTATATTTCTTTCAACTGACATGTAATTGCTACACTTGAATTTGTGTATGTATTGCGATTTTTGAACCGAGAAAATGTTTCAGAAGCATGCCGGATTTCTTTAAAAAAAAAATAAAATAAAATAAAATACAAAAACAGGAATGATAGCCCTTGTCGGCGGTGTGAAACGCTTCGCCGGAAAATACGTTTCAGAAACAATACAATAATCAGGAACACTATAGAGCGTGTTTTTTATTCTATAGAAATTTGTAGACATTCGTAACGGAAATGTTTTCTCAAGGAATTCTACCTCAGATTACTGTAAATGCTTATTGAGACACGAGCTGTGGAAACTACTATTGTGTGATTGTAAATATTCCACACTGCAGAATAAAGCTGCTGCTATGTATTAGGAAAATTGAGGGGATACAAGTTGCGCGCTTTTTTCCTTTCTCTTTTTCTTTCTCTATCTCTCTCTCTTTCTTTCTTTCTCCCCACCGTTCTTTTTCTCAATATTATTTTAATATATATATATATATATATATATATATATATATATATATATATATATATATATACATATATACATACATATATATATATATAGTAAAATAATATATATATATATATATACATACATATATATATATATATATATATATATATATATATATATATGTATATATATACGAAGAAATATAGTCTTAAAGTGTGCTATATTTATGGGATAAAGTGCTTAATATCAGAGATAGAGCCTGTGTAAATATAAAAGTGAACATAGAAATCAACACTTAGAGGTGACAGTCTGTTTCATGCTAGATGCAATTGTTGGGCCATATATATATATATATATATATATATATTATTTACAACATATATATATATATATATATATGATATATACATGTATATATCATATATCATTTATATATTATATGTATATATATAAATATACAATATATATGTGTGTGTGCGTGTGCGTGCGTCTGTGTGTTAGTGCAAAAGTTAATACCTTTTGAGTAGGATATACCATAGGAAAGTGATGTTGAAATGCGTCATGGATAAATTAAATAGATTTTAAATTATCCCGAGAAACAACACCAAAGATGAAAAGACATATTTCAAATGTTGAATCTTACATGTATATTCTTGTCATTTATTTCATAACTTTTCTCTTTTTTATATTTTTTTCGATACGACCCAACGTGATTGAAATTGTCCCAGCATGAGGGTTCTGTTTTGGTGATTTAAGAAATCAATACTTACCTTTTTTTTTTTAAAACTTCTTTATTTATTTATTCATTTTCTTAATTACTTGATTTTTTTATCATCACTAAAGCGTTAAGAGGTGTTGGGTCATACAAGCATTTTATTATACATGAGAATTAAAACTATAATAAAATTGTCTTGTTTTGAAGCTTGAAAATTATACATACATACACACACACATAGGCACACATATACAGATAGATAGATAGATAGATAGATAGATAGATAGATAGATAGATAGATAGATAGATAGATAGATGTGAATACTGTATATCTGGGAAGTAATCCTTCTTTTATACATTTTGCATTGAATACGATGGTCTGGAATAACTGAACAAAACACTTACAAAATAATTTCTTGTTCATTGTATTCAATGGAACATGTATACAGCCCCCACATACACACACACACACACACACACACACACACACATATATATATATATATATATATATATATATATACACACGTACATACATATATATATATATATATATATATATATATATATGTATGTATGTATATACAGTGCTGTTCGATAAAAGTGACTCACCTGATTTTTTTTTACTTAAAAATATTTTCGCCTATTCGTTTGGGGGTCAAACTAATTTTTAATCTTACTAATATAAAGAACCCTTTTCGACCACCCAGTAAAAAATGTTTACTCACCCTAAGGTATTCTATTGATAATTATAATTTTTGATATAAATGAGATTCAGGGAAAAACTCTGTGCAAAAAAAGTGACTTACTTATTTCCTGCAACTAGTAACCAATAGAAACATAACCGAACAGCTTTAAATAAAGAATAATAGAGGTATAATTTATTTATAATAGGTAATATATTTCGAAATATTTAATAATCTATGGTCCTCCTTTATTTTGAATAACCTTTTCAACCCTTTTTGGCATTGACTTGATTAGGTTCTGGTAAATCTCATCTCCAAGCATTGAATTCCATTCGGATATGAAATTCACAATCAAATCCTCTTTGTTGCTCAACTGCTTTCTCGAGAGCCTGTACTTTATAATGCTCCATAAGTTTTCTATGGGGTTGAGGTCAGGAGATTGGGGCGGCCATATCATAACACGCACCTGCTTCTCATCAAAGTATTCCTTCATCAATTTTGATTTGTGACAGGGAGCATTATCCTACATAAAAATGAGCTTGGTGGGGTCGATTTGCACCCTTTCAGCAGAAGGGAGCAGACAAGACTCTAAAATTCTCTTGTACTGCTCGCTCCTGAGGGTCTTTTCAATAGGTTTAAGAAACCAGTTCCATAAAAAGAAAAGCATCCCCAGAACATTATGCTGGACGGATGCTTGACAGTACTTACTGCTAGATTCAAAGAGCTTTCAAAGCTTCTTCTTCGGATTTTAGATCGCTTATCCTTTGAATCTAGCTCAACTTTCGTTTCATCGGAGAAGAGAACATTTAGTAAAAAAAATCAGTTCAGTCACTTTTATCGAACAGTACTGTATATATATATATATATATATATATATATATATATATATATATATATATATATATATATATATATATATATATATATATATATTTGTGTCTGTGTTTCTGTGTATCCTTACCATATTTATTTACTTTCAGCAAATTATGCCCCATTTACAATAAAACAACCAAAGTCCTTAAAAATGGGATTAGCCGAAAGCCCTTATGACGAATAATTATATTGGACAATGTCTTCACTCACTAAGTCCAAAATAGAAATGTATTGTTCGCATACAAGAAAAACGAAATAAAAAAATATTGACAAAATTACCTTGTCAGTCATTTTTAATAAACCTCTATTAACAAGGGTTTGCTTCTCAAATACATAAGTATATTTAGCGGTAAGCCCTCTTTTCTTTACCTACCCGTTTCGACAATCGAGGGACTTTATCAAAGATTGATGTAAAGATTTTTCTTTGCAATATGTATTTGTAAACAGAAGTAAAGTGGGAGGAAAATACCATTAAGTTTTTAAGTTTTTTTAATTTAAGAATATAAAGGTAAATTATGGAAGGCGCTAAATGATGTAATTTAATGCCTAAGAAACGGAAGTGTAAATGTTTTATTGTTGTTGTTGTTGTTTCTTATTTGTTTATATATATTTATTAATGTCATTATAATTTATTATTTTATTTTAATTTGATAAATTATTTATGTATCTATTTATTTTAAATATTAGTTAACCGTTTTCTTTTAATTTTAAAGAATTATGGCCACATATGTTGGTTTGGGATAGAAGTATTTCCTTTAAGAAAGGAGATATTTGAAAATATTCAGGGTGTAAGTTAACATTTTAACAAGAATTGATAGTTGCACTCTTACGAAGTTCCTTTCATAGTTATTTCATCTCTTAATAAGTGTAGTAGTATTGAAGTTGAATTTATTTCTGTCAATAACTAATATGTTTCATAAAGTATGTATGAGATGTTTTTTGTGTTCGTAAATACGTTATTTTTTTTAATTTCTAAGTTTCCCCAACATATTGTAAGAAACAGTCGTGACGGATTAATTTATATATAGCTGCTTCAGAATTATTGTTGTTATGGACGTGTTTGGTTCTGAACATAGCCATAATAGTTTTAGATGTTGTAATTATTTTGATATTGTTAGGAATATTGTTTTGAATAGTAGAAGTTGGCAGGTAATATTATATGCTTGTTTTTATCGAATTTATTTGTTATTATTGTTGTTGCAGTTGTTACAATGTCATTATCCATTTTTATTGTTGTAGATTTTTTATGTCTTTCTTTTATAATTGTGGATAAAATAGTAGATATTGGAGGCTTTTAAAGATGTTTTCTATGTATATTTCTTCTTCAGGTAAATAGTGTGACTGCAGATTTTTTAATGCCCTTAAATAAATTCATATAATTATTCCAGATTTTATTCTGCTGCAGTGATGAGAATAACAGTTTATGAGGTCATTCTTATTAGTAGATTTCCTGTACACTTTTCATTGACGGTCATTATTGGCTTTATTTAGTATATCTAGAGAGGGTAATGTGTAAGTTTTTTTCACGTTTCAAAAGTCAAATCTACTGTGGATTAAACGCTATTATTTGTTTACAAAGTCGGATAAAATTATACCATTTGGACATGTCATTAAAATATCATCTATGTATCTAAAATAAGAAGAATTTTCGGCAAAATATTTTTGAAAGAACCACTTTCTAGAAATATTGAAAGAGACAAGCTAAAACGGTGCTAACAGCGGAATCCATCGGTATACCGAATTTTCGTCTATAAAAATTATTATGGTGAAAAAACATTGATTAGTAATTAACTGACACATATTTATGATCTTATGTGGAAAGAGGTAATTATATTATTTTGTTTTTATTAGATGTGTTTCATATATATATATATATATATATATATATATATATGGCTACTCGATACTCGTCTACTAGGGCGGCTAGCCAATCCTTATTGCAGACTCTCGCTCAGGCACATTTGTGTTTGCTCAACACCCACAGAGCTCACCTATGGTTTATACTGCATATATGCTGAGCAGACCTTAGTTACAGTTTCTGGGAGAGAACGTGTTATCTAGCGTGATCAACACTTTGAACAAAGCCAGCTAAACAATTTTTAAATTTAGTATGCATACTTGTTAAACACAACAGACATTTTTAAAATATTTTTTATTTATCCTGTGTAAAGCATCGCCTTATCGCTTTTTTTAATATGCGGAAATATCTTTTATAGTTGTAATTAGTGTTTCTAACTGATCTCTATAAGACTATAATTTTCCTTTAATTAACAACCTCTGGATAAGGAAAATATTTCTGTGCTTTCACTTAATATTTTTTACCCCCAAAATATTTTTCTACACCATCGTATTTTCTCATTGGACACACATCACGAACAAATGAAATCTATTTCACTTATTTATTTATTTTTCCTTTTTTTCATTTTCTATTAATTATTAATACCGATTTACTGAACCTAACTAGAGTAAAAAATAAACTATAATAATAGTAAAATATATATTTCGGCAGCAATTTTTGGTAAATGTAAGATGTATCTGTTTAATTTTCTACTGCATTTTTGTTAGGTTCTACATCCTAATCAAAATTGGTCAGACAAGTAGCTGCTCCGATGAGCTGCTTTCGCTGGTTTCCAGACTTCATGAATTTAAGCGTTCAACTAAGCTGACATCTCGCTCTCACCCTTTCACTGTCGAAACTGTTAAATGTAGCCGTCTCTTCTACTCCAATAGCTTCATGTCCCGCACGTCTCGCCTGTGGAACTCCCTCCCTTTTCCTGTTTCCCTGATAGCTATAATCTCCAACTATTCAAATGTAATGTCAATCGACGTCTCCAGATGCCCTGATCTATACCCTATCCTTCTCTTCATCCTTTCTTTTATCACTCCTATTTGCTCTCGCTCCAACTCTCTGTAACCCCTTGCGTGCTAGTGGCTTCCTGCCTTGCTTGGGGTGAAACGCTTAAAAAAAGTGCATGTTTTGTTCTGCTTTTGGTCAAGTATTACGGCAGCGAATATTGGACGATTTCCTCAAAGATTAAGAGACACGAGGCGACGGAGATGTGGTTCTACAGAAGGATGCTGAGGATATCATGGACCGAGCGTGTGAGCAACGATGAGGTCTTAGAAAGGTTACAAACAATGAGAAGGCTTATATCTAACATCAGGAAGAGGTAGCTGAAGTTTCTGGGACACATAATGCGGAAGGAGGGCCTGGAG
>OZ038481.1:98754409-98769409 GCA_964036315.1 Acanthosepion esculentum
AGGTCATCTGCTGATTTACTGACGATAATTGCACAAAGAGTCTATGATGCTCTGGGTAAAAATGGTGAAGCCCGGGCTGTAGCAGTGGACATCTCGAAAGCCTTTGACAGGGTCTGGCATACACATCTTCTCCACAAGCTGAAAAGTTACGGTGTTTCTGGACACCTTTTAGAATTGATCCAGTCTTCCCTAGCAAATCATGAAATAAAAGTTATCCTAAACGCCCACTCTTTCGTGTGATCCCAGGGCTCCATCCTTGGTCCTACTCTGTTTTTAATTTTCATTAGCGCCCTTTCCAATGACATCAGCTCTCACCTTGGCATCTACGTCGACGACACAAAAATTTACTCCTGCCTCATTAGTGAGGCTTATCAGACTGACAAGGTCAAAATGGCAGCCGATGTCCAAAACGACCCCAAGCCTATCGTTAACTGTGGCAAAAGTTGGCTTGTTAATTTTAACGCCTCCAAAACTTAACTTCTCTTCATTAATCATTAATCATCTGAGAGACTCCTCTCTGCCTTCCATCAGCAAGACTGATGCTAACCTCCAGAAAAGTGACTTGTTGCGCCTTCTCGAGCTAATGTTCTCAGCTGACATGAAGTGAAAAGACTATAGTGAATCCATTGCTACGCCCCCTGCTACGAAATTCGGTTCTCTGTCTTGTGCGAGAGAATTTTTTCCCCTTGAATCTATCTTACATATCTAAGTCTACTATTCGTCCATGCTTAAAATACATTAACTTAAATACTGAAATCAGCATTAATTTTTGGGACAGTTTTCGCCATTTGACACTTGGCTTTTACCTGAGCCCAAATAACGAATACTGATACTGGTGCGAAATAGGCGTCTGATCGAGCCCAGGCAAAAGGCGTAATATCAAATATTTATTTTTAAGTCAGGTCCTGCTCATTCGAAAAAAAAAGGAATGTACGAGAGGTTTCCTATATCCCCGTTTTCTTTCTGTGTAGAAAAAGATACAAAAGATCTGAGTCGAATTTAATGTAAGCATTTTAAAATCTGTTTAAAAAAATCTTTGTTGAGGGGTTAATTTCTGGTGATCGCAATATGTACTAGGCTCATCCTAAGAGATACAAAAATAGTCATTGCATTCAGTGTCACACCAGAGCATCAAAAACTCGATGCAATAGAAGGATTCCAGAAATGTATCCTCATAACCACCAGGTGCATAATCTGGCCTCAAAGTATGTCAGTAGCTGCTTTGAGATGACGAAGTTTTATAAGCACCCCATTGAAAAAGTTAGTCTCTCTAACATCCTTACGAGGAAAAAAACAAACTTTGAAAAAAGTTCACAAACCTACACACCTTCAAATCGACATTAATTACTGAATCCAGAACTTATGACAGATTTCGTCTTAGAGTTTTATTAGTCTTTACAACGATAACGTTACATTTGGGCTCGTACTTTACCAAGCTAAGCATGGTAAGTATCGTATATATCCACATAGATATAAAATAGATGTTATGAAGAACATAACCCAAACGTTCTAATGTAATTTCTTCTTCATACACATTATTTTATAAAGAATTGAGCGGCAAAAAAAAAAACACTTACCAATAATTTCTTCAACCACGTGGTCGACGAGCATTTAAAATTAGCTTTAAAGAACTTTAGAAAAATACCACAAACAGCAAAACTGGTATAACCAACATTTTCTATCGTAACCAGATGCACCCAACTATAAAAAGATGAAAAATCAATTAAAAATATTATTCACCAATACATGTCACTTAATGATTTTAATAAATACTTAATAAATACTTAATAAATACTTACTTACCACAAAAAATTAAAATATCTAACCAATACCCTTATATAAAAAAATGTTTATGAATTATCGTCCTGTCTGGAAGGTTGCATCTTCAAGAATAATAACTGAAAAACAGCATTAGATTGCTACTTTAATCACAAAACCACCACATTCTCTCGTAGTTTAACTTGACACTTATAATCAAAACTTAGTGCAGTTCATACACATACAAACCATAACAACAAAAAATAAACAACCAAAATAAACAAAGTATTAGAAGATAATACTAGAATACTATATAACACTCACTGTAAAGAAAGCCTTAAAATATTCGAAGCTATAATTATATTAAAAAAAAACCACATTAAATAAAATATCTTTCACTGCGACGTGACGGCATTTAAAATCTGTTTTTAAAAAAAACATATATTCGTCTTCAGGCGCTGTCAAGTTTTGACTCCTAATGAACTAATTAAAAAGACGATATATTTTTATTTAAATTGGAAAATATATGTTCTTAAAATGAAAGGTTATATTTTTCTTTATGTCACTGATAATATTGACACCTCTGCTGAAGACTCGAGATGATCGAAAGTACTTAAATGAAAACATCATGAATTTCGGACAATCTTTCCTCAAATTTAATTCATATGTGCGAAATTCATTCACAGAGAAAATATAAGTAATTAAACAAACAAACCTTGATGGTTGATTTTAATAAAACTAGTTTGAAAGAGTTCATACAGCCTAATTATAGGTTATATATATTTTATACATTTTAAGAATTTAAGCGCAGCACTAGTTTGACGGGAAGCTCGCATCATTTTACACTTGAAATGACTAAATGTAACCGTAAGTTCTATGCTAACAGTTTCTTCTCTCGCACTTCTCGTTTGTGGAACACTCTTCTGGCTTCAGTCAACTTTGATCTTCAAAAATTTAAATGCAATGCCAATCATTATGCTCTATCTTCTTAATTCTTGTTCTTTTATTGTTCTCTCTCCTTAATAGTATTTTCTCTTATTCTCTAACACTCAATAACCCCTTGCGTCTTAGTGGATTTAATTTTAAAATGGCCCAGGGTGAAATGATTAACATATATATATATATATATATATATATATATATATATATATATATAATGAGACAGACAGATGGAGAGACAGAAAGGGAGAGGGGGGCGTATGTAAATATAAATATAAAAGTAGACACTAATATTAACATCAATTGGCTACAGTCTGTTACATGCATGGATGTAATCTTCAGTCTGTTTCATGGTTGAACACAATCATCTGAACATTGTTTCCTAGCATTAAACAGACTGTCACCATTTAATGTTAACCACAGTATCCATTTGTATATATATATATATATATATATGTGTGTGTGTGTGTGTGTGTGTGTGTGTGTGCGTGCGTGTGTGTGTGTGCATTTGTGTGTGTGAGTGAGTGCGTATACGTGTTCGGTCCTACACACTCCATGAAATATGAACAATTTTAAAATTTTAATTTAGGGGACTCCATTCTTGCTTGTCTTAACAACTTTATCAGCATATCCTGTTATATATATATATATATATATATATATATATATATATATATATATATATATATATATATATATATTATATATATATAAGTATGGAACCGTATCTGCATTTTTGCTTTTCTGACATAAGTTTCCAATATGACAAACGGTTTCTGCTGTTCTAAACTCATCTGCAGGTAATACTCAAAAACTTTCATCATATTACAAAATCTGTTTTTAAGCCTCCAAGTGGTGACTTTCTATGGATTCTGTAATTGAAAACCATCGCTTTTTGCTGTATAGAATAACTAGTTGAAGACCAAACCACCCAGGATGAACCTCGATTCTTTCAATGTGACGACTTCAGTTTGAAGAAACGTAAAGAGGGAAAAAAATCCTACAGTAACAGGAAAGCATTATCGAATCTGAAGATGGCTGTCTGTTTGATAAAGAACTACAAACAAAACAACAATGACAAGGGAAATTATGTTTCTCTTTTGCGTCTATAAAAAAAAAATCTCAAGGCTTTAACCGAAAAAGAAGCTCAGTCTTGTGTTGTATTTCTTTCTTTCTATTCTTATTTTACTTAGTTATATTTCTTGTTACAACCTTCGTTGTCAGCACATCTATATTATAAGAGATAAGTACTTTTTTTTCTCTTTAGATGAAAATATTATTACAAACGCAATAATCTTCAGTTTAGCAACTATCAATCACCAAATATCTTAATGATAAATGTTAACTACTTATTATCTCCCTGTTCTCTCTCTCTCTCTTTCTTTCTCGCTCCGCCTTCTCCCCTCTCCCGCTCTCTCTCCCTCTCTCGCTCACTCTCTCTCTCTCTTCGTATAACTAATGGCTGGCCGCTCATATCCGATTATACCTGTCTATTAAGGCGGCTAGCCAATCCCTGTTGTAGATGTCTGCTCAGGCATATATGTGTTTTTTTAACACTCATAAATCCCCCACACCAATACTGTGGTTTATGCGGCAACTATGCTTAGTGGACCTTATAGTTTCTAGGAGAGAACGCATTATCTCGCGTGATCGTCAGTCTGGACAAGGGCAGTACACTCAAATCCTCGGTCACGATAACTTGTGACTTCATGATATCACAACCATCTACGGTTGTAAATGGTTCCGTCTACGCAATTTCACAAACAAGTACACAGACACGCACGCATATATATATATATATATATATATATATATATATATATATATATACAGTTTTACGGTATGCTATATTTATGGGATAAAGTACTCAATATCAGAGATAGAGCGTAAATATAAAAGTGAACATTAAAGTCAACACTCAGAGGAGACAGACTGTTTCATGATAGATGCAATCGTTAGGCCACCTATATATATATATATATATGATAAAGTTAATTGGAATTGGTAAGCCGTATTGATAATTCCAGAGAGAATATACATCCCGAGAGCTCAATGTAATAAGCAGAGCAAGTGATAATTAACAAATCGGAGACTTCAGAAAGCCATGGTAATATTTTATTTAGCGAAATCGATAATTCGATTTCGCTTCGTCAGACCAGGCGGTTTCAAAACAATCAATCAATCAATCAATCAATCAATCAATCAATATATATATATATATATATATATATATATATATATATATATATATATATATATATATATATATATCTTGTAATATGAAAGTTCAAGAAATTTTCGTGCGATATGGAGGAGACAAATTAGTGTAGGTATGTAAAAATCGCTTGAATCTCTTCAGCTGGCAATTGAATTCTTTTTTAATAATTTTTAAAAATCTATTTCTATATGGATGCATTTTTTTATCGAACTACGCTATCCGGCAAAATGATAATAATTCTCATTGACCTTAAGTGTTATTTTTTCTTTTAATAACTTCATTAAATTATTCAATTTCTGATTAGCTTTTTTTCTCTGTTGCCCCGACTATATGAATTTAAGGGTGCTATTAGATTGGCATCTAGGTCTCACCCGTTTACTGCTGAAATAGCTAAATGCAACCGCTACTTCTACTCCAACCGTTTCTTTTCTCGCACTTCTCGCCTGTAGAACTCCCTTCCGTTTACTTGCTTCCCTAATAACTACAATTTTCAGAAATTTATAATGCAATGTCATTTGCCATCTTCTATCTTCTTGAATACCGTTCATCTTTTGTCCTATCCACAATTCTCCCAATTCTCAGTCGTTTCTCTCATTTTCACTCCATGTAACTTCTTGTGTACTAGTGCAATTTCCGCCTTGCTTGGGGTGAAATGATTTTCACAAAATGAAAGTACTTAGTTTCATTTACTAGTTCTATTCTTACATGAAATCACTATTTGGTTTTGTAACTCTTGTCTTGCAGTATCCACAAAAATAACCATGGTTTTTCAAAAAAATTTGCCATTTTCTCAAATAAAAATCGAAAATTGGATTTTACTGACACTAGTTGAAATAAATTTTATTGCATTTCAGGAAGCATTTTTTTTGTTTTATTTCTTTTGCAGGTTAATCTTATATCTTTATTTTATTTTTAATTACTTATTCTTATTTTACACATTTTAAAACTTTATTGCTAATAAATATAGAGTAAAATTTCATATTTATCTCGAAAAATGGTTGAACTAAATTATATTCTACTTCGAACGCTGTTTGGGTTTAATTTGGATGCATGTCATTTCACCTCAGAAGAAAAGTAGATTATAGTTATACTTATAAGGGGGGTAAATCATGTAGAAATTGGCATATAAAAATCGTTTGACTCGCTAAATCTCACAATCAGTTTTTCATTCACCACAATATAATTATATATATATATATATATATATATATATATATATATATATATATATATATATATATATATGTATGTATGTATGTATATATTACAATGAATCATCATACAAAAAGTAGATTAGTAAAGTTAATATAAAATGACGATATCCTTTCGCAAACAAAATTTTAAAGGTGCATTAACCTACAAATCACTCGATGAACGTTACGATCCTTGTTTTTAAAAATTATAAACTGTATAAGGTCTTTCTTTAATGCGCAAGTACTTTCAACTGTACATTCAGTCATCCTCAGGCATTTTTGTATGAATGATTCATTGTAATATAAATTGAACTGTACCACATATTTTATATATATATATTATGGAAAAGATTGGAATTTTTTTCATTGAGGGACCAGTAGATACACTCAAAGTTTTGCAAGTTAATTCTTCCAACTTCAGTAAATTTTCAAATTTCATAATTTTCATTTTAATATTTGAAAAAAATTTTATTCTACATTTTTCACAGTCCATCGGAGAATAAACGAAATTTCTGTTTCAACAGTTTCATTTAAAGCGGGTTATAACAAGGATTTTAGCTCTAAATTCATCATCTTTAAAAGAAAATGAAAGAAAATCAACTCTTATCAATTGGTTTGCTTAGCTAACGTTTCTGTTGAGGAAATGTTGGGTGAAAGAATTTCCTTTTTTCAAGGAAATAACTCGCAAATAATTGATAAAAATACTTCACAAATATTTTACCATGGAGGATGTTCTTTAAGATTATGAATTACTTCAAAGTAAATTTTCTCTTTACAGATAGAACTTACATACATAAACGTATGCACATGTTCATACTTTGAAATCTCTAATTATTAGGTATACGAAACCAAACATCAACCTGAAATCTCGACTCATGTTATTCTCGTGAGATCGAGACTTTAATATGGGTGTAATACATGGCGCCAGACACGTTCAGAAATATCTAAACTGTAAGCTGTATTCAACCTCTTCCTAAGATCAATGGTTAAAAATGTCTGTGAGTCTTAGCAAAGATCATCCTTTTTTTATCATTGCTGACTGGTGCTACAGAATCACGAACTATGCTAAAATAACAGAAACCACATCACTTGAGGACTAGCAAGAGCAGCAACAACTAAAATGGATAACACATGTAACTTGAAAAGAAAATAATGACATAATAAAGACGTTAACATTCCAAACTACTTCAAGTAGAAGGTTAGGAAGGAAACCTCCATCAATACTGGAAAGATCGATAACGGCTACTGGACTTGAGAAGAGAAAATAACGACATAATCAAGATGTTGACATTCTATACTACTTCATATAAAAGGTTAGGAAGGAAACCGCCATCAATACTGGAAAGATCGATAACAGCTACTGGACTTAAGGAACTTGTTTTCAACAAAAGTGTCTTAAGAGAAAGATTTTATAAATTTCAACCGAAAGCAGCACTGGATGATCGGTTAATGAATGCCAAATGTTTCCTTGAAAGAAAACGGTTAATATTGCCATTACCATATAAGCATATTTGAATGCAAAACCTGACACATACACTCAAAATATATCAATATATCTACGTATGGTGACTGCAGCACCATCTACATAGAAATATTCTCCTGTTTTACTTATTGCAACGGCAATCATGCTTCTAACTCGCAGTTTTCAAATTATGATTGAACATAATCAAAGAAGGGGTTGGACAAGCCTGATTTACGGTCCCCGGGGCAGTGCTTTGTGGCCCGCATTATCTTATCAACATTTTATTTTTATACTTACATTTATATTCGTTGCAAATTAAACTAAGCACAACCATTACAGAATAAAATATTTTCGCGGATTTTGACGTCATTTTTCTTTCTTTTTCTTTTCTTTTTTTGACCAAATATGTTTTGCTCATGCTAAATCTCGAAAAAAACACTATATAAAATTCACTATTTTTTATCCATAATGTTGAATATGTTAAAATTATTGATCTTTTTAACAAGAAAAATCTGATGTTAAAAAATATTTTTCATAAACATCAGCCTAGATATAAGTAAATCTTATTAATTATTTATTTCTTGGCATGGATCAAATTTGTATTCCGTTTATCCTGATAAACTACCAGGCGTGCTTTAACCGTTCGACTACGGAGAGCTCTAAGAATGTACGCTGATATCCGCTCAAACACGTTTATCCATGTAATAAAAGTAAGGTCAGATTAAAACCATTAATCGCTTCAAAAATTACTGAATTGCATCTACACATTGTATAGATAGCTTAGAATTTCTTGGATATGCCGAACCGACTTTATAAATAAGAGAACAGAAGATAGTTTCGGAAAAGGTAATTATCGTAACAAAGTAATGGACACGTTGTTCGGTACCAGCTGATCGATCGTACTAAACAAATTCCTATAATTAACCAGCTAAAAAAATCATAGAAGGAAAGAGACGTAACTAAAAGGAAATTGCTGTAATGATAAAACACTACCCTGGATAACAACATTAGGGCTGCAGAAAAATATGCCCTTCATACGAAGAAGCCAAAGAAGAAGAATGGCGGATGAGGGAATGAGTGTGTTTATATGTGGCGACTGCGATCAGTCTGGTTGCTTGGTACCGATGGATACGGTGCCGGTTCAGTTTACAAAGTTTTGCCCTTAAAAATATGGCTACAAGATGTAAAGGATTAGGCTACATCGTCCTCCGCTGCAAATTACGGTGAGGAGCATGGGAACAGAGCAGGAGTAAGTTTTCCTGGCCCACCGAATAGTGAAAAAAGAAAAAAGTGATACGCGTCTAGTAGAGTAACTAAAGTCATCTAGAAAAAAGATAAACATAATATTCGCTGCCAGGAACCACATTAACCTAAACCTGGGGTTGACATAAAAATGTGGGTTGTAAATCGAAAGAATTCAGCGATAAGTGTTTCTAGCAAAATGATAATTAATGAGACCAGGAGATTAGCAGAAGAATGAAAGATTCACGGCTTTGAAACATCAGAAGGTTGCTGTTACTGGCTTAGGAAACGTCAAGGTTTATCAGTGCGTATAAAAAACATCTACTGCAAAGAAGATGCCATCTGTTTATGAAAAGAAAATCATCGGAATTCATAAATAGTAAATACTTATTATTTATTTTTAGTATTACTACGGTTAGATTTGCATATATGCAAAAGAAATTGCAAGTGAACTAGCAGTTCAAGCATCGAACTAAAGTTTCTCAATATGTCGGAGTTAGCTCCTCCTTAATTCCCAATTTGTCACTAGGGGTCACTCTCCCTATACTATAAATACTGGGCGACTTCTTGCCTCGATCTCTCTTTCCTTCAGGCCTTGTACCGCATCCCACCTCGCGTGGAGATGAGGTAAATCCTCTTTTTCATTTTAGCGACTACAATGTAAGCTCTCTTAGGAGATAGCGTTTCACACTTGTGGGAAGACGCCATCAACCTTATACACACATACACGTACGTACGAACATCCACAAAGAACAACACCAACGTTTACACACACAAAAATATTATTGTCTATGTCCATTGTAAAATAGTTTTGTTTAATACATATATTTGTTTATATATATATATCGGTCTTGTTTATCTTCTTTCATCTTCGGTTGGACACAACTAGAGTCCGTCATTTTTTCTTGTAGCAGGAAATATATACGCACGTGTTTTCTTTATATCTTCACGCCTCCCCCGGTCCTCTACATAATGGTGACCCCGACGTGATTTGAACCCGGATCCTTCTGATTTTACAATATAAATTTTAATAAATAAACCTTATTTTTATTATAATAATGGCTGTTGTTGTTGTCTTTAAAATGACAGTCGTATTCGTAGCATTATCTATAGTAGTATTACTAGTTCTAGTGGTGTCAAAGTTCATATTTTTTAATGCATATTACCATATACATGGAATTTATTTTTAAAATATAGACCAATTTTTGTTTGTGGTTAATTAAGGACTCTTGAGAAACTTTAATGCAATTTTTGGCGACAAATCACCTGCTTATGTTAAAGATTTACTCAAGAATTCAAAAAGTTTATGTGCTGTAATATCTACACGATATTTCAGTTTTTTTTTCTTTTGCCTGCACTTGACGTCATCGCACACGCCTTAAAAATCTGATCTGTTTCCCGCCACAAGGACATAGTTTGACTAAATTAAAATCTGTTCACGCCTTCTTGAGCTGAGCTCGACTTTGACATTAACTTCTGTGATGTTCATCGCACCAGTAGGAATGAAGCGCGCGAATTTAACCAATTAAAAGCGAATTTTTCTTGAAGACGGCATCAAAAGTTGACGGGGAGAATAAAAATAGATTGAAATGTAATATTTTCTGGTAGACAAAGAAAACCCACAATTAGACTTTTTATAACCTCCATTGATTTATTTAATTTTTGGTTTGGTTTGGTTTACGGCATATCAACCTCAATGGGTTATTTAATGCCAACAATTTTTCTTCCTGGTAATTTTTTTTTCCAAAATGTATTACTGGTAAGATTTTTTTTTTCAAAAACCTATTTCTGGGTATATTTTTTCTTCAAAAAATCTATTTCTGGTAATATTTTTTCTTCAAAAATGTATAGCTGGTAATTTAAAAAAATGTATTGCTGGTAATAATTTTTTACAAAGAATTTCTGGTATTAAAACATATTTGTACAATTTCATAATGTTTTTACCCTAGTTTTTGGATTAACTATTTGCCCATAGATGAAACCCTAACAAGTGCTACCACCCCGAGTCAGGGCGGGCTTGGGAACACCAGCAATTAAGAGGTGGTTCCACGCTCCTCAAACCCTCCTGATCAAAGGCCTTGCTGTTGGACATAGTTTATCGTCTTACCCAGGACGCGGATGTAGTTTATCGCCATACCCAGGACGGTGTTGTTTTTTATCAATTCACCCCAAGCAAGGCGATAATGCCACTAAACTGCAAGGGGTTACTGGAGGTGAAAGACAATGAAAAGACTTCAGAAGGAACCGGAAACCCAATCCTGAAAAGAAAACAAGGGATAAGCTTCTACTCCTGTTCAAAATACCGAGGAGGAGTGTAAACCAGACAAGAAGCGAACCTAGTCTTATATTATTTCGAGTTTCTGTTGTTATTACAACCCTATATAATTTTTATTATTATTTCTATTACAAAGGACTATTGAAAAGTTATTTTCAACGTACCTTTTTAAATGAATTCTAGTTTCTATATTTTTATCACATTAAATCTGTTATATCTCTATAATATTATCTCTATTTTATTTTTTAAATTATTTCCGCTAAACACAGCGATAAAGCCACTAATGGGTTACTTAGAGTAAAAATGAATGAGAAAACTTTAGTGAGGAGTAAAGACAAAAAGTTTCAGAAAGATAGAAGATGGTGACTGACGTTGCACTAAAAAAAATTTAAGATCGTAGATGACAGAGAAGCAAAAGAAATTACAAGAGAATTCTACAGGCGAGAAGTGCTAGAAAATGAACTATTAAAATAAAAATTACGGTTATATCTAGCGATTTTAACAGTAAAACTATGAGACCTAATAGCCAATCTAGTAGTACGCTTAAATTCATGCCGTTGAGCTACCAACTCATTAGAACAAATGCCATGAAAATATTTATATAAAAGACAGAGGGAAGCCACGTCACGGCGTTGGGGAAGTGACTGAATTCGAGATGCCAGGTCAGGACCCATAATATTACAGACCCTAAATCTTGAGATATATAGCCGGAGAACTAGACCATATATGGCAGCAATATCCAATGCATGGACGAGTTGTAGATTTATAAATGTGTGAGATGGACTCTGGCGCGGAAAATTGTCTGATAATGTGAACAAACGTTTTTTGCAGCAAACCTAGCAATTGATTCAATATAATCACTGCACTTCATGTTAGAGAAAACGTGCGACCAAGAAGGCATAATGAGATTCCCTCCTGAAGGTTAGCATTAGCTATGCTGATGAAAGGCAAAATGATTCTCTAAAGATATTAGTTTCGTTACGTTAACATTTACAAGCCATTTCTTGCTCCAGTTAACAACTGATTGTAATACATTTTCGAGAGCAGCTGCCAGTTTTAATTTATGGGGCCTATTAGACTTACTATTGAGACAGAAGTAACTAGTTGTGTCATATTTCTATTCTATTATTACTATTATACTATTATTTCTTCTTCTACTTCTTCTTCTTCTTCTTCTTTTTATTATTATTATTATTATTATCATTATTATTATTATTATTATCTTTATTATTATTATTATGTGTGTATGTTTCCTACTTTGTATCCTGTAGTGCCAGGTTCAAACTAGGGTCCTTAGGCTCTTTAGGTGAGTTGTCATGTAATTGATAGCGCTTTTCTTAGTATATGGGATGTTTTTAGTTGGGCAGTCTTCTGGGGAACTTGTATGTTGATGTTACTGGGACACTGTTAGTGAAATTGTCCATTCTTTTCTCACGAGGCCCGATTACTATTGGTACAGTCTCAGTTTTCATTTCGCATATCCTGTTAATCTCGATCTCCAGGTCCTTGTATTTGGACTATCTCTCGATAATCTTCATGGAGGTGTTTCTCTAAGATGCTCCTGCTATGTCAATAAGCATGCACTTCCTGAATTTCTTGTCTTTCATTATAATATCAGGTCTGTTGGCTTTTATTTCCCTGTCAGTTTGAATTGGCATATTCCAGGGGATATTATTATTATTATTATTATTTCTAGTTTATGTTATTATTCATGTCATACTATTATTTTATTTCAAGTTTTCATAGTTATTAATTGGTTTTTAATCTTTTGCTTTCATGTTTGTTTAATTACTAAAATACGTGAAATCAATGAATATGCTGTCAATCTGTCGAGACATTTATTCTCTTCTCATTAAATGATTACACAGAACGAGCTCAGAAAATCTTACCTGGGTTATCAGTCTCCCAGACAATATCTTCCAATTTCATTAAAAGTGGTAGAGCCCGTGATCCCACCCTGAAACCCGTGGTAATAGGCCGAAAGAAGTGAGGATTTTTTGCTCTTACTCGGATAAAAATGAGCGCGGAACTTCTTGGTAAAAACTGATTATTAACCCCATTACGTCCGCAAACATCTATACTTCAAAGCTGAAGATAGCTGTCCATTCCTCACCTGATAGTTTTATTAAGTTTAAGCCTAGTTCCTGTAGATATGTCTCTCGAAATGCACATACAGCTTGGGTAGAGTGAAAGGCATGCTCTATAGTTTGTTGCAGGAACAGATTGTACGGAACAATTCTTGAAAACACCCAGCCGATAAAAACGTACGCGTCCCCAATTTAAAAATGTCTTTGTGTCACATTTGGGATTCTTGAAAAGGCAAATAAATCTTACTTGATATATATATATATATATATATATATATATATATATATATATATATATATTAATACAAAAGTATAAGCAATGAGATAGAGCCGACTGTTTGTACAAAAACGTACAAGCCAGACAGGAATTAAGGAGGAAATCGTTTTACTGAGCAGTCTAAGATTTCACTTCATATGTTTTATAAGACTTAGACTTACCTTAATAAGGAAAGCCTTCCAAATCAGAGAACTCTGTGCCCTTCCGCTTAGTAATAGCATTTGGAATATCAGCCAAATGATATATACGTAGTTATCATCAACTGATAAGCAATGTAACACATATCCCTTTAAAAATGCTTGGCCTCATTGGTATAAGCTGCTGACTTCAGGGAATTAGCTGACAACCATTTTCAAAGCACTGAATTGCTTAGAGGTTTTCACAGGAGAGGAAAAATTGGAATCCATAACGACAAACATCCTCTTAAGTAAAATCGGCGAATTGTTTCCCTGTGCGTCGATGGGTGTAATTTTTATTGATTTTTAAAAAAATAATGTGCAGGTAGCGTAATTCTAGAGTTGTTATCGGCCGAGTCTTTTTTGTTCTTCATACTAATTATCTTGAAAAAAAAGGATTTAATTCATCTTTCCCCAGCTATGGGTTAAATAGTCAAATTAGTCTTTCTAGCCTTGGCTGATAACCAGTATAGCAAACGAACAAAAAAATAAAGCCTGAAAAGGGATAGTTTCCGTAAGGTTATCTTACCCTAAATAAACGCATTGCTGTTACGATAGCAGTACATGTCCTGTTCCTACGACCCTAATGTGTTTCGGGACTTGGGAATGTCATTAATTAAAATTGTTCTTATTTGGGGACCATTTGAAAGATTTGGAAGATCATTTTCAATAACAAAAGCCTTCTTTCACAAATTACAGTACAAGGCAAAAAATGTTGTACTCACAGAAGGCCAATTTTTATATTTTTACCAAGACAAGTGAGTAAAAGAATTCGTTTATTAATACAGAGTATTAATATAGGTGTACATATGTACATTATACAAGTCACAAAATGATTTAGTATTTTGTTGGGTAACCTTTTGCTTTAATAACCGCCTTAATTCTTCGTGGCATGCTATAGACTAAATTCTTTAGTAAATCAACGTCCTTCGAAAAAGCTCATCTTCTGTGTTAAATTTCCTATTACGGGCACGCTTGCCCATTATCGCCCAAAAGTTTTCAATTGGGTTACGGTCAGGACTCTGACTAGGCCACTGGAAGAGTTGCAATTTACCCTCGTCGCTCTTCCTCTCTAGATAACGTTTATTCGTTAAGACAGTATGCTAAGAATCTTTATGATTACTAAATCATTTTCTGATTTGTATAATGTGCATATGTACACCTGTATTAATAGCCTGTATTAATAAACGAATTTTGAAGAGTCTGTCTGAAAACCAATTAGACAAGGTGACATGAATCATCGGAGTTTGTGAGTATGACAGATGGATGACTTAATTTCTGAAATTCTGGGAACATTTGGCACACTTTGATCTACAGTGTCACGTATGTACCAAGAACACTTGATTGAAAATATTAACGCCAACAGTAGACAA
>OZ038481.1:98774409-98796909 GCA_964036315.1 Acanthosepion esculentum
TGGCGAATAATGAAAAGAAATCCTGATAAAATCTTGACCGAAATGAAAGGAACTAAACAGAAATTTTTTAAAAATCAACCTAAATACAAAGGAAAGTACTGCAAAAATTAAGCTAAATAATAATAATAATAATATATCAAACAAGGAAATTGAGAAAATTAAAAACTATTCTGATTTGAAAGTTCAGATGACAAGATTATTTAGAAGACAGGAAGAGAATGTCAATCCCATTAACGCCGTGTGATTTCTTTGACCAGGTGGGGTGCCATAACAACTTGGAGTCATCCAAACGTCGGCTCTTTTAGGTACTGCGCATATTTTGAGGGAAGTATTTAGCGGTTCGGATTGAGGAATCGGAGAGCCCTGTTCGAATTTCAGTCGAATCCATTACATTCATTTACGTGCTAATACCGTTGGGAAAGGTATGAATCCTCTTCTTCTACCCCCCAGCTATAGGTAAATAGCAGAACAGACCGGGTTCTATAGCTTTGGATGGCAACTGGTCTACTGCATAAAGAAACCTACTGCGGGAAAACAAAATAATAAACCAAAGATTGTAATTAAAGATTACAAACAAAATTCATCATCATCATCATCATCATCATCATCATCATCATCATCCTCTTGACTTTTGTAATCGTAGGTGGGGAATCCGAATGGAGAAGCCATATTGAATCTCCTCTACAACGGTCTATCAACGACAGCCATCAGCAATTCTGATATAGTCATACTTGTCCTTTGTTTGACATTGTCCAACCAGTTTTTGCGTTGACGTCCTCTCCTACGTCAACCTTCAACGGTACCTTGCATGATGGTCTTGCACGGGCTGTTGTACCTTATAATGTGTCCAAACTCCGCCATTTTTCTCCGTTTGACAGTGGCGAGAAGGTTCCTGGTGGCCCACAAAATTTTCAACCCTTTTCCGCACAAACTCATTGGTTTCATGTTCCCAATAGAAAATGCCAAGGTGTTTTCCTCTGCATTTGTTCTCAAACGCTTGGGTCCTTCTCTCTGTTTCTACAAACAGTGTCCACGATTCATATCCATATAGGAAAATAGAGACTACCAGCGATTTGCAGTCTGTACTTCATTTGAAAGCTGTTTTTGCTCCACAATATTCTTGCCAATTTGGCCATCGCTTCCATAGATACGGCAATCCGTGTGCGAAATTCGGAGCTTACCATCTTTAGACAATATTGCTCCCAAGCATTTAAAACTGGACACTTCCTCCAATAAATTCCCGTTCATGTTAATGTTGACACGTTAAAAAAAATACCTTTTCATGAATATGGCATCTGTTAAGAATGGCAAAATAAGTAAATATATGGTACTTGAAACTGAAATTTAACAAATGTGGCAGGTAAAAACTGATGTTATACCTAGAATAACCGGAGACCAAAGTACGATCATCAAACACACTAACATGAACATTAACAAAATACCTAGCAGGACTTGTTTAAAAGAGATTATAAAGAATACAATGTGTGGAGCCGCTCATCTAATAAGGTGAGTATTATCGATGTACAAAAGACGTAATCGAGTCCATGTTAACTTACTAGTTACATGTCAACCTTGTTAACTATAAAGCCTTGCTGGATTAATAAATAAATATTCATATATGTATATATCCTAATTTAAAAAATAAGGGACTTCAAATAATAAAACAAAATTAATATATTGGGTTGGTGCATAATTATCATGCGTTTTTGTAGGCGAATTATTTAATAAAAATTGTTGTTTTGTTTACTTTTTTAATAAAAATATTTCATTTTCAGTTTATAAAATGCGTGTCGATAATCAAACGCTCCGGAATAATCATCTAAAAATGTTATTGTTGAATTGTTATGTATCTTTTTTCATTATGTGTCTATATTTCTGAGACGAGGTATTATGTACACTATTTACATTATTCGGACTATTGTCCTCATCTTTGTTGCCATATTTATCACAATATTTCGGTCGTTGTACGCTTCTTCAGGTGGTTGAAATGTTGAACTGAACCCTTTATTTCGCTCACTGGGCTAGACTGTTCTAGTTCCACGTGCCATGTCTAATGGACGTCAGTTATCAGTTATCTCCTATTAATTCCCTTCTCCAAGTTCTCCACTGCCTTTAATCAGGTATTGAACTCACACTCTTTGGGTCCTGTCACTGGATCTAACTAAAGTCTGTATCCACTGTGCCATGTGTCCTTGAGGACATCTGTGTATGAATTTCTGGGTATTATAAACCTAATGTCTTTAGCAATCATTTTTTCACCAGTGCTCATTTTGCAATTTTTGCTGTTATCATTGTATTTTTTTTTTTACCAGAGCTCATATTGCAATTTTCGTTCTTATTATTGCTTTTCTCTGGCACTCCTTATTACTGGTTCCCATATTGTATTCATTTCTATGCTTGGTCGGCTCAAGAGATCTTTGTGGCCTAGTATATGTGCTGATTCCTTAAGTTTATGAATTTTCCATTGATGCTCTTTGTCTATGATTTCAACCTGATCCCACAGAGGGCGGTGATCTCCCTTTTCTATTTTCTTTAAATAAATAAGGAGTAAAAAGTTAATAAGCAACACTATATAATAGCTACAAATAATCACATTCGGGGTCACAATTATTTTTACTCAATAGCCTCTAAAATAATCGGAAACATAATCCTTACCACCTACCCAATAACCGTTAGGTTAATACAATAGACATCGCTACTCATGATGAACCATTGACCAGCATATATAAAAAGTCGAGCGAACACACAACACACATGGCCTGAAGGTTGAGTCCAAGCATGAAACAGACTGTCGACGCTCACTCTTTAGTTTTATATATACCGTTGGTATATAATCCAGATGGATCCTAGTAATATCAGATATTAAAACTGATCCACAGAGAGGGCTCAATGTATTTATATTAACAGAGCATATATTTTATACAGTAAATAATCCAAAATTACCTCACGTGGGTATAGTTCTATTTTAGACTATCACAGCTATATGCCAGTCCTCCTCAGCCCTAGAGTGACTGTCTCGGAATAGGGCTTCTTAATTTAGTTAGATAGCAGTCGGTGGGAACGTACTTGAGAGGACGCCTCGTTTTGATAAGGAGTCTGGGTTGGTTGACAAGAAGTGGGAGTTTATTTATGGCCAAAGCCTTTAGTTGTATGGAAATGAATTTAGGTTCCTGTTATATATATATATATATATATATATATATATATATATATATATATATATATATATATATATATATATATACAGTTTAAAAATTGCTATACTCATAGAAGATTTTTCAACATTGGAGATAGTGTTTTTGTAAATATAGTAATATGGTAATTGTCAGTTTCACGTGTCAATGTGATTTTCAGACAAAATTGCACTACTCCTTTGGTGAGTTATATATATATATAACGGGTTGCGTATACTGGTCAATAAGGGGTTTCGGGAAATGAAGGGAAGATAAAACCGGGTCTTCTTTGTTTTTATAGATAATGCTGAGGGTTATTTACGGTCATGATCTCTAGAGATTTTATTTATGCTGGTTAGGTAAATGGAAGAAGTGTGCATGTAAGTGAGTTTATTGATGTGCGTAAATAGGTTTATTTTGGCTCGTGACCTCTAGATTGTTGATTTATATATTTATTTATAATTTATTATTTTATTAATTCATATTATTTATTTATTTGTTTCTATATTTCTCTTTTGTGTATATTACTTTGTTTCTCTGGTTTGCATTAAGAATTAACTTTATTAGAATTGCGTTATGGGATTTTATTTAGTCTTTTTGGTAATGTCGTGGCTGTAGGTAGCTCAGAAGGAATTTGCTTTCGTGTCTGCAGTTGAAAATATCTTCCGATCTTTTCTTTAGGAATTTGTCTTGTTCTGAAAAGTTAACTATCGCTAATGTTTTCTCTAGGCAAAGGTTACATCGTTTTGGGGTCTTTTGTAAATTTATTTTTATCCCCCATTTTATTTTTGACATGTTTTAATTTGTTTTTTGAGTTAACGTATGGGCTTTGATAGAGTAATAGTGTTTGCATATTTTATGTCTTTAAATGATTTTAAAATGTTTTTTACGGGTAGTTTTCTGTTTCCAGAGAACTTATGTTATTCCTATAAGAACAAAGAGAAAAGACCAAAGAGTAAAGAAAAAAAAGAAAAAAGACAAAGCGTAATGCATAAAAGAAAAGAGCAGAGAAACGAGCCAAGTGAAAAAGCAAAGATTAAAAGGCAAAGAAGAAAGAGAAAGAGGAAAGAGAAATAGGTAAAAAGATATGAAAAGGAGAAAAAAGCAAAGAGAAAAAAGCAAAAAAAAGAAAAAGAGAAAAAGCAAAAAGAAAAACGCTAAGAGCGAAGAGAAAAACAACAGAAAAAAGAGCACAGAACAAAAAGAAAAATCGGAAAGATAAAAAAGCAAAAAGGTATGAGCAAAGAGAAATGAGCAGAGGAAAAAAAGGAAAGAAAAAAGAGAAAAGATATGAGCAAAGAGAAAAGCATAAAGAAAATGCAAAAAGAGAAAAATGCAAAAAGATGTGAGCAAAGAGAAAAGAGCAGTGAAAAGGGCAAAGAGATAAAGCAAAAAGAACGGCACTAAAAGAAATGAGCGATGAGCAAACAATAGAGAAAAGAGCGCAGAACAAAGAGAAAAAGCGAAAAGAGAAAAAAAGCAAAAAAGATATGAATAAAGAGGAAAAAGCTGAGAAAAAGCGAAAACAGAAAATAGCAAAAAGATATGAGCAAAACGAAAAATGCTGAGAAAAAGCGAAAAGAAAAAATAGCAAAAAGATATGAGCAAAAAAAAGAGCAGAGAAAAAGCGAAAAGAGAAAATTGCAAAAAGATAACCAAAGAGAAAATAGCAACAAGACATGGGAAAAGGGAAAAGATCTGACAAAAAGAGAAAATAGCAAAAAGATATGAGCAAAGAGAAAATAGCAAAAAGATATGAGCAAAGAGAAAAGAGCTGAGAAAAAGAGAAAATAGCAAAAAGATATGAGCAAAGAGAAAAGAGCTGAGAAAAAGAGAAAATAGCAAAAAGATATGAGCAAAGAGAAAAGAGCTGAGAAAAAGAGAAAATAGCAAAAAGGTATGAGCAAATAGAAAAGAGCTGAGAAAAAGAGAAAATAGCAAAAAGATATGAGCAAATAGAAGAGAGTAGAGAAAAAGCGAAAATAGAAAAATGCAAAATGATAAGCAAAGAGAAAAGAGCAGAGAAAAAACAAAAGAGAAAATAACAAAAAGATATGGGCAAAGAGAAAAGATCTGAGTAAAAGAGAAAATAGTAAAAAGATATTGGCAAAGGGAAAAGAGATAAGAAAAAGAGAATATAGCAAAAAGATATGAGCAAAGAGAAAAAAAACGGGGAAAAAGAGAAAATAGCAAAAAGATATGAGCAAAGGAGGAGAGTAGAGAAAAGGCGAAAAGAGTAGAGAAAATAAAAAACAAAATTAAGAAAACGAAAAAAAGAAAGAACAATTCTTGAGAATTTGCCTAAATATCTCAATATAATTCTTTCAATATAAAAAATATTTTTTAAAATGTCAATGAGCAAGGAAACGAGTATGAATGGAAATAGAATAATTAATTTGATTAATTTTCTCGTATACTTTAATTAATGGTCATAAAAATATTTTCATTAACGTTGTTTTTCCGCTCTACATTCCTTTTAAGGAATCTTTTTTTCTTTCTTTCTAAGACGAATTCCATTGAATGGAAGAGATTTTTTAAAATAAAACCATAATCAAATTATTATTATTAGGGAAACAATGAACACATTTTCTGAATTAAGGAACAACTAATCCTATTCCACTTACAAAGACATGCACATAATCACATTTAATGGGCGCCTACTGTGGCAGGATGATTAAAAAACTCGACTCGCTGACAAGTTAGATCCTTGTGCCAGCTAAACAGTAGAAATATATGGGCCTCTCTCCGCAAAGTAATGACCAATGAGCACAGCAATGTATTGAGTTCCATCCTCACCGAGTGACCTACAGTTATGGTCTTGTGACAGGCTAAGTTTAGCTAAATGTTAAGTATGTAAGACGTATGTAACACGTTTCAAATACGCAATCACTTTTGCCTAATGCAATAATGGCGAACAAGCAACAAGAACGAAGTATGAAGACATAGGAAAAGTTCGTTATGAACAAAGAAACAAGTGCTGAACTGTAACTTCATATCTGTTATTTTGAATGGCTTGAGTGCTAGACAATTTCCTCACAGATGAAAATGAAACTCGAAGCAAGAAATGTGTGGTTCTACAGACAGATGCTAAGCATGCCATGGAAAGAACATGTAAGCAACGAGGAAGTTCTAAGGAAAATTATAATTAGAAGGATAGTTATTCTTAAAATTCGAAAAAGACAATTGAAATTTCTGGGGCACATTATGAGAAAGGACGGCTTGGAAAACTTTATATTCACAGAACGTATTGAGGGAAGGGGCGGGTAAAAAGAAAAAGGCGAGTCAAACGTTACTTAAAACTACAAAGAAAGAAAGTTGTGGAGAACCATGACTACCAACGATCACCAACACTGTACATAAATGACGAATTAATCACCCTTAATAGAATAAACAGACAATTACACACACACACACACACACACACACACACACACACATATATATATATATATATATATATATATATATATATATATATATATATATATATATATATATGTATGTATGTATGTATAAACACACGTTGCAAAAATGCTAATATAGGTTTTTACTAGAATAAGATTTCTGTCCGAGAAAATACGTTACGTTATCACCGAAGTTAAGCAAAGTTGAGACTGGTCAGTACCTAGATGGGAATACCGGGTGCTGTAAGTTTGGATATGCGGGAAGTGGAATAGGTTTACGGTCATATCACGTTGAAACAGCGGTTCCCTTATAGTAACCGAAGCTAAGCGACGTCAAGCCTAGTCAATACCTAGAGGGATGACTGCTTGGGAATACCAGGTGGTGTAAGCTTGGATGTGCAGGTATTGTAATGGATAATGGCTCGGAAATGTTAATCAAAGAGCCGAGTTCCAATTCCTGATGGCTTCGTTATATTCACTAAAATACCCTTGGGGAAAGTATAAATCCAATTATCCTCTCCGTCTATGGGTGAGACTTTATCACTAAATCATTATTATCTAAAAAAAATTATACCACCTAAAATTGTTTTCTGGCTTTAAACAACCTGCAAAAGGTTAAGCCGTGGAAAACGAATTACTCAATCAATCTATAAAAAATCTTCAAAACCCGTAGTGATCCTATCTAATCTGAATGGACTATTACTTACTTATAGCGAAGTCACTTTCCAATGCAAAGATTCTAATACAGAGATTCCTTTATAAAATCCTTGAATTCATGAAGAATATTCTCAATACAACGTGAGAAATGTTTGGCGAGAAGATAAATTAAAGAGTATCTCAGAAGAGTTATCTACCTTATCGACTTTTGTAAACTATTAAGTGCGCTGATTTATAATCCTAACATAAATTGACTCTGCCATTTTTATATTGGCTACAATAAAAAGGTATATGAATAACTGGCATGTCATCTCTTCACTGTGTCTTGCATTTGATATTAGAGATTAAGGCTTCTGATTTTGCTATATTTTATGTTTTCTGTCAATGCATGCCGACCAGTATCGTTTCTCGGTATTTTGGCTAACATCAAAGTGCATATATATATATATATATATATATATATATATATATATATATATATATATATATATATATATATATATATATATATTGTCATCCACAGACAGACTTTCGCTGTATCACAGCTCATCAGTGTGGCTAGACGTCCGGTTGCCTCTGGCTAGAATCGAAAACCGGCTGGATTCGCGTCAGTCGGAAATTTTACCCTGAAGCCGTTGGCGCACGGCAGAGAAGAAGGTGAATTTAAGCGTATTTATTTTTAGATAAACACACAGTGACTGAGAGTCTTGCATTATTAGCCGTAATAGTCACTGTTTACAAACCCACACATCCTCCCCAGAGAGCTCAACCGAAATAAATTTTTCAGGAGCATATATATTGTCATCCACAGCCAGACTGTTTCGCTGTATCACAGCTCATCAGTGTGGCTAGACGTCCGATATCAAGAACAGAAATATATGAAGAAATGGAAAAAGTTTTCGTGTGAAGCGTTTCGTCCTTTAGGACTTCATCGGATTAAATTTGTTATGTTGGTGCGACTACGCATGCGCACGAACGAGGGATGGTGGGAATTTTTAATCTTAATTTTTTTATATATAATCTAGCCGATTTCGTTTAGATTCTTTTTCTTTTTCTTTACATCACTTTTCTTAGTAGGTATCCCACACTGTGATAATAGAAGTTCTGCCATGTATGGCGAAATGTTGTAAGAGCCAGAGTGCAAATTTACTGTGGATGACCTTGCGATAAAAGCACTCTCTAACCATTTACAAAACATTTTCGTTGTGGTGAATTGTTTTCTCCTTTGATTTGAGTCGCATTTTTTATGCCAAAATTGGGGTCAGTTACGTTGGAAAACCAATGCATTTATTAAAATAAATAAAAGCAAAATTTTAAAAATTACATCTTTAGAAATTGTTTTATATCTGGATACGAAACTGAGCAGCTATGAAGTTTCGAGAATCCATGACGTGAAGGATTTCGTTTAAAAGGCACTATTCAGCCTTGTTTGATCGGCAAAGGTTCTTCGTGGCCGAGTCCGTGTGTTCTTTCTGCCCAGGTTCGAATTCTGCCGGAGAGAGCATGTTTTTCTTTAAGAAAATTTTTCGAATATTCAGGTCGGTAGACGAAAATAAATAAATATACTGTTCAATAATTAAATAAATGTAATGTCCTCTCAAATATAAGTATCCACTAAAAATAACGTTGAAAATTATAAAATCTGTCATATATATATATATATATATATATATATATATATATATATATATATATATATATATAGCATTGGTAAAATGCACAATATCAGAGACGGATTATATATAAATATAAAAATGGACACTGTCATCAGCAACATTCTATAGCTACAAATAACCGCATTTGGATCCAGAATTGTTTCTACTCAATAGCCTCGAAAATAATTTGAATGGTAACCGTTACTGCCTGCCCAATAATCGTTAGGATAATGCACCATTGACTAGCATATATAAGTAGTCGAACAAACCAAAACATGGCCTGAAGATTGCGCTCAAGCATGAAACAGACTGTCGCCGCTCACTGTCCACTTTTGTATATATATTAGCTAAATAAACATTGCAATTATATATATATATATATATATATATATATATATATATATATATATATATATATAATTTCAATGTTTATTAAGTTAATTAAATATATTGATGCATTGCGTGCATAACAAAGGAATGTATGGATACGACGCACTGTTACAGGCAAATGGCCAAGGAGCGACACTTTGATGCGAGCTAACGTATACAGATACGATCGTTATCAGGATTGCCGATCAATACGTAAATAATCTGATAATTTTTTTTACGGGTAACATGCTCAAATGCGCGCACGCAGACACACACACGCGCACACACATATATATTATATATATATTATATTATATTATATTATATTATATATGCACGTTTCATTAAATATGACAGACAAGTTGCTTTGATTTAGTTTTTTATACAATTTCTCATAAATAATTACTCTAGAAACAACTGGACGAAACAGCAAAGCGGGATCTCTTTGTGTCTGTCTTTAACTTACAAATATTTGAATTAAAAAAAATATCTATCTTATAATTTTTTCTTTTCCGTAGATAAATTATGTAAAAACTCTCCAATTTTTCTTTTTTCCGAGCGCTATACATTTAGCCATTTTCAAGGTTGAAATATATTAACTGTTAACAAGAAATATATTGTTGTATGTATGGATTTATGTAATGTTTTCATTTTCAAAACACGGTCAAGATATTGTGTTCATATCCATGTTTAAATACTCATGGAGACCTACTGAACCCTATTCGAAACATACTTGTTGATAACACAAACATAATAGCATCGTCTACATGTAAAAAGGGCTAAAAAAACAATGGAAGCTTTATTAATAAAAACAAAAAATCAACACTCAATAATATCAACTATGAACAGGGACAAAAGAATTATAAGATCACATGAGAAATTGTATAAAAAAAAGTAAATCAAAACACCTTGTCTGTCATATTCAATGAAACGTACATGAAAGAAGGATTGCTGCCTAAATGCACACACACACACACACACACACATATATATATATATATATATATATATATATATATATATATATATATATATATATATATATATGAAGAAATATAGTCTTAAAGTGTGCTATATTTGTGGTATAAAGTGCTCAATATCAGAGATAGAGCGTGTGTAAATATTAAAGTGAACATGGAAGTCAACACTTAGAGGCGACAGTCTGTTTCATGCTAGATGCAATCATTGGCCTGACGATTGCATCTAGCATGAAACAGACTATCCCCTCCAAGTGTTGACTTCTATGTTCACTTTTATATATATATATATATATATATATATATATATATATATATTTAAATACAGAAAAGTCGGCAGATTTAGGATTTTGTGCTATCGTTTAATCATGATTCACATTTTTATAACACTGTGTCATGTGTTAAAAGGATAGACGCAGCCTATTCAACGTGCATCAAACAAACGTTTTTCGTTCTTATACGATAAGATAAAAGATAGCAAGTCAGGAGATGCTGTCATTTTAAGAAGTGTGGTAAAAGATAACCCTTTTTCTGATCATAAGATGGTTATTCATCAATCATCTACTTTGGTGATGGTTCCAACTGAAATCTTATCAAAAATGAAAAGAAAAATTGAATTAGGTAATCCTTGATTATCGTAGCACGTAAGACAAAGGAATTTTTGCCAATCTACGTGATGTCTATTATCAATTTAACCCTTTTTACATTGAATTTATTTCTAAATTGTAGCATTTTTAATAAATCACACATTTAAATTCAGTTTATGAGCTACCTAGACAAGTTAACCTTTTTATAACATATAGATTATGGTACGATTACCACTGTAATTATATTGTTAACTAGACTACCCGTTGAGTCACTGACGGTTCAGGTTATAAAGCATTGAAGTTGATTTCAACATTCCATTGAAATGAAAGTTAATTTATTATGATTCAGTTAAATGTTTCAATTCATTGGTGTCATCATTGGTCTGGTTTACAAGTTCATGTTTAACTTTTTACTGATTGTTTACAGCATTTAGTAGGAATAGAACTTCCGGGATAAACTTAAACTTTAAATCAGAATAACTTAAAAAAAATTTTAATATGACAAAAAATAGTTTAAAATCATATTCACTTCAAAATATTTTTAATATGCCAAAAATATTTTTTAATGTTTAAAATATCCTATGTTTAAAGAAATCTGAAATATAAATAATTACTCTACAAACAACTGGACGAAACACCAAAGCAGGATATCTGTATCTGTCTTTAACTTTAAAATATTTTAATTAAAAAATTGTCTGTTTGAAGAAAGTTAAAATAAAAAATACTTACTCTATAAACAACTCGTATTTTTAAATCTTATTCACTTGAAATATTTTTTAAATCAGATTAACTTAAAAATATTTTTTAAATATTTAAAATGGTGTTTGTTTGATGAAAGCTAAAATATAAATAATTACTCTAGAAACAACTGGACGAAACAGCAAAGTGGGATCTCTTTGTGTCTGTCTTTAACTTACAAATATTTTAATTAAAAAAATTGTCTGTTTGAAGAAAATTAAAATAAAAATACTTACTGTATAAACAACTCGTAAATCATTATGCTCCGGACGGACGCACTATACATGAACACAAGAACGCACGCAGTCACAGACTTTTAGTATTATATAGATGATTTTTAATGTAAAACAATTATTTAAAATGTATTGTTAACAATTTTTAATAACAAAGTTACTGTAAATGTATTGTTAATATTTTTTAACAAAAAGAAATAATACAAATGTTAATGATTTTCAATATGAAAACGCCTGTTAATAATTTTTAATATAAAAAATTATTTTAAATGTATTTTAATAATTTTTAATATAAAAGATACTGCAAATGTATTGTTAATGATTTTTAATAAAACGAAACAATATCATTTTAATTATTTCTACTATAAATAACAAATGCAAATGATTTATTAATGATTTCAGCATAACAAAACCATTGCAAATGTAAATGCATTATGGATTTCTAATATAAAAAAAAACATTGCAAATGTATAAATATCGCTAATTACTTTTAATATAAAAACATTGCAAATGTTAATATTTTTTATATAAAAATATTCAAATGCACTGTTGATCATTTTAATATAAACATTGCAAATTTAAATGTATTATGAATTAATTTAATACAAAAACCATTACAAATGTAAATATATTGTTAATGATTTTAATATTAAATTTATCATCAATCAACTAATTACTCTGTCGACTCCCTGGCTTAGATAGCTGAAGTAATTTCCGTATGTTCTCCTGGGGTGAGGGGAACTTGCCAATCCTACACTCAACTGGTTTTGATATTTTCCTTCTCCTAGACAGGTTGTACATCAAAACTAGAGTCCAGCCTGCCCTTTTGTGGCGATATGGATGTAGGCCTTTCCTATGTATATTTGTGCAAAAGCAAACGCACGGTTGGCATGCCAAACTCACTTTCCGCCGTGTAACCCCTACACTAAACGCACATCTATTTTTGCGTTATAAATTATTTTACTACCTATAGGCACTGAAACCCGAAAGAAAGTGACTGACATCGGCTTTTATATGTATAATTGGAAAAAAAATGAGAGATAATTTGTTATTATTATTTTTATTATTAATAATATTTCCTTTAATTTCTGTTGTATACACATTTCCTTCTGGGCCCCAACCAGAGACCTAAGGGCAGAAATGGCCTCATGACATTTTCAACTGAAAACAACAACCAAAATCAGAGATATTTTACATAGATAACGCTCTTCGTAATTTGTGAGCTATACTTGTGAGAACAATTATTTTGGATTTCTTTAAAGCATGGGATACCAGGAATCCCTTCAATGAGTCTCTCGGAATATTTTCCAATCAATCCGAGGGCTCCAACTACAACTGAAATTCCTGATGCACTCATGTATCATATTTTTTAGATTTCCACTTCAAAACCCTTCTATTTATTATTATTATTATTATTATTATTATTATTATTATTACTTTCTTTGATATCTGGCGTTTACACATTTCTTTCCGGGTCCCACCCAGGGACCTAAGGTTAGAAATGGCATCATGACACTTTCCACTGCAAAAAAAAATAACAATAATAATTACATAGATAAAGCCCTTCGTAAAGTGTGGGCTGTACTTGTCAGAACAATTTTTTGTATCTCTTTGAGGCATGGACTTCCGGGGATCCCTTCAATTAGTCTACTGGAATCTTTTCCAACCAGTCCCAGGGCTCCAACTACAACAGGGATTGTTGATGTTCTCATGTGGCACATTTTTTAGATTTCTATTTCAAGGTCCTTGTATTTTGACAGTTTTTTGAATATCTTCAAAGATACATTGCAGTCTGCAGGGACTGCCATATCAATAAGGAGTCACTTATTTTGTTTGTGGTCTTTAATAACAATGTCTGGGCGGTTGGCTTTGATTGTTCTGTCAGTGTGTATTGTGTAGTCCCATAGAATTGTAACAGGTCCTATCTCCGTAGCCGAGTCTGGGTGGTGTTCGTACCAGTTTCTTTCAGTTTCTTCCCCGTAGGAGTTCCAAATTCCCCAGTGCAGATATTGGCCCACTCTGTCATGCCGGGTTTTTTTTTTTTTTTTTTTTTTTTTTATTATTATTATTATTATCATCATCATCATCATCATCATCATTTGTTTGGTTTCTAAAAAATAAGCTGAATTTCAGTTAAAAAAAGGTGTAGCGTAATTTATAAAAACAATTATTTAATTTATAAGATTATCATTTAAAAGATTATTATTAAAAGTAGATGATTCAAAAATAAAATATCCAGCAACTGAAAAATGTTAGTAATGAAGCATTGTACATAGAAAAATCTGCCGTTTTGTTTTAAAAGCCGTTCGTATCTATAACTTTCAGACGCTATGTTTCTAGATTTAGTTATTTTGTCGTTGCTATCGAGTTAAAATTGGCAGTCATTGTTATATCGCTATACGAAATAAAATTGTGGATTTTCGTAGAAAAAAATGAAATTTATTTTAAATTTGATTTTTCTCTCTATAGTTTTCAGTTATAGTTTGACTTTTATTGAAATAAAAAAAATGTTTTACAACTTTTTATATAATAATAATAATAATAATAATAATAATAATAATAATAATAATAATAAAGATGAACGCACAACAATCATCTCACACATATGCTGTAAATCAAATTTGGATACTTTTTTCTTCTCCAAAGGTTGAGGTATTTAACATTAGTTAAATTTGCTAAACACTTCAAATACTTCGGTTTACTGATCAGTTATAACAAATTTAGTATAGGAGAAAGCAAACTGAATATAGAATAAGCTGTTCTAGTTGTAGTTTCGCCCAACACCGCAAGATGCCACTAAACCAAAATATTAAGCTGAAAACTCGACCCCATATTCTTAAATAATGTCTTCAAATCGAAACACTAAAATGGATGTCATTCATGGTATCTAAACTAAAAGCTATAAAGTTTTCTCATATCAGTGTTTAAAAATGGCTTCGAGCGATTGAATCCTCTAAGTTTTAGCGAAGTCAATCCTTCTTAGAACCTCGTACACTGGCGCTATACAATCATAAACAAGGAACTGTGCCAAATAAACCACATTACTTGTGGACTTTCAACAGTAACAATAACTAAAATGGATAGCACATGTAACTTGAAGAGAAAATAATGATATAATCAGTACAATCCAGATATTGATGTTCCACACTACTTTAAACAAAACGTTCGGAAGGAAACTCCCATAATTACTGGAAAGAACTATAACAACTAGTGGACTTGGAAAAAAAACTATTTTCCTGAAAAATCTTTTAAAAGAAAGATTTTATACGTTTCAACCGACAATAGCAGTAGCTACTCGGCCAATGAATGCCGAATATTTCCTTATAAGGAAACAGCTAATATTACCGTTACCATTATTTTGACGTGGGTACATGAGTAATTGCACAGCCTAATGAGGAAAAGAGCATTTATTTCACACAATAAAGATTTTTCGACATAACCTTCCTTCTTGCTGTAATTAATTGTAAATATAAGTTACATTTATTAAACATTATTTCTTATTACTACAAACGTTATTTTTAATGGGTGCACATGTTTGAGTTGTTATTCCTGTTTTTTATTTTAAACATTATTTTATTAAACAGTATTTTATTAAACATTATTCCTTATTACTATAAACGTTATTTTTAATGGGTGTACATGTTTGAGTTGTTATTCCTGTTTCTTTTTATTTTATTAAACATTGAAATTAATAACAATCAGCCTAAATAAATATTCTGCTTCCGAGAGGAATCGAACCTACATCACTTTTTACCTCAGGGAAACCACTTCTTAAGCCAAATGGGATGCGGATTCGATTCCTCTCAGAGGCAGAATATTTCTTTTTTAAGACTTCTCAATTTAGGCCGATTGTTATCTATTTCACTGTTTAATAAAATAAATAAAACAGAGGTAAAAACTCCAACACGCGTACCCACTAAAAATAACTTTCACAGTAATCAGAAATAAAATCGGTTAAAAAATCCTTTCAAAAAATTATTCAATATTATACAATGAATGTTTCAAATCAATACGCAGTTAGTAACTACATGTCAGTCTACGTGCTTAATTATCTACTCTCGTATGTAAAAAAGTATTAAATAACGCATTAAACATGTAAAATATGCATATTACATCGCCTATCACAAAACAATATCATTTGGTTACGCTTCATTAACGACCTGTGCACAGAAATACAACCCCGCTGGTTACTTTCGTTTCAGTTATGTGGAAACCACACATCAAAGCGACTAACATAACCAATATCGGTTGGGGCTCCAGAATATGCCGACTCCAACTCTGCAGAGGGCTAAGACACCCCACCCCCGACTGAGGCGTCCTGGGTATGACGATAAACTACATCCGGCAGCAAAGCCTCTGATCAGGAGGTTTTGTGGAGTGTGGAACCACCTCTTAATTCCTGGTGTTCCCATGTCCACCCTGACTCGGGGTGGTAGCACCTGTTAGGGTCCCAGCTATGGGCAAATAGTTAACCCCCAAACTGGGGTTAAAACACAATGTAAAAATAGGTTTTAATACCAGCAATACATTTTTTTGAAAAAAAAATATTACCAGAAATACATTTTTGAAAAAATAAAAAATATTATCAGCAATAAAAATTTTATTGTCATTAAATAACCCATTGAGGTTGATATGCCGTAAAACTAAACAAATCAAAATATTTACAACGCTACACTTGGATATTTTATGTTTGATGACTACCTTTTGTGTTGTATAACTTTGACTATTCCCAAATAATGTCATGATTTAGTTACTTTTAATCTTTAACTTAACTGAACGATCTTAGAGTATAAGAAAACATTGCAAACGTCTGTTGATGTTCAAATATCTGCAGTATATTTTACTTTAACTGCATAAAATTGTTTTTGCTTTTTGTTCTTTTTTTTTTGCATTTGAATCGCGTTTTTACCTTCCTTAAAATATAGATACATATTACTTTCATCTATCTTCAGTCTTAGAATCAATAAACGATATTTGTAATTTAAAAACATGTACTTACTGTCACAAAATTGCACGCAGTCAGAATTTATTTTTATACAATATTAAAAAGCGATCCTTTTGAATGAAATCAATGAAAACTAATAAAACTATTTTAATACTATTTAACGATAGAAGCAGCGTGAACTTTTGGGGGCCCCAATATGTTTGCATTTGTTTATCTATCACCATCATTAAGATCATCATCATCAGTCCCATGACTGGGTGTGGTCGAAGAGTCGCTGAGTACCTGACGAGTTTCGTTCACATATCTCGGTTGAAAGCTGGAGAGTTACTTATTCATGCGTAGCGGGTCTTTGGCAAGTAGACCTGGCAGAGAACATCCCTCTCCAAGTCAAACCACAGCAGTCTCCTTTAATTTGAAGGTTTGCCTTGGTCATGGCACCCTACGTGTCAGGTCACTCTCCTGGTGCTACTGATGCTACGTTTTTCTATACAAGTATATAACAAGATACGTATATATATAAGATAGATAGATAGATAGATAGATAGATAGATAGATAGATAGATAGATAGATAGATAGATATGCGCCCTCCAGCAGGATGCAAACCTGCGCCCCACTTTCCACGAGAAACCACCGTTAGATCTGTCGTGCTTTAGATCGACTCGGCCACGAAGGTAAACAAAAACGTAAACAAAGCAATTTCTAAAGAAGTAATGGGTCTTTATATATTAATCAGACAATTTTTATCACTTTAAGTAGACACTTTGTTTATTTTTTAAACACTACAAATTGTATTAAAATCTCTCGAATAGATAGATAGATAGATAGATAGATAGATAGATAGATAGATAGATAGATAGATAGATAGATAGATAGATAGATAGAAAACGAGACGAGTAGAGAGAGATATGTGAACAGACTGAGAAAGAAAGAAAGAAAGAAAGAAAACGTGATGAATAGAAAGGCATATATGACCAGACTGAAAAAGAAAGAAAGAAAGAAAGAAGAGTAGAAAGGCATATTTAACCAGACTGAAATAGAAAGAAAGAAAACAAGATGAGTAGAAAGATATAACTGACCAGACTGAGATAGATAGATAGATAGATAGATAGATAGATAGATAGATAGATAGATAGATAGATAGATAGAAAGAAAAATATAGATAGTAAATGAGATGAGTAGAAAGGTATATGTGACCCGACTAAATTAGATAGATAGATAGATAGATAGATAGATAGATAGATAGATAGATAGATATATTAGTTATCACGATATATATATGTACCTGTAAAAATAATCTCTGATTTAACATTTATTAATAAGTGTGAATAGCGGATCTGTCAACAAAGCTTAACTTTATATGCAAATTATAAATTTAGTTTGAAACTTAAAACTCATTTAGCTCTGATTCAAAATCCTCAAGACTGTTATCAGATGACTGAGATGTCACTTTTATGATTTTATCTTTTATATTCTTATCCCTTGTCATTACATTTGGGGGCATTTCTCTGCATATTTTCAATTCTACATCGTTTTTTTCTTTTTACTGCGACGAGTGAGTTGTAACTTCTTTAGTAGTTTTCATCAGCGTCTGTAATTTATTTTTAAAGACACTCCCTTCTTCAATTTGTTTTTAATGTTTTTATTTTTAATATTTTTATATATGTTTAAACCCTTCCATTAAAAAAAAGAAAAGAAAAAATTCCTTTTTTTATGATTATTGTCGATTAAGCCTTCAGTTGTTGCTTTTTTATTCACTTTTTTTTCAGTCATGTTTATTTTTTTATCGAAAATAAAAATAAGTTCAAAAACTTATTTTTATTTTTACTTAAAAGTTTTAATCATAGTTTTCCACTTTATTTATTTTTTGTTAATTTTCCTTTTATTTAATTTCTGTTATCATGACATTCTAATTGCCCGTTAAATTAAAAGCGAGAGTTGGAAAGGAAAAATTCTTTTCTAATCCAATTTAACAAGCGTGAAATGGCGATCTGAGAATTCAGATAAAAAGCAACAGAAGAAAAAACTGCTGAAAGATTAGTAGTAAACATAATACTATTTTATAATAATGAAATAATAACAATAATAATAACCAGCAATACACGTGAAAATTTCACGGTTTTCCCATTTGAATTTTCTGGTGAATCGTAATTCTTAATTCAATGATCCAATAAACTCTTGGTGACTTTCACAGCTATAAAATACCCATGGACATTTCTCTATTGCTTCGTTAAATATTTGTTATAAACAATTTTAACAAAACATTGCGATAGCAATCATTAAGATGAATGCAGGTCATTATTTAAAGAAGTAAGCGGATACAAATAAAAAGATTAAAATTAACAAGGATTTCTATTTCACTGAAGAAGACTTAAAAGATTCTTTCACGTTATTGCCTTTTCTTCCTATCTTCCTTCCTTTTTTCTTTAAAACAAAACAGCTCTCGAGTGAGATCCTGTGATTTTTTCTATTTTACTTCGCGTTCACCTTCATTTTCATCCTCTTGTCCGAAATAAGAAATAAGAGTACGAATATTGTGTGGCGCCAAACTTGACTACATCTAACATCTTTTAACATTCTGGTTTTACCTCGACTCAGAATCCGACTCCTGGCACCAGTGAGAAATCTGCCATTCTTATACTTACCAAAGTCCAACTAATTATTTAAAAAAGATGCTCGTTCCCCCAAGAAAAAATCTTCAACGGACATTTCTGCATATAACCGAGATCTCTTTACACAAATAATGATAATGTGTATGTGTGTGTTTGTGCGTGTGTGCTTGTGCGTGCGTGTGCGTGCGTGCGTGTGTGTGTGTGTGTGTGTGTGTGTGTGTGTGTGTGTGTGTACGCGCGTGCGTTGTTAACTTAAAAGCTCTAAAATACAATATATATTCTTTATTGTAATGGGTTTCAGAAGAAAAAATTCCCGAATCTTTCGATCTTAGCTGCTGACATCAGGGCGTGCTCCGAGCCCCCACCCCACCGTCTTAAACCAATATAGAGTTATAATTTCCGTTATGTACCTGGAATGTATTTATTTGGCTTCACGTTGATGATCTAATATTGAGAATACGCCACACAACACACGGTCAATTTTTTTCATTATAGTATTTAAGTGCGGTACTAGATTGGCAGCTAGGTCTCATAATCTCACTGTTGAAATTGCTAGTTGTAACTGTAAGTTCTATGCTAATAGTTTCTTCTAGCATTCTCCCTTGTGGAAATCTCTTCCGGTTTACAGCTTTCCTATCAACGACGATCTTCAAAAATGAAGGCCATAAATGCAATTACCATCTTCTGTCTTCTTGAATCGGTTAGTTATGTACCATGCGTGATACACGCTTTCGATACATGACTGACAATGCAGATTTTTTCCCCCGCAGTAGGTTGCCATTTCTTTCTGCGGTAGGTTGCCATTTCTTTCTCCGGCCGACCAGTTGCCATCCGGTCTATCCTGCTATTTACCCATAGCTGGGGGGCGGAGAAGAAGAGGGTTCATACCTTTCCCAAGGGTATTAGCACATAAGTGAATGCAATGGATTCGACTGGAATTCGAACTCGGCTCTCCGACTCCTCAATCCTCAATCCGAGCCGCTATCCATAACTCCACCCTGCCTCCTCGTCTTCTTGAATACTATTCTTTTACTCGGTTTCTTTCAGTAACCCCTTGAATCTTAGTAGCTTTATTGCCTTGCTTATGGTGAAATGATGAAAAAAAATTTATGAAAGATAATACCTGATATAATCGGTGTTTCTAGTGGACATCAGATTGTACCCTTAACTCAACCCCCACCCCATAGAATAAGGAGCTGATGCTTTCTGGGAAAAGGGATCAAGTAAACCTGGATTTACCTCTTTATGCTAATGGCGTGAATTATCTACAAAATATCATAATACCCGTAAAAAATGATGGAATTATTTACGAATGGATCGGCATTTCCGCAGAGGTATCTGTGCAGTGAGTTTAGGTTAAAAGTGTCGCTACACCGTCACTTCCTGCCGAGAATCAATGTAGTATCTGTGCCCTATCTCTATATTGATATATGAAAGTTCACTTGTGATGGTTGTCCAAGCGGTGGTTTGTTAGGCCGTTTAACCGTCGTGTAATGGTCAGATCACTAACATTGCCGATTATTACTTCTGTATAGTGATTTCGATCAACAAAAAAAAAGAAAAAATCCTACTTGTGACACTGTGCGAGCGTAAACAATTACCCCTGACCATATTTGGGCAGATAGAAAGTTAAATTATAGGAATGATATTGAGCGTTTAACTTATCTCTCGATTGGCACTCTAAAACACATACATACTTACCTGTAGGTTAGAAGTTTGAATCAAGAGTAAGATTAACTTGTTAATTTTATAAACCTTTTATTTTTAATTTAATGTAACAATAATTACAGACAGAAGAGATGATTAAATAGTATAAAAGCAAATCCTGTCCATCATTACCATAGTGATTTTCTAAACGTAGCTTAGATGTGGCACAAGACCAAATGTATGAGGCACCCAGTGAGAATCGAACTCACTACTCAATCGTAATTGATCTAGCCAGACAATTTTCTAAGTCGTAACTGATCTAGCGATATAAGCTTGCTAACCATTACGTCATGGTGAGATACCCAAAAATGAATTTCTAAGCGTAGTTTATATGTGGCACAACAAAAGTGTGGAGCACCCAGTGAGATCGGACTCACTGCCCAGTCGTAATTGATCCAATGAGACAAGCTTCCTAATCCCTACACCAAGTCAAAGTGCTCCTGATCGTCATTATTGTGTGTGATTAGTGTAACGTTTAGCGACTCGGAAAAGGAATTGGCGTGCAGAATTGAAATTCCAACAGAGTTCGTTGCATTCATTTTCTCACAAAATCTGCTTTCCCCCAACTTGGTGGCAAATTGTAGGGCGGACAGGGCTTTTTCGCTTTGGTTCGAAATCAGTCTAGATGGTTAAGTCTGGATTCAAGAACTGGCGAGGCACATACTGAAAAACACTGAAAAGATTAGGAAGCCAACTATTAACTGCGATTCGGGCTGATGGCCTCAGTAATTTCGACCGAGACCGATAAAAAATATGTGCAATGTTTTTGGAAAGTATTGTTATAAATCGTTTAAAAAACTTTGAAGGATAAAATCACCTCATGTTTGTGAGTTCCAATACTATATTTGAGAATTTGGGCGGCGCATGTTTATATATATATATATATATTTGTGTGTGTGTGTGTGTGTGTGTGTGTGTGTGTGTGTGTGTGTGCGTGCGTGTGTGTGTGTGCGTGCGTGTGTGTGTATGCTTAGGCAGCACTCGTTTTTTCATGGACCTTTCATTGAATATGGTAGTCAAGGTGCTTTGATTTATTTTTTATACAATTTCTCATGTGATCTTATAATATTTTTCTTTTTCGGGAGATAAATTATATAAAAACTGTCCAATTGTTCTTTTTTTCCGAGCGCTTTCGGCTATAAATTTAACCATTTTCAAGGTTGAAATATATTAACTGTTAACAATAAATAGATTGTTGTATATATGTATTTATATAATGTTTTCATTTTCAAAACACGGTCAAGATATTGTGTCCATGTTCATATTTGATATTATTGAGTGTTGGCTTTTTGTTTTTGTTAATAAGGCTTCCATTATGTTTAGTCATTTTTTACATGTAGACGATGCTATTATATTTGTGTTATCAACAAATATGTTACGAATAAGGTCCAGTAGGTCTCCATGAGTATTTAAATGAGACCTAATTGAGCTATGATCAGAAAGAT
>OZ038481.1:98799409-98871909 GCA_964036315.1 Acanthosepion esculentum
ACCACTCTTCATTAATGAATTGAGCACTCCAGCTGCTGGCGTTTGAATACATTCGTATATAATACATTAAAATTTCCCTTTCTCTGCTATGCGCCGATAGCTTAGGGGTAGGATCTCCGATGACAAATCGGTCTGGTATCAATCCCGGCTTGAAGCAATCGGATGTCTACCCACACTGATGAACTGTGATACAGCGAAACAGGCTTGTATGTGGATGACTATATATATATATATATATATATATATATATATATATATATATATATATATATATATATATCAAATGTATAATGTATAGTAATGGTAAGTAATCACGGCTGGTTGCTCGTTTTCGAGTATGCCTGCATGCTGGGAAAGCTAGCTAATCCCTATTACAGACGCCTGCTCAGGCACATTTGCATTTCTTCAACATCCACAGAGTCAATCTGTAATTTATAATTCACCGATGATGAGGAGACCTGAAAGTTATGGGAGTGAGTGTCTAATCTGGTGGGATCACCAGTTTGAATAATTCCAGTTCTCTTAGTAATATTTTTAGGTACCTCCACAAAATAGCGATACATCAAGTTTAAAATGCATTTAAAAAAATGATGGATTTTTCTTTAAGCTGTAATTTTAGTTTTAATTCAAAGCCAATAGATTAAATTTAATATTCCCACTTAGCATGTATAAAATATATAAAATAAAAATATAGAAATTATAAAGTATAGTAATGGCCAGTAATAATGGTTGGCTGCTCCTTTCCATGTAGGCCTAGCTGTCAGAGAAGCTAGCTAATCCCTCTTGCAGATGCCTGCTCAGGCACATTTGTGTTTCTTAAACACTCGCAGAGCCAACCTTGGATTTATAATTCAACTGCGCTTAGAGAAGCTTAAATCTTCTGGGAAAGAGCGTATAATCAGGCGTGATCATCAGTTTGAACACGGCTTGTAATTTCAAAAAACCCGCCATGATGAATTGTGACTTCATGCTAATACAACCATCGATGGATTCCGAAGCCAATTTCATCCACCGAACTTGGGTCAGCCAGTGCTATGATTTTCAGGCACACCCCCACCGCTAACAGTGCCGCACGCTGAGATCGTCTCTCCAGACTAATATTATCAAGAAGTCACCTCCTTGACTGCTCGACATTTTTATACTATTGTCTGCCAAATGCAAGGCTCAAGAGCCACTCAAGATAGAGGTTTACTGAATTAAGTTGTTGCACAGGCATACGGAGAGGAAATAAGAAATACATATTGTGAGGATGATCGTAGGCTTGAAGATCGTAGTGATCGGTGAAGCATCCTCTCGGGAGTCTGATCCACAATGCAACAGTTCTTGGGAAGAACATGTCTGAATAGAGATTCCTCCTTATCAGTGAGGAAATGAGAATAAGTACGTAGCATGGCGATCCCTAACTATGAAAGCCTGGACTGGTGGAACTAGTGGATTGTAACTCGACAGAACATCTGCCATGTAAATAGGGATAGAATAGCGAGAGGTATGTAAAGTCTGTTCCATAAAGTGTCAGTTACAAAAAAGCTATTTGACTGGAATTTCCTCCTTACCATTGAATTGCTAATGGAATGAGGATGAGTCAACCCTATGTGAATGGCATGGCAGATCAGAACTCTGAAGCCCTAGACTACTGGAAGCAAGGAATGTAGCTCGTCGGAACGTTCGCCATGAGAATATAGATAGAATAAAGAGAGACGAGCAAAGATTTGTCTATGTAAAAGAAGTTGTGAAGTGAAAAATAATTCATCACCCACATAGATGAATCCAGATAGTTTCCTGAGCAGTACAAGGAACCGATTATTTTTCCAGCATCTTAAGAGATGGATCGTATATACGAGTTTCACTTGAGCTTGAGACCCCATAGACGTTCTAGGCAAGGGTTCTCATTGAGAGTAGAACCGCTCATCATGACTGAAGAAAATTCAAGGTCAGCTCGATGATGATGAAATATTATTAGCTTGGTTTTGAAGATATTAAATGTTACAAGCCAGTTTTTCCTGCGTTGAGCTGTTAGAAAGAGTTCAGATAACTATGGTTGTATTTTGATATAGAGTGGTTAATAACCGAGGTAGCGAAACAGCAACACCCCCATGTCGTATGTAAAAGCCTACCTGGATTAATTGCCATAAAGCGCAGTCGTAAGTGTACACTTCATCATACCATCGAGATGCCCCACTTGAAACTACTGCACGGTCCAGATCCCATTTATAAAATGGCAGTACAGTAGCCCCGACATTATGCAACCGCTGATGGGATAACTTCCTTAGGAGTTACTTTTATGTTCGGATGCCTGACTATCAGGCGGATAACCGGACTAGGGTGAAATTCGAACCCAGATCTCGTGTTTAGAAACCTAACGTTCTAACCATTCAGCCATGCGTCAATTGTAAAGTATATCTAAAGTATAAATAAAAAATAATGCTCAAATATTGTTAGTAAAGCAATAAGTGGATTTATTAACCGTAAAGAATTCAGGTGACGAGGACTTGAAGCTCAAACCAAAGAACTGTTGATTTATATAGATTCTAAAACCAGAAGGAAATCTCTGGTAGCCAAACGGAAGAAATACTTTACATTTCATTGTTAACTAAATTATTATGAAACCGGTTACATTTATTTCATTTACAAGGTGAACTAAACGAACTAAAACCCCTTGATGTCCACTGTCTCATTTTAGGGATGAACTACTATTAACGGGTTATTGATGTAATTAATACCGGATTTTTATAAACATAAAATACGGAAATATGTAATTAATAAGAGATGTTTTTGGAAACCTATAGTTAAATCAGGATTTTTTTTTGTTTTTTAAATTAATAACGGATGTTCCAGTGGGTATCAATGGAGAAAAATGGTGCTACTATAGCGTGAGGTTTACCTCAAAATGTCAGACCCCCTCCTGTAACGTGGCCATCAGGCAGGTGACGTATAACGTGGGTATTTATATCAGTCTCACATTTTCTAAACACGTGAAACGAGAGGTAAACCTCACGCTATAGTAGCACCGTAAAAATAAATGTAAAATGGTTGTTACATATAGTTACACACTTTTCTACACATAACGTCGTTTGCATTTGATACTTATAATTAAATTAAAAGTATAACGTTTGTAAAGAAATTAAGAGAATAACTTTTCTAAATGAATTAAAATTATAATGTTTCTGAAATAATTAAAAATATAAAATTTCTAGAGAAATTAAAGTATAATGTTTTTATATAAATTAAAAGTATAAAGTTTCTAAAGAAATTAAAGTATAACATTTCTGAAGAAATTAAATTGTAATGTTTCTTAAGTTACAAATATAATGTTTCTAAATAAATTAAATTTTCAGTGGAGATTAAAAATATAAAATTTCTGAAAAAATTAAAAGTTTAACGTTTCGAAAAAAATTAAATGTATAATGTTTCGAAATAAATTAAAAGTATTACGTTTCTAAAGAAATTAAATGTGCAAGTTTCTAAAGAAATTAAAGTATAACGTTTCCCAAAAAAAATTAAATTTTAAGGTTTCCTAAGAAGTTAAATGTATAATGTTTCCAAATAAATTCGAAGTATAAATTTTCTAAAAAAATTTATCTAAAGAAATTAAATATCTAACTTTTCTCAAGAAATTAAAGTATAACGTTTCTGAATAAATTAAAAGTATAAATTTTCTAAAGAAATTAAAGATTAACATTTCTAAATATATTAAAAGTATGACGTTTCTAAAGAAATTAAAGTGTAATTTTTCTGACGAAATTAAAGTATAACGTTTCTTAAGAAATTAAATGTATGACGTTTCCGAAGAAATTAAAAGTATAAAGTTCCTAAAGAAATTAAAAGTATAAAGTTCCTAAAGAAATTAAAATAAAACGTTTCTAAGAAAAATAAATTTAACGTTTCTGAAGAACTTAAAAATGTAACGTTTCTAATTAAATTAAAAGTATACAATTTCTAAAGAAATTAAAATAATAACAATCCTACTGAAACTAAGAGCAAAATGTTTCTAAAGAATTAAAAAGCATATTTCTAAAAATACCAAAATAAAAGTAATCTCATTTTTTCTCCGTGTTAACCGAGAAAATAACATTCTTGATAATAAATGCCAATGGTCGGTAATAATTCAACAAAACATTTCGAATTTTGGATAGTTGCTTCATACATAAATTTGGTCTGGATGTTCGGCTACATATACATCGACTGAACAAATACAATAAGATAATTGAATCGACACAATTCAAAAATAACATGTTTAAATGAATTCTTGCTACCTATGTCTTATTTATTGATTTTAACCGTTTTTTTTTTCAGAGCACTACAGGACCCAGGCCTTCCATAAGTTTGTCAAACATGAGGAGTAATGGGCCTTATTCATCAACGCTAGCTCATAAAGTGTTGGGTGCAGGAGTGGGGGGATAAATTTAATTTTCTCCTTAACTGGGTACCCACCCAAAACTAAAGAGGCCAATATGCCCTACAATACGCCATAGCTGGGGAAAGAAGAAATGGATACAGGGTTTTCACGAGGGCATTAGTGTGAAGTGACCGCCACGGCCTCACACTGAATCTGAACTCACCATGCCAATCTCATTGTCCGCGCCGAAAATCGCCACGCTCCCAAAAACGCATATATATATATATATATATATATAGATATATATATGTGTGTGTGTGTGTGTGTGTGTGTAAATGAAAGAATTTGTGTGTATATGTGTGTGTCAGAATAATAGTGAGTAAATGAATGATAAAATGGAAAACCATGTTGTGACGCGTTTTATTCCAAGGAACTTATTCAGACAAAATAAAGGTTTTATTGATGGAAATAATCTTATATGATGAAATCAGTCAATATATATATATATATATATATATATATATATATATATATATATATATATATATAATTTCCGTGTACATTCGATATATTCCAATATCAATTTCAGGGTTATGATGGCTAAGACAAATAATCGTGTTTATCCAAAGTAATTTTTGCTTTTTTTCACAACATGGAAATATTTTTAATATATATAAAATATATATAAAATATATATATATAAAATATATATTAATACATATAAAATATATATATATATATATATATATATATATATATATATATATATATATATATATATATATATATATATATATCAAATATCATATATATATATATATATATAACAAATCTAACAAATTTACCAATACAATTCAGTGCTCAATGAACAGTGCAATATATAGAGAAATAGATATTAAGGTATCTTTATATATATATATATATATATATATATATATATATATATTACTTCAAACGTCATTATTCTGGTTATTAAGATATCTTAATATAAAATAATGATGTTTGAAGTAATATATATATATATATATATATATATATATATATATATATATATATATATATATATTTATATATATATATATTTATATATATATATATATATTTATATATATATATATATATATGCATATATATATATATATATATATACATATATATATATATATATATATATATATATATATATATAACTTCAAACCTCATTATTCTGGATACTCATTTTTAAATAGACGTCTCATTATTATTGTTTTATTTAAACAATGTGTATTACATCAATCGGTCTGCGTAATTGAGAAATCTTAATAATGCAAATTTGCTCTCCAGCAGTAATTGAACCTGCACTTTCAAGGAGAAACCACGGTTTAGACCGGTGTGATTTACTGATCGGCTACGACGAGCTTCACAGTTTAACAAGATTGTATTTCCACATGAATTTCTCCCCGGTTCACCATTTTTTTTTTAAATATAAGATTGATTTAATTAATAAAATCCTTATTTTGTCTAAGGCAGTACCTAATTAGAACGAAAAGCATCAGTACGTAAATTTTCGTCGCGTCATATATATATATATACATACATATATATATATATATATATATATATATATATATATATATATATATATATATATAGATATAGAGAGAGAGAGAGAGAGAGAGAGAGAGAGATAGATAGATAGATAGAATGGATTTTTTCATTAATCCAGCAATTTTTGATAACTTTAAACGTTATTTTTTGTGGATACACGCTGCTCTTATTTATAAAACAGTATAATTATTTACATTCGTCTACCAAACTGAATGTTCGACAAATGTTATTAAAGAAAATTAACGCTCTCTGGCAGGATTCGAACCTGCGTCCCTCTGGGTAGAGGTAGTCACCGTTAAATCTGAAATAAATAAATATACAGTTTAATAAATAAACTGAACGTCTACTCAAATACTAGAATCCACTAAAAATAATGTTTAAAGTGATAAATATACACACACACACTCTCTCTCTCACATACTCACACACATATATATATATATATATATATATATATATATATAATATATATATATATATATATATATATATATATATATATATATATATATATATATATATATATATATATATATATATATATATTGCAATTATTAAACAACAAATATATATATAGTAAATATTAAGAACATAAAATTCGTTGTTAGATCGCCACTAATACTTTCATGCGGTAAATGAGCATTAGGAATTATTTACTATATATATATATATATATAGAGAGAGAGAGAGGGGGGGCGAAGACTAAACATGTAAAAAGAAATTACGCGCGTGATCTGGACAAAATATCTGGTTGGTGGCTCACCGTGATGGTTGACAGAGAAGCTTTAGATCCCCTGCCAGGCGTCATAATTTAACTAGACACTTTTCACAAGCTCTAACCACATATGCACATGTATATGGAAAAAAAAGAAAATCTATGCATACATAGGTACATACATCTGTACCAAATGATGAAAATAAATGCTTTTATTTTACACAAATGTTTATCTTTCAGTACAATCTCATTCCTTTAGATTGCACTTGTTAAGTAATGAATAGCGGCTCGGATTGAGAGAGTCGAGTTCGAATTCCAGTCGAAGCTATTACTCTTCTTACCCCTCCCCCCAGCTATGGGTAAATAGCAGGACAGACCGGTTTCTGCAGGCTTGGATGGCAACTGGTCTACTGCAGAAAGAAATGTCAACCTTCTGCGGGAAAAAAATCTGCCTTGTCAGTCATCGAAAGATGCATGATCGCCTAAGTGTGTATCACGCATGACACTGACTTTAAACACATCATGCGAAAATTATACGGTGAAACTTTCAGATCAGAATTCAGCTCATAATTACATGTCAACCAATGAACCTATTCCTCCATCCTTGTACATATAAAAATGATTGCATCTTTATATGAAATGTAATTCGAATCTCTTCCGTGATAAATTCAATAGGAAAAGAAACTTAATCTAAGAATGTTTGATGTTTGACCATCACTTATGAGCATGCGCAGCAGGTAACCTTAACCCCGTCCAGCTTCGAGTGGTTTAACTAAGACGGAGGTGGTTCCCAATATTACTTCTTGCCCTTATTATGCCCTGGTTGTCAATACGGCGTACCAGCATTTAAGTATTATATTTTGAGGAAGGGTATTTTATGTTTTTCATTATTTTAGAGTTTTTTTTATTAGTTATTCTACTTATGTATTTTTTTGCCTGTGTTTTATGAGTTAGAGGAAGGTTTGCGAAGCTTGATATGGCTTAACTTCTCTGTGTCACATGGTCATCTGAGTGCGAACATATGTTGAGTTTTAGAGATCGCACATAAACTGAAGAAAAAATTCCTTAAAATGTGCTGTCTATTCCCACTTGTAAAGCGACAAACTTTTAGGGTGGAATAATCATTTTTCTTATTATAGCCCTATTCTGCCTCTCAGCAATGCTTTCCATAATTCCTGATCAATGACAATCTTTTTTTATTTTTAATATATTCCCATGGTAAAATCATTTACAACGCCTTTACATTTTACATATAACAACCATATTAGGTCATAAACGCTTAAATTAATTCCTGACCAATAAACCTTTTTTTTTTTCGATTTTTATTGCAATCCTACGCGAAGTTAGATTTTATTATCCAATCAATATTTTTGCAATAAAACTAGTATTAAAAATGTTACTGTTAAAAACTAACAGTTATTTATATTTATTATTAGTGAATACCTATATTTGAGTAGACGCACCGTTTATTTATTAAACAGTATATTTATTTATTTTCGTTTACCGGCCTGAATATTCGAGAAATCTTATTAATGAAAAATATGCGCTCTCCTGAAGATTTCTCGAATATTCGGGCCGGTGGACAAAAATAAGTGAGTATATTCTTTAATAAATAAACATATATTTATATGATAAATATCACGAACACGACTCTTGTAACTATTTAAGGTCGTTGAGGAACTACATATACTGAGGCCACAGCAGTGCATCTAGAACAAGATAACCTGACAGAGCCCTTTCCTCTTCAGGCTGGTTTTGAATTCAGAGTTTTACTTTTACTAGACAGGTTACCACCTCAAGGCAAGTGAGCCCTGTAAGTCCTGCTATTTAATCCATAGCTAGAAGAAGAGATGGATGCGTCTCGTTCTCAAGAGTAAGGCTGGCATCCCGCTCCCACCCCTACACCGTGGAAACTGTTAGATGTAGACGTCTCTTCTACTCCAATAGCTTCATGTCTCGCACATCTCGCCTATGGAACTCCCTTCCCTATTACTGTTTCCCTGACAAATACAATCTCCAACGGTTTAAGTGTAGCGTCAATCGACATCTCCAGTTGCCTTGATCTATCCACTTCCCTTCTCCACATCCTTTCATTTTTCATTCCTATCTGCTCTCGCTCCAAATCTTCTGTAACCCCCTTGCCTTGATCGACCCACTGTCTTTCTCTTTCACCACATCCTCTCATTTACCACTCCTATCTGCTCTTCCTCCAACCCTTCTTTAACCCCTTGCATGATAGTGGCCTCCAGCCTTGCTTGGGGTGATACGCTTTAAAAAAAAAATAAAAAAAAAAAAAATTGTGTGAAAATGAATGTAACGAATGGTGCCAGAATACAAACTCCCCTCTCTGCTTTCTGTTTCTAAGGTTGATAACCATTGCGTTACTTGCATAGTCATAATGATAACTATAACATGGAAATTTCAGTTTATATTTTTAAATAACTTATTTGGGGTGAGATTTAAGGTAACTTGTAGTAATTTCTTCATATTGTAAATAGTAATGATGCAGTTATTGATAAGTACATATGATAATACATATTATTGCCAGCGGCTCTAATAAATATATAAGCCCAAAAGAGAAACAGGATATTGTAAAGTTAGGGAATAATGGAAATACAACAGCGGACGTTGCAAAAAATGTTGACAGAAATCACAGAAAAATGAAAAGCGAAATTAAAAACGTTAGACAAAAAATAAAGAAATTTCAGAAAAATTAAAAGAATAATGAGCAATATTAATATATAATAAAAAAAAAAGTAATTTACATATCTTTAAGTCTACAATTCGTTTCGTTCATGCTTAGAATATTGTTGCCACATATGGTTCAGTGCACCTGCTATTTACCTTGAGCTCCTTGATAAAATCCAAAGAAGAATCAGCAATATTATTGGTCCGGATCTGGTGGCTCGGTTTCAGTCCCTTTCCCACTGCTGTAAGGATGCCTCTCTGTGTCTTTTCTATAAATACTTTCATGGTAATTGTTCGAATGAGCTCTTCTCTATGGTACCTAGGCATTTTGAATTTAAGCGCAACGTCTAACGTTTAGATCTCATCAATTTACAGGTGAGCTGGCAAGATGTAGCCGTAAGTTCTACGCCAACAGTTTCTTTTTATCGCACTTCTCGCTTGTAGAACTCCTTTCTGGCTCCATGCTTCCCAGCCAACTTTAACCTGCAAAAATTTAAATACTATGTCATCGCTATCTACTGACTTCCTGATTACTTCTCCTTCTTCTCACTCATTATTAATGTTTCTGTTCCTAATTTTTCCACACTCTGTAACCCCTTGTGTCTTAGTGGCTTTACTGCCTTGGATAGAGTGATATCGATTTAAAAAAAACAGGAAAAGTAGTTTGACCAGCCAGAAAATATTTGTAGAACCTGGAATTAAAACAGTGAGAAAAGATGCAAAATATTAAGGACATTGGCTAAAGACGTGAAAGAAATCAAACTACCAAATTCGAGTAAACACCATAAAGAGAAATATATAAGTTAGGTGAAGAAGTACATGGAAATTAATTTCTTAGTATCTTTTTTTTACTGATGAATGTTGAGTTATTTTGGCTGAACCCGATGACTGGAAAACGTCAACAGACACGACCTAGAGGACAACAGGATGGAGGTGGAGTAATGTTTTGGGTTAGTATTGTGGTGTCCTCCCTCTGAAGAATATATGATGGACTCTTCCGCTTACTATAAAATTAGTAGGAGAGAAAGCCTTGGGGATCAGTCGGCCAGACTGTTCATTTCTGTCGAACTCTCTGCCTCGAGCGGAGAGAAACTCGGACGAGGCTTTGCCGCAGGGCAAAGTTTCGGCCGGGGAAGTAGACAGGCCCTGAACCCGTTTATGTGGGTTCAGAGAGAATATTTTTGTCCGAGCCTACGGGATCGAAGAAACCCACGTTAAACTTGGCCTTGTGCCACATACATTCCTCGTGGAGGACTGCTAAACAGTCGACCAGATTGTTCATCTGTGGAACTCTCTGTCTCGACAGAGAGGAACCCGGACGCAGCTTCGTCCAGATAGGTAGACAGGTCCTGAACCCGTTTATGCGGCTTCTAAGGGAATATTTTTGGTCGAGCCTACGGGCTCGGAGAACCCACGCTAAACTCGGCCTTGTGCCACATACATCCCTCGTGAGGGGCGGCTGTTAAATATTAACAGTCGAATAGATCTGTTTCAGCTGTGCTGGTCAAACTCTCTACCTCCGGGCAGAGAGGCTATGTCGAAGGACAGAGTTTCGTCTCGGGAAACAGCTACCTGACCCCGTTTTATACGGGGTCTATGGGGAATTTTTGCCGATCCTACGGGCTCGGATTTCTCCACCTTAAACTCGGCCTAGTGCGATATCCTACCTCGTGGGAATGCTAGTAAATATAACAGTCGAATAGATTGAAGTCTGGGTCAGCCGACACAAACTCACTAGTTGTGTAACACTCTTCCGTTGTATTTACTGTTTAATATATGATCTATCTGCAATACTTGTTTTGTTATTTCTTTAACCATTTACTTGGTCACGACAGTTAGTATTGTAGGCATTAAGATTGTAGGTCCTTTCAACAGGGGTGATGGTATCAAGATAAACGCAAAAATTTACTGTAAATTTTTGGACAAGATATTTTTGAGCGGTACAGATCACAATCCAGAAGTTTTAAGCCAAGAATTATACTCTTTCAAGACAATGCTCTATCACATTCTGTAAAGTTTTTCCAAAAAGTGGTTTAAAAGCACAAAATTAATAGAATTATCCCCAAACTTTTAAAATATAAGTCCAGGAAAAAACTTGAGGTCTACTATTAAAAAAGATATATATCAGAAAACAATTTTCAAACAAATATGTCAGGAAGCACTAAAAACAGCTGTAATTAATGTTAAAGTCAAAAATGTAGAAAATTATCAAAATCAACGAATAAAAGATTTATGAAAGTTATAAAATATCAACGCTCCTATATCCACATGCAGAATAATAAAATAATAATTTATTCAGGTGTATGATATAGTTCGGGCGGCCTTCTTTCAGATAAACGACATGGCTTTCGCTTTCGCTTTTCTAGGTTAACCGGCAATGTGTTAACGGATATTACTGCATTTGTCTATCAAGCTTTCAATATAAGAATGGCGACGTTCAGGTTGTGACTTTAGATATCTTGAAGGTGTTTGACAGGGTTTAGCATGCTGGCCTTCTTCACAAGTTCAAGTGGTATTGTGTTTCTTACTGAATATTTGACTTTATCCAATCTTTCTTAAATCGTGTAATGAAATCGGGTTGAAGGGACACTCTTCTAGATCCTTTCACATTAATGCGAGGGGACCTCCAGGGCTCTATCCTTGGACCTGCGTGATTTCTTCTCTTCATCAACGACCTTTCCGATGTCATCAGTTCTGTCATCGGTATTTATGCTGAGGTCCCAACTATTTGCTGTCTTAATAGTCAGTCCGATAGGTCCGATAAAGTAAAACCGGCAGCCGCTCTCGCAAATGACCGCCAATCAGTTGTTAACTGGGGCAAGAAATGGCTTGTGAATTTAAACACCTCTAAAACGAAACTACTATTTATTTTGTCTTACATCAGCATGACTGATGATAACATCCAGGAGTGTAACTCATTGCGCATTCTTAATCGTACATTTTCCACTGACATGAAATGTAGTGATTATATTGAACCATTTGATAGATCTCTTGCTAGGAAAATTAGTTCACTATGGCGTGTCAGACAATTTTCGCGCCAGAACCCATCTTGCACATTCATAAATCTACCATTTGTCCGTGCAATGAATATTGATGCTATATCTGGTCTGTTGCGCCTGCTATATATCTCGAGATTCTCAACAAAATCTAAAGAAGGTCAGTAATGTTATCAGTCCTGACCTGGCATCTCGACTTCAGTCACTTTCTCACCGCTCTGATGTGGTTTCTTTTTATCTTTTCTGTAAATATATTTTTGACAATTGTTCTAATGAGATTGCCTCATTTTATATCGACCGCACGAATTTAAGCTTACTACTAGATTGACAACTAGGTTTCATCGTTTTACTGTTGAAGTAGCTAGATGTACCGTAAACCATAACCTAGTCGTTTCTTTTTTCGATCTTCTCGCCTGCAGAACTCTTTCCCTGTTGAACTACGTTCGACTGAAATTCGAACTCTTGCTTCCCTGCCCCCTACAATCTTCTAAAATTTAAATGCAACTTCCTGAGACCTATTCTTTTATTGTCCTGTCTCTACACTAATGTTCTCTCATTTTCTTTCAGTTTCAGTAACCCCTTGTGTCTTAGTGGCATTTTCGCCCTGTTTGGGATTAAATGTTCTTTCATTATCTTTTCTCCTCATTAATATCTTCTCATATTTTTCACTCCCGGTAACCCTTGCGTTTTAAAGGCATTGCCATCTTGCTTGGTGCGAAATGATTATTAAAATAACAAATGTTAATCAAATATGTTTCTGTGACTTATATATATATTTGATTTTTTTATAAAAATGGAATAATGCTTCTCTAAGTTTGTATGCATAATAAAAACTAACAACGTCATAACAAGTTGTCATCAACATTTTTTGTTAAGATAAATATTATAAACTGAATATCACACCCTGTATTACTCATATATATTTATTACTTATATAAATATATATTTATTACTCATATAGATATACATTTATTACTTATATAGATATACATTTATTACTTATATAGATATATATTTATTACTCATATAGATATACATTTATTACTCATATAGATATACATTTATTACTTATATAGATATATATTTATTACTCATATAGATATACATTTATTACTCATATAGATATACATTTATTACTTATATAGATATATATTTATTACTCATATAGATATACATTTATTACTCATATAGATATACATTTATTACTTATATAGATATATATTTATTACTCATATAGATATACATTTATTACTCATATAGATATACATTTATTACTTATATAGATATATATTTATTACTCATATAGATATACATTTATTACTCATATAGATATACATTTATTACTTATATAGATATACATTTATTACTTATATAGATATGTATTTATTACTTATATAGCTATACATTTATTACTTATATAGATATACATTTATTACTTATATAAATATATATTTATTAGTCATATAGATATACATATATTACTTATATCGATATACATTTATTACTTACATAGATATACATTTATTACTTATATAGATATATATTTATCTTGAAAATCAGGTGATTAACACCAACTTTATAGTGAAACACTGACTTACGTTATAAAATCTGGCATCATGTAGAAAAATCCTTTACAGTAAATTTCTCTACTGAAATTATTTGTAGTATATTTGTATAGCAAAAATACACTGGCAATACATTCATATTATCCAAATAATATCTCTATTCTCTGTATTTGTAACACTTGCATTAATTATAGACCAATGGCAATCCCTTTTCTTGATTTTCAATTTGCTATACTAAAATTATCTGTGGCTCCAATAACATTCATCTGGCTTCCAGGCAGTCCACTATCTCCTGCATTTGCCACATCTAAACCCCATTTATAATGTATAGGACATGTTGCAGATTTCATTAAATTCCATGCAGCCTTACCTAACAAACAACTCAGTACTATAATGTATCTGGCTATGATTCCAACGCCATGCTACATCGCACAGCTGCCGTCATTCAGGCGAAAAGGGAACCTACGCGTTGTTGTCTTTAATTATTTTGACATCTCAGCTTATTTCCTGACCACTGACAATCAAATTTTTCCCATTTCAATGGATCTCTACAATAAAACTTTTACAGTGCATTTCTGTATTTAAATTATTTTCAGCGCGTCTCTATAGTCAATACAATAATCAATATTTTTTTTTTTAACTGAGAAATTGTCAATATATTTTGGGTTATTCGAGCTATTACGTTCATTTTTTATTTTGTAAATGTTGTTATAGACACGATGTTTACGCCATCTTCTACAGACCAAAATATTCAATGCATACAAGATATAATACACACCTAAAGATGACCGAAGAGTCAGTCAGTTATGTGTTATACGTAATACACGCTTAGGCGATCATGTATTTTTTGATACATGACTGACTTACCCGCAGTAAGTTGCCATTTCTTTCTGCGGTAAACCAGTTGTCATCTAAGGCTATAGAACCCGGTCTGTCCTGCTGGGGGGAGAAGAGAATTCATGCCTTTTCCCAAGTGAATGTAATGGATTCGACTGGAATTCGAACTCGGCTCTCCGATTCTTCCATCCGAGACGTTATCCACCGTGCCTCCGAAGGGTACTTGGCCGAAATATTGTGTCTATAAGAACAATAATTGGAATAAACCGAATAAGACAATCCATGTTTTGTGCTGTTCAAAACTGATTTTTGGTACTTAAATTTACTGTCGGTGTAACAAAGTGAGGCTGACATTCCACCTGTTGAAGAATATAAACTCCATGAAAAAGGCTCGAAGAAGCCAGTGAATTAAAATATAAGTGGTGTAAAGACTCAGTTTGAATCATGGGACCTGAAGAAAATTGTAGGAAAAATCTGAATGGATATTGGAGTAAATTGCCCAAAACATTAATAATAATAGAATAATAATAAAAATTGTATTAACCCGAAATGCATATTCTATGATAAATATCCAGAAACAATAGACCATCTTGTATCAGGCTGTACTGAATATAAAATTCTGCATGACAGATTGAGACAATATATACACTGGAAAATATGCAACTTTTACGGGAAGGAAACTGCAGGAAACTGGTCTGAACATCACATTGATGTGGTTACAGAGATAGGACCTGTAACAATTTTATGGGACTTACATTGTGATCGTAGACCACAAAAACAGAATGTGCTTACTTATTGACATGTCAGTCCCTGCAGATTGTAATGTATCTTTGAAAATCTTCAAAAAACTATTAGGATCATGAAGTGGAAATCACAAAAATGTGGCACAAGAGAACATCAGTAATTCCAGTTGTAGTTGGAGCCCTCGGATTGATTGGAAAAGGCTCCGATAGACTCATTGAAGATATCCCTGGTGGTCCATGCCTTAAAGAAATACAAAAGATTGTACTCACAAGTACAGCTCACACATTACGAAAAGTTTTATCTATTTAAAATGCTTGTGATCTTGAGTTATTTTTGCTTGTTTTTCTTTTACAAAAATGATCAGTGATTCTGACCTGAATTCTCTGGTTGGGACCCGGAAGGAAATGTGTATCAGTTCAGTTATATGCCATGCATGATAAACGCTTAGGCGATCATGTATCTTTTTATACATGACTGACGAGGCAGATTTATTTTGCGTATTAGGTTGCCATTTCTTTCTGCAGTAGACCAGTTGCCATCCAAAGAAGTGGATTCATACCTTTCCCAAAATATTAGCACGTAAGTGAATGTAATGGATTCGAATGGAATTTGAACTTGGCTTTCCGATTCCTCAATCCGGGACGCTATCCATTACTCCACCGTGCCTCCCGAAATGTGTATACAACAGAAATCAAAGAAAATGAAATAATAATAATAATAATAATAATAATAATTAGCAATACCCGTTAATCTTTTACGGTTTCCCTATTTGAATTTTCTGATGAATCGTAATTCTTAAGTTAATGATTGAATAATCTCCTTGTGACTATAAAATACCCTTATCGCCTCGTTAAATATTTGAACTTAAATTTTATAAATTGTTACGCATTGAATGTAGGTCATTATATAAAGAAGTAAGAGGGTACAAATGAAACGATTCAAAATTGTTTTCCATTTCACTGAAGCACATTTTAAACAAATGGTAATCTTATCGCCTTCTCTATCTTTATTTTTTCTGTTTTTCTTTGCCCCAAAGCCAACCACACTTTTATACATATTTTCTTCCGTCTATTCGTGCAATCAATATTATATTGTTTACCCGATGTAACGGTAGGGCATATCCTACATGGCAACTAAGGAATAATAATAATAATAATAATAATAATAACAACAATAACAACAACAACAATAAGAATAATAATAATAATAATAATAATAAATCTTAAATAGTTACAATGAATGATATCAGCCCGGAATTGGGGCCCACGGTGAGATTTGAACCAGTGGATAACTTACCAAAACGTATTGAACTCTTCAAAACTAAGTAAATTCCTGACATGAACTGATTCACGCCAATTTTTCTAAGTCGGATGATATCACGAATAAAACCGAGATAACTTCGAGCTTATCCTTAGAAGTTATTCAAGGGTTAGGATCGTTTTTGTTAAAATACTGTTCACACCAAAGTATTTAGTTGCTTATGAAAAAAAATTAGCCAGAATATTTTACAAATGAAACTCTTGGCTGTCAACATCTGGTTTTCGAAAAACAAACCTATTCAGAGCGAGCAACATTTATGAGTAATTTTGTTGAATAAATCATCTTGTTGACATCCATGCGATAGCTATTAAAAAAATGTATTCATATGAAATATTGTAGTGTTTGGACTGCACACTTGTTGAAGATAATTCGTAGAAAGAAGCCATGCCGGTGTGAAGTTAGCACTTTTTTAATGAATGCTGTGTATTGCAGGAAGACTTGTAGGGAACACACATGAACAATTACTGCCGAGACAATACTAAAGAATTTAAGAGAGACACAACTCTCTTTCTCTCTCTCTCTCTCTCTCTCTCTCTCTCTCTCTCTCTCTCTCTCTCTCTCTCTCTCTCTCTCTCTCTCTTTCTTTCTCTCTATTTCTCTCTCTCTCTCTCTCCCACCCACTTAGGATTAAGACCAGAACTCAAAATTCACTAAAACCAGCTTTTTCATTGAACCCCATATTTAGATACCGCAAATAAAACTGTTCTCAGAATTTTAATATTAAAAGCATGGTTTGTTGTTTTGGGAAGAAATCCTAAAAACCTTTTGTGTGTGTGTGTGTGTGTGTGTGTGTGTGTGTGTGTGTGTGTGTGTGTGTGTGTGTGTGTGTGTGATCATCACTCGACCAGAATGCCACTTGAGGACATTTCGACTGGAGTTGAGAGACTTCGTTTAATACATCATAACACAACGTGGAGAGAGATGTCGTCTTAATCTCCAGAACCCACAGACAGAAAGGACATCTGCACTTCCAGTGACACTGGCAATGGTCAATAACAAATATTTTGGCTGAGAAACAACATCAAAACTGCTGCCGATGACCAAGAAAATACCCAATTACGGCCTATTGATCAGTGACATGTGTGATAGGACCATATGGGTACCAAAAAATAAATACGTTACTCCACATAAAAAAGAACTTAAACCATGAAATAAATTTTTAAAAAGAGATCTGAGGCAACAGAATATGGTTCGGCAGAAGGATAATATGGACTGAAAATGTGAGTATCAAGACAGTTTCAAGGGAAACGGAAACAAAAGGTATACATATAATTAAAATCAGAAAGAGATTTGAAATTTCCAGAACATATAAGAAAAGAAGACTTAGAGAACTTAACACTAACAGGATATATTGAAGGCAAGAGAGTCAGAGAAACATTGAATAACCTACCTAAGAAGCTTTTGAAAATGAGATCGACGATGAAAATAAAAATTTTACTAAGAGCTACAAAGAATAGGAAATCATGGAGAGCCGTGATCGTCCACGTCCTGAAGTGTCACAGCATATTAGAAGAAGAGTTTTATGTGGGTCGGGTATTTATCTGACATACCCACAGATGAAAAACACTAAAAGGATTCCGCTGTCAAATTATGTGGGTTAGTATGAATTATTTTTTTCTTTTTTGCTTGGTTTCTATGACCTTTCTTGAGTGTCTGCAGTGTTTTGCATGCAAAGATTAAGACACTTTGTCTCAGAATATTAAAACAAGAAGCATTCCTACAGTTCTAAAGGTTTTATTTTATTAATTCTTTCGCTACTTATTTTTCTTCTTCCTTGACAAAAATATTTTCTCATTATTCTAAATAGATTCTATACCATTTTATGACACTTTGCGTTATACGTCGAGGAAGGATATTTTAGGATTTAGCTGTAAAGTTTTCAGTCTCGAAAGTATGTTTCTTCCTTTTTTTAAATCATGTCAATTCTAGTTTGGTGTCTTAAAACTATTTTCGTTATTTAATCATTTCGAGAGGCACCGAGTGCTTTTAAAACTTATGTAGAACTGCATTTCTTTCGATGTTCTTCGCTGTTTTGAAAGATCAGTCGATTAAGATATGATCTGTCTTATATTTTGGAACATCATAATTGGAAACTGATCCACTTTTGGATTATATTTCAAGGAACTCTTAAAATGCTTTAACCAGTTTTTGGCAGTACCCAGTCTGTGGCCATCTTTACCGGTTTTCAGTATCAGTTTAAAATAAAACTCCCAAATAACTATATTCTCAATACTTGTATCCGTCATTATAACAGCTGTAGAAATTACAGCTGAATAGTACCAAAATATATATATATATATATATATATATATATATATATATATATAGAGAGAGAGAGAGAGAGAGAGAGAGAGAGAGAGAGAGAGAGTGTAACCCGGATATAAGGGACCGGAGAAGAAGTCTTTTATATCCGGGTTTCTCTTAAATCCGGGTTTGGTCTATTTTCTATTTAGGTAAGTATAGCTCTAATTTGGGACCAGAGAAAATCTCTCTTATACCCGGGTTTCTCTTATATCCGGGTATCTTATATCCGGGTTACACTGTATATATATATGTATGTATGTATTAATCATTTCACCCCAGGCAAGTCATTAAGGCACTAAGACGCAAGGGGTTACTGAGTGTGACAAAACACAAGAAAAAGAAAAAAATACTAAGGAGTGAGAACAATGAAAGAACAATAATTAAGAAAGACAAAAGATAACTGTTGTGGATTCCGGGGATGGAATCCTGCACAAATAAATAATCAACGCCAGTAATTGAAATAGGAAAATAAGTGTATGGAACGTAAGAATACAAACTTGAAATGAAGATTAGTAGTCCAGGAATACGGGTTAGTAGAAAGTATATGTACAAGTCTCTGTAAGTGAAGCTCTCTCTCTCTCTCTCTCTCTCTCTCTCTCTCTCTCTCTCTCTCTCTCTCTGTGGACTTTACGTATCTCAACCTTATCTCAACGTATCTCTTTGTGAACACCCTGTGTACTCCACGTATCTCCACTCTGTCATAATAAGTATACTTTAGACGAGTCCATCTTGTGTAAAAGGGGGAGATCACCCACAACACCCCCCTCCCTAGCTTCTTTTTTTTTTTGGTGGGGGAGTTAATATTTTTTTCGCTTATGGTCTATTATTAGCGGTTCTGTGAATTTTCTTTTCATGCTTGTTCTTCTAATCTCCGTGGCTTCTTGTGGTCTTTGAATTTTAAATGCTTCAAAAATCGCCTCCATTGAGTCTTCATTTTCAGAAGGTGACGAACTTGGCTCCTCTACCCGTCTTTTTTGTATCTGATTGATATGTCTCCTGTGAGTGAATTTTTCGCCTTGGATCGTGTACAGACCATTCCCCAGTCTGCTTATTATCGTACCTGGTTCCCAGTATGCCATGTTATTCTTAAACATTCTGAAATAGATCCGTTCGCCTGGTTTGAAGGATCTTATAGTATGCCGGGTTTTATTTTTGCTGGGTAATAGTTTATCAAAAACAGACTGTATTTTGCGGACAAACATCACTTCAGCAGGCGAAAGGCCAGATGGTGTGTTTCTGTTCGGGGTGATTCTGTAGACTTGTAGGAACTGTTATATGGCTCTTTCTGTTGGTACGTCCTATGCTTTTTTCAAGGCTCTCTTAAGCGTGTCCACAAACCTTTCGGCTTGCCCGTTAGATCATGGAGGCATGGTGCTATTTTAATGTTTGACTTGATAAGTCGCACAGAATTCTTGAAAATCGCTCGAGGTGAATTGGGTACCATTATCCGTTAAAAGGCAATCTGCCATGCCGAATCTTGCGAATAACTCGTGTAGACAATTAATAGTGTTTTCTGTCGTATGGTTTTTGTATCTGAAAACTTCTGGCCACTTGCTAAAGCTATCTACCGTTATCAAGTAGTAATATCCATCTATGGGTCCTGCATAGTCCGCATGGATTCTAAACCCAGGTCTGTCCACCTTAGGCCATGTTTTTTGCATAATAGGTGGTCCTTTGCTGCCGCAGCACAGCCTCTACATTTTTCTACCATTTGAGTAATGTCGTTATCCATATTAGGCCAGTACACGAAACTTCTCATTAACGCTTTCATCCGATTTTTCCCTGGGTGTCCTGGATGAAAGTCCTTCAGAATTCGTCTTTGTAAAGATTTTGGGTATGACCACTCTTTCATTATAAAGTAATACGTGATCACAAATTGAAAAACTGTCCGCTAGATTTCTTTCTTTTTCTTCCATTTTTCTCTTTGTACTTCGTATGAATTCATCCATTTTAGCTTCTTTTCTGATTTCTAGCAAGGTCACTGGTAATTCCCTTACTGTATTGTTTAGCACTTTACTAATTTCGTCTTCGGCTCGCAAAGTTGCTATTACAGAGTCTTCTAGAGGTTCGAATTTCGCAGGTACCAATCTAGATAATCCATCCGCATGACCAATTTTCTTCGACTGTAGGAACTCTAGTTTGAAATTATAATTCAATAATATAGTTCCCCATCTCAGAAGTCTATTGGCTGTGTAAATTGGTAGTCCTTTTTTAGATCCGAATGTAGTGAGAAGAGCTTTATGGTCAGTTTGAAGAGTAAACTCTCTTCCATATATGTATCTCTGGAAGCGAGTTATGGCGAATATTATGCCTAACGCTTCCTTCTCAATTTGCGAATAATTCATCTCTGCTGGTAACAACGATCTAGATGCGTGAGCTATAGGTTTCCTTGTGCCATGCTGCATCTTGTTAATATACAAGCTCCCACTCCCTGTGAGCTTGCGTCACTAGCAATGACAATTTCCAGTTTGGGATCAAAATGCGTCAGTGCTAGATCAGACGTTAATTTCTTTATGATCTCCTTAAAGGCTTTCTGACAATCTTCCGTCCAGTTCCATTTGTTCTCTTTTTTCAATAATTCATTGAGCGGAGCCCTCAATTTGGGTATGATTTCAATGAATTCACCGTAATAGTTAGCTAGACCAAGAAAGCTTTGCAACTCTGCGACATTTTTCGGCTCAGGCATATTTTTTATTGCAGATGCCCTATCTGGATCTGGTTTTCTGTCACTTTCATTGATTATATGGCCTAAATATTTGATTTCTTTTAGAAAAAAAAATCGCATTTTTTCTTCTTCACTTTAAAACCAAAATCCTGAATTATTTTAAAAACTTCTTTAATGTGTGTTACGTGTTCTTCTACATTATTGCTTTTGATCAAAATGACGTCTAAGTAAGCAGTAGCAAAGTTCTTTCCCATGAGCTTGGTGTCCATAGTCTGTTGGAAAATTGACGGTGCTACTTTTATCCCAAATGGCAATCTGTTAAATTTGTAAAGTCCTTTGTGAGTATTGATACATAAAATCTTTGTAATTTCTTCTTCTACTGGAATCTGAAGATAAGCTTCACTTAGATCAATCTTAGAAAATACCTTATCACCATTAAGCTTGGTAAATATTTCCTCCGGGCTTGGCAATGGGTAATGATAATCCTTGATAGCCTTGTTTAACCCAGTCGAGAAATCTGCGCAAACACGGGTTTCTCCGGATTTTTTCTTTACGTAGACCACTGGTGCCGCCCATTCACTGAATTCGATTTGTGAAAGGATTCCAGTTTGTACCAATCTATCTAACTCCTTGTCATTTTTTATATGGTTGCGAAAGGCACGTTTCGCTTTTTCTTGAATACTGGCTGAACATTTTCCTTTAGTTCAATTTTAGCTGCAACCTTATTACATCGTCCCAAACCGCTCGAGAATACTTCGGGAAATTGACTGTGTAGTTCTTCTTTTAATTTTGTAGCTTCTGATGGCTCGCACTCTATTTTCTTACAAAATGAGCTAATAGGTAAACCCCATACGTCAAATTTTTGCATCCAGTCGGTGCCCACCAAATTTTCTTTCATTACAAATATCTTCAATTTTTTCGTTTTTCCCTGGAATTTTACGTTTAGAATTACTTCTTCAAATTTGATACGCTTCCCTGTAACAGACTTAGCGATTTTCTGTGTATGCATCATGGTTGGTCTGTTTAGCTTCCTCCATGTTTGTAGATTAATTATAGTTAGATCCGAACCTGAGTCTAACTGTAATTTTACCTTTTTATTTAAAATCTCGAGTTCCACGTATTTTCTTGTGTTTAGTTTGTCTTCGTAGTCCATTCTAGTAGTACTTACCCTACACCCTGTGTCTTTTGTTTCTGCATTGACATGCCTTATGTCCGATTTTTCCACAAGCTAAACAATTCTTGTATTTGAATCGACAGTCTTTATTCCAGTGTAATCCACCACATCTGTATCATGCAGATGGGGGGGGCTTATATTTGCTTTGATCTCTGTCATTAATCGCCTTATACCTTGTAATTTTTGTTTTTCTTCCGAGGGGGGTGAAAATCGTAAACTTTTGTTCAACTTACGTATGTGTGCTACTCCCGATTCCTCGATATCCTTCGAGTTTTTTTTTATGCTCAAGCATTTTTGGCAGTCTTCTGACAATTTCTGTAGCGTTAATCCAGGCTCGTTTTGAAGCTTCGAGAGCATTCTTTTGCGCATTTCACTGTCCGTGGCTGAGACTAATCCCTGTACGAAAATCAGACCCTTAAAATTATCCGGAGTCAATTCTGCCAACTTAAAGTCATCGCAATGTTTGTTAACGATTGCGGCGAACGTGGAGTAGTCCTCATTTTCGCTTTTTACCAGGTTGAGATATTTCCACCTTTTGTGAAAAAGTGAAGTCTTTGTACTGAAGAGCTCCGTAAGGCATGTAACTGCTTCGTCAAACGTCAAATCGTTTGTCTTTTTCGGTAGAGTATAGTCCACAAATTTTGTGTACTCCTATGTTTCCAATTTCCTGAGTAATAAACGTAGCTACTTAGCTTCCGTCCAAGTTTGACAATCAATGTTGAAAATGTCTTCATGAGGTCTGTAGTAGTCCCTAAAATTTTTATCATCTTCTAGAGAGTATTTAAATGTTTCTATTGTGTTCCAAACTGCGTCTTGAGAAAAAGACGCCTCTTTTTCGATATTCTTTTGTTGTGTGTTACCCGTTACTTTTAATATTAATTCCTAGAGTTGCGTTTGTCTTTCTTGATTTTCCCTCTGAAATTCGATCAGTCTTTCTTGATTTTCCTTCTGAATTTCGAGCTGTCTTTCTTGGAGTTGTAGTTGCTGTTCATTTTGATATTTTACAAGTTCTATCAAAATACTTTTAAAGTCCTCCAGGATAAGAGTCTTACGAAAACCTCAATTTTCCGTATTTTGAGGAAGTACCTTTTAATCACGGTGGTCACGCAAAATCCTCGCAAATCCTCGTAAATATTTGTCGCCCAGTCGTTCGTGGACGCTGGCAACGGCAAAAATATTTTTCCTGAGTCTCCGAGAAGTGCAAATCCTAGTCGCCAAGTTGTTGTGGTGACGAGAGAAATTTTTTTTTCTTTCTGTGTGGGTCCGAAGTCCTCGTCGCCAAGTTGTTGTAGATTCCGAGGATGGAATCCTGCACAACTAAATAACCAACGCCAGGAATTGAAATAGGAAAATAAGTGTATGGAACGTAAGAATACAAACTTGAAATGAAGATTAGTAGTCCAGGAATACGAGTTAGTAGAAAGTATATGTACAAGTCTCTGTAAGTGAAGCCGTAATTATCTCTTTCTCTGTGGACTCTACGTATCTCAACCTTATCTCAACGTATCTCTTTGTGAACACCCTTTAAATTTTTGAAGATAAATTTTGACTGGAGAGTAAGAGACCGGAAGAGAATTCAACAAGCGAGGAGTGCGAGAGAAGAAACTCTTGACATAGAACTTACGGTTGTATCTAGCAATTTCAAATGTAAAATGATGACTCGTACTTGACAATCTAGTCCTGCACTTAACTTCGTAAAGTTGATGTACTAAAGAGGAAAGCTCATCAGAAAAATGACTATAAAAATATTAATAAAAAAGACAAAGAGGAGTTACATTACCTCTGTGGGAATGTGACTGAAGCCGAGATGCTATGTTAGGATTGATAACACAGCAGATTTTTGTTTGGATTTTATCAAGACTATCTAAATACATAGCAGAAGCACCAGACCAGATATGACAGCAATATTAAATGCATGGTCGAATGCTCGACTTATAAATATGTAAATTAGATTCTGGCGAGAAAAATTGTTGAGCAGAGTGAACCAACTTTCCAATAGCAGACTCAACAATTGAATCAATATAATCTATCCACTTGATGTCAGTAGAAAACCGAGAAGGCTCAATGAGGAAGACAAAGAAGGAAGGTTATGTAAGACGATGAAATAAAGATTATGCATATAATTATAATGATGGTAATAATACAGTGGAATCATGGATAGTCTTTAGATGTGTACGTGAAATAAACTTTGGAGCAAATGTCTGTAAAAGACGAAATTGTTCTTAATACACCTAAATATGTTGCATTATCTTCCTTTGTACTCAGGTGAACGAAAACTTGAGCTAACCCTCGAGGGATTATATACAAGAGTATAATAAAGAATAAATTGCAGTTTCAGGAAATCGCTATATCCTGAGGAAATCCCCCTTGTAAAGTCCCTCTTTGAGGTTAGCTTATTGTGTAAAAGAGAAACATGTTAATAACATTTTTGATAATGTAATTTTTTCTTAAATATTGTTCTTAAGTGCGTTATTTTAATTCATATACATATATATATATATATATATATATATATATATATATATATATATATATATATATGTTTCATTAAAAACGACTGACAATTTACTGAGATTATGCTTTTTATTCAATATTCTGATGTTTTTTCTGGACATAAAAGTGTGTAAAAACTGTCCAAATGTTCTATATATCCGAACGATTTAGACTATTCTATTATCAATGAGGTTTTTTTGGGGGTAAGGGGCTGTTTTTAAATGAATATGTGAATTTTTATATATGTATATCTATAGTGATAGGAATTTTTTTATTTTCCAAATACGGTCAGCACGTTGTGGCCGTGTTCATTGTTGATATTATTATTATTATATCAATAAATATTTTAATTTATTATTTCCTTTGATTTTTAGAGTATCCTCATTTACACCATTTGTAAACTTCATAACGATCCTATCGTCCTTCATCCTGACCACATGACCACTACGTCGCAACTGACGCTGAAGTACCAGAGTTTCTATACATACATGGTGAAAGTCGATTTGTGACCAAGGAAGACCACCCACAAGATTCAAACGTTCCAAAGAGTTCAACAGGTTTCTGTGCGTTATTTATTTTAAGTAGACAGCTCTAAACCAACTTTTCGGCACAGCTGGCCATATCACCAGTGGCAAAACAAAGGTTAAGACCACCAGAGACCAAGTGAGTTTCAGGTTTTATACATAAATTTCCCTCTCCTATAAGGATGTCCACCAAAAAACTGGGAGTCCTTCATACCCAACGTTGTCCCAAAAAGAATTAGGGATCCCTCGTACTAACATTCTATGTTCCAGCATATATGTATAGAGACTCTGGTACTTCAGCGTCGTTCTAACCGCGTGCCAAGTATTTCAACATCATACATAAATAGTGTGCTATTCACGATTGTGGTAGATTGCGAAATCACGTGACTTGTTTCTTTTTTAAGAACTTCAATCCTTGCGCGTTTTTCAGGCGGATACGTCCCCACGATAGGTCAGGCTACACCCACACGAGGCCAGGCCAAATCCCCACGAAAGGTCAGGCTAAAGGCGCTTTATCGAAGTAGCATCACTAGTTAGATTACCAAGCAAGGTAAAACGGCTTCTATCTGCCCATTAGACTGGGACTTATGGCTATGTACTAACACAACCATCGACGGATTCGGGACTGTTTCGTCGACCCAATTTCACTCGTAAGGCTTAGTATGGATTCCAGACACTTTTTACCGGTGAGGCACACTAGGATCGTCTCCCTAGGGCGAAATTGTCAAGAAAATAACAAATCGACTACAGTGAGACTCGAAACCGGGTCTTATGTTTAGAACACTAGCCATTCGGCCATGCACCTACAAATCTGTTTTGTTATCACTGAACTTTCACGTATATATCATTTATGTATCGAATGTTAGGAATAAAACCAAAAATTCAAATATAACGAAGTGATACAGTTGGGAAATAAAACATTTAATAAGTTCTATGTCACGGGTTTGTTGATTATCATTCGAAAAAAAAAGAATGAAAGATTGAGCTGTAAAAAAGGCTCGTGTCTCGAACCAAACTAGACATTTTTGATTGGAAATTTTCTTTTAGATTCCAGTGTGATATTTATTGAAATAAACCTGTCTTTTCTTTTATATTTTCATTATTAACCCTTTAAGCCCTGACCACCGCTCTACCGGTGATAGAGGAAAATGACGTAATTCCCACCCATCGGTTGGACAGTAGAGAAAATGACTTAATATCCAGCCACCGATTGAACGGTGGATAAACACTTGTAACTATTTTTATATCTACTGTGAAACATTACATACCAATTATTTTCGAATTTTGACACAGGAGCGCAGGCAGAAGGGTTAAAATTGTTCAGAAACGTAGGGATCAATAGGGTTATGGCAAATTGGAATAGCGAAAGACGCCTTTCGAAAGCAAAACAAAGTATCAAGAAACAAGAAACTTTCGTTAGAAACAAATAAGTATGCTGAAATGTTATGTAATATTAATCGTCCTATATAGCTGTAAATATTGGACAGTTTATTTGCAACAGAGGCAACATATATTTGGTTCTACTGTAGGATGTTAAGGTTCCCATGGAAGGAACATGGGAGCAACGAAAAACGAAAAGGACACTTATATTTAGTCTCAGAAAGTATTGTAATGCTGTCTTTGTTCAAAATAGCCGAGAATTGTAAAAGCCGGAGTTAGAGAGAATATCGAAGGAACAGAAGACTAGGTAGAGGAAACAAAGAAGAAGAGGTTTATTGAATTGTAAACATAGAAGGGGAAAACTTGCGTAAATCAAATACTACTCAATTCTTCTCAAATGTATTTACTTGCCAAATTTATAATTAGGAGCAGTCCATTGTCACAGTAGTAGGGAAGAGCAGGAAGTACGCTGAGTCCTACTCTGCAACAAGAAGAAAGCGTTGAAATTTCTAAGATAGGTAATGAAGAAAAGGGCTTGGAGAATTTGACAGTTTCAGGATATACTGGAGGCAACAGAGACAGAGGAAAACAGCGAGTAACCAAACTAACAAGCTTGTCTAAATGAATGGCAGGATAAGGACTGTGAGGGATAGTAAGGGGATATACACTGCTTAGAGCCACAAAAGATAGGAAGATATGGAGAGTCGTGATTGCGTACAGATTAAGGGATACGGTAAATACTTTCACGGTAATTGCTCCGAGGAGCTGCTTTCGCTGGTTCCTAGGCCTCATGAATTTAAACGTCCTACGAGGCTGGCATCCCGTTCCCACCCCTTCACCGTTGAAACTGTTAGATGTAGACGTCTCTTCTACTCCAATAGCTTCATGTCTCGCACATCTCGCCTGTGGAACTCCTTTCCTTATTCCTGTTTCCCTGACAAATACAATCTCCAACTATTTAAGTGTAACGTCAATCGATATCTCCAGTTGCCTTGATCTATCCACTTCCCTTCTCTACATACTTTCACCTTTCATTCCTATCTGCTCTCGCTCCAAATCTTCAGTAACCCCCTTGCCTTGATCGATCCACTATCTTTCTCCACATCCTCTCCTTTACCACTCCTATCTGCTCTTCCTCCAAACCTTCTGTAACCCCTTGCGTGCTAGTGGCTTCCAGCCTTGCTTGGAGTGATAAGCTTAAAAAAATAAAATAAAATAAAATGAAAGGAAAAGAATAAAAAATATATATTATTTAGTCAATGATGATTTAAGAGTATTTGTAATTTTAACTTACTTGTTGGAGTTCTATAGACATTAAATTCGAAACTTGTCCTGCTGAGACCAGAAATGGATAGTCCTGGGTATTACTATAAACTATATCCGACAACAAAGTCTCTGAGATGGGAGACTGGGGTTTGGAGGAACATGGAACCACTTCTTAATTGCTGTTGTTTCCAGGTTCATCCTGACCCCGGTTGATAGCACCTGTTAGGGTCCCAGCTATGGGTAAATAGTGAACTTCTCAAACAAAAACAAAACACTATGAAAGTATAAAAGATATATATTTATAGTAAAATGACCAACTATTGTATCTGTATTTGAAGGCATGCAATTGCATTCAAAATATTTAAATTTTCAGCAAATAAATAACCCATAGATGTTTTGATATGCCTCTACACAAAATCAACCAAACCAGAAATGGACGAGGGATTTTTTTTAAACAACAAAATGACATCCAATGTATTGAAGACAAGGACTCTTAAACGCGTGCATCAGCTGCCAAATCGTGGTCGTCAAAATGATACTAAGATGTCCTTTTAGCTGAAATGAAAAGAGGCACTTAAATTTATAGTTGCATAACCTTTCTGTTATTCAAGTCATCCAGAAGACGTATGTCGTACAAGTTTGTTTTTGGTCTCACTGTGGTCGTCCCGAGATAGTGACTGTCATTTGGGACAAAGTGATAGGTTTTGAGTCATTACAGTTTGTTTTTGTTTTTTTATTATTAGCAGCTGCCATTTTTATGAAGTATCTAATAAAGTTGAAGAGAAAACTTTTAATCATAACGAATATAATTTTTTAAAAATGCATATTTTCTTTGAAATGGAAATAAATTTACTATATTTTATTTAATTTGTTATAAGTGTTCACTTATTGGTTTTCGTCCAGACACATACTTTTTTCTTGTTTTCATATTTCAATTCGCACTTCCATAAAGTGATTATGCAGATGCACTCCATGACATAAATTGCCAAAGCGTAAACAATCGACGCAGGAGCAAATAATTTTACTTATTTCGTCAAAATAAAACAAAAAGTAGCTAATATCTACTTCCAGGAGTAGACGTCTGAGATGATTTTTTTCCAAGACAGTCAGTTATGTGCCATGTGTGATAAACACTTAGGCGATCATGTATCTTTCGATACATGACTGACAAAGTAGTTTTTTCCGCTGTAGGTTGCCATTTTTTATGCAGTAGACCTGATGCCAGCCAAGGCTATAGAACCCGGTCTGTTCTGCTGGATGGCGGGGAGAAGAGGAGGATTCATACGGTTTCCCAAGTGAATGCAATGGATTCGACTGAAATTCGAACTCGGCTCTCCGATTCTTCAATCCCAGCTGCTATCCATTACTCCACCGTGCCTCCAGAGGGTACGTGGCCGAAATATTGTGTCTATAAGAGCAATAATTGGAATAAACCGAATAAGACAATCCATGTTAGGGGTGGGGGAGAAGAAGAGGATTCATACCTTTCCCAAGGGTATTAGTACGTAAGTGAATGTAATGGATTTGACTGGAATTCGAACTCGGCTCACCGATCTCTCAATCCGAGCCAATGCCGCCACGGCTGCGCTTCCTAATTTCATTTAAAGAGGTACGGGTAAAAGCATTGTCAATACATGATGCCTGAATCATTCCCAAAACTTGAAGGAAATAAACTATTTTTGTATCTCACCAAATGTACCGGACGTGTCTCCAACTTTAAATTTGTTCTTGTTTCATATATACTCTCTTGGGGAATTATTGAATGATTAAAAAGAATTTAGCTTAATACAAAACTATAAAAAGTCTGGGTTCGGATTTAGGTTTTATTCCTATTCTTTTATTGGTTGATTAGTTTTCGTGGTCAAATCTTTAGTTGAATTTCCTTTCTTTCATTGTTTTCCCCATTGTTATTGCTACATGTAATCAGGTGATTCTTACTTTGACTAGATCCAGGGGGAAAGCATGTTCATGAAATCAACAAAACATCTCAGGTTCATATTAGAACGGGCGCCAAAACTGTACAATGTATATTAGAAATACTACTACTACTACTAATAATAATAATAATAATAATAATAATAATAATAATAATAATAATAATAATAGTTCATTAATTTTGCAGGTTAAGTCATTGCCTTTCAAACAACAAGAGTGCTTTCAATGATACCATGGTTTCTTGAGTTATATATATATATATATATATATATATATATATATATATATATATATATATAATAGGAAAATTAATGACTAAGTGAAAAAATTAAACCGTGAAAACTCCAGTTTGAAATAGACGACCCGTTTTTATTTTAATCAGTGTGTATTATGGCCTGCGTACTCGATAAATCTTAACAAAGGTTATATAGTTAAAAAATAATGTCGGCTTAAGAACAAATCCATTAAGTTTTTAGAAAAGATATATATATATATATATATATATATATATATATATATATATATCCTATTCTAAATTGTATAAATCAGACCCAAACGCATAAATAATGTAAGAAATCCCGTTTCCACGTACCCTGCACTAATGTGACATGCAATTTGTCCTCCTGCCGAAGAAATGGTTTTAAGTTTTGGCAGCTGCACAAATTTGCGCGTGCGCACTGGATCACTTGAAACTTCAAGCGAGCCCTTTCTATTAATTCTGTATGACATTTGTCTTCAAAAATGAAAGTAGAACTGGGTTTATTTTTGCAGAAAAGAAACTTCAGTTTCGTATCTGTCGACTTTAATAGAACTTTCCAAATTTCTCATCCTTCTGTGTTTCAAAACTCTTTGGAAAAATATAATTTAGTTTCAAATTTCTTTGAAACAAACATTTAACGGTATACCTCCAGATTTAAGGTTTACAGACATCATAAAATGTGATCTTTCTATGAAAAACCCATCTCAGTTCGTAACAAGAATATGTAAGTGGTGATTATAATTGTGCAATGAATAAAACAAATTACATTTGGAACTGCGCGATGTACATGTCTGTTGATGAACGAAAAGTACTTTTAAAACAATTTTTGTATTATGAAATAAACACTTAATTCTGGGCGTACGTGCTCGGCTATGAAAGTTACATCTCCGTCATCGACACTCATAATCAGTGTTCGAATTCCGGAGAAAGTTTCAATTGCCGGAATTAATGGCAGTCACACCCTGCTTCCAAAAGATTAGCATTACACGTTCTCCAGTAAAAACAATTTTTCCAAGATTTGTTAAGCCAAGTAAAGATCACATTTCCTTTGGACGAAGAGAAAAAATCATGCGCTAAAAATGTATTCGGGGTCTTACCGGGTGAAGTTTGATGGCAATGTTTTTATGCTGTTTTCGTATGTTCTCCCACCACCACCACTATTTTTCAAAAGTTTAGCCAATCAGGATTGGTTAGTGGAATAATCTTCGACAGTGGAACATCTTTGACGCCAGAAAAAGCGGTACTCATCTGTAAACAATTTATAAATAATCACGCGAATTCTAGTTTAGAAATCTATGTCCCCCTCCATCTTACTTGCTTTTTCTCTCTTCTTTTATTGCAAAGACTTCTTCTACATTCATTTCATTTTCTATTCCCTCTCATTTTCTCCATATGTAGCTTCCTTTTTCTTTTAAATTCCTTCTCCTTTATTTTCTTTTCCCTCCTCTTTTCTCTTCCTTTCTTTCTTCTATCTTTATTTCCGTCTCTTTTACTCAAACTTTCCGTCTTCTTTTCAATTAAATTCTGTTTTCTTTCTTTTTTCTTTCTTTTTTCTTCTTTCTTCATTTCGTTCACCTTTTCTCTTTTCCGTCGATGAGGAGCAGGAATGAGTTATTTATTCCAATAAGATGCGAACTACAATACAATCTAAATAACAAGACTATAGTTACGTCAAGCATGTAAAATTCAAAATAGACTCTCACCTTCTCTCTCTCCTTCCTTCTCCCTCCTTCTCCCCTTCTTCCCTTCTCCCCCTCTCTCTCTCTCCCTCTCTCTCTCTCTCGTTAACGCGCGCGCACAAATATACATTATCTATCTATCTATCTATCTATCTATCTATCTATCTATCTATCTATCTATCTATCTATCTATCTATCTATCTCTCGCTTTGGTAATAGAGGCAAATTGTATTGCCCCGGCACAATAGATCCGTTCGCCAGAAAGTGCCATTTCGGGAAATAGTGAACGAGGCAAATTCAACAAACAAACATTTCTCTTATTTTCCCTTTAAGGAATGGTAGAAAAATGTCTTTTAATCTTGGCATGCATGAATAGTTTGTTCGGTATCTGTTTGTTTGCCGTTGTTCCAGAGAAAAAGAACTTAGACTGGTAGTTCTCACACCCTGGAAATATAACGGGATTTGAAATCACTAAAGGGAAAAAAAACTGATTTCATCCTCTCATTACAATGAAATACTAACTGCAAAATTAATCCCTAGCTATTAGACTAATTTTATTCTTTGCCACTGTTCCTGATAGCTTCCCTTGATAGCAAAGTTTAAAGCAAGTGAATCTGTACCCATGGGATTAATGGAAGGGAAGAGAAATGTTATGATATGGCACCCCCTCCCCACACGAACCCTGTTTGAAAAAGTTATGTATTTTCCACAGAGATTGGTGGAAGTAAAATCAAGGATTTCGAATGATGATTTTTTAGGCCGAACGTTCCTAAAATTGGTGTAACTTTATTGGCTACCAATTGGCTTTGTGTCGTACTATGCCAAGGTTAGCCATTATAGAAACCGGTTGCGCTTATCTTTTGTTTTCACTTTCTAGAACTCTTTTGCAGTGATTGCGGAGAGTTCTGAACGCAGGAAGTGTCCTACTACACCGCCCGCTGTGATAGATATTGTAATATTGGTTACGGTGAGCTATGGTTGCAGTACATTCAGAGATGAAACAGGGCTGGTTGTTCAGTTTTTTGCTGGAGTTTTTTTCTCTCTATTCCAGCAAGGAATAAAACTATTCTATTCTATTAAAGATCCATTCTGAGACGAGGGCAGCAGTTTTGGAGGCAGTATGTTTGAAGAAAGCTGAAAGAGGAGTAAGATCCCCTGTCTACTTTCATGTACAGAAAAATCGTTCCATGGAATGGCATATAGTGGGCGGAGGGCTTTGGTTTGGCATCAACATTGACACTGACTATTAAATGGTGTGAAGTACCTGGGCGGGAGTAAAACTTCAGCGAAGCATTTCTCAGGGCAGGATATAGTTATAATAAGATGATGATGTTTCGGTTCCATGAAAAGCTTTTTGGGTTCTCTTGTGATTATGAATAGAAGAAATGAGAGTTGTATAAAAGAATATATATATATATTCATGTTTCTTAAACATGAAAACTATTAACAAAAACAACCTAATGTTTTCAGCATCTTCTTCCTGCATGCACGAGTCTATATGATAAGTATTGTCATTTGGTTGAGAGATCTGGAAGTAAAAGAAATATGGATGCTGAGAATACCGTGGATAGAGCACGTAAGCAATGAAGAAGTCTCAAGGAAAATGGAAGCAAAAAGGACACTGATACACAGAATCAGAAAGAGACAGCTGAAATTACTTGGACACTTCATGAGGAAGGCAGGCTTGGAGAATTTGACACTCACAAAACATATCGAAGGCAAAAAGGACCGAGGAAGGTTTCGAGTCACCTATCTGACGATCTTGTGGGAATGGATGGCGGAATGGGGTGGCGAAGGTTTAGCAAAAGGACAAACTTTACCGAAGGATACAAGGGGTAGGCGGTGGTAGAGAGCCATGATCGTTCAACTCCGGAATGATCACGGCATACAGAAGAAAAAGAATCTACCAGAAAGCTATAGTAGTTGAAAACTCAGCGTGTTTCTATTTTGTATGGATCAGACCGAGAGCTATTTCTCGTATAAAAAACACAAACACACACACACACACACATACATAAATGCATGTATTTGGGTGTGTATGTGGGCATCCGTGTGTTCATGCTTGTGTGTGTACACACGTGCCATTTCATTATATATGCATATAGATATATATATATTTACATTATTTACATTGTTCGGACTGTTATCGTTATCTTTATTGTTATATTCACGACGTTTCGGCCATTGTATGCTCCGGCCTTCTTCGGGTGATTGAAATTTCGAACTGAACCCTTTATCTCGTCCAGCTGTGTAGATTGTTCTAGTCCCACGTGCCATGTGTCTTCCGGATGCCTCAGTTATCTCCCTTTAACTCAGTTTTCCAAGTTTTTGTTCACCACTGTAGTGGCCACGTATTGAACTCACAACTCTTTGGATCAAGTCACTGGATCCAATCAACGCTTTTATCCACTGTGCTAGTGGATAAAAGCGAGGCACGTAGAACTAGAACAATCTACCCCGGTGGACGAAATAAAGTGTTCAGTAAGAAATTCTAACCATCTGAAAAAGGCCGGATCGTACAACGACTGAAACATCGTGAATACGACAATAAAGATGAGGACAACAATCCGAACACTGTGCATAATCTAAATAATTGCAATACCTCATCTCCAATATATATATATATATATATATATATATATATATATATATATATATATATATATATATATATATATATATATATATATATATGAAAAAAATTTCAGAGTTAGCCTGTAGAAAAAGACTATATGTATAAAGGTAAAAGACAATAGAAAAATTGTATTATTAGCCGACGCGTTTTGTTCAATGTGGACTTTTTCAAGTCAAAAATGAAATGAATTAATTCAAAAAATTTTAATAACTTCATTTCTTTTTTGCCTTAAAAATGTTCACATTGGACGAAACGAGTCGGCTAATAATACAGTTTTTCTACTGTCTTTTACCTTTATACACACACACGCGCACACACACACACACACACACATATATATATATATATATATATTATGTGGTGCAGGTTCAGTTTATATTACGCAAATCATTCATACGAAAAGCAGATAATTTGCGTAATATATATATATATATATATATATATATATATATATATATATATATATATATATATATATATATAACTTTATTCCTTTTCAAATTAATACAGACCTCGCACATTTATTCCAACATTGTTTCAAACTTTTTTTTCAAAGTCCTGTTCTTTTTTAAGGACTCGCCATAAGATACCTCGTTACCTTTTCATACGGAGTTTTTAGATTTGAAATAAAGCTAGACGTTGAAAGTATTCAAATGTGGATTGTAGATGGGAGGGTCTGAAATACCTTGGTGACGGAATGTTTTGAGAAGAATCCGGACGTGAAGAATGGGCAGTAGCATTGCTATTATAAAAGCGCACAAGTTCACACACTAGTATCTCACTTATGACTGAATAACTACACGGGAGAATATTAACGTATCCGCAGTAGGAAGGATTTTGCTTAGTTACGATATTATGCCAAGGCCGTACAACGGATTCTAGAGATATACAAAATGGCTGTAAACACACACGCACACATACACACACACACACATATGTGTGTGTTTGTGTGTGTAGTGTGTATAGATAGTTATGTCAGAAACCAAACACACACACACACACACACACACACACACACACACACACACACACACACATATATATATATATATATATATATATATATATATATATATATATATATATATATATACATATATTTCATGCACATTTCATTGAATACGACAGACAAGGTGCTTTTATTTAGTTTTTTATACAATTTCTCATGCGATCTAATAGTTTTTTTTTTCTTTTCAGATGATAAATTATATAAAAACTGCCCGAATGTTCTTTTTATCCGAGCGCTTTCGGCTATACATTTAGCCATTTTCAAGGATTAAATATTTTAACTGTTAAATAAGAAAAAGTTTGTTGTATGTATGTTTTATAAAATGTCTTCATTTTTCAAAACACGGTCAAGATATTGTGTCCATGTTCAAAGTTAATATTATTAAGTGTTGTTTTTTTGTTTTTATTAATAAGGCTTCCATTATTTTTAGCCTTTTTTTTTCCATGTAGATGATGCTATTATATTAGTGTTGTCAACAAGTATGTTACGAGTAGTGTCCGATAGTCTCCATGAATATTTAAATGAGATCTAATGAAGCTATGGTCAGAAAGGTGTAGCGTGAGTCTGCGTGTCAAACATGTTGTAGTGTGGCCTATATAATTATTTACGAATTTTGATTGATCAGGAATACAATTCCTTAATGGGCATTTAAATTCGTAAATAATATTTGCCCTATTTAATTTTGTTCTAGGAGGTGAATTATTATTTTTAACTATAAGGTTAGAGGTTTTTAAATTTTTGTAATAAATAATTAATCTAATATTTTTGATATTGTCAACTGGTGTTATACATTTTTTTATATATATTGCGTATATTTTAGCAGCATGTTTTCATTAAGGCATTTCTCATTAAATAATTTAGACAAGTTTTGTCTACTTATTTTTAATAGGATCCTCTCGTAATTGCCGAGAAGTTTCTTAGTATCCTTATTAAAGGAAGAAAGAAAATTAACATGTTGATACATATTCATTTTATTCCGAGTAGTTTCGATATTAGCACAATGTCTTCATCAGGATCTTGTCTTTTCTAAGACAAAAAATTGTTCCGTTCATCATTTTTCTAAGACAAAATTGTTGTTCATTTGAAAATGATAATTTTACTTGTGAAGTTAAAATCGCTAAAGTTATGTACTATACAATTTTTAAATTTTGTCATGTAGACACTCGTGCAAACGTCAAGGGAGATAACTAAATTATTGTAATGTCTAAATATTTTAAAAAAAGAAAAAGAAAATATAATAAAAACTATTAGTTAAAACCTAAATATTTTAATCTATCCACTGTAAACATTTTAAAACATTTGTGCAGTATTCACAATTAATTTTATTAAGGGTTGGTTTCAATTATTTAATATAGACAGCTTCAAGAATTCATAGTTTATGTTACATCTATATATAAACGTGCATAAAACGTGCTTTTATTGGATACCACATACACTTTACGTATGAATCAACGTTTAAAACTTAGGCACATTGGGTGGTCAAAGATTACCTCGGGTGGTAGCACCTGTTATGGTCCGAGCTATGGGCTAATAGTGAACCCCCAAACAAAAACAAAACACTATGAAAGTATAAAAAATATATTTTTATAGTAAAAATACCAGCAATACATTTTTCATAAAAAATTACCAACAATACATATTTATAGCAAAATTACCAACCATATATTTTAGAGGAAAATGACCAATATTACTGTTATATATATTGAGTTTGAACATAGATCGCCAGTGAACAAACACAGGCGATCCCATTATTGAACCAAGTAGATCACACGACCATAGAGGAAACGCATAAGTAGGAAATCGCATGATGTCTAATTGATCGAATTTTCTAGTCTATCCTCTATACTATACTATACTATAGTATACGGATCGCTATTTCTACTCTATCCTCTATACTAAACGGACCGCTATTCTATATTCTATTCGCTATACAATTTCCCTATTCAGATCGCTATACGCATTACTATTCGAGCTAGTATTATCGAGCAAGTACTATTAGTGCGAGTGTTATTCAAAGGCGTCTGACACCAGTATTGTTCAACGGCGTTGCCATAGTTGTATCTTCGATTCCAAAGTCTCTACTACAACGAGCATTACGAAAGTGACAACGAGTATTCGTTGACATTATAAAAGTGGCAACGAGTGTTCGTTGACATCACAAAAATTACATTTTAACTACAGTTGAAGGTATACAACTGCGTTCAAAATATGTTTAATTGAAGCCATAAAATTGTGTTCAAAATAATTAGAGTTCGCCATTGACTAACCGTTAGAGATTGATATGCCGCTAAACGGATCAACCAACAAAGATTACCTGTTATCAGATAGATAGATAGATAGATAGATAGATAGATAGATAGACGATGTGTGTGTGTGTGTGCGTGCGTGCGTGCGTGTGTGTGTGTGGTGGAAGTCGATTTGTGGCTAAGTAAGACCACCTCTAACACTCATAACTCCCAAACATTTTAGGGATGATTTCCATGTCGTTAATGATACCTTAAATTGTTAATAGGACCTGACCCCGACTGGCAAGCCATTTAACACTGAGAACAGGTGAGTCTTCTGGCAGCAATCTGATCATCTGGATGTTTACTATTATGATACCAAGTGTGTCTCCTGGCTGACCGACACAGTTTCTCACAAATGTCGCACGAAAAGTCTTACTGGGTGTTATATTGGTAAATGGAGGTGCTTCTATGCACCCTCCCCCCATGTGGTGTCTGTGGTGGCCTGCCCGCGAGAATTAAACACGGCCACATTCATCACACAAGAGGGTTTTCTTTGTACTACTCTCTTGATGTCTTACATGTATCTACCAGCACGTTTCAGCTCAGTGAGAACAAACCTATTGTTCTCAAATTCTTCAACACTAACAACAATCTGCTTCCTCCACGTCTCTCAGTCTGATGCCAGATGTCCCCAGGGGCTAGTATCTACGTTGACCTTTAATTATGTCCCCAAAGTTGACTTTGAATCGTTTGCGAGGCTTGCCCTAAGGACGCTTGACGTGCACGAGCTCACCACACAGCATCTGTTTCGGCATGCGACCGTCTTCTAAGCGGACAAGATGACCAGCCCATATAATTCGATGCCCCATGTTTGTTTCAGTCAGCTAGAACACTCTCGCATCCCACACATGTGATCGCCATAAATTCTTCGCTGGTGGAACCGCTCGAGACGTTGGATATTCCTACGGTACGTTGAACCAAGTCTAGCACCCATATAGCATCGTTGATAGTACACATGATTGGTAGACCTCTACTTTGCTATTTTGATGACTTTTTGCAGCCAAAGTCTCGACACGAGCTTACCGAATGCATGACAGGCCTTTTGAAAGTCTATGTGAATGTGTATTATGCCTAGTTAGTGTTCTACCGAGATAAACCAATCTATCTACGACTTCTAACTTTTTACCCTTGACGTAGATCGATGGTGGAATATACGTCCCGTTGCTCGAGTGTACAAGGCTGCAACTGTGTAACTGCACTCCCTGTATACCCGTTTCCCCCGTCTAGAAATGTCTGTCCGCATCCCCGCTTGCATACATCATCCCTTGGTATACTAAGCTACCCCCTCCTCTAATCGTTTTTACGGTATGTCTTTCGCAAGTGTTTGATTGTTCTTAATAAAGGAATTCCATCGATAAAACCTTCTTGTGTGTTAGTTGCTCGGAGATAAATTGTTTCGATGTTTCAGATATTCAGTAAATTTCCTATGGCCGTAATCACTCTCATATAATATGGCATTGTTCACAAACCTAATATTCAAACAAAAACAGAGATAAAACGTCAGAGCTTGATTCAACTGCAAATGCAAACGCATGAACGCCCCCCTCCTTCTTCGCACGTGTACTGTAAAGCTGGAGGTTCTTCGGAAATTTGTCTTTTTTAACGCTTCAATAATCCTTCCCAAACAATCTTTGCATCGAAGGGTGTTCGAATGCCAATTTAGGATGGAATCATATGAAGAAACTATTGGCTAAATGGCAAAAACCGATTTGGGACCTCGTTTGTCGCTGATTTCGTTCACTTAACTGAAATAATCTAAACCAAATATTCACGCCAGACAATTTGTGTATCATATGTAATTTACATGGCAAATTTTGAAAACATCGGATGAAAAGCTAGGGTGTTATGGCCGAAAAACGAGCTTTTTAACAGTTTTTCGTGGTTTTTCGTTATATCTTGGGAAGCGAGCAGGACTAAAACCACACTTTCTTATTTATTGCATGGTGTCAAATTTTTTGCAAGATGTTTGAAGAAAATCGGATAAAAATGACGAAGTTATTCAGGTTTTTATTTTAAGTAGTACGAAAAATCTGATTTTTTTCACAGTTTTTTTCAATTTTTTGTGTGATGCCAATGTCGCAGGAAAACTACCAAGAACGCTCCATAAACATCGTAACATGTTTTGCATTAAGTGCAAAGAACATCAGCTCATCCGGGAAAAGTTTTGTTCGCGTCTACTTTGTTTGGTTTTTGTAAAAAGTCGTATCCACCTTCAGCTTTATCGATTTTTCTGCCAAACACGAAGGGCCTGGAGATTGAAAAATTGGTCTTCACCTAAATTTGCAACATGTGTGTACAATTTCATCGAAATCGGCCGGAAAATGCGGACTTGCATAAATAGTATACACACACACATTGACAGAAACACAGACCGACATACACAGACACCTTCTGTTTTATAGATATAGATTTATAACAGTAAAATAACCTACAAGTCAAAAGTCGCTGATACTCATGAATAAGTCAAGTTTTTAAGATCAAATATGAACACGGGTTACAAACTATTTCATAGGGTAGCGTAATTGTTATGAGTACGAAAAGTGTTACCGATGAGCCGGGTTCAAATTCCAGACAAGACTGTTGCGTTCATTTTCGCATTAATGTCTTTTGGAAAAACATCTCTTCTCTCATAGCAAGATAACCATATCTCTCTAGCCTTTAATGGTAACCAGTCTAGAAGAAGAGTACGTTGAATTCAATACCGTGAAAGAGATGGGAAACCACTACGCTATCTTTCTCAAAAACAATCATGACAACGCAAAGAAAAGGCATCTGTGGAGAGCCATGATCGACTACGATGTAATTCTCTCGAATTGCTTGTAACGTGAAAATAAAAGATGCAAGGAATTTTCGCATCAAGCCTAAACTATTTTTGCAATTTACTAACAATAAACCTCGGAGACTTAAAATATAACGGAAGTAATTACGAAAATTGTTTAGTGGATTCAATGAAGTCAAAGTTACGATAAATTAGTTTAATTTACAATGTCCTTTTAGTAGTTCAGGTATAACTTCTTAGAGAAAACATGGCTTATAATATATCTTATATCTTCTTTTACGTGCCAGCACGTTTCTGCTCAGGACGTGGGTGATCGTTACTCTCCACAAATTCATATCTTTTGTAACTCTTAACAGTAAGAGTACGCCATGCCACGTACACATGGTCAAATCAGCCACATACCCTTCGTATTCGATTTATAAAAAAGAAGTCCCACTTAGACAGCTTCTGCTCGACAACGACTAATTTGGGGAACAGATTCATGATCACTACAATTATAATATCTTCAAGTTTACAGCCAATCGTTATCTATTCAACATATCCTCATAAACTGTATATCCATAAAAAACCTCTACCTTGAGTGGTTCTTGGGCCTTGTATTTAGGTGAATATTTGTTTGTTTTTTTAAAGCTTTAAGTTATATTTGTCCCTTTAATATCCCCCATCAATCAGTTACACCATAACCTCATTAGGTAGGTTACTCACAGTTTCCCTCTGCCTCTCTTTCCTTCACTATACGATGTGAGTGTCAAATTCTCCAAGCCACCTTTCCTCATTATTTTTCTTAGGAATTTCAATGGTCTGTTTCTGATTTTAAGTGTCCTTTTGTTTCCACTTTTCTTAATACTTCCCCGTTGCTCATATTCTCTGTCCATGGTATTCTCAGCATCCTTCTGTAGAGCCGCATCTTTGTTGCTTTGGTTGAAATATACTATATAGATGCCATAAAATTACAAAAAATATTTAAATCTCTTTCCGTATATATTCAGACTTGTTGTAAGAGGGGGTAATAAACTGTGACCCACATGAAAATCATTTGCCTACACACACCCACCCCTGTGAAGATTCTTGCAAAATTCAATTTCCAGCGCTTGAAAAATTGCCCTATAAGATAATGATATATATCGTATAAAATAATCATAATAGTAAAAAAAAAATCATATAAAAATAATCATAACAGTAAAAAAAGTCGTATAAAAAATAATCATAATAATAAAAATAATCGTATAAAAATAATCATAATAGTCATAAAAAACGAAATTGTTCCTGTTTATTTATGACTTTTTTTCCAATCAGGGAGCCACTCAAATTGTTATCCTAAACTGAGGGCTAAAATTCACATAAATTCATTAGCATAAAACATTTTTACTTGAAGTCTCTGTATATACTCGACAGTCCAGATACTCAAATCTCTTCTTTCAGTGTCTGAACAATAATAGATATGTAAATAGCTCTTCTTGAATTTACCAAGTTTGACATTATCATCATTATCAAATTTATATTATTAGCACAGAGCTCCCACTATTTAGTGTTGATAAGGAAGAACTCTTGCATCGTCATAGCAAAATTCAAAATACGCAAACGCTTGTTGTTTTGTTAACCTTAATTGTTATTCCATAAAACTCAAAATACGATACGACTAATACACAAGGCATATCATAGATTAATGATTTCTTGTTTAAAGTTTCAGGCCCGACATCTAAAAAAAAATGTAATCGATATTTCTTACATTTATTTTTGTCGCAAGATTTCTTGACATTCTGACAAAATATGCATTCGTTACCCAATGAGCGTGCAGGCAGAAAGACAGAGACCACAACTGAATGTTCGACATCGCGGCAAGAAAAGTAACGCTTATAGGAATGCATGTCAATGGCCCCCTAAGTCTCTATACTTCGAAGTGTTTATTTTTGAGAAAAATATATTTTTGCGTATGCAGGTTTGTGCATACGCATGCGCATACGCATGTATTTAGGCTTATGACCGCATCACGTTGAAATACCGGTTCCCATACGATGACCGAAGTTCAGCAACGTCGAACCTGGTCAGTAACTAGAAGGGTTACAGCTTGGAAATATCAGGTGCTGTAAGTTTGGATGTGCGGGAGGTGTAATTGATAATGGCTCGGAATTGTTAATCGGAGAGCCAAGTTCCAATTCCCGTTGGGTTTGCTATATTCACTTACGGGCAAATTCCTTGGGGAAAGGTATGGATCCAGCTATGGGTTAATTATTAATCATTAAAGAGTTATTATCTAAAATCATAAAAATGTATTTCTTCTCGAATTCGTGTCTGAATTTTAGTCGCATTTGCATCAAAATACCAGAAAGCGTGACAGAAAAACTTAACTCCTCTCTGCATTGTGAGCGTGAGAAGGAATATGCGCGTATATAGGAATGCGTATGTGTGAGTGTGTGTGTACGTGTGTGACACTTTGTATATGTGCGCAAAAAAGTGTGTATACATGATTCTGTGCGTATGGTTATGAATATGAATCTGTGTGTATGATTGTGAGTTTGTGTATGCGTATGTGTGAAGGGTTGTATGCATGTATGGGAGTGTGTATATATGTGTATAAGTCTGTGTATATGTGTGTATGATTCTGAGCCTGTGTATATGAGAGGGGTGTATGTGTGTGATTGATGTATGTGTGTAAGGGGTGTATGCTTGTAGTGGTTTTCCAAGCGTAGCTCCGATGTGGCACAAAGCCGAAAGTATGGGGCACCCAGTGAGGATCGAACTCACTACTCAGTCGTAATAGTTCTAGTGAGACAAGCTTGCTAACCATTACACCACCTCGAGGTGCCCAAGCTTGTATACACGTGTGTATGTGTGAGTGTGTGTGCATATGTGTCAGTATGTGTTTGTGTGTGTGTAAATGTAAGTGAACATTACACTACGGCGACTTTCCCACATAGCCTGATGTAGGTTTCTGTATATATATATATATATATATATATATATATATATATATATATATATATATATATATATATATATATATATAAATGGATACTGACGTCAAACGTTCTGGGTATGACCATAAACTACATCTGGGTCCTGGGTAAGACGATAAACCACGTCCAACAGCAAGGCCTCTGATTAGGAGGTTTTGAGGATCGTGGAACCACCTCTTAATTGCTGGTGTTCCCATGACCACTCTGACCCGGGGTGGTAGCACACCTGTTAGGGTCCCAGCTATGGGCAAATAGTTAACACCCAAATTTGTGTAAAAATAGGTTTTAATTCCAGAAATAATTTGTAATAAAAAGTTTGATTGTACTAAAAAATATGAGTAATTGAATAATGGTTCAAATATATATGTATACATACACACCTTTTTTTACCAAACTATCGCTATGAATCTATTTAAAAAAATTTGTTGGCATTAAATGACCCACTGGGGTTGATATGCCATAAAACAAACCAACCAACCAACTGACGGCAATACCAATATGTGTGTGTACATGCGTGCGTGAGAGAGAGAGAGATAAAAACTACGTACTGATGTCAACAGCGAGTAGCGACAGTCTGTTTCATGCTTGAACGCAATCTTCAGATCTGAAGTTAGTCTGTATACATGTCTGAAACAATGGCCTGAAGATTACGTTTAATCATGAAACAGACTGTCGCCACTCGGTGTTAACCTCAGTGTCCAATCTTATACACACACACACACACACACACACACTCTCTCTCTCTCTCTCTCTCTCTCTCTCTCTCTCTCTCTACCACTGATAATGAGCACTTTCATCCATAAATATAACATACCTTAAAAGTTTAATTTAACATCTCTATGTGTGTGTGCGTGCGTGCATGAGAAATAGAGTTTTCTTCTCACAGTGTTTTTGTTCGCCTATGTTCTTATCGGGTGTTTGTGTTTTCTGTTTATATACTTATCTACTTGTGCATATAACCCACTTCGAGGTAACGCTCTTAAGAAAAAAAAGAAAGATAAAAACAAAATCCTTAGCGAGACAAATTTAACTATAAAAACGAAGTAGGAAGATAAAACAGCTAAGAATAAGAGAAATTCTTACAATAAATAAATAAATAAACACTTCTTTATTAGCATTCGACAAGACAAATTTTGTTTCAGTCTTGCGTCTTCCACAAAAGCCATGACTCGTGTCTTCTTCTGAAAAACCGCGAAAAAGCAATTGGACATTAATCAAATTCACCGATGTCTTTGATGATGAAAAAAAATGATGTACCGATCCGGAATGAGACAGGAGAACATCATAGGAAAAAAAAAATGACACCGTCAAAGAGACCTGACAACGGAAATATGATCATTTACAAAGGAATTATTAGATTGACATTTACGGAAAAAAAACTGGGGGGGGGGGGGTAATTAAGATAAACACACAAAGAAACCGCATCAGAACATCGTTTTCCTTCTTTCTTTCTTTTTTCATTAGTATTTGATTCTCTGTGAATTAAATATTCTCGTTTTTAGTTTTTAAATTTCTCCGACTGACGGTACTTATCATCCGTATTATTATTATTATTATTATTATTATTATTATTATTATTATTATTATTATTATTATTATTATTCATTCCTTTGATTTCTGTTGTGTAAACGTCTCCTTCCAGGTCCCAACCAGAGACCTAGGAACAAAAATGGCTTCATGACATTTTCCACTGATCATAAAAAAAGAAGTAAAACAAAAAACTAAGATCACACGCATTTTACATGAATAAAGCTCTTCACAATTTGTGAGCTGTACTTGTGAGTAGAATTTTTTTTATTTCTTTAAGGTATTATTATTGTTATTGTTATTATTATTATTATTATTATTATTATCATTATCATTATTATTATTATTATTTCCTTTGATTTCTGTTGTATACACATTTCCTTTCGGGTCCCAACGAGTCCTAACGTCAAAAATGGTTTCATGATATTTTTCACTACACATTTTTGTAAAAAATATATATGGCCACACACATTTTATATAGATAAAATTCTTCGTAATGTGTGAACTGCACTTGTGAGTACAACTTTTTTGTATTTCTTTCAGGTATCATTATTATTATTATTATTATTATTATTATTATTATTATTATTATTTTATTTGATGTCTGTTGTATACACATTTTCTTCCGGGTCCCAACCAGAGATCTTAGGTGAGAAATGGCTTCATGATATTTTTCACTGATAATTAAAAAAAAAAAAAAGATAAAACCAAAACTTAAGCTCACACATATCGTACATAGATAAAGCTCTTCGTAATGTGTGAGCTGTACTTGTGAGTACAATTTTTTGTATTTCTTTGAGGAATTGGCTACCAGAAACCCCTTCAATGACTCTACGGAACGTTTTCCAATCAATCCAAACGCTCCAACTACAACTGGAATTATTGATGTCCTCATGTGCCACATTTTTTAGATACCCACTTCAAGATCTTTGTATCCTGATAGTTTTTTGAAAATCTTCAGAGATATATTACATTCTGAAGAGACTGCCATGTCAATAAGAAAGCACATTCTGTTTTTGTGGTCTTTGATATTATTATTATTATTATTATTATTATTATTATTATTATTATTATTATTTACTGGTGGCTTTCAAGGAAAATTAAGTGACAGCATGACTCGTGAGTACTTTTCTGTCTTCTAATTGCTTTGGTCTAGGTGGTTTCCATTCTTCGAACATCTTCGGGACTATTAGAAGAACGTTAGAAGAATGACGGGTACAATTGTCACATTTATATTCCACGCTTATTTAATTTCTCTTACTAGATCCAGTTATTTTCTCGCATTTTCAATTTCCTTCGGTTTTGCTCTGTGTCCAAACTGTAACTGCAAAATCGATTATCTGGCGAAACGTGTTCTTCTTCAATTCTTCTTATTATTATTATTATTGTCATCATTATCATCATTATTATTATTGATGCTGTTGTTGTTGTAATAGTCGTGTCGATCGAAATGTTCTTACTGTGTATTTTATTGCCAGAATTCCTCCAGCCGTTCTCGTAAATTTGGTTACTTTGTGAACATCGTTGTAATGGTAACATTAGCCGTTTCCCTGCAAAGAAACATTTCGCATTCATTGACCGAGCAGCCAGTTCTGCTTTTGGTTGGAATTTATAAAATCTTTCTCTTTATAATAATTTATTAAGACAACATGTTTCTCAAGTCCAGTAACTGTTATCGCTTTTTTCCAGTGTTGATGAGGTTTTCCTTCCTAACCTTTTATTTGAAGTGTTGTAGAATGGTAACATACTTACTTATGTCTTTATTTTCTCAAAAGAAAGCATAATAAAGTCTGTTAATATCAAATCAAAAAATCTGATTTTGTAATTGCTACATTTTTCAGTGTTTCTTTGTTTATATTATTTAAATAATATTGGTGTCTATCCAATTCTCGTTCTTTTGTTGGTGTCACTATATATATTATACATTGAATTTTCCCACAAGTAGTCGCTAACAGCTATTTTTCTGAAGACAAAATGACCATAAGTCTTTCAAATACGCCAGCAAACTCCTTAGTTTCAAATTCTTTTCAGTAAAGATGTCCTCTGGTCAGTCTCAATTCTTCCTCGAATTTCCATTTTTTCCCCGCCTTTATCATTAACTCTCTGAGACTGTTCTCCATCAACAATGGGCACCACGCTTATCGCTTTCATTTTCCTCCATATTATCATTATTATTTGTATTTTCCCATCTGATGTATTTTGTTGATGTTAGATTTCTGAAAAAAAAATTCCAGCACTCCCCTCTCTATTCTTGCCAATTTCAACAGCTGCTCCCTGCATCGTTTCAATGCCTCCCGACCAATATCTGTTTGTCCTAATCTCTTTGCAAGGATCTTTTGCGCCGTATCCAATTCACAAATGATTATGTGCACGATCTTCACTTTTCTGTTTTAGACGTGTCGTAATTCTTCAGTAAGTTTCTGATATTTGGTTATTTTTCTCACTTCTCAAAGTTATCAGTATGCTTAGTTGGACAGTGTTTCATTACATCATGAAGATCTGGTCTCATGGTCTCTATCGAGCAATTATTATTATTATTATTATTAAGTGAGGGTACAGCATTCAAATAAAGTGACAGTGGAGTATAAATACATAGGTAACATAATATACCTAGTATGATAAGAGCATACCAAGTACATGCATCACAGCCAAATATGCAGCATATGGTGGCAGCTTTTCATAAAAACAGTGAAAACCTTGCAGATAGACCCAATTAGAAATACCTTCAGATAAGTTAACCCAACCCGCTCAGGCGGTCTCAGATTGGGGGTATTCCCATATATCTAGAATATTGGTTTGGTTTAGTTTGGTTTGTTTTACGGCATATCAACCTCAATGTGTTTGGTTTGTTTTGTGTTACGGCATATCAACCTCAATGTGTTATTTAATGCCGAAAAGATTTTTATTGATGGTAATATTTTGTTCAAAAATGTATTGCTGGTAACAATGAATTGCTGGTAATAATGTTTCTTCAAAAAAATATTGCTGGTAATAATATTTTACAAAGTATTTCTGGTATTAAAACCTATTTTTACACTTTCACAGTGTTTTGAACACAGTTTGAGGGGGTTAACTATTTAACCATAGCTGGGACCCTAACAGGTGCTACCACCCCGGGCCAGGGTGGAGCTGCGAACACCAGCAATTTAAGAGGTGGTTCCACGCTCCTCAAAACCTCCTGATCAGAGGCCTTGCTGTTGGACGTAGTTTATCATCTTACCCAGGACACGGACGTAGTTTATCGTCATACCAAGGACACGGACGTAGTTTATCATCTTACCCAGGACACGGACGTAGTTTATCGTCATACCCAGGACACGGACGTAGTTTATCATCTTACCCAGGACACGGACGTAGTTTATCGTCATACCCAGGAGAGCTAGAATATTGGAGTATCCGCTATACTAGCTGATAGATAGATAGATAGATAGATAGATAGATAGATAGATAGATAGATAGATAGATAGATAGATAGATAGATAGATAGATTACATGATCATATTATCAAGTATATTTTCTCTTTCTCTCTCTCTTTACACACGCACGCACACACACACACACACACACACACACACACATATAATCGATCTCTAGGCAGGTACATATTTAATTGGTTAAAAAACAAAGACGTCTACTTAGACACATGTACACATCAATATAACAATTGTAGTAATGAGAAATAACGTTGTATTAAACAAAAATCTATTAATTGCGTAGATAGATAGATAGATAGATAGATAGATAGATAGATAGATAGATAGATAGATAGATTACGTGGTCATATTACCACGCATGATATCCATATATATATGTGTGCGTGTTTCTGTGTGTTTGTTTGTGCGTCCGCGCACGCGCGTGTATCTATAAGACATCGGCCGGTACATGTTACTTACATTGTTTAAAACTAGGTATATCTACTTAAACTCGTGTACACATCAATATAACGCTGATAGTAACAAGAAATAATATTGGATAAAAAATATTAATTGCTTCCTAAGATAGATAGATAGATTATATGGTCGTATTACCAAGCAAGTTACGGTGCACTTTTAAAAGTAAATCGTATCAACAATTAATAAGTTTCTTTCTGAAGTTCTGAATGATGAAGATTTATAAATTTTCGTGCAGTAGTCTAGTCTCCTTTTCTTAATTGTTATAATCAGGCTTTTCTTTTGCTTTCTGCCATATTCAGTAAACTCCTGGGATATTCGAAATTTACGCTCTTTTTAATCCATGGAGGTAGATTGTTTTCTATAATGTAGGACATAGACCCATTGCCTGGCTCTATGTCCTACCGTGAAGATAATAGAGTCGATTCAACAAATATCTATTTATCTGATAATCGTGAGTTCGTTTCTTGCTATTACGCAGGTATAGCATTATATAAAGCCGAATTAAATGCGAATAATTAATTCACACAACATGACCAATAGCGTGCAGAAGTGGGGGCAGAGGTACGACGGCCCCGGGCAACCATACCGGGAGGCCACCCAATCAAAGAGGGAAATAAAAATTCAGTTTATATTTAATTTGAATAAATTGTTTATTTCATATTTCATTTGTTTTTACATATTTAAATGTCGTCCTTTCTCACATTTCTCAGTACTGGGCCCTATACCCCCTACGTAAGTCTTAGGGGCATACAATCAAAAAGTTGGTCCCGGGGATCACCAAACATCACCAAACCTCTGCACGTCACTGTAACTAACGTTTAATTTCGGACAAAACAATAATAAGAACATTCCACGCCTATCGATTGAATAAAGCAATCGGTACGAAATTCCCATATAGGGAAGATATGTAAGTCGGTTGTTGGAAATTATATTTTCTCTGCAATAAACCTTGTAAATACTCACACGGATTTAAATTCAAACTAAAAACAATATTACAGATTTTTTGGTGCAGTACTAAACGAAATGATGGACTACTACAAATTTTACTTTTTTTTTCTTTTTTTTTTTTTTTGATTCCCGATTTTCTGTTTTTTTTTTTAGAAATCCAGATAAGGAATTGTGCATCTGTACAACAAGCCAAAGATATACGCGAGCCCAGATTGGTTTAATATACGAGCTTCTGGCTGATACTATTTTCGCATCCCAGTTGTTGAGTGGAACTGGGAGATTTAGCTTTCTTTCGTGGTAAGAGTTTAGACGTCAAGCGAATTATTCCACATATTTTTACGGTTGATTATACTTATATTTTTATTTTATGTAAGTAAAGAAAAAAAAAGCAATGAATTGTTCGTATCTATCTCTAGAAAATACAATTATGGGGAGAGTTTTACAATTTTCGATGATTGTTTTTATTTTTTGGGACATTAATATTTTTAAGAATTTTAAGTTAATTTTCGCTAATTCTATTATGTTTATTTATATTATATTTTTATAATTTCTATCATAATGAGCGTCTTAGTTATCGTTATTACTGACATTTTCTAAACTTACTTTGAACCTGGCACAAAACTGAATAGTAAGAAATGCGAACAGAAAGATTGTGCAACAAGTTTTAATAAGGACCCGCTAGAATTAGAAAATTGTACTCGAATTCCTGTTTTATTTAAATTTACCGTATTTCTCACAGTCTACACACACACACACACACACACACACACACACACACACACACACATACACACACACACACACATATATATATATATATATATATATATATACATATATATATAGAGAGAGAGAGAGAAAGAGAGAGATAGACCAAGATATAGGAGGGAGAAAGAGGTAGTAAAATGATATATATTGCGAGAAGTACGGTAAATTCAAATAAAACAAGATTTCAAGTACAAATTTTCAAGGATATATATATATATATATATATATATATATATATATATATATATATATAATCCCAAAATCACTCTGCGTGTTATAAACCGATGACTGGGTTTGGGTAGGTCCAAGGATAAAGGTTGTCGGTACTAGACTAACACTTAAACATCACATCTCCGTTTGACAGCGTATTTCCGCGAATGACCCCAAAATTATATATATGACCCCAGAATTATATATATAATTGTGGGGTAGAGCTGTATGTCTGTATATATACATAATTGTAGGTGGGGGTGTATCTCTGTAGATACAAATCATTAAATTTTTATTACAAGTAAAAATTATAAAATATTTTCAAATAAAAATGAAATATGAATAATTTTTTTCTAAATATTTCTTTCCAAATTCGAGGTGTGTACTATATGAAGGTATGCAGCTGGAAATATTAGGCTTATTTATTTATTATTCTTTTTGCTTTTTTCGCCTAAACCTGAAAATTAATCGCTGACTGTCGTGTGAAATTCGCAACTATCTGAATCGACAAACCATCCTAAGAAATAGTTATTACTAGTACTATTTTTCCTTATTTTTATTTTTGTTTTTTGCATTATTGATGATTTTGTTTTGTTTTTTGTTTTTTTGTTTTTGTTGGTTGTTTTCTTTTTTTATATTATCACTGTCAAGACCAATTTTGATAATATGATTTAATTTTCAGAATGCATGCCGTAATTCGATATGCAATTTTTATAAATGTCACTGATAAATAATTAGTGTTCTACCACTGTCTCTAAATAGTTTTCATATGATAGCGTCCTTTCTTTCTTTTTCAATACAACTATTTACAACGGAAAGTAAAAAATTACAATTTTTTTACTTACCCTCGTATATTTCTTTATTTTAATTTTATTCTACGTAATAATTTGAGAGTATAATAATGTTAATATTATTTATGTTAGCTATGAATGTTATTAGATCTTATTTGTAATTATATAAACTGTGCGGTATATTGTATTAACTGATATTATTAGAAACATACCTTTTCTAAATTAAATTTCCTTTATATATATATATATATATATATATATATATATATATATATATATATATAATATTGTATTTTACCCATAAGACTGAACGGGTTAAATACATCTTGATAGTATCTTGATACGTGCTCTTTCCATTAGACTGAACACTTTTACCTATAAATATACAATAAATTAAAACTATATTTTTATCACCCACACATAGATACACACAGACACACTCAGACATACACAAATAATATAATAAAACTATTATTTATCATTTATTAAATATAATAAAATAACATTGATTAACATAAATTATTACAGAATTCGAAATAAAACTGTATAATTTATTATTAGCAGTATTGCTATTGTTAGTAATATTTATATATATATATATATAGTAATATTTATATTTATACATATATATATATATATAAATATATATATATATATATATATATATATATATATATATATATATATATATACATATATAATTGCTTTCATTATTATAGTACACACTTCGTATATAAAATAAAGACATTAACTATTTAGAAATATATGTATATATATATATATATATATATATATATATATATATATATATATATATATATATATATATACTTTAGTTCCACTACAACACCTAAACCTACCACAAATCTGTCAGACATGGAGAAGTATGGAGTATGAATTCAGAATTAATCCACCCAAGGAAAAAGCCTCCCTGTTTTTTTAATTCTTAGTCAGGAGTAGAAGAAATGGACAAGCCTTTCCCAAGGATAATTATATGAATTGAACGCAATGGCCTCGGCCGAAATTTATACATATATATATATATATATATATATATATATATATATATATATATATAAATGTCATTCGCAGACAGTACTGTTTCGCTGTATCACAGCTCCTCAGTGCGACTAGACATATATATATATATGTGTGTGTGTGTGTGTGTGTGTTTATGTATGTTCCTATGTATGTATGTATATATAGTGTCCACTGTTATATTTATCTTGATACGTGCTCTTTCCATTAGACTGAACACTTTTACCTATAAATATACAATAAATTAAAACTATATTTTTATCACCCACACATAGATACACACAGACACACTCAGACATACACAAAATAGTCATATATATTTTTCTTGTATTTGTGATGATATATATATATATGAGTGTGTGTTAACTAAAAACAGTTACGTAAAAATACACAAAACACAATTCTTGAAAATGAATGTAGTAACATTGGAAAGAACTCGGGGGAAAATAATCTAAAATAAAAATAAATATGAACTTTGGTAATTTACCGATTATATAAAACAACTATGATGGAAATTTGATCGACAGAAACATATATATATATATATATATATATATATATATATATATATATATATATATATATATATATATATATACATTCTTATATTTGTGAGGATGCATGTGAATGAACATACGTGAAACACATGATATAACTATATGAATAAGCAAATATATGTTAATATGCATATGCAGATAGATAGATAGATATTTCTTTGGTATCTTAGTTTAATCTGGTCAAAAGCGGAGTAAATTAACATTAACTGAAGATAGAACCCACAAAACAAAATGAATTTTATGGTATTAAAATTAACTAAAATAGGGTAAAAGAAATAGTCCTGTATTTAGTAAGCTTGGCTTTAGTCTGGCTCCTGTAAGTAGGCACTCATTTAATGGTATATATATATATATATATATATATATATATATATATATATATATATATATATATATATATATGTGTGTGTGTGTGTGTGTTTGTGTGTGTGTGTGTGCGTGTGTGTGCGTGTGTGTGTGTGTACGATCATTTATTCGAAAATTATAACATAAAAATGATATAAAATGACTACAAATATAGCCATTTTGTTTCAATATTTCTGGTGTCTTATCATGGTGATGGTGTCATTTTATAACATTTTTATGTTATAATTTTCGAATAAATGATTATATTTGCTCTACTCTGTATTGAACACTCTTTTAAGAATAGTATTTGTTGGTTATTGGAATTTATTCTGTATACAGCAATCCTATACTTGGATACACACACACATATATATATATATATATATATATATATATATATATATATATATATATATATATATATATATATATATATATATATATATATATATAAAGAAATGGGGGATTTTTTATTTATTAAACCGACAGATTTTTTTTACTTAAACATTATTTTTAGTGGATAATTGCCTGAGAGTGTATATTTTTCTCTAATAATTCTCTAATTTTTCGAGTATACAGGCCGGCAGACAAAAATAAATAAATATACTGTTTAATAAATAAACGGAGCGTCTAAACAAATACTAGTATCCACTGAAAAAAACGTTTAATAAAAATATATATATATACATATATATATATATATATATATATATATATATATATATATATATATATATATATATATATAAACCTGGGATGCTGAAGGTAACACCATCAGCTAAATGACAAACTATATTTATATTTTCTATATGTACACACACACGCAGACATGGTATATATTATATTGGGTTATATATGTTATACATCAATACATTCATTATCCTCAAAATATTTATAATGATTCCTTCGTACTGACAAATGCTGAAATTAAAATTATTGACTTTGCTACTACTATTCGAATTTTGATAAATCTTTTCTATTTATTGTTGCATGAAATGAAATATTATTTTCATATTTTGAAACTTTCCCAGTATTGTTTTGAAGCGAGCATTTAATTTCATAATTACTCGATATAACACGAATGGTTACGTGAATAGTTCGGCAACTATCGTTCTCAGCAAATAATGCATTTCTCATCGATATCTTTTCCGACCTTCGATAACCGACCCCTTACTTATGATGCAAGCACTTAAAATACAGTGCAATATTTTGCATAGATTTTTTGTATATGTGTCGACAAATATCGTAATAGATGAAAAATTAAATCTAAATTTCTCTGGATATATATATTTCAAGGTTTTAAGTAATAATTGGCGATTGTCTTGGTAAATCTTTACAAACAAAATCAATACGCAGTTCTAATTGTTTTATTGCCTTAAACTGAAACTCTTTTTATGACTACTACTATATAGGATATTATGTATATGCGTGTGTGTTCGTTTTTCCTCTTACACACATAAATAGAAAGCCTCTGTCAATATGAATAATAATGTAGCATTTGTAATTTTATCCTGCAATACAGAACCTTCACAAACATATTTTATTCAAAATTGCCCGTTTATTCTATTATTTGCACTGACCATTTATTAATATATTTTTTATTGCATACTGGAGGTTTTACTAGAATGTTCCAACATTTTCATTGCATTTATTGCGTAAAAAGAAAACTTGATATTCAAACAACATAAATCCTTTGTATATATATATATATATACATATACATATATATATATATATATATATATATATATATATATATATATATATATATATATATATATATATATATATATATATATATCCGATTTTCGTCTGTTTCCAACAAAAAGAAAAAATATTTAATTTTTTTTCTGTTATTCCTCATTGAGTGCTCATATCAAATGTAATGCTGGGTTTTCACTCAAAATTAAGTGGCAGCAAGTTTCCTCAATATTTTTCGACTAGTTATTCTTTTCAAACTTGCTGTACTTTTTCTTCTAAATTTGCCTTTTTTATCCCTTTAAAAATTTAGCTTCTTCGTTTCCAAATTATCAAAATACTTTTATTTCGAAATATATTTAAATTCCTCAATGCACAGACGATATATTCCCCTCGTATATAATCAACTTATAATATTTATTTTGCTAAAGATAAGAAAAAAATCTTTTAAAAAATAAGAAAAATGACCATATGATATAAACGTTAATTCATGCAATAACAATCTTTTAAAATAAGAATTTAATAATAATAATAATAATAATAATAATAATAATAATAATGATAATGATGATGATGATGATGATGATGATGATGACCTGAGGTTGACAAATCTGGCATAGGAACAAACTCCTACACAAATAATGAATCTTCAGGTCCCCACAACGGGGATAATACCAATGATGACTCTGCGTATTCTCTAACTAGGCCCACAACCATCCATTTAAAGAAAGAAAAAGTAAAATGGTCTTGGAAAGTACAATGACGAAAATAAACCAGCCAATGTAAGAAGGTACATCGTGAGAAATAACCGATTGACAGATGCTGAAATTAAAGAAATAAAAAGAACTGCAACAAGAATAAGAGAATCAACAGAATCTGAAAGGGAACCAGAAATGGACATAAAAAGAAGGTACATCGTGAGAAATAACCGATTGACAGATGCTGAAATTAAAGAAATAAAAAGAACTGCAACAAGAATAAGAGAATCAACAGAATCTGAAAGGGAACCAGAAATGGACATAAAAAGAAGGTACATCGTGAGAAATAACCGATTGACAGATGCTGAAATTAAAGAAATAAAAAGAACTGCAACAAGAATAAGAGAATCAACAGAATCTGAAAGGGAACCAGAAATGGACATAAAAAGAAGGTACATCGTGAGAAATAACCGATTGACAGATGCTGAAATTAAAGAAATAAAAAGAACTGCAACAAGAATAAGAGAATCAACAGAATCTGAAAGGGAACCAGAAATGGACATAAAAAGAAGGTACATCGTGAGAAATAACCGATTGACAGATGCTGAAATTAAAGAAATAAAAAGAACTGCAACAAGAATAAGAGAATCAACAGAATCTGAAAGGGAACCAGAAATGGACATAAAAAGAAGGTACATCGTGAGAAATAACCGATTGACAGATGCTGAAATTAAAGAAATAAAAAGAACTGCAACAAGAATAAGAGAATCAACAGAATCTGAAAGGGAACCAGAAATGGACATAAAAAGAAGGTACATCGTGAGAAATAACCGATTGACAGATGCTGAAATTAAAGAAATAAAAAGAACTGCAACAAGAATAAGAGAATCAACAGAATCTGAAAGGGAACCAGAAATGGACATAAAAAGAAGGTACATCGTGAGAAATAACCGATTGACAGATGCTGAAATTAAAGAAATAAAAAGAACTGCAACAAGAATAAGAGAATCAACAGAATCTGAAAGGGAACCAGAAATGGACATAAAAAGAAGGTACATCGTGAGAAATAACCGATTGACAGATGCTGAAATTAAAGAAATAAAAAGAACTGCAACAAGAATAAGAGAATCAACAGAATCTGAAAGGGAACCAGAAATGGACATAAAAAGAAGGTACATCGTGAGAAATAACCGATTGACAGATGCTGAAATTAAAGAAATAAAAAGAACTGCAACAAGAATAAGAGAATCAACAGAATCTGAAAGGGAACCAGAAATGGACATAAAAAGAAGGTACATCGTGAGAAATAACCGATTGACAGATGCTGAAATTAAAGAAATAAAAAGAACTGCAACAAGAATAAGAGAATCAACAGAATCTGAAAGGGAACCAGAAATGGACATAAAAAGAAGGTACATCGTGAGAAATAACCGATTGACAAATGCTGAAATTAAAGAAATAAAAAGAACTGCAACAAGAATAAGAGAATCAACAGAATCTGAAAGGGAACCAGAAATGGACATAAAAAGTAGGTACATCGTGAGAAATAACCGATTGACAGATGCTGAAATTAAAGAAATAAAAAGAACTGCAACCACAATAAGCGAATCTCCAGAACATGAAAGGAAACCAGAAATGGACATAAAAATACAAACATCACACAAACCACAGATCATAATGAAGAAACAGAGATACACAGAAATCACTCTGAAGATAATGGTGAAAGTTTACAAGAGTTGAAAAGGTGTGATCTTAGTCGCTCACAAGTCTGCAATAAAACGAGTCCAAAACAAATTGAACCGAATTATTTTGCGGAAAAGAAGAATAGTATATAAGAAGTCAAGGAAGAAATCATGAGACATATAAGTCAGACACAAAATATTGAAATGAAGGAACGACAGCAACTCCCAAAATTAAAAACAACAAAGCAGAACCTCGGAACTATTTAAACTCTACAATGCAGCACTCAAATTCTGAATGAAGTCGGCCCACATATAAGTCTCAACGAAACAATATATGCATCATCAATAGCAATAACTAAAAAATAATCATCAAAGTAAAAATGTAGTCTCACAGACATAAAGATCCACCTTGGAAAAGAAAAATAGAGAAAGAAATTGAACAAATTAGAAGTGAATTATTAGTACTCCATGAATTGGCAAGAGGAGCATAGGTAAAGACTAGAAAAGACAGAAAAGTAAAAAGAAAATACAAGAGTAGGAATCAGCTAAAGAAATAATTAAGCAAACAATGCAACTAAAGGCTCAAAAGATCAAACGTTATGTTAAAAGATCAAGATTCTACAGACAAAACAAAATCTTTCAAACCATGCGTATAAATTTTACAGAGAAATACGCAAACAAAAAATTGAAGTGACTACCCCCAACCCGACAAAATGGAAGAGGTGATACAGTTCTGGGAAAAAAAATATGGGCTTGCCTGAAGAACATAACAAAGAAACTGATTGAATTACGCAAGCAGTAGAACGGATGAAAAATAAACCAGAACAAAGATGGGCGGGAATCACAGAAGAGAATGTTAAATGTGCACTGAAAAAAGCACACAAATGGAAATCTCCTGGAATAGATAAAATTTCTAACTTTTGGTTCTATTATCTAAATACAGCACACAAAAAGTAACTAAAGAACTTCAAGAAATGGTCAATGATCCTACTAAAATACCGCCATTGGTAACCTTCTACCTAAGAATGGTGACACAAATGTCCCGAAAACTACAGACCAATTTCATGTTTTCCTACTACTTACAAATTGTTGACATCTATTCTGACAAAACAGATATAATCATTCTTAGAGAAAAAAAATAACATTCTACCTCTTAAACAAAAACAGTGCAGACGAGGCTCTTGCGGATGTAAAGACGAATTACTAATTAATAAGATGATCTTAGAAAACTGCTTCAATACAAAGAAAAATCTCAGTACTGCCTGGATAGATTACCGTAAATCATTCGATAGTGTACCTCATTCCTGGATCTTAAGGTCTTTAAATATATACAATGTATCACCCGTCGTCATTAATTTCATTAAACAAAGTATGTTGATATGGAAATCAACACTTCAACTCAATCATATAAATCGGAATATGGCTATAAGATATCTCAAAAGAAAATAAGCCATCTATTTTCCATGGATGACTTATTGTATATTAGGAATGAGAGTGAGCTGGAAGGTCTTCTGAAAACAGTAAAATGTTTCAGTGATAACATTGGAATGAAATTCGGTTTGGATAAATGTACTAAAGCCATAATTTTACGAGGATCGCAAGAAACCTTATCTATTAGTTTAGACCCTGGGGCAACAATCAAAGATTTATAGCAAGATTATAAGTACCTCGGTGTAAATGAGAGTGAAGAAATTCACCATAAAAATAAAAAAGATAGTGCGAAAAGAGAATTATTGAAGACTGCGACGAATATTAAGAACTGAATTGAATTCTCAGGACAGAATTATCGCTATTAATAGCCTTGTCATCTCAGTGGTTCAGTAAAGTTTCAACATCTTAAACTGAACTCTAAATGACATCAGATGAATGGATTCTAAGACAAAAACTATTTTCTAAGTATAACATGAGTCATCCAAAGGCTGATGCAGGCCGTCTTTACATACCCCGTAAAGAAGATGGAATAGGTCTTATTCAGCTAGAATCGTCTTACAAAACAACAACTATTGGCTTACTAACATACATGGAAACCACAATGGACTGGATGATGAAGTTAGTCAAACAACACGAAAACAGAAAGAAAAAAATATTTAATCATGAAAGAAGGTTGTAAATACAAACGAGATTTACATTTCGTAGATTCTGTAGAAAATCAAAACAGAACCCAAGAACCAACAGATACAGCAAAATTTATGAAAAAGAAAGCCAATGATAAAGCTCTTGAACAAATGAAACAACAAGATAAACCTCTGCGTGGCCAATATCTAGAACGGGCTAATAAAACCGATGTTTACGATGGTTACGAGGATCTGCATTAAAGGATGAAACGGAAGGCTTTATACTCGTAGCGCAAAAGTAGAGTCTTTTCACTAGAAACTTTCAGAGGAATATCATACATAGTCTAGTCCAAAATTCAGATTCTGTGGCAAATATCAGGAAACCATAGCCCCTCTAATCTCAAGATGTTCTGTACTTGCGCCAAATGAATATAAAAATTGTCAAGATAGAATGAGTCAATGCTTACACTGGACAATGTGAAAACATGTTAGAAAAGATGTTAATAAACACTGGTATGAACATCACCAGCACCGGTTAAAAAGATAGATTACATCAAAATTCTATGGGATTACACCATCTTTACAGACAGGAAGATTGAAGCAAATAGGCCGGACATTCTTGTCAAAAACCGAAAGAAAAAAATTGCCTACTAATAGATGTGACTTTCCCAGTGGACTGTTACATAACAACCAAGGAATTTGAAAAACTATCGAAGTATAAATACTAGGAAATCGAAACAGAAAAAAATGTGGAAATTTAAAACAAGAATAGTACAAGTCATAGTAGGTACGCTTGGAATGATAAAAAAGGAACACAACAACACAATGAAAATATCCCTGAAAATCCCAGCTTAAGATAAATACAAAAAATGTCTTGATAAGTACAGCCTACACACTGAGAATAATTTTGTCCATGGAAAGCTAGGGATGTAATGGAAGTTGGAAAAAACAAATCATGAAATATACACACCACTATCTACCGTATGTCTTCCCGCAGACTTGGTAGGTAAGTGTGATCATAGCAGATATAGAAATATAATAATAATTATTATTATTATTATTATCATTATTATTATTATTATTGACATGGCAATCCCTGCAGATTGTAATGTATCTTTGAAGATCTTCAAAAATCTATCAAAATAAAAGGATCTTGAAGTGGAAATCTCGAAAATGTGATACATGAGGACATCAATAATTCCAATTGTAGTTGCAGCCCTCGAATTAATTGGAAAAGAATCCGATGGACCCACTGAAGGGATTCCTTGTAGTCCATGCCTAAAAGAAATGCAAAAAAGTTTACTCACAAATACAGCTCACACATTACGAAGAGCTTTATCTATGTAAAATGTGTGTGATCTTTTTTTTTCTGTTTTGTTGTTTGTTTTTTTTTGTTTTTTTTTACAAAACTGATCAGTGGAAAATGTCACAAAACCACTTGTGATCTTGTCTCTGGTTGGGACCCGGAAGGAAATGTGCATACAACAGAAATCAAAGAAAATAATAATAATAATAATAATAATAATAATAATAATAATAATAATAATAATGACGACAATTTTATAGGACTTTACAATACACACAGATAGAACAATCAAAGCTTATCGCCCAGACATCGTGATTAGAGACCGCAAAGCCAAAATGTGCCTCCTCATTGACATGGCAGTCACTGGAGGCTGCAATGTATCTTTGAAGATCTTCAAAAAACTATTAAAATACAAGGACCTTGAAATCGAAATCTCAAAAATGTGGACATTAACAATTCCAGTTGGAATTAGAGCCTCGGATTGATTGGAAAAGTTTCCAATAGACTCATTGAAGGAATTCCTGATAGCCCATGCCTTAAAGAAATACAAAAAAATGTACTCACAAGTACAGCTCACACCTTACGAAGAGCTTTATCTATGTAAAATATGTTTGTTTTTTTTTTGTTTGTTTGTTTGTTTGTTCTTTTCAAAACAGCTCAGTGAAAGATGTCATGATGCCATTTCTGATCTTAGGTCTCTGCTCAGGAACCAGAAAGAAATGAGTATACACCAGAAACTAAAGGAAATAAAATGATAATAATAATAATAATTGCAGTGTGTAGGGCTGCTCTTCTACTCTGGAGATATACTAAAGAATATGACAAAAGAAGTAAATACAAGAATCTTAAAACTGAAATTGGAAATATGTGGCACTTTTATTTCATAGCAATCATCCGTTTATGCCGTGAGAAGATGGTAGCACTCTATTTGGTCAAAATTCAGTCCTTATCTTGTGAGACTGGATTGACCAATCGAAAGCACAGGTTTGAGCGATGAAGACTGTGTGCTGCCAAGGTTACATGCCCCTCCTCACTCTCGACCGTATCGACAAGATCCAAAGGAATAGAAAAATTGTACTTTAAAAGTTTAGTTATACCTATAATAATCAGAACGCAGGGTACAACAAAAATAAAAGTGCAGATAAGAACGGTAACTCGATCTCTGGTTGGCCCTGTTCACAAGGGTTTAAAAAATTGCACTGTGTGGAACTGCTTCTCTACTCAGGAGAGTATTATCAATGTAAAGAAAATATAAACACTGTACATGTTAAGTAGCACTTAACATCAGAATTTGTGCAAGCAGGATACATATATTTATTACCCTGCCTTACATAGGTCTCGCTGAACAGAAGTAGAATGTAAATAATAATAATAATAATAATAATTATTATTATTATTATTATTATTATTATTATTATTATTATTATTATTATTATTTGATTTGGTATCTTCTCCGTCTCTTAGACGCTTTGGCCGGGTGGTGATAATCATATTTCAGCTCCTACCCGCGGTTGAGAGATACAACACTTTCCCTTGCTCATGAGTTGTTCCAAGCAGTACTGATACCTGCGCACTCCGAATGATGTCAGATATTCCCAAGGCGTTCTGCAGAGCGGAAAGATTACTAGAAATAGTCCTGAATGAACTAACCACAAAAGGGACAACATGCCGTAATTCTTGGTGGTGGTATTATTATTATTATTTAAACTGATTTCCGTAGCTCTAGCAGTATTTTGCAATACTTCCAGAAGAGAGCGATTTCCAGAAATTTATTTTCTACGTTGGTAAAACTGTCTTATCTATATGTTTTTTCTTTTCTGGCAATCGAGCTTTTCTTTTTTTTTTTTCATTATCATCATCATCATCATCATCATCATCATCATCATCATCATCATCATCATCATCATCATCATCTTCTTTGAATTTTGTTATATGCACATTTCCTTCCAGATCTCAACCAATCGAAAGCACAGGATAGGAGCCTACTGGAATCTTTTCCAAATTATTATTATTATTATTGTGTATGTTATGTCTCCTGCTTTGTATCCTGTAGAGCCAGGTCCAAACTATGGTCCTTAGACCCTATAGGAGAATTGTCATTTAATTGATATCACTTTCTTAGTATTATTATTATCATTATTATTATTATTACTATTATTATTATTATTGAGGTCAGAGAGGGCTTCATAATTGTTTTCCCTGATCATTTTTGTAAAAAACAAAAAAACTAAGATCACACGCATTGTATGTACATAAAGCACTTCGCAATAATATGAACTGTACTTGTGAGTACATTTTTAATATTTCTTTAAGCCATGAGCTACTAGGAACCCTTTCAATGAGCCTACTGGAATCTTTTCCAAATTATTATTATTATTATTGTGTATGTTATGTCTCCTGCTTTGTATCCTGTAGAGCCAGGTCCAAACTATGGTCCTTAGACCCTATAGGAGAATTGTCATTTAATTGATATCACTTTTTTAGCATTATTATTATCATTATTATTATTATTACTATTATTATTATTATTATTGCATTTCGTGGGATTACTCATCTATATGAATGATGAACATATGACTAAGTAAATAAATATAATGATCTTGAAATTGAAAATGAAAAAGTGTGGCACCTTACAATTATCGGTCGGTTAATAATGACTAGAAGCCTGCGTACAAGTCAGAGAAATACAGACAATCTCTATCTAAAAAAAAAATCTAACCACTGTACATTTAAGTATCATTTCACATCGGAATTTGTGCAAACAGAATGCATCTATTTGCTGCCTTGCCTTACCCCTGATAAAGGATTGTATGGAACAGAATGTAAATGATAACAAATATTATTTCTTTTTCGTTTGTGAAAGAATTAAACGCATCGTGACATGCAAGAAAAATTTCATACACATGAATATGAATTTTGCCCATTACTGAAACTCATTCATGTAATGATTTTAATTCGTTTGCCAAGTCTATGTAACTTTCTCAAGTAAAATGTATGTTTTGTTATTATCAGTATTTTAATAAAGCAAAATTAATTTAAGTAATTATGTAATTAAAAAAATAAAAAGAATAATTAACTCGAAATCTGATTAAGAATCGTGAATACTAAAATCATTTTGAGTACTAAGGAGAGGAGTGCAGTTGTGAATAGGCTTGTTGTCACTTATTCTGAAAAGTGAAACCTCCAGAGAGTACTTGTCTGAATACTCAATGAGTACTACTACAATAACAACATCAATAAAAATAATAATAATAATAATAATAATCCACATATATAAAACTGAATGTGTACCTATAATCAGAAGTGTCCAAGACTTGCTCATCTCATAGTAATGTAACTCTTCTGATAACGTTGTCGAAATGGAATTTTTTATCGTTTTAGCTTGACAAATATAACGACAGAATTTAATTATATTTTAAATTATTCTTAGGACTAATATAAAATGATATTAATTTTTTAAATTTAATTGTATTTATTAAATATCAAAAACTTAAACACTATCATCATTTTTTACCGCAAAAGTAAATTGGCAATAAAAGTAATAATAAATCATTCACGTGGCAATATTACAAAAACAGATCTTGAAAATTGAGAAAAATGCTGAAACATTAAGAAAACTTGTTGTCACTTGATCTCCAATGAAAAACGCCAATTGCTCCTGGCAACAAAACTTAACTAGTACAAAATATTATTATTATTATTATTATTATTATTATTATTATTATTATTATTATTATTATTATTAATACCATAAGCTATGAAACTTAACTGTAGTAATGAATGCGCTTGGAACACCAGAAAAAATTGAGAGAGCACTTCGGGAAAATTGGAATTGCGACCAAGATTGTAGACCTCCAAAAAATTGCCATCACTTATTCTGCGAGGATTCTTCGAAAAGCCCTTGAACTGTGAAGAGTCTTATTGACACCAAGTCTCGGGAACAGAAGTTGCATTGACAACGTCAGTGTGCGACACCAGCATTTTCTTTAATCGGTTTCACCCCATGCAAGGCAGTAAAGCCACTAAGACACAAGTAGTTACAGGCAGTGGAAGAATTAATAAAAGAAACATTAATAATGAGCGAGAGAAGGAAAAAGTAATCAGAAGGACAGTAAATAGAAAATTACATTGCATTTAAATTTTTTCAGATTAAAGTTGTCTGGAAAGCATGGAGCCGGAAGGGAGTTCCATAAGAGAGAAGTGCGAAAAAAGAACTTTTTAGCGTAGATGATGATGATGATGGTGGTGGTGGTGGTGGTGGTGGTGGTGGTGGTGGTGATGATGATGATGATGATGATGATGATGATGATAATAATAATAATAATAATAATAATAATAATAAGAAGAAGAAGAAGAAGAAGAAGAAGAAGAAGAAGAAGAAGAAGAAGAAGAAGAAGAAGAAGAAGAAGAAGAAGAAGAAGAAGAAGAAGAAGATAGAGTGGGCCAATATCTGCACTGGAAAATTTGCAACTTCTACGGGAAGGAAACTGAAAGAAACTGGTACAAACACCACCCAGACCCGGTTACGGAGATAGGACCTGTTACAATTCTATGGGACAACACAATACACACTGACAGAACAATCAAAGCCAACCGCCCAGACATTGTTATTAAAGACCACAAACAAAAAGTGCCTCCTTATTGATATGGCAGTTACTGCAATGTATCTTTGAAGATATTCGAAAAGCTGTCAAAATTCAAGGACCTTGAAATAGAAATCTTAAAAATGTGGCACATGAGAACATCAACAATCCCTGTTGTAGTTGGATCCCTAGGATTAGTTGGAAAAGATTCCAGTAGACTAATTGAATGGATCCCTGGAAGTCCATGCCCCAAAGAGATACAAAAACTTATTCTGACAAGTACAGCCCACACTTTACGAAGGGCTTTATCTATGTAATTATTTTTTTTTTCAGTGGAAAGTGTCATGATACCATTTCTAACCTTAGGTCCCTGGGCGGAACCCGGAAAGAAATGTGTAAACGGCAGATATCAAAGGAAATAAATAATAATAATAATAATAATAATAATAATAATAATAATAATAATAATAATAATAATGTCATGCAAAATATCATAGACCAGACACAGTGATTAAAATCTATAGAAACATACTTCCCCATAGATTGGCAATGCCATCATATAAAATATATTTGTTAAAGAATATGGGTAAATAAGAAAATTACAAAGTTCTTGGAAATGAAACGGAACAAAGAGTGTGACCCCTTAAAAATACGGCTTATAACTATAATAATCTGCAAGAAGACAGAATCCACGGTTGTAAGCAAAAGGATGACCCCTAAATGCAAATTACAAATCGGAGATACCAAAATCAAACAAGCACAAAAATTTAAATACCTGGGAAGTGCTCTAAGAGAGGACGGAAAGTGCGACACTGAAACGCGAAGATGCATTGGGATAGCCAAAGATGCATCCCAAAAGCTAAGCAGAGTATTAAGAGAAAGAAAAACTTCACTAGAAACAAAGAGAAGTATACTGAACTGTTACGTGATATCTGTCTTACTATATAGCAGTGAATTCTGGAATATCTCCTCAAAGAAAAGGGACTAGAAGAAACATAAATATGGTTCTACAGATGGATACTGAGAATACTATGGGCCGAACTTGAGAGCAATGATGTGGTTTTAGATAAAATGAAAACAAAAAGGAAACATACTTAGCATCAGGAAGAGACAGTTGAACACATAAGGAAGAAGGTGGGCTTGGAAAATCTGATACTCACAGGACAGATCGAAGGCAAGAGTGACAGAAGAAAACAATGCATAACATTCTTAACGAGTTTGAGTAAATTGATGGAGGAACAGGGTCTAGGAGAAATAACGAAGAGACAAAATTTATTAAGAGCTACAATGGACAAGAAATTGTGGAGAGCCATGGTCGCCAACGTCCTGAGGGAACACGTCACATAAAGAATAAGTATCTGAGTATCACGCACATTACCGATTCCAAAACAGCACTGTGTAGAACCGTTCATTTACTCAAGAGAGTAGTACCAATCTAAATGAAATATAAACACTCTACACCTTCCGTATCGTTTAACATCGACATTTACTCCCTTGCCATACCCTAGGTCTCAGATCTCGGGTAATGACCCTGTAAAGGATTGTACTGAGTAGTAAGCAAATAATAATAATAATTGTTTAGATCCTATTACGTCTTGCAACTCCTAAAAGTTGGGGCTGGTAGGATGGAATTTTGTATTTGAACAAGTCATTTCTAATCTTTATCGACTATAATTATATATTCTTGTAAAATTTAATAATAAAATATAGTCATATCTATTTGTGTAATCATTGTGAGCAAGTTTGATTCATTTCCTTTCTCGGAATAAACGAATGCAGCAAGTTGGCTAAAAATGACTATGAAGTAGACATGACTGGGTGAGAAAGCCGATCTACAGGGAATTTTGCAAACGACTAGAATTTGAGAAGGCAATCGAATGGCATATGTATAATCCTGAATCTTAAAGAATAAAAATATAAAAATCTTCTAAGATTTTAAAACGCAAGTGAATCCCCGATTCAGGACAGAAAATTGAATAAGAAAAAAAAAAATAAATTTAAATAAAATTGAAAAGTTGGATGAACCTCGCTAAAAAAACTGAAAAAAAAATTGTAAAACACAAATGTGACAGTTGTGGCCATCCTTATTAGAACACTCGGAACTGGTAATTCGAGAAGAATCTAAATCGTCTAAATGATAGCATTATTAAAAAAAATCAACTAGAATAGTGACAAGATTGATAAGGAAACTTGATTTTTCTAGTTTGAAAACTCAGTGTGTACAAATAATAATAATAATAATAATAATAATAATAATAATGATGATGATGATGATGATGATGGTGATGCTGATGATGATAATAATAATAATAATGATAATGATAATAATAATAATAATAATAATAATAAATAAATAAATAAATAAATACCCTGATACTATCCCTGGCATGGCTCTCATGTTTTTGGTTTTTTTTATCTAAACCAGTAGTTCTCAGCCGGGGTTTATATGGAACCTAGGGGTCCATGTAACATTACTGTTTCCAAACAAAATAGCAAATTGGTGTTTAATTACTCACATATTTTAAAATGGTTTATTATGCGTTATTTTACTAGTGTACCTAAATGTTCCATAGAATTTAGTTGTTAAATATAAGTTTATTTTCATTAAATTAGTTTTACTTCAAAATAAAGCATATACATTTACTATTTCTATAATATAATTCCTAAACTTATCTATTAGTAAAACGTAAAAGAAGCTTTTTTCTTCATCGAATAGTCATGAGGCTCAACGAAAAAATTAAGAGTAAATGTGGTCCGTGGGTAAAAACAAAAAAACGTTGAGAACTACCGATCTAACCAGATTGGATGTTCTAACATGCACATGGGGAATTGAATCGACAGCAGGAAGTATCCCATTCAATACCACATATATGTTCGTAGTCCGAGCTTCACCAATTAGGCATGTCTCCCTGTGCATATCTGTTTATGAGCGAGAGAGATTGGAGAGCATTATGCCCAGATATAAAGAGGGTTGGATTTTTTCATAAGTTTGAAGAATGAGACAACTTAGGCAACTTGGTGGTCGCATCTAAATACTTGAGAACACCCTCAATAGGAGACTCAGTCTAACCGGACTGGGTTACACGACTTGAAATTATTTTTTTAATTAGATCCCACCTGCAAATTCAAGTGCTTTTTTTTAATAAATAAAAAACTGTCACTATATCACGTAAATTTGTCTGTGATGCATGTGCCTGGTATACCTTTATTAGATTCGGTGGGTATATTAAACGTGGTATATTAGTAACCCTGCGTTACTTTGTTTGCGTGACCAGTCAGTTAAGTGCCATACATGATACATGGCTTGGACCATCATGTCTCTTTCGATGCATGACTGAATAGGTGTAAGATTTTCCCGCAGTATGTTTCTTTCTGCGGTTGACTGGCTGCTGTTCAAACCATAGTTTTAGGAGGGGTATTTGCGCATTAGTGAATGTAACGAACTCGACTGGAATTTGAACTCTCCGATTTCTCATTCAGAGCCGATATCCATTACACCACCCCACACATCCAGTTGACATGTACTCTCTCAATAATAATAATTATTATTATTATTATTATTATTATTATTATTATTATTATAATGCTGCACAGGGCCAATGCTTGCTAACTAGAAATTACCAAGCACAGATACTGAAAAATTCTGTTAACCCGAAATGCAGATTCTGTGATAAATATCCAGAAACAATTGATCATTTATATCAAGTTGCGCGGTATTAACACCCACTGAATATAAAACTCAGCATGATAGAGTGGGCCAATATCTGGACTAGAGAATCTGCAACATTTACGGAAAGGAAACTGCAAGAAACTGGTATGAACACCACCCAAACCCGGTTACAGACATAGGATCTGCGACAATTTTATGGGACTTTGCAATACACACAGACAGAACAATTAAAGCTAATCGTCTAAACATTGTGATCAAAAACCACAAAAACAGAATGTGCTTTCTTAGTAACATGGCAGTCCTTGCAGGTTGTAATGTATCTTTGAAGATTTTAAAAAATACTATCAAACTACAAGGATCTTGAAGTGGAAATCTCAAAAATATGGCACATGAGGCCATCAATAATTCCAGTTATAGTTGGATCTCTCGATTTAATTAGAAAAGATTCCAATGGACTCATTGAGGGGATCCCTAGTGGCCCATGCATTAAAACAAATTGTACTTTTTTCTTTAACAAAAATACTCGGTGAAGATGTCATGATGCCATTTCCAGCCTTAGATCTCTGGTCGGGATCGGGAAGAAAATGAGTATACAGCAGAAATCAAAGGAAATAATAATAATAATAATAATAATAATAATAATAATAATAATAATAAACTGTCAAAATACAAGGACCTTGAAATAGAAATCTCAAAAATGTGGCACATAGGAACATCAACAATCCCTGTTGTAGTTGGAGCCCTTGGACTGGTTGAAAAAGATTCCAGTAGGATGATTGAAGGGATCCCTGGAAGTCCATGCCTCAAAGAGGTACAAAAAATTGTTCTGACAAGTACAGCCCATACTTTATGAATGGCTTTATCTATGTAATTATTTTTTTTTTTTTTTTTTTTTGCAGTGGAAAGTGTCATGATGCCATTTCTAACCTTAGGTCCCTGGGCGGGACCCGGAAAGATATGTGTAAACGCCAGATATCAAAGGAAATAAAAATAATAATAATTACAATAATAGTAAAATGACCTGATGCTACACCAGGTATAGCTCTTCTGGCATTTGATCTTAATTGATTAGCCGTCTTAACATGTTCGTTTTGTTTTGGTGGATAAAAATTATGTTAGACATCTTGTTCAATAGCACATAGTTGATTGTCAATTGCCTGATATTAACCAGTTGGGTTTGACCCCAAGTGGCTGAATCAGTGTGCACCTCTGTTCATGAGCGAAATTAATGACAGTGAATTATGGCCGAGTGTCGAGAAGGTTTATTTTTGTTTATAAGTCTGAAAGATGTGTAAGCCAAGGCGAATTGGGATCAGCTCGAGATACCTGAGAACACCCTCGATTGGGGAGACCGCCGGAGCGAACTAGTTACCGAACCTGAAGGTATCTCTAAATGGAATCCCCCTGCAAGGTTATGCACTGCTTTTAGCAAAACCTGCCACCGTATTGCGCACATTTGGATTTGATGCATGTGCCTGGTATACCCTTATCCGATTGGGCGTTGTGATGGATATATTGAGGTTCGTATATTTATAGGAGGCACGGTGGAGTAATGGATAGCGGCCCAGACTGAGAAGTTCGAATTCCAGTCGGATCCATTACATTCATTTACGTGCTAATACCCTTGGGAAAGGTATGAATCCTCTTCTTCTCGACCCAGCAATGGGTAAATAGGATTCTGAATTCAAAACCGGCCTGGAGAGGGTTGGGCTATCTTGCCGAAGAAACACCACTTCTACTGTGGCTGCAGTACACATGGTGCCCCTACTGGTCACGGGAAAAAAATATTTGTATCCCATCGTCACATTGTTTTCGCGCTGTTTTTTCACAGTTGCAATAATAAGTCATACTATATCATCCATAATATGATCACACAGCTTTCAGAAATAAACTAATCCAATTCAAATATATCAAAATCCGACAGCAATTCTGTAGCTCGTACAATAGGTGTAGTACGCGAGGGGGGCGTTTGACCCTTAGGTTTCTTTGTTTCTTTTGGTGATTAATGCAGGGAGAGTGAGCCAAAGAAAAAATGTGTGTGTGTGTGTGTGTGTGCAAAATAGAGACAAAAAGAGAATGTCTACATGTAGTTCACAATCTTGCATACATATAACTGCGTTTCAGCAGGTTTGTATTCGCCGTTGTGTTTCGTGTCCCTAGGTGCATGTGAGTGGCTAGCAGCAACATCATAGTCGCTGTGTACACGCCCGTACCCTTATAGGCTTAGGTCTGCCCTGACCTTGCGCGTGTTATTCACTAATTTATTTATCTGCACATTGCGTATGCATCTAGGTGAACGTGTTTGGGTAGCATGTAAGTCAACGCATAAAATCAGTTCAGTAACTCAATATCAAACATGGCGCCAGAAAATAAAATGTCGGGGGTTAAATGAGATGCTAAATGCGTGGAGAGTAAATCAAATGTTCATTTTTAAAGATAACTGATTATACATTTTTCATCTGATCTTCTCATAAAATAAATATTTTTCTTTTAGATCTATTATCCTGTTCTTGTTTCGATCTTAAATATCTTTTTTGGCTTTCACTTCTACATCATTCCTAGAGTACGACATTTGCACCTTGTACGCGTTTAAGACT
>OZ038481.1:98876909-98879409 GCA_964036315.1 Acanthosepion esculentum
GGGTAGAAATGCAGTTCTTCATGTAAAATACGGATTACCGAACGATTATCGATGCCAAGTTCAGTAGCATGCCTCCGAGTAGAGTAGTTCGGACTGCGCAGCAAAGATTGTCTGACGTTTTCCACATTTTCTGGTGTACGTACTGTTTGTGGTGCCCACCTGTCTGCTATGCATTAGTGTACCTCGAGTACAAAGTACATGAACCCAATGTAAGATTGTGTTACGAGTGGGAATAGCCTGATTTTGGTGAATGTTGAATCAGCGACGAAATTGATGCTGAACTGCTGAGAGAGACACGTTATTCTTCACAAAACGGTCGTAGGCGAACATGCGGTTCTCTATCGTCCACAGCGCCATGGCTTCAACTGAAAAGAAGAAAAATGCTAAGACACCACATACCTGTGCGACATATGTTCCCTCGCCTAGGGCTCAGTAATAGCCATCTCAAAAACACCAGTCCTCACTGCTTTACCATATATATATATATATATATATACATATATATATATATATATATATATATATATATATATATATATATATATATATATATATATATATATAAATGGGTTTTTTTTCGCACTTTCCAACTCTGGAATTTCCTTCCGATTACTTGCTTCCCTACAATCAGTACAATCTCCAAAACTGTAAATGCAAAGTCAATCGCCATCTTTTGTCTTCTTCAATCCAGTTCCTTTTTTGCCTTTCCGCCATCCTCTCCATTTTCAATATTCACATTTACATCCATTTTCACTACCTGTAACCTCCTGCGTTATAGTGACATTGTCACTTTGCATGGGATGAAACATTTTATATATATATATATATATATATATATATATATATATATATATATATATATATATATATATATATATGTATGTATGTATGTATGTATACATATATATATATATATATATATGTATGTATGTATGTATGTATACACATATATATATATATATATATATATATATATATATATATATATATATATGTATATATATATATATATATATATATATATATATATATATATATATATATATATATATATATATATGGTAAAGCAGTGAGGACTGGTGTTTTTATCTGGATGTAAAAAGGACATATCTATTTCGAGGTTCGAGGTTAATGTATTTTATTAAAAATTGTTTGCGGGAGTGATTCTTGCCATTTATATCATTAACTTCACTATCTGCTTTTTGTGTGAATGATTCATGTAATACATATATATATATATATATATATATATATATATATATATATATATATATATATATATATATATATATATATATATTGTAAGTATATATGTATGTATGTATGTATAATCTTTTAAACTGTAAAGTGTAAATTTACAGGATCCTTAAGCTTATTTTTCAATATTATTCAGGTCATTGATTGGACTATGTCACCGGAAAGTATGAAATTTTCAAGTGTTGGACTCCGGGCAGTCATGAAGTTCCTGTTTCTGCAGAAGCAAACTACAAATGAAGTCCATTAGTTTATGATGCAAACATTGGGTGACAAGTGCTCATCGTACTCAACTCTGACAAAAAAAAAGTGTTGTGCCACCTTCCAGCGTGGTGATTTTGAGATCCAAGACGCATCATGATCTTCAACCATATCAACTCTTGAAATCATTGATTACATTCATGACCTAATTTTGGTCGATTGACCAATCTCAGTAAATAAGAATTATTAAACCACTAGATATATGCAGCGAAAACGTCGAGTTAAAAATTCATAAACGGTTGGTTATGAAGAAGCTGTTAGCTAAGTGTGTATCCAAGTGTTTGAATTTAGGCACGAAATGATATAAAACTACACGTCCAAGTTGATTTTGATTCTTGGAACGGCTTCTCACTATTGATAAAGCATAATTATATTAATATGAAACCAAAGTGACGATTCTTTCCGCAACCCAAGAAATTCAAGATTTAAAACTCAGCAGGTTCATAACCATAATTTTTGTGTAACGAATATAATTTATGATTGATTAGTTTCAGAAATTTGAAACAATTAATGAAAAATACTACTCTAAAATTCTGTGTCGATTAAAGGAGTCGTTGAAGGAAAACAATGAATGAAGCTGTAGCGTGTTCTCTTTTAGTAATACAAGCCGCAGTCTAGATTTGACAAAGATATACATTTTAAGAGATTGAAGGAGGGGTGTCTATCCTATTCACTAAATCTTTCTCGTTTTTGGGACTATATCGAGACTAAAAAATGAAGACTGAGGAGCAGTGTTCCATTTTCAGTCTAATCAGACTATTGTAAAAGTATAGGATAGAGGGAGGATCTGTACTAAAGTCATTAGCGATGCATTTCCAATATATATATATATATATATATATATATATATATATATATAACAACTACATTCTATTAGTAATGCGTACATCAATTTCTGGCCACTGACGATCCTTCTTTTCATATTTCAAATATTTACGCTTCATACATCGTCTTTCAACTCTTCCGAAAAAAAGGTTGACGTCTA
>OZ038481.1:98884409-99019409 GCA_964036315.1 Acanthosepion esculentum
AATGTTGATAAGATTTTTGAGGTCGTTATTAGTAATAATTGGAATATATAATAATTTTGGAATATTTTATAGTAAGTAATAAAACTAAGGCATTTGTCAGGATAATCGAATACCAGAAATTTATAGTTTTAATTGCATCTGTCTATATTTCTGAGAAGTGGTATCATGTACACTATTTACAGTATTCAGACTATTGTCAGTTATAAGTTACCTCCTGTTAATTTCCCTCTCCAAGTTCTCCACTGCCCTAACTGGGTACTGAACTCACACTCTTTGGGTCCTGTCACTGGATCTAACTAACGCCTTTATCCACTGTGCCATGTGACATCCATTAAACATGGCACGTGGAACTAGGACAGTCTACTCTAGTAAGCGAAATAAAGGGTTCAGTTCGACATTCCAACCACCTGAAGAAGTCCGGAGCGTACAACGGCCGAAACGTTGTAATAAATATGGCGACAAAGACGAGGACAATAGTCCGAATAAAGTAAATAGTTTTAATGGCGTTTTCGTCTTGCTTATAGTTAGGGTGCTTATCGTGACGACAGAATAAGTTAATAGTGTATTTATGTTTGTTTATATCAAGATAATTACTTGCACATATTTTTTAAATTTCATTAAAACCAATTTTCTTCGTCGACGACATGGTTGAGGAAATGATTGCTGGTAAGTTATGTTGCTTGATTCTTTATGAAATTATGTGTCCAAGGAAAAAATATTTTTGCACGGTTAATCAGTTATATCTCATGCGTGATACACGCTTAAGCGATCATGTATCTTTCGATACACGACTGACGAGGCATATTTTTTCCCGTAGTAGGTGGCCATTTCTTTCTGTGGTAGATCAGTTGCCATCCAAGACTATAGAACCCATAGCTGTGGGAAAAAGAAGAAGATTTATAACTTTCCTAAGGCTACTAGTACGTAAGTGAATGTAATGGATTCGACTGGAATTCGAACTCGGTTCTCCAATTCCTCCACCGCGCCTCCTGATGGTTAATCACTGCACAGTAAACACAAACTTCTAGAAGCTATTATTATACAAAAAAAAGAAAAAATCCATATTAAATATATTTCACTATATTGAAGTGTGTATAAAATATTTAATACGCGCACAAAAAATTTCAATACGTATAAATATTTGATACATTCTTCTCTGGCATATATATATATATATATATATATATATATATATATATATATATATATATATATATATATATATATGTGTGTGTGTGTGTGTGTGTGTGTGTGTGTGTGCGTGTATATAAGAAGATAATTAAACAGAATTTATACGTACCAGTTCCACAATTCTGAGCTTCTGACTTGCCCCACCTGCTTATATATTTCACGGGGCGTAGTTAAGTTTTTTGTAACGACCAAGAATCCTTTATCCCTTCAAAATTCTGATGTTTTGACATTCGCGTTGATTTTGTGAAGTGTAGCGAGTCGATGACTTTTCAGCACCACTTTTGTATGTGTATATGCGTGTGTATATATATATATATATATATATATATATATATATATATATATATATATTCTTGCCCAAGAAATACGACTTCTACTGCTGCCGCTGCGGTACATATATATATATATATATATATATATATATATATATATATATATATATATATATATATATATATTGGGCATATCCAAGTGTTGTAATGGTTAGCAATATTTATTCGCTAGATCAATTACGACTAACTAGTGCTCCCTACATTGGGCCTTGTGCCGCACCTAAACTACGCTTCGTAAATCAATATATATATATATATATATATATATATATATATATATATATATATATATTACTCGAATGCTACTCTATTGAAATAACCCAACGGCGCCTACCTATGTCTCACAGGTCACTTACTTAGTATAATATTTGACGCCATCGCTTTTGCTGCACTACTGTGGCCTTGTGCCAGTCTAAGAAGAGATTACTAATTATCCTTCCTTGCATGCCATGCGTGAAGCACGCTTAGGCGATCATGTCTATTTTCGATTCATGACTATCTTGGTAGAAGAATTCCTGCAGTAGGCTGCCGTTATTTTTCTACTGTAGACTGGTTGACAATCAAGACTGTCCTGTTATTTTACCCATAGCTAGGGGAAAAGAAATGGCCCCAAACTATTCCAAGTGTATTTGCTCGTAAGTGAATGTAACAACCCCGACTGAATTCGAACTCTGTTCTCTGATTTCTCATTCCTTCATACCACACGCATATCCGATCTTACAGCACCTGGTATTCCCAAATGGTCTTTCATTAAGGTGCTGACCAGGCTCAGCTTTGTACAACGCTTCATCGGACGAAAATCGGTGTTTCAACGTGAAGTGGCCATATGGACTAATTGTCCAATCAAATTAAGATTAAATATCGCGTCACCAGTTTGTTTACAAGCTAAATTCGTTACCGTCGGAATTCCAAGAACTTTTACTTTTCAGATTTTCAAACTCCTCTTTCTTCCTCTTTGGGGAAAAAGTTAATGATAAAAACTTACTAATATGATTTAACATAAGGACTATGGTATCATATTCTTTTTTGCATCTTATCTAGTATTTTTACGTCAAGAATTTACCCCTTTTATTTTATAAGCCAAATACGTACATAGATCTATGAATATCTAACGTATAAATTATAGTCGAAAAATTAGACGTCATAGGTTCTTCAACTATATGCATGATGATAGGGTTTATGAGAGCTAAAGCTGGTGCAATGATTTTGTGCCCACCTCCCTGAATCTATGATACAGGGCTCCCCACTCTACTACATCTCAATTTTCATAAGGTAGTATTCATATAAAATACAGATTGTATTGTAACCTAATTATGTACAATAATAGATCAAATGCACTGTAGATGAACAATTCAACTAGAAAAATTGAAAATAAATAAAATGTATCTAAATACAAATTAGAGACATGTCATAATAGTTCATTCCATTTTAAAAAAATCAACAATGTTTTGCGGCAATTTTTAACGTCAACTTGCGATTTTTCTTGTTAAAAAGTTGAATAATTTTAGCACATTCAATATTATAGATAAAAATAGTGATTTCTTCCGACTTAACATGTGCAAAACAAATTCAAAATAATACCCTAGAATGACATCAAAATCCGCGAAATTTTTTCATCCTTTAATAGTCATTTGTGCTTAGTTTAATTTGTAACGTATATAATGTAGGTAGAAAAAAGCAAATGTTAATAAGAGAGCGAGGGTCCCAAAGCACTGCCACAATCAGATTTGCCTTTCCCCGGTCGGGTGTTCCGGGGTAGATAGTACCGACCTAAAATGGACTATGCTTTCCTAATATGTAGTCAGTTCTTTCTTGCATTAATATTGCATAGCTGTATTTGAGAATTTATTTTTCTTTTGGAATAATAAATAGCCAGTGTGAGCTAGCCATATGTATTAATCCATGAACTTAAAAGAAATATTTTCTACTTGTAATTACTTTACTAATTACAAGTAACAAATATTCCTTTCTAATGGTACCAAATATAACTTGGCATCTTTTCCAGGTGATTCTTTATTTTGACCTGACTATTATTGCTTTACTTGTAGTACCAGTGAAAATTTCACGGCTTTCCAGATTTAAGTTTTTTTCTTTCTTTCGTTTTCTCACTGAAATCAAACAGCGTCTCTGATATGTCTTTTCCGTCTTTCCTCGAAATTAAAACGAAACAGTCCGTTATTTATGACATGTTTGCAGGGCGCGTCATTCTTTCCTTCTTTAATTCTTTCTTTTTTTTCAGTGAAACCAAATAGCCTCTCTGATATGTCTTTTCCGTTTTTCATGCGATCAGTTCGAAATAGACCACCATTTATGAGGTATTGGCAGGGCGTAACGTAACGTACATGATAACTAAGGAACTAGGGGATGAACAATCAGAATTATAATAACATACTAGTTAAGCTTAGATTTATTTTGAAAATAGGATCTTTGCTAACTCACCTCGCAAACCAGTTCCCTAATGTGTGAATTGGATCTACACTGTAACTTCACCTACTGTTTAAGCTGATATTTTTTCTTCTTCTTCCAGATCTTTTGAGGAGAGAACATGGGGAGAGCTTCAACCACACCAAGTGATGCTGTTACGGTTTAAGTCGTAAATTATTTTTTTCAGGACTGGGGGGCTTAATGTTCATGATTTCCCTAAGATTACTATTGGGAATTTCACGGAGACGATTCCATTCTGGATTTGAACTTGGTTCGCCGATTTCATACTCTGTGCCGTGCAACCGTTTCGCTACACTCCCCTCCAACTTTAATAAGTAACTATTACTTTATACCAGATTTAAACTTAGAATTTTCTTTCTTAATTTTTTTTTTTTATAAAATGTCCTGTGCATTATACTAATATTTAGAGGAGAATGCTATTTTATATATATATATATATATATATATATATATATATATATATATATTTTAAAAAGTGGAGAAGCTCCGTGAAGTTAGTTAAATGTGCAAGTGTTATATTAAAGAACTATGTAAATGTATTTTATCAGTGAAATCATTCGCCAAAAAAAAATCGGTTCTTTTTTTTTTCTGAAGGTCCGTCTAGACTTCTTTCGCAATATATCGAGCGGAACGAGATCGGGCATTCGCCAGCTGCAAAATTGTTGCCCACTTAAACGCACAACCCCGACATATATGTCTCTGTTTCTTTGCTTACTGACACTATTTGTCAATACTTCACCTCTTTATCTCTTTCGCTTTTCTTCTTGACTACTCTCTAGGCACAACCAAACGCGCTTACTTACACACACACACAAACACATACACACACACGTACGTATATATATATATATATATATATATATATATATATATATATATATATATGTATATATATATATATATATATATATAGGTAGGTAGGTATGTATATGTGCATGTCTGTGTTTCGACGATGAAAAGGCGTCATTAGAAAATGGATACTTTTTTGATGACACCCGTTCATCGTAGAAACATAGCAAAATAGTCGTTTTTGAAATTGTCTTTTATATACAAATACGTGTGAATATTTAGCTTATATATACATATAGTTACCATATACATATATATATATATAGTGATTTTCCAAGCATAGCTTAGATGTGGCACAAGGCCGAAAGTCTGAGGCACCCAGGGAGGATCGAACTCACTACTCAGTCGTAATTGTTTTAGTGAGACAACCTTGCTACCCATTTTTTTTTTTTTTGAGCGTATCACCCCAAGCAAGGCTGGAGGCCAATATCACGCAAGGGGTTAAAGAAGGGTTGGAGGAAGAGCAGATAGGAGTGGTAAAGGAGAGGATGTGGAGAAAGAGAAAGACAGTGGGTCGATCAAGGCAAGGGGGTTACAGAAGATTTGGAGCGAGAGCAAATAGGAATGAAAAATGAAAGGATGTGGAGAAGGGAAGTGGATAGATCAAGGCAACTGGAGATGTCGATTGACGCTACACTTAAACCGTTGGAGATTATATTTGTCAGGGAAACAGTAATAGGGAAGGGAGTTCCATTACACCGCCGCGTGATACCCAGATAGATAGATAGATATTTACCACACACACACTCACGTACACACACATACACACACATACACACACACACACACACACACACAAATACATATATATATATATATATATATATATATATATATATATATATATATATGATAAAAAATATAGTTTTAGGCTGTGATATATTTATGAGTAAAAATGCTCTACATCTAAGATAGGGTGTATGCAAATATAAAGCAGCGACATTCTGTTTCATGCTTCAACGTAACCTTTAGGCCATGAAGATTGTGTTGCAACGCCGGTTGGTGTTGATCTCAGGGCCACATATATATATTTCTGTCTATCTGTCTATCTGAATCAAATTGCCGCCTAAACTCGTGAACCAATATTAATGAAACTCTGCATACATGTTAAACTAGCGTCCATTTTGTTACTAGGCTACTTGTTCTGTTTATATATATATATATATATATATATATATATATATAATGGGGCCGCTTGGGCGCCTATATCGCAGCTCTACGCCAGGTCTTACGCGAAACGCTATTTAAGCAAGGGAGATAATTGGCCTCGCAAACCTTTTAGAAATTACGATACACGTGTTACGAAATAATAAATCTTATAAAGCTTAACATTCCAGACAGATATGGATCTTTGTTCAATTTTAAAAAATTAGGGAACAACGTCTAAACTAACCGCAGGTTATCTTCTAAATAAAATCTTTATTTAATACATTAATTCAGTATAATCTTTCTTTGAATACCATCTCCGTAGTGTGTTTACATTCCAAAAAATAATTCGTTTACATTGAAAAATAAGTTAATTCGTTTCAAATTTCATGTATATCATTAAATTCGCCAGATTAGAATTTATGAAATTCAAAGAAATTGGCTCGATCCATTCTGTCATTTAAACGCAAAAGAACATTTAAATTGAGCTTATTTGTGAATAGAAACTTTACCTAAGCTCATATTTCAACCTACCCTTAAAAAGGCATATCGTGGGTGTGGTTGTGGTTTTTGTTTGTGGAATAACAAACTGTTTGAAGGATACTTTCGGGCTATATACCGTCTGTATAAAAAAAAAACATCAAGATGTGGAAATAGACATTCTTCTTAAAAAAAAATCCAAACGTCCTTAATCGGCATGAGCCACGTACCCTTCCCCGTTAAGTTTTACTTTTAATTACGGCAGTTTAATTAGACGATATCAAATCGCGAAGAAAAGCGAAACTGAAATCAAACATTTAATAAAGAATTGTTTTTTAAACCTTTTGCTCCATTCAATATTTAAATCTCTATATATAATCTATCAGTTGGGCAGATATATTTCCTCTAACAAGGCAATGTAGCGCATCCTGGGCTTCGAAATCCACGAGCGGCATGCAACAGTGGTGAATCTAGCTGTTCATCTTGAAAATGACCAGCGTGTATATTTCACAGAAGATACTGCTCGAAACGTAGTTGAGAATACACCAGAGACCACATTGACAGCTTTCTTCAAATTATGCCAAAGTGACCTGTTCGCCCGAACACTGCTTTATGTTGAGGTTCCCGTCTACTACACCTGGGAACACAATAGATGAAGCAGGCGCAAACAAGTAGCACAAGAAGAAAATGCTGTCTTTGGAAGCGGGACCATCGGGCGGACGTACACTGTGCACCCCAATCAGCAGGAGTGTTTCTATCTGCGTCTGCTGTTGCATACTGTCAGAGGTCCTACATCATTCACAGACATGCGAAGATATAATGGAGAAGTATGTACGACCTACAGAGAAGCCTGCGCTAAACATGGACTACTGGAGGACGATGGCCACTCAGACCATATACTGGGGGAGGCTGCACTCAGAAGAGCATAAAGTCAACTGCGCCAGTTATTTTCCATCGTGTTGACGACATGTGATTTGGGTGAGCCTCTCTAGCTTTGGGCGACCCACAAAACCAGCATGGCAGACATCCTACGAAAGATTCAAAGGCAAACCTCAGCAGAAATTGTCACGTTCATTGATGCCATTTACAATGAGGCATTAGTTTACCTGGGCACCGAAGTGCAAGCTATGGGAGGCCAAGGAATTGCTACATTTGGCCTACCTCAGCCTGAGCAGGCAGCAAACAATCTCGCAATTGAGTACATACAGGAGACCACCTATGACACCGAAGAAATGACGGCGTATACAGCTGATAACGAACACAAACTGATGGAGGGCCAACTGGCTGTTTAAAACACGATTATTTCTAGCAACAAGTGAAAGAAGAGATCTATTCTTCCTCGATGCCCCAGGTGGAACTGGCAAATTGTAAATTTATTTTAATACTAGCCATCGTAAGGGCTATAGTTTCCGTGGATGCACAAAAGCCTTTTTCAGATCTACTTACTTTGAATTGTTACTTACGGATAACCAATTTGCCTGTTATTACGTAAGTTCCTTTACGATTTTAATATTCATAACTTATTAGTATTTACTCCCAAAATCCTAGGGGCAGTGGTTGGGAATTACCGGGTAAGTCAGGTAGTACATATATATATATATATATATATATATATATATATTGTCATCAACAGACAAACTATTTCGCTGTATCACAGCTCATCAGTGTGGCTAGACATTCGATTGCCTCAAGCCGGGATTTGGCGTCAGTCGGAGATTTACCCCAGAGCTCTCAGCGCCCGTTAGAAAGGAAAGCGGATTTTTACGTACTTATTCTTCGAATAAACACGCCAGTGACCAAGAGGGCTCAATTCATAAAAGAGCTTGGCAGTATTACCAGTAGTAGTCGTTGTATACAAATTAGCGCTTTCTCTCAAGAGTCCTCGAACGGAATTATATATTGTCATCCACAGAGAGACTGTTGTATCACAGCTCATCAGTGTGGCTAGACATCCGATTGCCTCAAAGCGGAGTCGAAATCGGAGATTTTATTTATATATATATATATATATATATATATATATATATATATATATATATATATATATATATGAAATGGACAATGCCCGACAATTATTTTTAAGACATTTTTATGTTTATACATTCTTTTTATAGATACAAATATTTAAGTAAATGCTCTACCTAAAACAGTCGTCAAAATAAAAACAAAATATTGATTTTTTTTATCATTTTACAAAAGAAATCCTGTTAATAATATGAAGTGTCAAATCGATTCCTGAGATCATCCAAAGTTATCTGTACTTTCTTTTTCTTTTACAAATGTTTCAGTTCGAAACTGTGCTTATGTAAATGATAATTGCGTGCTGCTGATGTCGTCTTTTTTCACAAATGTGTAGTAGTATTTTGTTATCAAAGATGTAAGCAAAATTTCAAATTTAACATTTGTAAATAAAAACAAGTACAGGTAACTTTTAACAAGCCGGGGATCGATTTGACTCTGGACTCATTGGTATGCACTGTATAGAGTCGTCAGGTCACTCTACTGTTAAAATATCGTTCAATCTATATTTTGGTTTACTTAAATGTAAAAAAAACAGCCTGAGTGTTGAGAATATCATGGACAGAGCATGCGACGAATGAAGAAGTTCTGAGAGAAACAAAAGCCTCAAAGAAAATGTTGATAACAACCAAAAAAGATAAAGCTGAAATTTCTGGGGCACATAATCAAGAAAGAATGCTTGGAGAATTTAATACTCAAGGATACAGTGAAGACAATAATGACAGAAAAAAATAGTGATATTCTTCTTTTATACAGTACAACTAGTTTAAACTGCAATAAATAACATAGGTGGTGATATTATTTTCCGCTACATGGCGGCATTTTGCGTAACTTTCACATATAGAAAATGTAGATTCAGCGAAATATAGGGGGATTAAAATTGCGAGGACATTGATAGGAGTCCTCGGCTGAAATATGATTCTTTATCAGATAACGTCCTTATTTGTTTATATATTTATATAAAAAATCTAAAAATATTTTTTTAGAAATAAAGAAACACTACAAAACTATACAATGCCATTTTTTCCTTTATTCTGTCAACTGAAACATCCCAGCTATAGCGATCTAAAATATATATTCTCAACGGATGCTGTATAACCCCCTTGGGTACCGTTATAAATTAAAATGGGGACATAAACTAAGAATTCTTTCTGTTGCCTCACGTATTTTTACTGTGACCATCCCAAGTGTTTATGGAAACTGAACCGATAAAACAGAGGGTTAACTTGAAAAAAGGAAACGTTGTCGCTATTTTGATTGCACGGTGGAGTAATGGATAGCGGCTCGGATTGAGGAATCGGGGAGCCGAGTTCGAATTCCAGTCGAATCCATTACATTCACTTAAGTGCGAATACCCTTCGGAAAGATATGTATCCTCTTCTTCTCACTCCAGCTATGGGTAAGTAGCAGGATAGACCGGGTTCTGTAGCCTTGGATGGCAACTAGTCTACCGCAGAAATAAATGGCAACCTACTGCGGGAAAATCTGTCTCGTCAATCATGTATCGAAAGATACATGATCGCCTAAGCGTATATCACGCATGGCACATAACTGACTTGCGAATAATAATTTCGATCATTTTCAGGTAATAAGCAGAGAAGTGAATAAATGAAAACTGCTTTCAAGATGCAGAAAAACTCCACGCTCAAGGATCGCATTTGGCTTGAAGCTTAATTAACTCGAGAAAAGCTCTTAAGGAACTCGTGACCAAAATTGCGAGTGACTGATTCCAAGGATACCAACAGCTATATTTCATTTATTATTATTTTCTCCACCACCTGCAACATACATTATGATTGTCCTTCGTGTCCGAAGAAGACATCGATTTGCAATTCATCAGTGGATCCAGAAGTGTTCCCGCAGATCAAGTCAGGAGTCGCAGAGTTTGAAACAGTGTGGATACTGGAAGTCGGTGGTTGTGACCAATATCAATGTACATTAGCATTCATTAGACCGTGCTCTACCTAACACAGTCGTCAAAATAAAAACTAAATATTGATTTTTTTTATCATTTTACAAGAGAAATCCTGTTAATAATATGAAGTGTCAAATCGATTCCTGAGATCATCAAAAGTTATCTGTACTTTCTTTTTCTTTTACAAATGTTTCAGTTCGAAACTGTGCTTATGTAAATGATAATTGCGTGCTGCTGATGTCGTCTTTTTTCACAAATGTGTAGTAGCATTTTGCAATTCATCAGTGTATCCAGAAGTGTTCCCGCAGATCAAGTCAGGAGTCGCAGAGTTTGAAACAGTGTGGATACTGGAAGTCGGTGGTTGTGACCAAAATCAATGTTGCCCGATGATGCAGTTCTTTTGAGCAAGGAATTTTTGGCACCGGATTTCTTCGAAGTTGGCAGTCTTGGTGGACTCTGACACGCCAACGAGTTCGATAGTCAGCACAGTCTTGCGCTCCTTTGATCTGGCACCAGTGAAGATTATTTTTGATTGCGTCTTTTACCGTCGTTTTCTGCTACATAGTAGCTCTCCGTACAGAAAGCATCTTCGAATGCGATGTTGCTCCATGACGTGAACGGTGACGTAAAAATAAATCTGTTCAAATCTGTAACATTCTCTCTTTCTTTCTACCTATCTATCCGCGTCGTGTCTTTTCTGGGTATGGGTGACCATGATTCTCAACAACTCCCCGCCTTTTGTTGTGCTCATCAATACTTTCTCCTTTCTGACCCCCCCCCATGTCTTTACGGTACTTTTTCTACTATCCATTTACTCAAATTTATCAAGTGGGTTTCCCACCATTTTCCTGTTTTTCTTGTCTTCTATGTGTCCTGTGAGCTTTAAATTTTACAAGCATTCTTTCTACATTGTGTCCCTGAAAATTTCTAGTTGTTTTCAACAGTTTCTGTCTCTTTCTGGATTCTTTGAGTTTTCTGTTCCCTTCAGAATTTCTCCATTTGTTACTTACACAGTTCATGATATTCTCAACACTCAAGTTGTTGGGGGTTTTTTTCCATTTAAGTAAACTACATAGATAGGACGAGATTTTACACGACTTCTCTTATTTTTAGTTTCCTGTCTGATGTAGACTACACTTTATTGATTTGGCAAGAGAGACACATCAACAGAGAAATTTTGAATTTAGTAATATATCTACATATACATCCTTATTCGTTATTTCCAGTCCATATAATAGTAAGACATAATATTCTTAATTTTTGAAAATTTTGTAGATGAAGATGTTTTATGACAAATTTTTTGTAAACGTTTTCCCATAAAATTGGCATTAACTATCTGATATTGGGAAACTTTTCAGAATATATTCATATTAATATGAACGATGTATCGTATAAGTTTCAGTTTTTTATACTTATTTAAAGAAAATGATAATTACTCGTTTTTTCGGTGGGGTAGGGTGTCACATTTTATTATGTCAACTAATAGCAACATGCATTTTTCTATACGTGAAAAAAGTACTACTTTATTATTTTACATCTGAATATGGACGCCTTCACATTCTATAACATTCATCAGTCTTTAACCATTGACTTTGTTAACGTTTCTACGACTTCAAATTTTAAATTAATGGGAAGCATATTTATTGTATCCCAGAGATCTTATTTACATGAATATTGTCTTACATTTTCATATTCATACAATGTGAGCTGTACGTGTGAGAACAATTTTTTGTATTTCTTTCATGAGTCTATCAGAACCTTTTCCAATAAAACCCAGGGCCACAAACAAAAGCATTAATAATAATAATACCAATATTATTATTATTATTATTATTTGTTGTAATCTAGAAATGGTTACTGAATGATGAATAACCAAACAGAGGTTGGGAATGAAATGGGAAACTTTATAACATCAACAAAGTACAATAATCACTAGCGGCGTGAAGTAGGTAAACCACTGTTAGTGGTGGACTATTTAGACAGCATATTAACCTCTACTTACAATAGTGTCCAACGTATTTATAAGGATTGGTGTATAACCATCAGTGTTCATAGGTACGGTATATAACATTATTATTATTATTTCTTTTGATACATTAATTTATCAAGTTTGTCAATCTGAGTCTTAAAGTAAACAGAGGTTTTTGCTTATTAAGCATACTAGACTGAAAATACTTGTACACCACTCAATAATACAATCATTTTTTAATCAGATAAAGACTTTTCTGACTGCGTATTAATATTCTTCTTATTTCTACTGTTTATATTTAAATGTCACATACTTGGAATTTCTATTTCCATATCTTTATACTTGGAGAGTTTATCAAATTCTATTGCGGAAATTGTTTTGTTTTTTTTATCAGAAGGTATGATCATATCGACAAGATGGCAATTATGTTCTTTGAAGTTTTCTATGATAATATCCGGTCTATTAGTCGGAGAGTCTATTAATGTGAGAGAGCTGCACATCATGAAAGTAATGTTGGGGTACAAGTAAGCGAATCCAAATCTACTTGTAATGATGCCCAATCTGATGTTATACCAGGCACATCTATCACAGCCAAATGTGCGCAATATGGTGACGAATTTTGATTTTTGTTTAAAATAGTGCACAACCTTTTATGTCGAATGCAAGCAAAAATACAGACAGGCCAGGTAATCCAGTCCGCTCAGGTGGATGTTCCCAAGTATCCAGACTCGTAATCCATTGTTGCCTCATCCTTTAAACTTAAAAAAGCAAACGTCTCGATACTTAGCTGATATTCGCCCACTACTCACGTTCATGAACAGATATATACAGTGCGTCAAATCCTTTATATATATATATGTTATGGTCCAAATGCCTTGTACCACGGTGATGGTCCAAGGTAGAACCAATGAAGAATAACTCGAACACAGGTAGGGAATAACACAGATATATTACAAACAGAAATATGTACAAAGAAGTAGAAGTATTAGTAATGAATATCAGATTTGGTTAGGGAGAACTATGTTGTCTCGACAAGTATCACTATTCCAATGTCTTACAGTAATCGTCTGACTCGACTCTGTCTCTGACTCTGATCTCTGCTCCCTCTAGAGTTGCAGTATTTATGATGTCCGGAATAGTCCATTATTATTATGGGTAAGTTCCCCTAACACCCCCCTTCCGAAGCTTTTGCGTAGCAGGGGTTTTTAATATCTTTTTTTCTTTGGATCTATTTCCAAAGGTTCTGTGAACTTACTTTTTCTGGACGATTTTCTTTGTTCTGGCATTTTTTGCGGTCTTTTTATATCAAATGTATCGAAAATCGTGTCCATCACCTCTTCTTGAGGTGTACCGTTAGCATCCTGTAACGGTCTCTTCCTAATTTGGTTTATGTGTCTTCTATGTGAGAATTTTTCTCCCTGTACTATGTAAACCATATTGCCGATTCTTTTCTCAATTGTCCCTTGCTCCCAGTAAGATGTATTATTTTTATATGCTTTAAAAAAAACTTTTTCTCCTGGAAGGAATTTTCTTTTTGGTGGGTAGGGCTGTGTTACTTGTTTCGTTTTACTTGGTAGCAATTTATCAAATGCAGATCTGATTTTTCTAGCAAACATCACTTCTGTGGGTGATAATGTTGATGGTGTAGCATTATTTGGCGTAATTCGATATACCTGAAGAAATTGTTGTAATGCTTTCTCGGTAGGCACATCGTATGCTTTTCGTAACGCTCTTTTGAGTGTATCAACAAATCTCTCCGCTTGCCCATTTTATCTTGGGTGATAAGGCGGGGATTTTATATATTTTACTTGATAAATTTCGCAAAACTCTTGGAAGTCTCCTGATGTGAACTGCGTCCCATTATCTGTGACTAAGCAATCCACTACTCCAAACCGAGCGAATAGTTCGTGGGGGCAATTTATGGTCGTTTCTGAAGTAGGATTTTTTCAACGAAACACCTCCGGCCATTTACTATAACTATGAACTATGATTAAATAGTAGAACCCGTCAATTGGTCCTGCATAATCTGCGTGTATTCCTGACCACGGACGATCAGTCTCTGGCCATGGCTTATGGATGATTGGTGGTACTTTGGCTGGTAAATTACAACCCTTGCACATTTCCACCATCTGAGTAATATCCTGGTCCACATTTTCCCAATATACATAGCTTCGCATTAGCGACTTCATTCTATTTTTACCAGAATGGTCCCTGTGGAAATCCTTTGGGATTCGCTTTTGTAATGTTTTGGGAATTACAACCCTTTCGTTGTAAAGTAGCACATTATCGCATAGAGAAAAGCTGTCCGAAATTTGCTCATTTTTTTCTGCTATTTTTGCTTTTGTTTCTTTTATGAATTCATCGTTTTTGGCTTCATTTTTTATGTCATGTAGTGTTACTGGGAGGTTTCTAACTGTACAACATAGTACTGTCCTGATATCTTCTTCATTTCTTAAGGCTGCGATTACCATATCTTCCAATGGCTCTGTCTTTGTTGGCATAAGTCTCGAGAGACCATCCGCATGCCCGATCTTTTTCGTTGGTAAATATTCCAATCTGAAGTTGTAGTTCAGAAGAATTGTTCCCCATTTTAGTAGCCTATTTGCAGTGTAAACCGGTAGACTTTTTTTTCGAACCAAAATTGTTAGTAACGGTTTGTGATCCGTCCGTAGAGTAAAATATATACCATAGATGTACCTATGAAATCTTGTGACTGCGATGATAATTCCCAGAGCTTCTTTCTCTATTTCTGAATAACTTTTCTCCGCTGGTATTAAGGTTCGAGAAGCATGTGCGATGAGTTTTATTGTCCCATCTGGCATTTTATATAATATACACGCGCCGACTCCGTAGGCGCTCGCGTCACTTGCTACAATAATTTCTAGTTTTGGATCGTAGTGTGCCAAAAATAAATCTGAAGTTAACGTCTTAATTGTTTTGTCAAATGTTTCCTGGCATTGATCTGTCCACTGTCAAACTTTTTTTTCTTTCGCAGTTCGTTCAGTGGTGCGCGAAGTTTATGCATGTGAGGTATGAATTCCTGGTAGTAACTCACTAAGCCTAGAAAACTTTGTAGTTCTGTTATGTTTTTAGGAACTGGCATTTTTTTTATTGATGTTTTCCTTTCAGGGTCTGGTGGTCTACCTTCTTGATCTATGATATGGCCAAGGTATTTAATTTCCTTCATGAAAAAATCGCACTTGTTTTCTTTTACTTGTTTTCTTTTCCATAGCTTTGTATTCTCTTAAACACCTCTTGTGCGTGTTCCCAGTGTTGTTCAACGCTTTCGCTATTTATCAATACGTCATCCAGGTATCCAATCGTATACTCTAGTCCGGCGAGCATAGTATCCATTGTCTGTTGGAATATAGCCGGTGCGACCTTAATCACAAATGGTAGTCTTTCGTATTTGTACAATCCTTTGTGTGTGTTTATGCACAGTAGTTTTGAACTTTCCTCATCGACTGGAATTTGCAAGTACGCTTCACTTAAATATATTTTCGAAAAATATTTTCCGCCATTTAATTTAGTGAATACTTCTTCTTGACTGGGTAGAGGATAGTGGTAGTCCTTTATTGATGCGTTCAAACCTGTAGAAAAATCAGCGCAAACTCGAATTTCTCCTGATTTCTTTTTGACGTAGACCGTCGGCGCGGCCTATTTGCTGTATTCTACTTTTGTCAATATGCCAGTCTAGTTAATTCTTGATCAATTTTTTCTATTGACGCAAACGGTACGTTCCTTTTTTTTCTTGAAGATAGGTTGAACGTTTTCTCTTATTTCGATATTTGCTGCCATTTTCTTACATCTTCCGAGACCTGCTGAAAATACTCGTTTTTAGTTTCTCTTTTAATTTTTCTGCCTCGGTTGGTAAGCTTTTTACATCTTGGCACTACGTACTTATAGGTAAATCCCACAGTTCGAATTTTTGCATCCAGTCCGTTCCGAATAGGTTTTCTGTATTTCTTAAGACGTACATTTTTAGTTTTTTCGTCATTCCATTAAATGTTACATTTGTAATTACTTCACCCTCAAATTTTATTTTTCTCCCCGAAACTGATCTAGCAATTGTATCCGTTTTTAACATGGCAGGTTTGTTCAGTTTTCTCCATGTTTGTAGGTTTATAATAGTTAAGTCCGAGCCAGAATCCAGCTGTAGCCTGACTTTTCTGTTTTGCATTTCAACTTGTACGTGTTTTCTTATGTTAGTCTCATCAGCTTGGTCAGTCCTCGTGATTCTTATTCTGCTTTTGCTTTCTCTTCTAGAGCAACAATGAGAACTTTTGTGTCCTATTTTTTTTGCATGTTAGACAAGTTTTAAAACGGTATGTACAGTCTTTAAACCAATGCCAAGTCCCACAGAGATAGCATGGATTTCTGTGGTAGTTTTTTTCTCATACTGATTTTTAGAATTAGAAAAAAATATTTTACCTGTACTTGAGGGGGGAAAATTGGTTTGGTTTGTTTGTGAGGAGGGAAAATTGGTTTGACTTCATACTTTATGTATGTGCGCGGTGCCAGCTCCTTCTATGTCTTTTGAGTCTTTCTTCACACTGATGCATCTCTGGCAGTCTTCGGATAGTTTTTGAAGTGTCAAATCTTGTTCACTCTCCAATTTAACAATATATATATATATATATATATATATATATATATATATATATATATATATATATATATATATATATGTGTGTGTGTTAAAATCTGTGGCTACGTAATCAAAGTGATTCCTATTAATATAAAATATTAAAACTGGTCCACACAGAGGGCTCAATATATTTATTATGGAGAATAGAAATGAATTATATAAAAATGAATCTCAATTTACCCAATTTTTATGGCCATTTCGCTCCTCAGCTTGTCAATACTGAAACGTTTGATAAAACAAATGGATAGCACATATATATGGCAACCGAGACAAATGTATATTTAGGATTAGTTTAAATTTTACCTCTGTTATTTTACATCGCTCACTGTTTTAGTATAACCAGATCTTACTGTGCGTAATTATATCTATATCCCTCTCTCTCTCTCTCTCTCTCTCTCTCTCTCTCTCTCTCTCTCTCTCTCTCTCTCTCTCTATATATATATATATATATATATATATATATATATATATATATATATATATATATATATACAGATAGATTCGCTGTATCACATCTCATCAGTGTGGCTAGACGTCCGGTTGCCTCTAGCTAGTATCGAAACCCGACTGAATTGGCATCAGTCGGGGATTCTACCACTAAGCTCTTGGCGCACGGCAGGAATGAAGGTGAATTTAAGCGTATTTATTTTTAGATAAACACACAGTGACTGAGAGAACTCGATTCGATTTACCGAAGAGTTTTGCATTATTAGCCGTAATAGCCACTGTTTACAAACCCACACTTCCTCCCCAGAGAGCAAAACCGAAATAACTTTTTAAGGAGCATATATATTGTTATCCACAGACAGACTGTTTCGCTGTATCACAGCTCATCAGTGTGGATAGACGTCCGGTTGCCTCCAGCAAGGATCGAAACCCGACTGAATTGGTATCAGTTGGGATTCTACGTTGACGCACAGCAGGGATAGTAATCCGTTGGTATATTTCAAGTGAATCCTATTAACACAATATGAAATTTTAAACATTAAATATTAAATGTTAAAACTGACTCACCAAAAAGCGCTCAATGTTTATTTTTCTAAACAGAACAAAATATTCCATACAATTGCATTTACAATTGAAAAATGATCACTAACTAATGGTGTCTTAATTCCAATTGAATGAAATATATATATATATATATATATATATATATATATATATATATATATATATATATATATATATATATATGTTCAAATGGATTTGTAATGGTGGACTAAGACTAAGAAGGCTTGGAGATTGCTGAATAACATGGAAGAAGCCAGTTCATAATGTCTGTTTCTGAATTGCGTTTGATGTGCTTTTACACGTCGCTGAACAAGCTACGGAATCTCAATCACAGAGGCACAGCCTCTTTTAAGCCGGTGCTCTCTTAATGTCGACGCAAACCTCCAAACATCCACTTTATCATCCAACACTGCTTCCCACCCAATAAGGTTCTCGTGATGGATATTGACACTTGCGTGTATATATGTATATGTGTATGTGCGCGTGTGTGTGTGTGTACGTGTGTGTGTATGTGTGTATGTGTGTGCGCCTTCGCATGCGCCTGTTTGTGATGTTTCTCAGCCTAGCAATGAATCTTCTCAAGGCTAAAATTTATACATTAGGTGGGTGCAGAAGTTCCCGGTGCCCCCCTTGTTTGAAGATTTGTGCCTGAATATATAGGAGAATTTTTTTTTTAAATAAAAATGTTGAAAAATTTATTTTTCACGCACCTAATATGTTTTTATTGTCTTTGACTAGGCAATTCTACATGTAAGAAAACAATCTTTCTTTAGTGCTGATAGCTGATCAAGCCAATACAAAATAGTCTTATCTACCATATTGTCTGCAGAGGAAAGAGTGAAATATAAGGTAAAGATGATTTCTTAATAAAGTTCAGTTTTTGACGGAACTGTCTCTTCTCAAGACTGATTCAATTTTTGCCTCTTCAAACAAACTAGGTACTCTGAAAAACTATTTTTCTCCCAGCAACTTGTATTGTCCACTAGCAGTTCTCGATACCAAGAAGAGGAAGATCATATTTAAATAATACAGTCCTACGTTGGATCTCTTATACTGGCGCTACACAATCACAAGCAAAGAAATTTAATGGCAGAAACCAGATCATTTGAAAACTTAACAGCAGTAACAACTAAAATGGATAGCACATGTAACTCAAAAAGAAAATAATGACATAATCAATATGTTTCATTCCACACTGCCGTAAATAAAGGTTAGGAAGGAAACTTCAATCAATACTAGAAAGAGCAATAACATTTAGTGGACAGGAGAAAGCTACTTTTCTGAAAAACTTTCTTTAACAAAGAGATTTTATAAACTGCAACTGACAGTAATGATTCGTTAATGAATGCTGAATGTTTCACCGTTCTCATTATCATTTATGCCTCTTCCGTGGCGCTACACTGTCTTTCTAAAAATTCCAGAAAAGTAAAGCATCCAAAATAAATGTGCTTGTGACTTATGAGATCTTGATGGTTTCCGTCATAGTAAAAATGGCGATGGAAACAGCGCTGATGAAAGCGTCAACAGTAAACATGGATAAATGAGCCCGCAATAAGACGTAGTTTCAAAAGGACGATTTTTCCCATGACACCGCTTTTTAACTACATTCACTCTTCGGCAATGATTATTGTTTTAAATAGGTGAAGATTAAAATTGGACTAAAACCTAAACACAAGATAAAAGTGAATTTACATATTTACTTTGTTGTTGAGAATTTACGTCAAAAATATTAAACAATATTCATTTATTAGATTGTTTATTTACAAGAATAATTTAATATTTATAATATTCTAAATAAAAACTAGTAAAATTAGAACTAAATGTAATGCAATATTTATCATTCACTAATTTATAAAGAAATAAATGTGAAAATCGTTTTTTTCTTTATTATAATTTATCCTATGACCTGTGGTTTTACTTTGTCTGGACCAGATCAATTCGACGATTCCTGTTGACAATTGATTTTCACCAGCCTTGTGATCTAAATAAAACTCAAGGATAAAGCAAGGTTTGGATCGAAGTGATCTATTCAACGGTCAGCCGTGGGGTTCGAATATCGAACGGGTCAACGTCGTATATATATATAGGGTGCGATGAATAAATTATCGTCTAAATTGCGCAAAAATTAAAATAACAATGACATCTTTTTTAACTTATATATTTACCAAAATCACACCAAAATATCTTGAAAATCTAAAGAGTAAATTTATGTCATAAAATCGACATTGGTTTCAAACACGGCATCCAGACGACTTCGGAATCTCCTCCAATCTTCTGGACGGTTCATCTTTGGTGTTACAAGGATTTTTGTCGCTCTCTTGCTCAACTGCGTCCCACACGTAATAATCAAGGGCGGTTGCAGTATGGGCAGTTAGGTGGCCAGATGTAAGGGGCGATGTCGTCGGAAAAATTGTCTGAAAGCTATGACTGGGTCCTCTTGCTTGTGTGCCACAGTGCAGAGTCGTATTGCCATCCTCTTAACCCAAGGCAGCACTACATCATCAAGGTACTTTATGTAGGCCTCCGTGGTGAGTGTGGGGCCCTGTAGGATGGTGAATGAAGACATAACCTCGCCATCACTAGTGATCACTTTAAACACCATCGTAATCACCATTAGATTCATTCACCTCTTTCCAAATCCTCTGCCCTGTCCTCAGATTGCCACACAGACACGCTGAAATCTTCGTACTGGAACTCACTGGCGCGAATGCCAAGCAGTACAGCATGTCTTTTCCAAATTTCTGGCGGAGTGAATTGCATTATGGTGGTCTTTTTCTCACATACGGTGCCCAACTGATCCTACTATACTGTAAGGTCGACAAAATCAAAAACAAACAAGGCGCATTCGCGAAATTAAAAATATAAAATGGTGACAATTTATCTCTCTCTCTCTCTCTCTCTCTATATATATATATATATATATATATATGATGGGCTCTCTGTCTTGTAAAAATCAGTACATAAAAAAAGAAAAATCGACAAATATAAGCAGACAACTGAACGGCCAGGTCTGTCTACAAAACTCTGGAGTCGGGATGCTGAAGCTAACATAAATTAACTAAGTGATAAACTTTTACTTATATTAATCACACACACACACGTGTGTATATATATATATATATATATATATATATATATATATATATATATATATATATATATATATGAATGTGGATATAAACCGAATAATTAGATATTAGCAGCTGCATACACATGTGTTAGCGTGCATACACAAGTAAGCGAATAAATATTTACTCAATGCAGTTAGACACATCTAAGAAGTATATATTAAGAAATATACATATACCTACGTTCATAGTGCAACTCAAAGTTTCGTGGTTTTACCAACTTATCAGGCACGAATTATTACGGTTGTTTTTTAATAACTTTTCTTTTTGGTATACGTATATTTATTAATATATATATATATATATATATATATATATATATATATATATATATATATATATATATATATATACACGAAGTGGTTGTTGTAAAGATTTGGGTGCCAGATCCACTACTGCGAAAATCCGAATAAACCAGATTTGGTTCTTCTTTGTTTGTTTATTCATGTATATATACAGCGTTATTCAAAAAGAATCAACTGATTTCATTACGCAATATTTTAATAAGGAAAAGCAATAGGAAAGAGCAATCTCTTGGTAAATGCCTGAACAAGACGTAGTCTGTAAGGTTTCAAATGTAGACGTCTCCTTAGCACACGCCATATAGTGAGTTAAGAGATCGCAAGCTCACGGCTAGCTCGATTTGTGGACTTCCGTGGACTCTCCTCAAACACAGCACGGATTCTCGCCACTTGTTCCTCCGAAACTCTTGGTCCTCCTGGACTTTTTCCTTTACACAGAAACCCACTCTCTTGAAACTGTTTAAAAAGCCGTCGAATGTTCGTAGGATAGGTCGGATTAATGTCGAATTGCCTTCGAAAAGCACGCTGCACCTTGACAACCGTATTTGTTTTCGCGAACTTGAGATCTCAGAACGCCCTTTACTGAGGACTCGCCATTCCGGGGGTAAACAAACAACTGAACGTTGCCAGATATACGACACGATTGCAGCGCCCCTTTGGCAGACATTCAAAACATAGAAAACGCTTCTGTCAAATGGTTACTAAATCATTTCATGACGATGCTTGAGAACTGAAGCAATGCGTCATAAAATTGTTTCATTCTGTTTTAATAACCCTGTATATATGCATATATATATATATGTGTGTGTGTGTGTGTGTGTGTGTGTGTGTGTGTGTGTGTGCGCGCGCGCGCGCGCATTAATAGGAAATGCGTGTTGTTTTAGCAACTTTGTAAGTCAAATTTGTGAACCCAGGTAAAATAATAATATGTTTATATTATTTTCACTTTTCGGCCTTGTAGGGTATCATAAAAGCAATACCCCCGCATGTTGTCGCACACTATCAAGAATATTGACTGCTGTCAATGGGATGGCAGACAGAAAAATTTATGAATGAACAAATTTTCCCACAATATCTGATCCTCAAGAACGCACAAATTATTTTATTTATATATCTCATCAGTCGCCACAGGCGAAAATTAAATAATTATAAATTATTATAGATTTTCTTTCTTCTGAAAGAATGAATAGAATTCAATTTGAACGACAGGGGCTAATAAACCCCAAAGTATTGCATATATTTCATAATAGCTGTGTTCTAATTAATCATCTCTCCTCGTTCTACACAACGCATTTCCAATATTGCACTTACTTCCGAGATTAACACGAATAAAGAAAAACACTTTCATTGGAGATTTTAAAAATATGTTGGTATCATTCATCATCGGACCACAATATAATGGACATTCAATTACAACTATATCCCGTAAGTTAACTTACCATTTTTCAGATTAAAATGCTATTAAAAATAAATTGCTAAGCACAAATATTTCCATTAGCATATGATAAATACTTGTAAGTAGCCAACACATGTATACTGTAATATATTAAAAGGTTGTAAGTATTCTAAGAATTACTGTTTTTCTCGGGGGAAACATATTTGCCGATTGGCCGAACAAGTAACGAATTCAGTAGCATTTGAACCTTCAGCGCTACTAAACTTTGAATTGATGTTCTTATTAGCAGCTTAAGTTAGCCCAACTTATTTGAAAAGTAATCTAAAAGGTTGAAAGCAAATAAATCTAAATTTTCATAGCACTGGGCTTTCAAAAATAGAACTAATATGGCATCTATGGAAGACGCTAAGTGACTAAACACGTAAAAACAGATATATACAAAATCAGCAACATTATTGGTCCTGTTCTGGCGTCTGGTCTTCGGTTACTTTCCCATCGTCGTAAGATTGCCTTACTATGCTTTTTTATGGTAATTGTTCGGACGAGCTCTTCGCTATGGTATCTAGAACGTTTTTAATTTAATCGTAGTACTAGACTGGCGACAAAATCTCATCAATTTACAATTGAGCTGAATAGATGTAACCGTAAATTCTATGCCAACTCGCACTTCCGGCTCCATACTTTCCAACCAACTTTGATCTTCAAAAATTTAAATGCAATATCAATCGCTATCTACTATCCTTCTTATTACTCTTCTATTGTTCTCGATCCTTAGTAATTTCAGTAATTTTTTCCTTCTAATTGCTCCACACCCGGTAATATTCTTATGTCTTAGTAGCTTTACTGCCTTGCATGGTGCGAACGCGATTAAAAAAATAATTATTATATAAAAGAAATTCAATAACAACAGCATCAAATCGCTTTCGTTTAATAGGCTGAAAAATCGTTTAATAGGCTGAAAATTTATAATAGGCTGAAAAATTACGTCACTTAGCGTCCTCCATAGTTTATTTTTCTTTACACAGTTTAGTTTTAGAATAATTTAGATTCATTTTTATAAAATAAAGTTGTGCCTTTTCTTGGTAATTGTTGCGATGAACTACCCTTTACGCTACCTAGACTTTATGAATTTAAGCGCAGTACTAGATTGGCGGCAAGGCATCATCGTTTTACAGTTAAAATGGCTAGATATAACCGTAAGTTCTATTCTAACAGATTCTTCTCACGCACTTCTCGCTTCTTTCTCGTTAATAATGTTTTTCTATATTATCTCACATTCAGTAACCTGTCTTAGTGATTTTATTGTCTTGCTTTGGGTTAAATGATTAAAAATAAAACATAAACACGACGGTAAACATATTTTACGCGGTAATATAAATAACATTTTAAAAAAAAACGAATGAATTTATATAAAAACCCAGTAATTCTGTGAAGGGACTTATTCAAACTTGACTTTGTGTAGGATGTTTCAGAACTTTGCTTTCGCGTATTTGAAGAACAGTTCAATCTGATTGCATTTCAAAAACCGCGAAACATGGTGGAGATATATCATTGTCTGGAATGTATTCTCGGTATATGGTGTTGTTAATTTATATAATGACATTAATATCTAAATACTATTTTGAAAGTTTGCCGAAAGGGTTAATATGCAGAAGTTATTTTCTGGAAGGAAGCGTAAGAACGTTGCTATTTCTACAAGCTGATTCACCTGCGCATACTTCAAATATGTGATTAAAAGACAAGACAATAAAAATAACATGGCGGCCATAGAGAATTTATGGACTCATATTGAGTACAAAGTGGCCAGAAGGAAATTTATAAATACAAACTTTGTGTAGCTGTCAAGCAGGTAAGATACAATATTAATATTCCCAGATACACCTTGCTTGGAGTGAGATGATTAGAAAAATTTGTTGTTATAAAAAATAATATAAAGCTGTTTTGGTTTATACCTATCACCAGAGTGCATATATATATATATAGATATAGATATAGATTCCTGATAATTTTAAGAATGATATGTGTACTATTTATGTGTATCTCAGAAACTGTATAATATGATTGTATACTATGATAATTTAACGTGAAATCTGATTAAATATGTGATACACATTTTCTAAATAGGATATATCATGCCTTCATTGAAACTCGAACGTGTGACTCCTGTACTCTGAAACAGCGATTTCTTAAAGCGTAAGAAATAAGTGGTAAGAATCACTCGCCATTCTTTTTCTGACGATATCGTTCCAACATATAAGAAATCTTAACTATGTCGAAAGAAAGAAAGAAAGAACTAAAGAAAGAAAGAAAGAAATATTTATATACAAAAATTGTTAAAAATTACACTTTGAACTTAAAGGTTATTCACTCGGCCCTTATTTTGTGGCAAATGAACAAATTTTAGATCAGTGTAACCCGGATATAAGAGAGTTGTCGGGACCGGAGACAAAGTATCTTATATCCGGGTTTCTCTTATATCCGGGTTTGGTCTATTATATATACATTAACACAGGCTCTAATTTGGGACGAGAGAAAATCTCTCTTATATCCGGGTTTCTCTTATATCCGGGTTTCTCTTATATCCAGGTTGCTCTCATATCCGGGTTACACTGTATTATGCGCAAACACTGGCTTCAATAAATATAACTAAAACAAATTAAATTAAGTTAATAGCAATAATTTCCCAGATGAAGTCAAAGACAAATATTATGGAATCACTCACTGTTAAGAAAAATTATGGAATTACCGTTAAAAAAAATGAAGTTTAGTAATTTGTCGCTCCATGTTGGGTTGTTATATAGACCTGAATTCTTTGAAGCGTGGAATTCACTAATGAAAACCAATATTCTTCATCAAATTAATTCCAACTTCACGAAGAGCGTTTGACTGACCAACTTTGCAGGATGGAGCCTTGGCTTAGACAATTTTTTTTAAATTTCCACCATAAATTGACACCTAGTCTTATTGTAGGCCATGTTATTAAATTAGTATATCTTTCCTGTAAAAAGCACTTTAACACTCTCTGCTCTGTGACAAGATGTATACTTCTTTTATCTTCCATGTCCTTTCAGGACGTGGGTGATCATGACTTTCCACATCTTCCTGACTTTTCTTACTCTAAGTAAACCTTGTACCTTTATCACTCGTGTTTATTTTTGTAGTCTTTGTTCTGTTTTCTATTTACTCAGAATCGTTAGGTAGTTTATACACTATCTGACCCCGATCCTTCTGCCTTCAGTAAACATAGCGGGTGTTAAATTCACCAAGCCTTATGCGCCCCAAAGATTCCATATGTCTCTGAATTTCAGTCATTTCCGATTACTTGCAACAGTTTCTTTATAGTTCATATTCCCCTCATTTTTTACATGTACTGCCTACGATATTCTCAACATTCGTTGGTAGAACCACATATCTGTCGTTTTTAAGTCTCTTCATCTAAGAGATTATCCAGTATTCATTACCATATAAGAGATTAGATATTACGTAACAGACCAAGAGTCTTTGGCGTATTGTCTAAAAGGCATAATTTCTTATGATCCTTCGGATTTTTACCATGTTTTCCATCTGTTACTATGTATTTTGTTTTCTTCGGGCATGTGTCTTTATATTTGGCATAGAAACGACACCAGACAAAAGTTCTGTCATAATAGCTTTGGCCAAAGAAGCTTAATGATAAAGCATTCTGGCGATGAAAATGGTTTGTCTGATTAGAAAAGTGATACGTCCGATTGCTGTTTTCTTTAATTTGACTTTCAATCTCTCGGTAGATATTAATTTAGATGTTGAAAAGAAAAACAAGGATATATGCCTGTCTACTAGGATGGGTTGCCAATCCTTATTGCAGACGCTTGCACAGTCACATTTGTTTGTTCAACACCCACGGAGCCCACCTGTGGTTTATAATGCAACTATGCTGAGCAGACCTTAATTATAGTTTCTGGGAAAGAACGTGTTATCTCGCATGATGAACAATCTGATCAAGTCCAGCACGCTCAAATCCACGGTCACGATGACTTGCGACTTCGTGCCAGGACGGCCCCCAAGGATACCATCTACCCAATTTCACTCATAAAGCTTGGATAAACACGTCAGTACTTTCCAAAGGTGCCTCGCGCTGAGTTCGCCCCTCCAGACGATAACATCAGGGAGTCTCCTTCCTGACAAATCGACTATGTTGAGATTCGAACTCGGGTCTCAAAAAGCGAAAGGTTCTAACCACCTGGCCATATATATATATATATATATATATATATATATATATATATATATATATATATATATATATTCTTGAAATATATATATATTATTTAAAATTCCCTTTATTTATAGGAGATAAATGCTCAATATACGAGTCAAACGTTTATGGTTGGATAACTGCTTAAGGTGTGAAACTGCCAGTTGCCATGCAATGTTGATTTCTCTGTCCATACTAATTATATATATATATATATAATTCGTGTATGCGGTGTGTGTGTGTGTGTGTGTGTGCGTGTGTGTGTGTGTGTGTGTGTGTACAATAATACTCTGATCTTATGTATACCTGCCTTTTCATGGTGGTATGATGAGACACTTGATCATTTTTCTATGCATATATGAGCTAAGAGTAAAAGTTACCTAGTCGCCTCTAGCACTGTCATGCAATCATCAGAGTACTTTAACCTTTCCCCTTTGGTACAATGAGTTGAGATCTCCACGAAAAAGGACATTCTTTATTGCACGATCGAGAACTGCTCGAAAAAAAACGAACACGTCTCTGCGTCTCACACCGTAGTGTGGAGACATGGAACTGAAAAAGATACTACACTCTTATCCCAGACAGGAATGCAACACTTTGCTTGTACGAAAAGAGCACGGTACGCTGTTCATATACGTAATTGCCGATCCATGTGGAAATAATCCTGTCATTTTGTACAGATACAATGCTAATATTTGAACCAATGACGATCCCCTGTCAAAATACAATTTTGAATATACCTCGAAGAACTTTCATTTGCAAAAAATTGATGGTATTACTCAAAATACCAATTCCAGCCAATAAGCTAAAATCTTTAAGCATGCAAAAATTTGACGCCATTCAAATTTTCACTTTAACCCAGTCCCTTATCGAACAATCTTGTCAGCTTTACGAAAAATGGTATTCTGGCAATTAACGTCTTTTCAAAGTTTTTGCTGGACCGACTCGATTATATCGAAGGAGGTCATCAAAAGCAGCGACACCAACTACCTATCAGATATTATTAACATTTAAGCTGGGTTTATTATATTTCCAAGTAGACTGTTGTTGCTATATAAGGAATGTTTTTGTTGAGAAGAGATGCATGAACATTGAGAAATAATACCAAACTAGCTATATTTCATCATCGTCGTCATCATCACCATCATCACCATTATCGCCGATCAGACGTTCAAGATTAATGGATGTTCCCTCTGGGAGGCCCCGTGCCTGGTGAGACTATTGAGCCTTAAACTCAACACAGACCTCAAGTGGAACGCCTACATACGATCCCTCGCTAAAGATAAGGAAAAATGGTCAGTTCTCTCTACCGTTCCAGTAGGTTCCTGAGTCCTCTAATATTACAAGAGCCAGAGCAGGCCTAAAATGGAGTGTTGCTGTCATATTTGGGAAGGAGTTGTCTAGTCCTCACTTTCCACTCTCGATAGAGCCTAAAATCGTCTCCGCGTCCTTAACAAATTATTTTCCATCCTGCAAACCCTCTTTTACGGACGAAATGTCGCTCTATCGCTACTTCCCTGGAAAGTGCTGAGAAGAACTACATTCCTTAGTTCCACTAGTTCTCACCTTCACAGCTAGGACCCGCCATTCTACGCGCATTGTAGCAAACCACCCTCATTCCCTCTGCATTCCATTGATGGGAAGTAAGTTCCACTCGAGCAGCTTTTTCCCGCGAACCACTGCTCTGTGGAACCAGCCCCCACGAGGATGTTTTCCGATCACTACAATCTGAACCCGTCCAAGACTAGGGTTAACCGTTATCTTCCCCATATATCCGCATAAACTGTATCTATTATTCCGTAACCCACTACATTGAGTGACTCCCGGGCCTTGTACAGGGTAAACCACAACTTAAAAAAGTTGGTTATGAGCCAACGAAGTTAAAGGGATTTCCTTCAGAACTGACGAGAATAGAACGTTAGAAACGCAGAACTGCAAAGAAGAAACGAAGAGAGGTTCTTTTGGGCTGTGGGCGGCTTAATAATGTGGGACACGGTCAACCCAAACAAAGATAGATCTTTCCAAAAAATAAATAAGTGAATAAAAAATCTCTTGACGCTCAGACGATGATTCAAGGTTATTTATAGGTTTATTTGTATGAGATCTTTAAAAAGAAAATAAAAAAGAAAACTTTGTGTTCACTCTCTCAGACTAAAATTTATGTACCTTCATCCCTGCGTGTTTTTTTCGAGCTGATTACGCATGCGTAATGCACTTAGGATTGAAAAGGATATGCTCTTTGAACACACTCGTACACAAACGCGTAAATCGTCTCGCACCAGTGTGTTACACATCTATATATTTGTCGTATATGCATACCCACATAAATATAACCATACACCAGCTTATATATACACACAATTATACACAGAAATATAATCGCAGATAGATAGATAGATAGATAGATAGATAGATAGATAGATAGATAGATAGATACAGAATTATAAATGGATAGATAGAGTACAGAATTACAAATAGATAACGTACAGAATTAGAGATAGATAGATAGATAGATAGATAGATAGATAGATAGATAGATAGATAGATAGATAGATAGATAGATATGAACACTATAACATATCACTTTAAGACTCTCGATGATCAATAAAAAAGATATGTCAACTAAGATAGATAGATAGATAGATAGATAGATAGATAAGATACAGAATTATAAATGGATAGATAGAGTACAGAATTACAAATAGATAACTTACAGAATTAGAGATAGATAGATAGATAGATAGATAGATAGATAGATAGATAGATAGATAGATAGATAGATAGATAGATGCTGTATATGCAGGAAGATATATGAATCTGTATGTGACAAAATATATGAATAGCACAAGTACAATACTGTAATATTACTACTATAGTAAATTCCATTTTCCGTAGATGCTCCATACACGTGGCCTTTTTGCAGACTAAGATCACCCTATGAAATATCTATAGAAACCTATACGATACAATGCAGGTATCTATAACTATAAATAGAAAGATAATATGCATAATATAAATATTTCATATTTTACAAGTACATAAATATGAGAAATGTTTGTCTTCCTTTAAAATCAGCATTCACAATTTAGACATTTATCTTGGTTCCAGTACTAATTCAAGTAGTAATTATATCAGTAAGGAAGTAGATAGATAGATAGATAGATAGATAGATAGATAGATAGATAGATAGATAAGCAAGCAAGTATACATAAAAATATGAAATCTCATTGTTTGCATAGTTATTTACTTAAATCTTTTAAATGAATCATTTTTCAGTATTAATATCTTTTTCGATCGGAGTGAGGGCTCTAAATAATCTGAGTGCCGGACCTCGGAAATTCTCTCCCCGGTACTGCGTATAACTCTGAAAGCAAACCGCAATATACGCTACATGTACATACGCGTGTACACATGGATACGTTCGCATTCACTTAAAGTTGATGAGTGTAAGGAATCTATATAAATATATTGCATGCACTGAGATTGTACAAAAGTATTTGTAATAGTTGTTGCCTGGATTCAGTTCCCATATTCAATTTTCCTGAAGACGATTTCTTAAACAAAATCTAAATAATCATTTATCTCTTCGGTTCACATCAAATAATTTCCTCTCGCTCACAATAACTGTTGACTTCGTACACGGGCAACTATTGACGGCTTCCAAATTTAATTGCCTTTCCAGACATAACATTCCGTCGGTGTAATGACCGGTTACTCGATTCCCAAATACACCCATCTCCTAGACCGACTAGCCAGTCCCTGTTGCAGATGTCTGCTCTGACACGTTTACGTTTGTCCAATACCCATAGAGCCCACCAGCGGTTTATAGTGCAACCATAACGTTTTTCGGAGATAACGCACAATTTGGCGTGATCAACAGTTTCATTTCCCTACCTCCTGTTTTTTTTTCGTACGGTTTGTAACCCACGTACAAAAATTACTGGCTACCCAAACAATAAAGACCTGAATAAACTTCAAAAGCCCTTCTTAGATTTCGCTGACATTAAAAAAAAAAGATGACATTGAAAAATCTTGCATAAAGTTAATATTTTCCAAAGTGATATAGTTGCTGAATTTATTTTTCAAACATCGCAAGTGTGTGATAAAGCGAGAGAAAAAATAAAGAGAAAGAGATGAAATGTTCGATAGTTGAGATGGGTATCCGTAACCCCGGAGTTAACTCTGTAGCTAGGTCCCACTCTGCTGCCTCTTCAGTTGCCTTTTCTGCCTCCTTCAGAAGCAAGAGCCGGACCAAAATAGTTGGAGCAGAAAATATCCGAAACGAGTTTTCAACAGTTGCTCGCATTCATTGTTGAACCTGTAATACTCTTTAAAGCTACGAACTTTTGTTAATGTTATCAGTGTTATATTTGTATTTTCTTTTATCCTTAACAACTACGCCGACCCCAACGTCTTTCTCTTTCTCTTTCTCTTCTTCTTCTTCTTCTTCTTCTTACTGGCTTCTTCTTCTTCTTCTTACTGACTTCTTCTTCTTCTTCTTACTGGCTTCTTCTTCTTCTTCTTCTTCTTCTTCTTCTTCTTCTTCTTCTTCTTCTTCTTCTTCTTCTTCTTACTGGCTTCTTCTTCTTCTTCTTCTTACTGGCTTCTTCTTCTTCTTCTTCTTCTTCTTCTTCTTCTTCTTCTTACTGGCTTCTTCTTCTTCTTCTTCTTCTTCCTCTTCCTGGCTTCTCCCTGGCTTCTTCTTCTTGTCTTCTTCATCTTATTTTTCTTCTTCTTCTTACTTTCTTCTTCTTACTGGATTCTTTTTCTTCTGCTGCTGCAGCTTCTTCTTCTTCCTGGCTTCTTCCTCTTCTGCTTCTGCAGCTTCTTCTTCTTCTTCTTCCTGGCTTCTTCCTCTTCTGCTGCTGCTACTTCTTCTTACTGGCTTTTTCTTCGTCTTCCTCTTTTGCTGCTGCTTCTTCTTCTTCTTACTGGCTTCTTCTTTTTCGTCTTTTTTTCTTCTTCTTACTGGTTTCTTCATTTCTTAATTCTCTTTTTATTTTTATTTTTCCTTTCTTATTTCCTTTCTGTTCAATACTTTAACTTAAAACGACACAAGACAACATGTTTAGGACCCTTATGAGAATCAATGTTACTACAATAGTAATTCTCTGCAATAATTTCACAGCGAAGTGTCATTAAGAATACTTTACTCTCCTACAAAGCCTTACGTTTCGGAACCTAGTAATGATGACCGAACTTGAACCCAGAAGCGTCGGTTGTGTCGTGAGAAAAGCAGCCTCTCTCACACTTTGCGCTGACGACGTCTGATACTAGTCTGTATTATGGCCTGTAAGAATCAAACTTTCGATAGTAGGAATGGTTTTTGAGATTCATTTGGTAAATGTCACTCTGTGTCAAGAATTCACTCGAGTTCGGCATAAAGTCGCAAAAGTGAAGAAACCGGTGAATATCGAACCCACAACAGTATTAACTGTCTATAGGATTTCTGTTGTTTTTTTGTTTTTTTACGATAGACTCTGACTCTGTGGAAAGTGGGCTGGTAATAACTGATCAGTGCGAGACGAACAAGACTAGATATCCTAGAGCATTGACAGCGGAACGAGAACAACCACCGCTTAGATTAAATAAAGAGTTCAGTTCAAAGTTCCTTGAAGGTTACCCGGCCTGATGGATACATGAAAGCGACCGAAGGGTACAATGGGCCGCATCGTTGGTATAAAAACAAGAATAATGAGTACATTAATCAAAATACAAATAGATCTTTTCTTTAAAAACGATGATTATATCTGATGCTACCTACTGGATTTGGAGAATCATTCGAATTTCAAAGACACCATAGATTTTCTTTTTTCTGTTCTCCGAGAGAGAGCGTCTGATGCGGACAGATACTATTGATCTCAATAATGTAGTAGTAGTAGTAGTAATAGTAGTAGTAATAGCAGGAGTGGTAGTATTGTATCGTTATTATTAACCTTTCTAACTGAATCTACTTTTTCAGAAAACTCTCAAATCTATAACTCTAAAAAAAAAGTTAGCCATCAATGAACACTATCAATTTTTCGAGCATGTTGACCTAGGAAGCCAAAATCATGATTGACCTTAAAACACAAATGCAGTAAATGGATGCATATATATCTAAAGATATATTCCTGTCGCCGGGATATGTCAGCTGTCTCAATTTTCAGGGCGGAGATCCTGTAAAACAGGAAAGTTTCGGGAACCGGAGAGCTTGACACTTGAAATCTCTTGAAAAATTATCCAGTAACAAACAGAAATAAGATCCGTTTATTTATTATCCGGTTTTCACCAGGTTTATCTATATTCACAATGTTTTTTCTTTCTTTCTCTCTCACGCCCAGACTTGATACAGCGATCAAAACTGAGTATTAGCTTCTAGAAAGCAAAGTAACCTATAATTGTAAATTGTATACAAGGGCTTCACTTAATTTAAGGACATGTATGCAATAACTTTAAAATTATTATCATTTTCGTTTACGAAATTTTGTTTCAAATAATATTAAAGACTATTTCCTGCACTTTTAGGTAATGTAAGTTTTTGCGAGAATAATTTTAATATTGTAATACATTTCTTTTTAAACAAGATTTTGTCATAAATATTATCGTCACTCAGTTTAGACATTGCTTGAAATAGATATTTATGTTTTATCTGTAAATAATAAGATGATATTTCAATCCTTGCACGTGGAATTAGGTAGATGGAACGGTTCGGAAGTCACCGATGGTCGTGCTAGAACAAAATATCAAGCCATCGTTACCGAGAGTTTCAGCGTACTGGCCTTTTTTCAAACTAAGGATCATGTACTTGCTCCCAGAAACTGTAAATAATGTCCGCTCGCAGTATAAATTACAAGTGGGCCCTGTGGGTGTTGAACAAATAGAAATGTACCTGAGACGTTTGAAAATGAGTAACCGGACACTGTAGTAGTTCTCTATTATAACTGACGTATTTACACTGTTCGGGTTGTTGTCTGTTGTACGCTCCGGCCTTCTTCAGGTGATGTGCGTTGGAAATTCGCACCGAACCTTTTATTTAGTCCACGGACTAAGATGAAAGTTTTGATCTGACGAGGCAATTTAAGAACTATAGTTTTCAGGTTAATGTTTTGAGCGTAGCCTATTCTATGTCTAATTTCCTTAACTTCTATAGTTTTGACGACATAACAAAAACTATTTTCTTTTCTTTTCCCCATATGTTGAAACATGAGTAATGGAAAAGGTCTGAGAAATGTTGAAAACGAGAAAATAATAATGTTATTGAGTGAGGAAATTCCCACATTGAAGATATCAAAGGAGCTACGCGGAGATCATGGAACGATAAAAAGGGGTTGTTGAAAATATAACTAAGTTGAGAACTAAACACAAATGAAAAGGTTTTAAGAAATTGTCTCCTCGAGGGGGACGTAAACTAAGGCGAGTTATAGCTAAACATTCACTTTTGACCAGTACTCAGATCTTTGAACAGGCTGGAACTGAGGAAGTCGAGAATGACAAAAGTTGTAGAATACTTCGCAAATTGTTATCTGTCAAGAAATTTCCTCGGCAAACTCCTCTCAGTAAAGCAAATGTTTTAAAGCGTCAGAATTGGGCCAAGAAATACATGAAAATTGACTTTTCTGAAGTAATTTTTACAGACGAATCTTGGATGATATTCCGATGCTGATGTCTCTGTGGCTAAAAGAAAGCAGTAGAGAAGGCAGTAGTGTGATGATATGGGCTGAAATTATCAACCAAACCATTATTGAACTATTCAAAGTGGATGAAAGATTTAAACTGAACAGTTCTAAATTATACGATTTCATGGACAAGACCATTCTTTGAATGGTACAAGTTCCAGACTCGCAGTTTCAAAGTGAAGTGTGTATTTATGCTCGACTATGCTGCTTCTCGCATATCTAATATTACCTGTGAATTATTTGAGTGTAAAAGATTTACAGGTAATAAGATAATGGAATGGCCACCATAAAGACACGATCTGAATCCGATCGAAAATCTATGCTTAATTGTGAATTTGAAAATATATGGTGGTGGCAAAACAGTCCGATGGGAAGCAATTAAAATTACCAAGTCAAAGTTTTAACATCCTGAAGTAGAACATTTAACAAAATCAATGGATAATAGATTGCTGGCTTTTAGTGTGAGGAGGTTCACTATAGTAAGATAGAAATGCTTCAAAGACACACACACACACACTTATATATATATATATATATATGTGTGTGTGTGTGTGTGTGTGTGTGTGTGTTATTTGTCCTATTATAAGTGTCGATCAATTGTTCATGATTTTATTACCTTGTTAGAAAAAAGGCACCTTGTTGTAAAAAGTGATTCTCTAGTTTTGCATAACTTCAGACTGTGGTTTTTATAAGTTTACACATAACATAATAAGTCTAATAAAACATGTTGAAAATACCTTAACGTTTAACTCAAGCTTTGTTTTGACGTCTAAATGAATCGTTTAAAATTTGACAAAAATTGTTCAAAATAAGTTATTGAGGTTTATGTGATTTGCATAATAAATTCAGACGGTGTGTTTATTGAGAAATAGATTTGAAATCCTACGACATGTGTTCATTTTTGTGTGCTTTTCATACTGCTACTATTAAATCTGTTGTGATTAAAGTACTCGATTTACTCTCTGAGCGACCCTCATATAAAATTAACAACTTGGCCCAGCTTTGATTGAAAATGTCCTGCAAAACGGTAAACGACATATTATCTATGCTAGTTTCATCTTGCAGGTCAATATAAACTTCGAAGTACTTAGGCATAGTTTACATACACTGAACTGATTCTAGCTAAAGAAACGGTGACAGACTCTTTCAACCGACAGAGAGAGCAGAGACACTACACTGATCCTGGAGAGAGAAACGCCGAGCGACGCGTCAGATAACACAAATACTAGATTGCTCCTTGCTAGAGACCAAGCGTGCGACGCTTTCATCCTTGGCTGAGAGTACAAATACTATACTGATTATCAGCGAACAAGTCATTCAACTTAGGCAGATATTACACTAATCTCGGTAGAGAATCGGTGAAATACGCTTTTAACTTAGAGTGCACAGATACTACACTGATTCTAGAGAGTCAGCCAATAATCGACGCCTTCTAACCAGCGAAAAGATTATTATGTTTATCATGTCTCCATTGAACAAAACTTTGGTTGGAGAGATATTTTTTTAAAATCTTTGATCATTGAGAAATACTACAATTCATTTTGCATGTTGTCTGAAAGAAATCTGAGATTAATTTTAAAAAGGATACTGAATGAATTAATTTTAATGAAATAAATTGATTTATAAGAGGAAAATTCAATCCTAACTGATTACATTCAGTCAGTTAGTTATGTGTCATGAGTAATACACGCTTAGGCGATCAGGTATCTTTCGATACATGTTGCCATCTAAGACTATAGAACTCGGTCTGTTCTGCTATTTACCCATAGTTTGGGGGGAGAAGAGAAGTATTCACACCTTTCCCAAGTACCTTGTAAGTGAATGTAATGGATTCGACTGGAATTCGAACTCGGCTCTCCGAGTCCTCAAACCAAGCCACTATCCATTACTCCACTATGCCTCATCATCAAATTGCGAAACCAAATGCTCCTGAGCTAATTCACTAATTTCATTGACGTCCCTTTTCCTCTAGTAACGTAATGTTTTCACTCATTGTAAAAAAAAAGAGTCGAAGAGAGCAAGTGACATAATCGCGTACCCTTGAATTTCTCTTGCGTACATCGTAGGTAAGTGTACATCATTTGAGAACCCCTGATCTAGCTCTAAGTCACAAGTATGAAGCATCCAGTAAGGACTGAGCTCTCTACACATCAGTAGTGGCCTGTTTACTAATCATTCCAACAAGACGAAGTGCCTTCTAAGTATTGCCTTAGTAGTGGTAGAGAACCGCTGAGCCACGCTTTGAATTTAACAGAGAGCGCAGAGAAACTTCACTGGATCTAGATACTGGACAGTTGAGCGCACAATTATGATACTAACTATAGTCAGAAATCCAGATCGATGCATAATTAATCCTGTCATTTTTTTACGTCGACTGTGCTTTTATTTATATTAGTTATGTTATAGAACCTCACTGTGAGCAATTATTATTGTCTCTTGGCTCATGACTATTTAATTGTATTTGGGCTTAATAGACTAGCTTTGTATATTTGTGCCTTAGTAATCACACGTATAGTAAATACCAATATTTACTAATACTTCGCTTTCTATAATAAATATATATTTGAGGACTACTAAAGCAAGTCCGACGTTCCCAGATAAAACCTACATATCTGTCCTTATGCCAGACTAAACTAAGCTTAGTAAATGGCGATAGCAATAGCGGAGTACGGTGACTCAAAGTAGAGTAGTTTGTCTCTCATCAAATTACTAAATGTCGAGATAGATTTCATTGGCAGTCATTTTAATAATTACTAAGTGCACAAACCCTAACCATGCATTTTTCAAAAATACCTACAATTCGAATAAAAGTCATGAGAGAGAGTTGCATTTATTAATGTGTATACCTATATTTGGTCGGATCATCGGTGACTAAACCACTTCTCGGGAGGTGAGAGGTCATACACCCAACAGGATTAAAAAATATAACCTGTCAAAGAGCGGATCAACTTTCTTGTAGGGTCAACGTTCATCTAGCACAATGAAATAGACTGGTATCCATCAGTAGGTATACAGTTAGTGTGGTGATGACACGACGTCGCTGGGTGGAGGTCTACGGGGACTGAAGTCGGCAGCCAGAACGGATAGTTCCCTGGATGGAACCAACGACCACTTGTCCGTGACCAAGGCGAGCCTTCAAGTTGGAAGACATCGACTGAGGTTTGACCTGTGGATGGATGGAATCCAGCAGATCTACTTTCACAAAACATACTACACATGAATTAATATCTCTCCGGCTTTCAACCCATATATGTTGATGGAACCTGCGTAGTGACCCTACAAGCACATCCGGTCACGGAACTGGTGATAAGCATTGAAAGTATATATATATATATATATATATATATATATATATATATATATATATATATATATATATATATATATATATATATATAACAGCAAAATATCCAAATCGTGTAACAGCAAATTGTCCAATTGTTAGATTAAGCTTTGAACCGTTGTATCTTAGAAATGAGTAAAGATATCTTAATGGAATTCTCTGATGTTTTCTAACACTATTGGACTCTAGCAATAAGAATGTATAATTATTCTCCAAGCTTAAAAGTAGAATCGTGATAAATCGATCATAAACGAAAATGACATGTTCATCATTAATTAATCATGGCTAAGCATCGGAAGCTCATGAAGGATTAATATAAAGTTCAATAAATGATCCTGGAATAATATATATATATATATATATATATATATATATATATATATATATATATATATATATATATATATATATATGTATGTATAATTCCAGGATCCTTTGCCAACTTATTTAAGATGACTTTCGCCTTCTCTAACCTTCTAACTTTCTGTCCTGCAGTAACACTGTGCCTCACACATACAATTTCATTTTCAAGTTTTTTTCACTACCCTTTTGTTTGACTGTTATAGATAAATCGCTTCTCTCACATACCAAATGTCTTACGGATTGAGTTGGATCTTTTCTAATTGATCTCTTTAGCTCTACGTTGAAATGATGATCCCTCTTCCTCTTGAGACCTCCTGATCCAGTTTCCCTCTCTACTGTTCCCTCTTTTTTAAACTTATTCACCATTCACTTGATGGTTCTTGAATGAGCTTTAAAAATGGGAGGCATGGTATGAATGTTGGTACCATTATTGAAGTCTTGAATGATTTTTCCTCTTATCATTGCTGAGAAGACAGTTGAGCTGACACAAAATAAATTTTAACATGTTCTCATTCTAGCTGAATAATTCAAAGAGTTTTTCAGTGATTCTTACGAAATATGGTATCAAGATAGCTAAACGTCTTATCTGAAAACCTAGAAAAAAGAACATCAATTAATTTAGTGGTTTTTAGATATTAAACATTTTGTGGAATGTTACACTATTTGAGCAATTTTGTTGTTACACCCGATATATCAAAATATAAACAAAATCGTCAAAAATATTAATTGTGACAGCAATTTTATTTGAACGTCATCTGTTGAATGATGATTAACAAGTTTGTCTAGCATGCCAATTCCCTAATGAGTCAGTCTCTCACTTGGTTCTTTGCTACCGATGCTTTGCGCAAAACTAAGCCAGACTTAGGGCAAAATATTTCTTTACCTTAGAGCAATGACTTGCAAACTAATTTAGCTGTTCATTATTATTGTAGTGAGTTCGATCGTCACTGGATGTCTGACATTTGCGCCCTTATGCTATATGCAAATTCGCTTTACGCCAATTCGCTTTCACGAAAATACTACATTATACTATACGAAATGGCAAAAACGGAGAAACAGTTACCATCAATTTATACATGTAAAAATTTTTACTTTTCTCAGGCTACAAAAATAACCTTCATTGTCGCTGACAAATGCTTAAACTAATGTAATATGCTTGACTGCATAGCCTCGCACATTTTTCTATCATTTAGTTCTTTATAGGTACTCAGAATATTCTGTAAAGTACCTACAAAGAATTGTTAAGACCACACACACACACACACACACACACACACACACACACATATATATATATATATATATATATATATATATATATATATATATATATATATATATATATATATATATATATTAAGCCTAAGTAGCCTTCCCTGTATGCGGAAGTAATGGCTGCTGAGTCTGTGATTTCTACTACGGATTCTCTGGTAGTATATTCCTCCCTCTTTTTAGTCGCAAAGCAAATATTTGTATGTTTTTGTCCTCGATTGGGTCTGAAGCGCGAGGAGTGATAACCGTTTAGCCCTTTTTTGTTGCTATATTTTTAGATCCAACAATTTACGGCCAGTAATTCTTTTTTTCCTTGCACTTCCTTGCCTTTTCTTTCAGATAGATAGATAGATAGATAGATAGATAGATAGATAGATAGATAGATAGATAGTCAATTCGGTAATTCCCATGTATCTGTTTGTCCCTCTGTCCGTTGATAAAGGACACAGGCGTGACCGAAAATTCCGAACATAAAAACATTCTTTCCGTGCTTCATTTTTGTGACATGGTTAATATTTATTCAATGTTTATCGTACTGATTATATTGGTACTCTTTCGTTTGCCCTTGTATTATTAACCAACCTACATATATATATATATATATATATATATATATATATATATATACTTTTAAAATGTCCTTTTTTAAAGCTCAGATAAAATTTTGTGCCCTTACAACAGTGATTATAGTACACGGTACAGCAGAACTACCCCCCACACGTACATTTAATATATTTAAATGTTTAAACTATTGCAGTTATTTCTACAGTACCCTGTATAATTTCGTCATCTCTGACCAGACACGACGTACGGTTGCACTCCTGGCAAGACTCCATACTTTGAACGACCATTAGCTCTCAAGTTCACTCCTAACCTCAAGCGGAATACATATATAAGATCCGTTGGTAAAGATGCTACAAAATGGTGTTCTCATTGCACAGCTGAACCTAATTCCTTGTGTCTAACTATATCTTTAAAAGTGTTAGATTATAACCAAAAGGGGACTACTGTTGCCATATTCGGGCTCGATCTACTTAATCTCCACTTTTCAGCCTTCATAGAGCTCTTCCTTCTGCAGCATCTTTCCCACAGACGTAACGTTGCAACCCCATGGATTAGAATAACCATAGACTTCCAACATTGCTATTTCTATAGAAGATGTCTAAATGAACTCCATTATTTAGTCCCACCAATTTAGATCTTTACTACTAGCATTCACAATGCTACTTCCACGGATTCGAATCAGCCTCATTTCCTCAGTATTCCAGTTGAATGACGGAAGTCCCACTGAGCTTTTTTCCAATAAATGCTACTTTATGGAACAGACTCCTGCGTGGATGCTTCCATAAACGTTTTAATCTTGACCTCTGCAAACCAGGGTAAGTCGTTATCTTCATTATCTTCACTTCCTACTACCTCTTCTTGCACTCATATCATACACTTCATTCAGTAACCCTCTAGCTAGAGTGGCTCCTGAGGCTTATATTGGGTAGACTTTAATAAATAAAAATTTACGTACACTCGTTAAATATTTCTTCTAGTTTTCAGTATACAAAGCTTTCATTATAAACTTCGCCTGACAGTTGGTTGTTTTGTGAGTGCACTTCTGCAAGCAGAGAGTGTCAAATATTATCTCGGCTTTATATAAAATGACCTTTGGTCAAGTGTTTCTACTCAAAATATCCAAACAACAAATACAGACTAGGCCTGGCCGCTCGCGAAACGACAGATTTTTTATTCCAACAAAGTTTTTATTCATTGCATCCGGAAACATCTTCCTGAGGGCGAGAAGAGGCGAAACGGAAGCAGATAAATGCCGAACGAACGAACGAGTGATCTTTCACGGAAGTAGGAAAACATAAAACAATACATATTTTCCACAAAAAAAAATGATCTTAGTGTCGGACAATGAAGATGTGTTGCTCAAAAGCAAATCTACTACTATGTCTGGATTTAAAAAGAAAAAAAGATAGGTTGAAATAAAAGGGTAGGCTGGAAAATAAATTTGCTTTCAGAACAACAGGTCCTTCTCCAGAGTGTTTTACGTGGAAAGGGGCGGACTTTAATCAGGGTGAGGGTGGGGAGTAAGAATTTGGACACTAAAATTTGTTTATGTCATTTTCACAGGCCTGACCAAAAAGCTCTTTCTCTTGGCGGCTGACACTGTGGAGCCAAAAAAAGCGGGATAGAAGATTTGAATAAACATACAGGTTGGAAGTGAGATTCGAAACCGGGTCTTATGTTTAGAACACTAGCCATTCGGCCATGCACCTACAAATCTGTTTTGTTATCACTGAACTTTCACGTATATATCATTTATGTATCGAATGTTAGGAATAAAATCAAAAATTCAAATATAACGAAGTGATACAGTTGGGAAATAAAAAAAATTAATAAGTTCTATGTCACGGGTTTGTTGATTATCATTCGAAAAAAAAACAATGAAAGATTGAGCTGTAAAAAAGGCTCATGTCTCCAACCAAACTAGACATTTTTGATTGGAAAATTTCAGTTAGATTCCCGTGTGATATTCATTGAAATAAACCTATTTCCTTTTTTATTTTCATTATTAACCCTTTGAGCCCTGGCCACAGCTTTACCGGTTGTAGAGAAAAATAACGTAATGCCCACCCACCGGTTGAATGTTGGGTAAACACTTGTAACTATTTTTATATCTACCGTGAAACATTACATACCAATTATTTGCAAATTTTGACTAAGGAGCTCGGGCAGAAGGATTAAAATTGTTCAGGAACGGGGGAAATAAAATAAAAGGGGTGTCTGGAATAACAGTGAGTAGGTTGAGCAAAAATCATAATTCAAATTCGCCGATCAGGCCCGTCTGTTGCGGACGCGAGAGTAAATAATTTTATACATATTTACGAAGCCGAGCATAGACTTGACCAAAGTTACAAATAAACTGTAGCTTGTACAAAATTTTATTATGGTTTTAAAAACGGACATATTAAATGTATGGGAAGGAATTCAACCAACCAAATCTCCGTCCAAATTTACCAATTTTTACCATTCATCCATGCATGGAATACTGTTGCCACATCTGGTCCGGTGCTCCTGCTGTACATCTCAAGATTATTGATAAAATCCAAAGAAGGATATATAATGTAATCATTCCTGATCTGGCATCTACACTTCAGTCACTTTCACACCGACATGACGTGGTATCCCTCTGTCTTTTCTACAAATATTTTCATGGCAACTGCTTTGACGAACTTTTCTTCCCTGGTGCACCAACTACATGAATTACGGCGTGCTACTGGGTTGAATTCTGGGTACCACCCTTTTACTGTTGAAATAGCTAAATGCAACCGCCACTTCTACGCCAACAGTTTCTTTTCTCGCATTTCCCACCTGTGGGATTTTCTTTCCGTTTACTCGCTTCCCCGATAACTACAATCTTCAAAAATTTAAATGCAACGTCAATCGCCATCTTCTGTTATCTTGAACCACGTTTATTTTTTTGTCCTTTCCTCGATCCTCCCTATTTTCAGTGTTTTCTTTTGCTTATACTCACTGTAACTCCCTGCGTAATAATGGCGTTACCGCCTTGCTTCGGGTGAAATGATTTAAAAAAATATTAGAATGAAGGAAAGAAACAAAGCGGCCTTTCTTAAGCTGGAGCAGCTGCTGGTAGGTCAAACTTTTCAGACCCACTGGAAATGATAGTTCTCCGTGATTTTAATCCCAGCATAAACAGTTTACGGCTGATCTAAATATGCACATATCCCCTTTTTTAGATGCATTTTACTTGCGTTCAATTTCTTTTATCAGGTCACCCCTCCCCTACCTCAACCTACCCACCCCAAATGAGTGAATAGGAAAAAAGTATACCAACAATATAATTTTTTTTAAATCAAATTTTAAATTAGCTATGAAATCTTTTGACTTTTCGAGTCTAAACAGTGGGGATATTATCCCCCCCTCTTACTATTAAATCGAGAAAGTCAAAACAAGAAATTACTTTGAATTCTAAAAAAAATATATGGTTTAGAATTTTAATTAAGTTGAAACTTATATATCCATTGTCGGATGGTCACAGACTAAAACGGCACACACATTTGAATTCACTGCGAGTGAGTCGGGCGGTTATCAACCCTGTAGGATTAAAAATAAGACCTATCAAAAGGTGGAAGAACGCTTGGCGAATCAACGGCTAGGTAACTAGAACTGTTGTCTCAATTAAATTACCGTAGTGATCGCAACAGAATATTACTCCATTATATATTCCAAGAACATTCATACCTCCCAAAAATATTCTGAAAGATAACTGTATGAATGAGGCTGTTGAAACCAACACTACGCCCTGTAACAAAGAACATGAGTGCTATCTGTCACCTGACAGTCATCCAGTGACTGTTGACGTCCAACAAAAATAGTTTGTTCATAACAATAAATCAGTGTGGTCAGTTAGAAAATATAAAGCAAGAAATGGATAGGTTAAATGTTAATATTTTGGGCGTATGTGAAACTAAGTGGGCAAACAATGGAGATTCCCTCGATAACAAACATATGGTCAAAATGCAAGCGAAGAGAGAGAGAGAGATGAGAATGGAGTAGGAATTATATTAGATCAAGACATGAAAATTTGTGTTCCGGGATACTATCAACTATCTGACAGAATTCTTGTGCAGGGTGACCCAAAAAAACGGGAATTTTTGAAGTGCGTATTGCCAGACATGAGCAAGTGGCAACACTGCGTGACAGTGACCTTGAGCAAGTAAACATTTCGCCATTTTAGTAACGAGAATGAAATTCACAGTATCCCAGCTGAGATGTTGCAGCAGTCAATGAGGAATCTCAACAGCAGATTTCAAGAATGCATTCGTACAGGAGGACGCCATCTACAGAACGTAATTTAAAAAAAATGAAAATTCCATCATTGTTTCTTAAATGGCATCTTTTAAGGTTTCAATTACTATGAATTAAATATTTTTCTTCCATTACTCTTGGTTTTATTGGATTGTTAAAAAGTTCCCGTTTTTTTTGGGGGGGGGGGTCACCCTATAGTTAAAATGAAAGTGAAGCTTTTAACATGTTAGTTGTAAATGCACAAAGAACATTGTCTGTACGCTAGACAACGCTAAGGCTCAATGTAAATTGCTGGAAATTACAATCGCCATAGAAGACCTGAATTCTAAAGTAAAGATAGTGAGAGATGGCGAAATAGTTGATAAATCCAGACTAGGAACTCGTAACGGACGTGTAGAAAATTGGTCCAATGATGCACTGCAAACGACCAAGTAATAGCCAACACCTGGTTTCAAGAACATCGAAGACGGAGAAGTCTAGGAGAAACGAGAAGAACCAAATTGACTATATAACAATCAATAAGAGATTCAGGAATGCAGTTTTACCAAAAGGCCTAAGTAGATTCATTTTCATAGATCTGCCTAAGAAGCCAGGAACAAATGAATGCGAATTCTATCGGACAATGAGCCTAAAGAGCCACCTAACAAAAACTTTCATCCAAATTCTGATGAAGAGACCGTGCAGCAGAATTAGAACGGAAACAGAACAAGAACAGTTCCAGTAAGTTTGCCATTTTTTCCTTGTGTATGTATTGATGTGTCTTCTAAGATCTGTGTAGGGAATTTTAAAGTTTACGTCAGTTGGGATATTTAAGGCAGCTTTAGCTGCTGAATCGGCTAATTCATTTCCCCAAAACAAACTATACGAAATCATGCCAAAAATTAAAAAACAGGAACATAATACGAAGCTAAACAGAAAGGAAGAAGTTACACTTGCAAGAATAAGAATAGGCCATACTTTTTTAACCCACTCATATCTCCTGAAAGGAGAAGATCAACCTTTCTGTATACCATGTCAAATCCCACTCACAATTAAACACATTCTAACAGACTGCATTGATTTCACAGAAACAAGAAAAAATCTCTACAAAGAAAATAATATTAAAGATATAGTGGAAAAAAACAGCACACAAATCATTTTTTCGTATTTCAAGAAAATCGGCCTCTATCAGAAAATTTAAAAGAAAGTTATACGTTTAAAAGGAAAAAAAAATAAAAAGAAGGGAGAAACAGAAATGGTTTTCTAACAAAACAATATTTTTAAAAAAAGCCATCGGCATTAAATGACCCTTTGAGGTTGATATGCCGTAAAACAAAACAAAACAAACAAACAAAGAACAAGAACCGTGTAATTTCGTTAAAGATACTGGAACAAGGAATGCAATGTTTATGTTCAGAATGATATCAATAAGAGCAATACAAATGCAAAAGGATGACGAAGTGCCATCAAAGTATTACCTTAGTCGTGGCAGAGAACTGATGAAGCACGCATTGAATCTCGAAGAGAGCACAGAGAAACTTCACTGGATCAATGTACTGGACCGTTGAGCGACGTTTTCATACTAGACAGACTATGTTTAGACCACTCACTGAAAATCGAATCTATTACACAGGAATTACTTGTCGAACTCGATAACAATTTCCTCGCTAAGAGATAAAATGTAAGGCATTTGGAATACATATTTGGGTTTCGGGACAAGTACTTTCACGGTAATTGCTCCGAGCAGCTGCTTTCGCTTGTACCTAGGCCTCGTGAATTTAAACGTCCCATGAGGCTGGCATCCCGCTCCCACCCCTACACCGTGGAAACTGTTAGATGTAGACGTCTCTTCTACTCCAATAGCTTCATGTCTCGCACATCTCGCCTATGGAACTCCCTTCCCTATTACTGTTTCCCTGACAAATACAATCTCCAACGGTTTAAGTGTAGCGTCAATCGACGTCTCTTGTTGCCTTGATCTATCCACTTCCATTCTCCACATCCTTTCATTTTTCATTCCTATCTGCTCTCGCTCCAAATCTTCTGTAACCCCTTTGCCTTGATCGAACCACTGTCTTTCTCTTTCTCCACATCCTCTCCTTTACCACTCCTATCTGCTCTTCCTCCAACCCTTCTTTAACCCCTTGCGTGATAGTGGCCTCCAGCCTTGCTTGGTGTGATACGCTTAAAAAAAATATGCATCCCCCGATAGGAATCGAACCTGTATCCTATACGGAACCGTCATATAGCCTGACGTGCCTTAACCGATTGGGCCACAGAGGAGCATTCGGTTAGCAAGGTTGATTTTACTGCTTTTAAACACACAGGCTATATGACGGTTCCGTATAGGATTCAGGTTCGATTTCTGTCGGAGGACGCATATTTTCTATGAAAATTTTTCGGACATTCAGGCCGGTAAATGTTGTTAATACTGTTTATTATTAGAATTTCAAACTAAACCCTTTATTTCGTTCGCCGGGATAGATTGTTCTAGTTCCACGTGCAATGCCTTTTCTGGATGTATCAGTTATCTCCTTTTAACTCAACTCTCCAAAATTTGGTTCACCACTGCAGCACACAGGTATTGAACTCACAATTCTTTGTGTCAAGTCAATGGATCAAATCAACGCTTTTACCCACTGGGCCATGGGTCCTTGAGGACAGTCTGCCCCGGTGGATGAAATAAAGCGTTTAGTTCGAAATTCAAATCACATAAAGAAGGTCGGAGCGTACAACGGCTGAAACCTTGTGAATATGACAATAACGATGAGAACAACAGTCCGAAAAATGTAAATTATATAAATAAAAACAACCATGTTTTAAGAATAGCACAAAAATAATGATTTTTTTCAAATTAGAACTTAGAGCAACATAGATACACTTTACATTGCTCAACTTGAGACACTGTCAAAATTTACCTTTCAATAATTTTTTATGGGATCTGATATTTTTCGTGTAGTCTCTTGTGCATGTTTGTCGTTTTTAGACATGAAAACGTAATTACTTTAACATAATAGAGCTCGCATCTGATAAAATAAGCGAACATACGTAATGTTATCGTTGTCATTAGTAACGGTAAGCACAAGTCCGTTAACAGGTCTTGTTTTTATTTCTAATTGGATGTCTGCTCACCTTCCTCACGTAAAAGACCTGTGGTAGAACCGGTTTAGTCGCCGATGGCCCGACCATGCAGCAGGTAGTACTGGATTACATGGTACCAATGGAAATCGTAGAAGAATCTGGCATAACAGTTTTGAGGAGATAATACCTTTTTGCTAAAAATATTAGAAAAGGTAAAAACTGCATTAAATAAGGAATCACACCGACGGCATTAAACTACCACTGGAAATTGTTTGTTGGAGTTAAATTTTGTAATGAAACAGGTGAATGTTAGGCATTAATATGCAATGTGAAAGGAGAATTTTTTTCTGTTAACAAGGTATGATAAACGACAGACTAAGCGAATCCACGATACTTTTGTGGTATGTAGACGTCTTCTTTTAAGGAGAAAAACTAGCAAAAATCAACGACCGTGATGAACACTGGTTTCTACTCAGCCATATATTCCCCCACCTGCACGAGATCAGTAACTTTAAAATTCTGTAAGTGTCAGAGGAAGAGTTGCTGTGGTAAACAGCACTTATTCTACTTAACGGGAAATCCCTTAAAAGAAAAAAAAAATATATCCCACCGAGACTCCTTTAATTACTTATCCTTCTTTCATGATCTTTTTTTACCGTACAGATGTACCTGCAAGTATTATCAGGCATGTATTTTCTCTGCTATTTATTTATTTGATTCATTGATTTTTTATTTGCTGATTTAAAGGGTTTGTTCGCTATTTTCCCTCACTTCTGTCTTGTTTTATTGGTTTGAAGTGTGTGGATGTGATTGTTCGGTTTATAACTATTTGAGAACAAATTTTGTAGTGTTTGTTTTCAACCATCTGCGCTTGTGGTGTGTTGCGTGGATATCCGTATACAATATACGTAAAGACTATATCTAAACGTAAGTGTATATATTTGACTAGACATATATATGTGTTCATGTGTATAGGAAAAATGAGTGTCTTCTTCTGCTGTTGATGTTGTTGCTTTTGGGTCAGTAGAAATTTCGAAAGACCGATGATGCTCAATGGTAAAGAGCATTTAGTTTTCTTTTGGGCTTATTATATATAGATGGCGACTAAGGTGAAGAAAGAGAAAAAGATATAGGATGAATTTATTTTAAAATTAAAGTTGGGATGGGAGAAGGAATTAAAGAAAAGGAGAAAAGAGTAAATGACAGTAACTGTAAAAGGGAAATGATTGAAAGAAAAAATTGATGAGGTTGAAGGTCTTAGTAGCAAGAAAAAGAAGCGAAAAATCTTTAAAGAAAATGTAAAAATGAAAATACAACAAATAACAAAAAGTATTTATTGGCGAAAATAAGAAATGTTTGGCGAATGATCGTAGAAAACAAACATGAAGATATTACAGAACAGGAAGTAATTGAAGAAAGAAAGAAAGAAAGAAAGAAAGAAAGAGTAAATGAATGAATATGTTAATAAATAGACAAGAAACGAGTATTATAGTATGAAATATTTAGCTTTGCTTTGTTTTGTTTTCTACGGTTTAGCAACCTTTATTCTTTTCTTTCTTTTTATGTTCTTTCAGAACGTAGGCGATCATGGCTCTCCACTCTCCTATCCCTTGTGGCGCTCAATAAGTTTCGTCCTTGTATCATCTCCGTTCTGTCATCCATTTGCTTAACCTCGCAAGGTATGTCATGCGTTGATTTCCCTTGTCTATATTTCCTTCTATTCGACCTGTGAGTATCAGATTTTCCAGGCCCTCCTTTCTCATTGCGTGTCCCAGAAACTTCATCTGCCTCTTCCTGATGTTAACTATAAGACTCCTCTTTGTTTGCATCCTCTCCAAGACCTCATCGTTGCCCACACGATAACCAAAATGACTCGAATAAGCAAGATTTAATACAAAGTTCCGATTGTAAGTAGTAAGAATCGCTTTTCCACAAGTAACCTTTATAGATTATTTAAAACTGAAACATATGTTGGATTGTTAGAAGAAAAGGAAAAGGAAAAAGTACGAAAGAAAAAGCGATGAAGAAAGAAAGTAAGAAAGAAAGAAAGAAAGAAAGAAAGAATTGTTTAAGAGAAAATATACGAAGCTATAAAAAGATAAAACAAAGAAAGAAATATAAAAAAATATATAAAGAAAGAAAGAAAGAAATGAAGAACAAAAGTAAAAGTTGAAGAAGAAAATAAAAAAAAATAACAACGATGGCAACTAAATAAACGTAAGAGTTTCCTGTAAGCCAGGTGCCAAGAGGAAAAATAATAGATCGAGTCGAAGCATGGACTCTGTGAACAAGAGGATCAGATATCAGACTTTAGATTCTTTATTTCTTGTTAAAAACAACTTATCCAGAATCAGCAAACAGAAGTCACGTGCCAAAATAATAACGAGAACTTCTTTCTACCATTATTTGATTTATTTATTTAATGAATTCAGTGAGGGGCAAGGTATTTACCCAGTTCGCTAATTTATTCAGCAGGTTGCTCTGCCCACTGTGCAAAAAAAAAAAAGAATTCAGCGATTTCGATTATTATGGCCGACAACCAGGATCGGGAAATTGATCTCACTACTTAATGTTGGCCACGCTTACCTAGGTAAGTAAATGTTTTGTTTTGTTTCATTTTGTTTTCACTCACTGACAGGAAATAGCCAGGAAGGGTTCTGGTAAAGACATTATCCTATTTTTTCTTTTTTTTCTGTGGCTTAAGGATTATCAACACGAAAAAAAGGAATCGATGAATAGAGTTCGAATTTCAGCTTGGTGTCTTCTGGCACATCCATTCGCTTCATATGTCCACTCCATCGAAGTTGACTTTTATAACGATGGCTTCAATGCTGGTCAATTTACCTTGTTCCAGACCGCTGACGTTAATTCTTCTATCTTCTCAATTGATGTTCAAGATATTTCGAAGAAAACGATGGTGAAATCTTTCAATGAATTTCAGATATCGTCGATAAGTTATTTACGTTGATCTTTAGTCCAAGTTTGGTGTATGCATTGTTGAAGGCATTCAGTATTTGTTGCAGGAATTGTTCAGTATTTCCCTGGTAGGAAATAGCTAGAAGGGTTTCTGGTAAAGCTGATTTTTTGTGGCTTAAGAATAATCAACCTGGAAAAAAAAACGGTTCGAATTTCAGCTTTTAATGTTTCTGAAAATTTAGGAAAAAGACAGAGTACCATTTCTGCTTGTGATCTGCCTAATTTCCTGTGATCTTCTGCCATAAGGCAAATCTGCGTAGAACAGGCGCCCGAGAATTTGACGTCGCTCTATGCGGATGACGTGGCCTCAAGATCGGATTTATACTTTGATGAGAATTGATTCGATGCTGATCGAGTTCACACAATCGAAAGATTTTAAGTTGGTGATACGATCCTGTAACAGGATCCCAAATATGGAGCGATGGACCCGAATTTGAAACTTTTCCAATTTCTTGACGTACCTACGTTTCGCATCCGTAGAGAAGAGAAAGGGTGGCCACTGCGTTGTACAGTTTTAGTTTCGATGACAGACGTATGTTTTGATGGCCAATCATTCTATTACGGAACCTACCAGTACCTGAAATACTTTGCTGATTCGAGTGTCTATATCTACTTACCCCATATACTCGCGCATCATACGACTTTTGAAGACCTAATTTTAAAGCTAATTTTAAGACGGTCTCATCATACACTAAATATAAAATTAGCGTATGTACTGCTGGCTCTGGCTACACCGTTGACCAAACTATATATCCATTTACTGTAGTCAAATTAACTTAAAAATTAGGTTTTCAAAGGTCACATGATACGCGAATATATACGGTATATAACTCTATTTTTTTTTTAATTCAGTTTCAATGACACTAGTATATTGTACTGGTTTACCACTCCGTTATAGTCTCCCCAATGTCTGGCTTACTATGTTTGTTTTGTTTTTTTACAGTGGTGTTTATCCTATATAAGGCCAGTAGCCACTCGAGGTAGAAGGTTACAGAGTAAGAGCCACAGCTTATGCAGATATCTGGAATAGATAACGGCTAACCCTAAACTTAAACAGGTTAACACTGTAGTGATCAAAGAAAGAACTTCCTGATAGTCGGTTCCACAAGGCAGGTTGTTCGTAGAAAGAAGCTGCTTGAGTTGAACGTGCATCTCAACAGGGGAATATAAAGCGAATGAGGGTGGTTCGCTACAATGTGCGTAACATGGAGGGTCAGTCTTTAAAGTTAGGACTGGTAGAAGTAAGAAGTGTAGTTCATCTGAACAATTTCCATGGAAATAGCGATAGAGCGGCGAGAGGCTTGCGACGTCTCGTCTGTGAGAAAGGGGTTGTAGGGTGGAAAATAATTCATCACCAACAAGGACGCGGAGATGCTTTTAGATTTTTAGAGTGAGAAATGAAGGCTGAGCAGCTCCCGCCTGTATATGGTAGCAGTACTCCATTTTCGGCTTGGTCTGGCTCCTGTAAAAGTAGCGAAAGGAGTGAGGTACTTACTGGAGTGGTACAGAGAACCAACCATTTTCCCAGTATCTTTAGCGATTAATCATATTTACGATTTTCACTTGAGTTCTGGGTTGAGTTTAAATCCCAATAGGCGCTCACGGCACGGGGGGCCTCTTTGAGAGAATATCCGTTCATCACAAGTGGTGAAAGTTCTGGGTCCGATCGACGATGGTGGAAGGTCAATAGTTTGTTTTTGAGGCATTGACTGTGACCAGCCACCACCACCCCCGACGTCAGACGAGTGATCTTTCATTTTCCAGAGCTTTCTTTCAGGATATCGTACTATGATGTTTCTACAAGCTCTGAAGCCACATTGCCCATCTGAGAGGTTCTGCTCGAATCAGTCTGTTAAGGACGACTCGTTCCAAAATCTGAGACAGATTATGTAAAGAAAACAGGATTAAGTCGCGAAGAGGATGTCTATTTTCTTTTAATGTTGAGTTGGAGGCAAAGATTGAGGTGAAGAGTTTCGCTTTATCTCACGACGAAGATATTACTTCGGGTCTATTTATATTAGTGAACTCAGAAGCTTTATTTATAATTTGCTTGGTGATCTTCAAGAACTCTCTGGATCCAATTTGTTTGTTTTCAACCTTGGCCTGGACCGCTTTTGCATACTTTGCATTTTCCAGAACTTTCTTGTTGCGATTACGTGCAGTTCTGAATGCAGTAAAAATCTAGAGAGATGATGTTTTGATGTATTGAGGTTTGCAAGCTGGATGCTATCTATGGTGATAGCTCGTGCAGGGGGATTGGTGTTTGGTGCAAGTTGATAAAGCACTTCAGTCATTCCGAGACTAATTGTCAGGTCAAAACATCTTTGAAGCCATGAAGAATCGTCCAAGTATCAGCTGCAGTTCAATTTCTTCATGAGCCAGTCGATATTGAATATAGATTCCTTCCTCTAGACCAGCGGTCGTCAAACTTTTTCGGCTGGAGACACCCTTTTGTTTCTCTTCTTTTCCCATTGACCACCGTTTAAAATATATTTGAACCATAAAACTGGCACAACTTTTGGCAATTAAATTGTTAACTAAAGTGTATGAAAAGTAAAAGAATTGGGATCAGATACAAAATGTCCCCCAGCGACGTCAGATTCAGATTCTAAAACAACAATTAAAAAAGGGACAAGCAATGCTCAATATAGCATTAAATGAGTCTCATCAAAGTAAATTAAAAGCTACCTTAACAGATGTAAATAAGGCTTTTGATTCTGTTGATCGTCGAGCTCAGTGTCTTTCTTTCATATGCACCGAAGAATACAACATACATGTACACTAACTAAAATTTAATTCACTGTCATTCACACACCGACCCTCATTAGACCCCTTGGCTATCGTCGACACCCTGAAACTCCTCAACGACCCTTAGGAAGTCGCTCGAACCTCGTTTGACAACCCCTGCACTAGACCGTAAGATTGAATAGACAGCATACACGCGAAGATATTGAAGAGGACTGGGGCTAAGATACAGGATTGTTTCATGCCGCTGCTTTTTTCAAAAGGCTCTTTCATGTCACCATCAGTGAAAACCTAGGCGATCATGTCATTGTGAAAGAGCTGGATGAGCTTTACAAAACTCTGTGGGCATCCGATGCGCTCAAGGATAGTCCAAAGAGCCTTCCTATTAATATTGCCAATGGATTTTGTCAGATTGATGATTTGTTTTCCTCAATTAAATTTTTTTGTAGGTGTCATATGGCTGAGATCATATCTAAGGTGTTTATATATGGTCTGAAGTCACATTGCTCCTCTGAGAGACAGCGATGAGTCTATTGAAGATGACTTGTTCCAAGATCTTTCCAGCAATGGAAAGGAGTGAGATGCGCCTGTGGTTTCAAGTCTGCTTCATTTCATTTGTTCGTGTATAGAGAGACAATCTGGTTATCACAAAAGTCATCAGACATTCTCCCCCACCCAGATTCTCTTTAGGATATTGTGAAAGGCCTCAAGGGCGTTGGTGGCTGCTACTTTATATATTTCAGCAAGGATTCCATTCGTTCCTAATGCACTGTCTGAACTTCTCTGCAAAATGGCTTTCATGATCTCCGTCACAGAGGACGATAAGTCTTTCACAAACTGTACTGACTGCTGAGGTGGGTGGCACAAAGCCGTTGAATCAACTTTCAAAGGTCTGTTGAGCAATTTTCTGAAGTGTTCCAACTGGATTTTTCTTAATTCCATCTGGTCTTTGATCAGATTTTTGCCATACGATGACAGCCGTGCAGCACAAACAGATCTGGATGGACCGTATATTGCTTAAAAGGAGCCAGAGAACTTATGAGAACTTATATAAGTATAGCTTGGGACTTCTTCGGGTTTTTTTTTCAGACACTTCTTGTACTGTATTTCCCGCAAATCCAACTGCATTTGTAGCTGGTATTTCTTAACCATATCCTTCTTGACAATAGATCACTTCGCCACTCTACATAGGACATGTTCTTTGCAATCAAAGCTGTTTGAATTAATTCGTTGTTTTCGTCGAACCAAAAGGCAAAAGGCGTCAACACGTCCTTAGTAGTTTTAGTGATTATATCCTTGAAGTAAGGTCATTTATTTATGCCATCGTTAGAAGGATTCAAATATTCTTGAAATTTCTCGCCCAGTGTGCATCGGAACTGATCAAGATGTGATAGGTGCTTCACCCTGGCTATGATGTAGGAAGCCATAACAGTCTTAGATTGTTTGGTGTGTGTTGGGAGGAAATGTACAAGTTCATAATAGTCCGGACCAATCTGTGGTCAGTCCAGCATTCAGTACCTCTCATGACATGGGTCACTCGGACATCTCTAATATCACCTTGGTGTATGAGTGCGTAACCACCTGATAGTAAGGCCTAGACTTATTAAACAACTACTGGCCTGTGACTACAGCTACCAGTGATCAATCTCCACCTGTTGCTTCACTACATAGGTCTTTGAGTAAAAATGGTGTGCATTGCTAGATCAATGATGCAATGATGATTAATTTTCAAAACAAAGCTGTGCGAGAGGAATTTATAACGGGAGAATCGTTAACCTGGGGTAATCCCACTACCTCCAACCGGGGATTCTTTATCCGCTGTCACAAGGAATCGTTACAACAGGAAACTTCCAGACTACAGTAGATGACCAGGATTTCTAAGACTCACGATCATGTTCCGATGCCCTCTACGACACTTGCAGGCATCGTCTTCATGGCCGTTGGAACTGTAGGATATCTCATCCAAACCACTCCGCCGGGAATCAGTCTTAACATGTAATAGGGCTGACAGGCACGAAATTATGTAGGGTTTGGACCCGTTGACTACCCTCACCTGGTTTTGTCACTAGTCAAAGTGGTTTAGCTAGGTGTGACTTCTGTTGCATGCAAACAGCATTTGTGCAGCCCGGTAGGAAACAATGCCAACGGACAACTATCAAACGAGTACGACTGTCCCTTATATATATATATATATATATATATATATATATATATATATATATATATATATATATATAATTTCACTACAAACAAGGCAATAAACTCACAAGGATACAAGGGGTTACTGCGTGTTACAGAATATGAGTAAAACTACTATTAAGGAGAGCGTACAATAAAAGAACAAGAATTAAGAAGACAAAAGATAACGATTGACATTGCATTTAAATCTTTGAATATCAAAGTTGCCTGGGAAGCAAAAAACCGGAAGAGAGTTCCACAAGCAAGAAGTACGATAGAATAAACTGTCAGCATAGGACCTACAGTTACATCTGTAAAATGATTAGACCTTGCCACCAATCTTATACTGCGCTAAAATTCATAAAGTCTAGGTACCATAGCAGAAAGTTCATCAGAACACTTAACATATATATATATATATATATATATATATATATATATATATATATATATATATATATATATATATTAGTGAGTAAAAGTATTGAACCACCTGGTCAAAAAAGTAATTGATTAAAAGTTTAATTTTACAATGTACTTTCAGGAGTATTATATGTGGTCATTCATGACTGTAATGCAGATAGTCGCATTCACATGGACCCAGTACGAAGAAAGATGCAGACCTGAATATGATACTGAAAATAAGGATTCTGAGCCATTTGAGAAAACGCAGAAATTATTGCTTTTACTGATGGGGAAAAACTAAAATTGCGTTTATATTTTTAAGATTAAAAGTCGCAATCATTGTTCAATATGGCTGCCATTGTCAGAACTTCAGGTTCAACTTGACGTAGGTTGGAAAAATACAATTTAAAAATTGTTACATTAGGAATGTTTTAACCCAAAGCCTTTGCAAGTTCTTTGTCCTTCTGTTATAAACTCGTTAAATTATGTTAAAACCAGAGCTTTCGGCAGACCAATCTTGTAACTCCGCAGTGTCTTAATCAGTGAGAAACCTACCGCACACGTTGTATATAATCTATATCTATAATTCTCAAAATGTGTGTGTGTGTGTGAACGGATGTTGTTTATGCGGTTCCACAGTTGTCATCCGATTTCGTTGGAATTTATTTTGCTTGTTAGATAATTTTTCAGTGCCGATTTTAAGTCCAAATTGGCTGGAAAAAATTACAACCTTGAAAATGAAAAATCGAAAAAACTGATTTTTTTACACTTTGCGCATAAATCAAAGGCAAAATTTAATGTCTGTAAAAAACAGCGTACAATCAATTTAGAGAGTTGAATCTAACGCAAATGATTATTAGAATTATAAAAAAAATAATATTATAAATAAAAATTATCGTATATTATTATTATGATGCTCCATGGAAGAGGTTCTTTCCTTGCAAGACTGAGAATGCAAGAATGCCCCTTTTCATGTACACCCCCCCCCCGTTCAAATTGTTAACAACCCCCATTTGGGGATGTGCTTCAGTTGCACCCAGTTGTTATTACTAATATTGATTTTCGGGTGGGCTAACTTTAAACTTAAACTGTTCCAAATGAACGGCAAAAATACCCAGTAATGAAAGACCCGGTCGATGACGGATTATACTGCTAGTGTTAGAATATTTGTTTTTTTTTATATTTCATAATAGGTGGACATTTAGTAAAGTCATATAATTTTCGCTGTTCTGTATTCCATAGATTTATAATCAACTTTCTCTTTCGATTAATGTAACATCAAACCATTAAAACCAACGAATTTTATTGTCTTTGTTGTATATTTGGGATTGTTGCTTGTAAAAATTGATCTGCAAACATATTTCCTTTTTCTTTAGAATTCACTTGTATTTTTCTTTCGTGACTATATATATATATATATATATATATATATATATATATATATATCAGTTTTACCCATTTTTTCATTATCCCATAACAGAGGATCTTTTTTCGTGTGTTTTCTTTTTATGCTTTTTGTCGTTAATGATAGCTTTTTTTGCTGCAATACATCTATTTAGATTACTTTTACGTTGTATGCTTAAAAGAGGAAATTTTCTGGAGAGCAAAATTGAATCATAAAATGCCTTTTTCCTTTTTTTCCTAAAATATTTCTTATAAAAAAACATGTCTCACTTTTTTTTAACGATATATAATAATTTTTTCTCTTCTTTTTTTTTACAGAGCATCTAATTTTGGGGACAATTTTAAAAAATACCAGCGGTGTCCTCAAACTTTGAACTTGTAGTGTATATATTGATTAAATACAAAAAAAACTAGATTCGATAAAAAGAAACGCCTGTTTGTATTGTGTATGGGGTACATTTTCTTTATTAGTTCTCTGGAATGCAAAGTGTGAAATAACGTTTCGATTAATAAGAAATAATGACGAATTAAAAAATAAATCCATTAATTCCTTAGATATATATATATATATATATATATATATATATATATATATATATATATATATATATATATATATATATATATATATATATTGATTTCTAGGTCTGCAGATGTTAAAAACAAAACAAGAGCTGTCTATTCAAAGCCGAGTAGCCATTTAACTTTATATATATATATATATATATATATATATATATATATATATATATATATATATATACTTAAACACACGCATACGCAGAGAGAGACAGGGATAAGCGCTGTGCCAATATTTCTTTTACATTCTCAAAAAACATTTGGTCAGAAAAGTACTTAGCTTCTTGTTCTCCCATTTAAATTCCAAAAGCGGCTAACTGATTTAAAAGCCATTTTCATGAGCAATACGGACAGTCGGTGCCAGATGGGAATTGGTCTTTTCAAAGAAGACACACGAAAAACGCTAAACATATCTTCCTTAAACATTAATTTATAAAACAGGCGTTCATTCAATGCTTTTTTACTAAGCGCAACTTAGTCTGGTACAAGACTACAATTATAGACAATTCCCGGGAACATCGAACTAGTGAAGCTAATGGTCAGCTATAATAGATTTGATTACCTTTCCTATTTACTAGTGTTCATTCATTGGGGATATATATATATATATATATATATATATATATATATATATATATATATATATATATATATATATATATATATATGTCAAAGACTCTTATATTAATATGCCTGTACTATTTTATTCTTAATTAAATCAAAACGTTCGTTCTCTACTTTTTCTATAAGGTCAAATGGCTGAGGCACCTCGATCTGGTGTAATGGTTAGAAAGCTTCGTAGTGAGTTCGATCCTCACTGGGTGCCCCATACTTTCGGCCTTGTGCCACATCTGAGATACTCTTGGAAAATCGCTATACGGTCAAATGGCTGATAATAATAGCTAGAAAGATAATCTTCATATGGATAACGCCTGCCTATCTAGAAAATCAATATTAGATATCATCGCTTTTATCTGTGTTCGAATATTGGCCACGGTATCTTTGGAAAATTTATAACTTTTTTTCTGGCATTGGACGTCATTTTATTTTAGCATAGTGGCGGAAATATTTACTAATGGATCGGCATTCCATCTTGGGCCAGTGTAGTATCTGCACGCTCTACCGTTGATCAGAGTATCCTTTCTCGGGCCCTCTACTTCCAATAAGTGTAGTAACTGTGCCTAACTTCATATCTACAAGTAAATCTTTACAGAATTATGTAATGGTTATGTTACATTTTTATTGTTTAAGTTATTTTCTTTTTTTTTTTCATTTATTACTTCCAAGCCGAATGTCAGAATTACAGTAGCACTGACTTCTTAGTTTTATACAGGGTCTCTATAAAGTTCGTGTGCACTTTAAAAAATTAAAAACTTTATTTGTATTTGTGATAGAAATAATCTGTAAAAATGTTATAAAGTTTAATGTACCTAGTTTTAAGTATAGCTAAAATAACTAATTTGATTTCAGGCATTACTGTAAATCAGTTGGCAAATGTTTTCCGTGAACTGCAAAATCGTATTACCCTTTGTATTGCTAATGATGGAGGACATGTGGAAACTTAAATAAAATTTCAATAAAACCTTAAAAAATATAGATTTACTTCTTTCTAATCCTTTTTACAAATTATTTCTATCGCAAATACAAATAAAGTTGGAATTTTTTTAAAGTGCACACGAACTTAATAGTATATTTGTTTGCTTTAATGTGATAGAAGTTACAGACAGACAAAGAAAGACAGAAAAAACTTACACGTAAAATTGTTATTTACTTTATAACAAACTTCAATAAAAATAATTAGATACAAAATTAAAACATTGAATTTTCGATTTTCCAAAATTCAGTTTACCTAGCAATTCAAACATTTCCCTTCGACGTATTATAGCAAATGTTTTATAGATTATGCAAGGCAAAGGTTAGGAAAGAAGCCGCCATAAATAAAGGAAAAAGCGATAACAGTTACTGGGCCCTTAGTAATCTATTTTCCTGAAAGATTGTTTTAAGAGGAAGATTTTAGAAATTTCAACCGAAATTATCACTGGCTCACAGTCAATGAAAGTTTCCTTATAAAGAAACGTTAATATTATCATTAAAGATGAAGAAATCAGATACTACATTTTGATCCCAGTCCGATAGTCAGGTAGTGAAGAAAAGTGTAACTCAATTAGCACTAGCTGCTCGGTTAGTAAATACTGAATCAGACAGTCAGTTATGTGCCATGCGTGATACACGCTTAGGCGACCATGCATCTTTCGATACATGACTGACGAGGCAGATTTTATCCCGCACCAGAGTGCCATTTATTTCTGCGGTAAACCAGTTGCCATCCAAGGCTATAGAACCCGGTCTGTCCTGCTATTTACCCATAGCTAGGATTGGGAGGAAAAGAATATTCATACCTTTCCCACAGGTATCAACACATCAGTCAGTTATGTGCCATGCGTGATACTCGCTTAGGCGATCATGTATATTTCGATACATGACTTACGAGGCAGATTTTTTTCCCGCAGTCGGTTGCCATTTCTTTCTGCGGTAGACCAGTTGCCATCCAAGGCTATAGAACCCGGTCTGTCCTGCTATTTACACATAGCTGAAGGTGTAAGATGAAGAAGATTCATACTCTTCCCAAGGGTGCTAGCACGTCAGTCAGTTATTTGCCATGCGTGATACACGCTTAGGCGATCATGATTAACGAGGCCGATTTTATCCCGCAGTAGGTTGCTATTTCTTTCTTTGCCATCCAAGGCTATAGAACTCGGTCTGTCCTACTATTTACCCATATCTGGGGGGGGTGAAGATGATGATTTTATACCTTTCCCAAATGTATTAGCACGTAAGTGAATATAATAGATTCGACTGGAATTCGAACTCGGCTCTCCGATTCCTCAATAAGAGCCGATATCCATTACTCCACCGTACCTCCCATGCCGAATGTTTATTTATAAAGAACCTGTTAATATTACCTTTACTATTATTGATAGAACCACGTTTCTAAATATATCTGAGGAACGCTGGTGCGAATTCAACTCACTGTATTACTGAATTGGTTTGCAAAACTAGTTACATAATCATTGTACTCCAGTAGGTGTCCTTTACTATGCTTAGTATAGTAAAATGTCAATGAGGATTCAACTCAGGACAGTACTAACGGTCAGTAAAGTCCTAATTGTACGAAAGACAAATTTGCTAATAATTGTGCTCCAGCATTTTGTAATTATTCGATTATTATCACATGTCCCTTCAAGATGTAGGCGATCATGGCTCTCCACAACTTCCTTTTTCGATATAGATTGCAGATCGCCAAGATTCTTCTTACGTAAGATCATGGAGCGGTTTCCCGTGGTTGTTACAATATTTGTGTACCTGGTATTAACTAGTGATCCAATCAAAATGAGCTGACTCATTTTATAGTTTACCAAGAGAAGGTGAACCAATCAGAAGACGTGGAATATTCAATCTGATGTGTATAAAGGCGGCTATTTTGTTTTCTCGGAATATCTACTGCTAACCTGTCGAATGAAAGACCTGAAGAACTACGCTTTCCTACTCTCTCCGAATATTCACTGCCAACCTCTGATATGGAAGACCTTAAGAATTACTGAACAGCTGCTACTAGATATTGGTACTGTTTCATTGAACAAATTACTTACTACGTTGGATTTCTGCACTCAGACTACGGTGAACATGTTTTACAGCCTCCATAATTCTTGATTCAAACTTGTCCTTCTCTAGAGTGGCTGCCAGTTTACTTTGCTATTTAACTCATAGCTGGAAGTAAATGAATGAATTCATATATAAGAGCATTAAGTATGTTTTAAGTATGTTTTTATATTTGTTTTTGTTAATCATTTTATACAAATCAAGGCAATAAAGCTACAAAGACGCAAGGGGGTTACTGAGTGTGAAACAATAAGAGGAAAAGAAAAACATAATTAAGTGGAGAGAACAATAAAAGAATAGGAATTAAAAAGATAAAAGAAAACGATTGCTATTGGATTTAAAGGGTTAAAATTGACTGGCAAACAAGGGCCCGGAAGAGAGAAGAAACTGTTAGAATAGAACTTACGGTTGCATCGAGCGATTGTTACTGTAAAATGATGAGACCTAACTGCCAATCTAGTACTGCATTCGTCAGTACAATTACCATGAAAATATTCATAGAAAAGGCATATGGAAGCTACGTAAAATTTGAATTCGCATTAGACTGGAATTTGAGTTCAGCATGTCGATTATATTTTCTACGCCGATAACCGATGCCTGCATATCGAATGACCGAAAACTACTCTTTGATGTCTCCTTCTGCCACATTTCGAATGAAGTCCAAAGTCTATAAATCTTCAGCAAATGTGTGACGTCCGTAAGGTTCAGTTTGATTGAAGTCATATGGAAGAGGACTTAGTGAAAATATTTTAATGTTTAACGAACCAGTAGATTTTTGATAAATTTTCAGACGAATACAAACACGTTCACGAAAAATAATTGCTGTCAAATCTGCGACTAGAACAGGTCATTATGATCTTATATAATATGGCTGCCCGTTTGTTTCCGAGTCTACCGTTTTGCTGAGGTTGCTATTGTTGACGCTTGCTCGCATACATCTGTGTTCAACTATGCTGAGCGGATCGTAGTTACAGTTTCCGGTGAACAGCTCAAAATCTGGTATGCCCACCAGATTGAATGAGGCTAGTACGTTCAAACTCTCGGTCACGATGACTTGTGACTTCGTGCTAGCACAATTCTCAACGGCTTCCGAATAGATTCGTCTACCGAGTTTCACGCACCAAGCTTGCGACATATGGTCTTTCATGCACTTCTTAATGGCACTATACGCTGAGATCATCTCCTCAGGCCGATATAAACAAGAATGTCCCTCCTGGACAAATAAACTTTAATGAGATCTGAACACAGGTCTCATAGTCAGAACGCTAACCTTTTAACCTCCAGCTACACGCCCACTATACTCCATAACTATATATATATATATATATATATATATATATATATATATATATATATATATATATAGATAGATAGATAGATAGATAGATAGATAGATAGATATGAAACATTTCTCAGTTAACCTGTAGAAAAAGACAATATTTATAAAGGTAAAAGACAATAGGAATAGTGCAATATTAGTCGACGCGTTTCGTCCAATGCGACCTTTTCAAGGCAAAATCGAAATGAATTGATTAAAACAAAGTAACTATTAACAACAAAACAAAATGTCCTTAGCAACTGGAAAAATTTAGAAATATAAATTATGAATACTATAGCATTTTCTAAATTCTTCCAGTTGCTATGGAAATTTTGTTTTGTTTTTAATAGTTACTTTGTTTTAATAAATTCATTTCGTTTTTACCTTGAAAATGTTCACACTGGACGAAACGCGTTGGCTAATATTACACTTTTCCTATTGTCTTTTACCTTTATATATATATATATATATATATATATATATATATATATATATAACTGGCATATACAGGTATCAACGCTTCAAGCGCTCTGGTGGAGCTCACAGTTCCGAACTATTCACCTCTTATAGCTAAACATGACCAACTAAATCGTCACGGCCACGGACTCGGACCCTACATCAAGGACAAGTTTCCCTACGGCAGGGACGCAAAAATAGAGAAACCCGACCTCCTGTATATATGCTTCCTCCTGGCACTTAATACCACATTCGTCTTTGCTCTCTACCGCCCTCAGAACGAAGGGGCTGTAATCTTCGACCGAATATCTGAAAAAATTGATAATATCCTCATTCAATTTCCCTCGGCCAACTTTCATATCAGTGGTGACTTCAATATCATCTATAAAGTATGGCTAGTCTACTCCAACAAAACCGATGGTGAAGACAGATATTGCAGAGTCTTCTGCATCGCCTATAAACTAACCCAGATCATCGGTGAATTTACCCGAGTCCCGGACACGACGGAACATCAGGCGAACTTCCTCGACCTCTTTCTAACCCCCTGCCTTGATAAATGCTTATAAAAACTTTTACCTCTACGAGGCGCGTCAAACCAATTTTTAATTAGTGTCCAGATTGATGCTATCCCTTGATGTACCGTTCCATATAACGACTTTTCGCTATGCGAAGGCAGACTGGAACATCTTTGGATCCTACCTGATGGAAGACCCCCTCCGAAACTTTTTCAAGTTTGCTGCCTCCAAAACTGCTGCCCTTGTCACTGATTGGATCCTTTCTGGGATGGAGAGTTTTATACCAAAAAAAAATTCCAGCAAAAAACAGTCAACCCCTAAATGCGCTGCAGCCATAATTCACCGAAACCACTGCTTCAATATCTATCGCAAGGAGCGATGTAGTTCGGCATTCAGAACAGCCCGAAATCGCTGCAAAAGGTTCTAGAATACGCCAAGTGCAGGTACGCGCGAGCAGTCCAGACCAAGGTTGAAAAGAAACAAACTGGATTCCGTGAATTCTGGAAGATCACCAACCAAATCATGAACAGACGTAAAGCGGCTGTGCTCACAATTATAAATGGCCCAGAGGTCATAACTTCCTCGACGGATAAGGCGAAAGTCTTCACCTCCATCTTTGCCTCTAACTCAACGTTAGATAACAAAGACCATCCCTTCCCCAAGTTCTCACACTTCCCTGAGCACAATCTCAGTGATATTACCATCATAGTACGGGAAGTCTCTAGATTATCAAAGGCCTTGACTCTAAGAAAGCCACTGATCCAGACAAAATTCCAGTAGTTGTCATTAAGAATATCAACCTGGGATTATCCTCGATTCTGGCAAAGTTATTCAATCGCTGCTTGAAGCAGAAAGCCTTCCGAAGCCTGAGGAAAATATCAAGGATATACCAGGTATTCAAGAGCGCGGGCATGCGATCTTCCCCCTCCTAGTACAGATCCATCACTAACATCAGTAAGCTTTTTGAGGCCATAATCAATAAGAAGGTTGTCGAGCACCTAGAAAGGAACAACCTCCTCAGTGACGAGCAGTATGGGTTTCAGTCGGCTCGATCCACTGCCGATGTCATAACTACCATCATTCACAGAATCAGTGTCTCTTGACGACAAACAAACATCGATGTCTATAAAACTAGATATCTCAAAGGCACTCGATAAGGTATAACACAAAGGCTTATGGGATCACTGGAAGGCTCTTCTCGATCATAAAATTCTTCCTAACAGGTCGGTCCCTGAAGGTAGTTATTAATGTCCAGTCCTCCGGAGCTCTATCGGTCAACGCAGACGTCCCCCAGGGGTTACTCCTGGACCAAACCCCTTTTTAAACTACATAAATGATCTAAGAATATACTCAGAACATTTGTAAGCATCTATGCCTAAACACACACTAACCTACCAGACTCCATTCGAAACACACTAGTAGAAAATACAAGCGTCATAACTTCATCCACATGTAAAAAATATTAGAGATAATGGAAGCCTTAATAATAAAAAAAGAAAAATCCAACACTCAATAAGATTAACTACAAACACGGCTGTGTTCAGAAAATAAAACGTCCCTATAACTTTAGATACATTCACACAACCCATACATCCAGTTAAAAAGAAAAAAGAAAATCTTCCTTGATAATAGCTAAAGTTATAGACGAAAGCGCTCGGAATTACAGAACATTTGGACAGTTTCTACACGCTATGTGTTTAGAAAACACTTGTTCGAACACAAGAAAAATTAAATAAAAAGCTTAATCGCAGTACCTTGTCTGTCGCCTTTAATGAGACATGTATATATATATATATATGTGTGTGTGTGTGTGTGTATGTGTGTGTGTGTGTGTGCGTGTGTGTGTGTGTGTGTGTGTGTGTTATATCTATAAACGTTATTTTAAAGGATACACTTTTTGAGTAGAGATCCCTCTTCTACTGGCCTTGACTATCGAAAGTCTTATTAAAATGTGCATCTAGTATGGATGAATAATAACTTGAATATTACTTTTTTTTCTTTCCGGAATTCTTTGTCTTAATGACGGCATGCACAATTTAACTGAATGTTTACCTAAGCCAACAACAATAATGATTCTACGAAGGCATATAAATAAAAGATTTTATCAAGAAAAGGCCTGGAACTTTTAACTCAACTTAAAATGTTATTGATATTTAACCCATTAACCTACAATTTTTTTAATGCGCATTTTTGGCCCAGACAGGTGTCTTCGGAGTTTATTTATTCCTTATGTTTAATTTCAGTAGTTACCATTGTCGTTTTTATAGAAACTAAAACATCAAATATATATGTGTATAAAACATCAAAAAATAATATTGATTAGAAATAATAAATAAATACTTTTCAAAATAGTCATTATATTTCTACTCGTGAAATGTAAAATTACGACAGAAAGTGTCTTCTTACGGCTAATAATAAAAACTTTAAAGGCTAAGTGTTGTAAAATATACCTCTGCAAATGCAATGTATGTAAGTAATTCAATGTAAATACAAGGAATAACATGTAGTGAGTTTAATTTTAACAGATCCCCAAATGGGACTCATGGCAGGTAATGGGTTAATACGTCTGCAGAAAATATCTTTTCTTGCTTTATTTTTCACAGTTACTTTCTATACACCGTGTGAGGAAATAAGTCTGGTCAATTTTCTAATTCACGAACTCACTTACTGATATCGACAAAGAAAATTTGAACTTTGCATCCTTTTGGCATTTTGGATGTGCGGCTCGAAATGAGAACTTGGAGAGCAGAGTTCGATTTCGTTACATTCACTTACGCGCAAATACCCTTGAGAAAGGTATGAATCCATCTTTTCTTCTCCCACCCAGATCTGGATTAATTAGGAAAACAGACTAGATTTGCCTTGGTTGGCAAACAGTACCGCAGAAATTAACGGCAGTCTACTGACGGAATTCTTTTGTCAAACCAATCAGGAATCGAAAAGAGATATAATCGCTCAAGCGTACATCACGCATGGCACCCAAGAAAAGAACAAAAAATCATCTCACTATGCATCAATTTACCTCTTATCCTGAAACTCGTCGCCTATTGATGGTCTCTTATAAGTTATCAAGCGTGACTGGTTACCGCCTAGTTAAACTATAAATCTCAATGCCTTAAGATAGAACGGATGTTGAAAAGCAAGTAAAATAGAAACAAAAAAAAGTTAATATTTTTCGTGACGATTGTAAACAACTAGGGGGACACTCCCATTCGGCTGTCGAAATTCACATGTTCGTTCAGCCCGCCGACTGACAAAACAGATAAGCTCCGCTGAAGGAAGTTCCAAACAGCCGAAAGGAAACTAAAGGATAAACTGTTCCAAGGTTGGACAAGCCTTTCATTTCCTTTCCAAATTGTTCAAGCAGAGATGTTGCCAGATGGAACGTCTGTGTCCAAGATAGCGGGGCCTCAGGTGAAGTCAACAGGGCGTTGACGCTAACCCACATACATAAGACATCGATACAGAATTTAAAAAATACCGTTACAGGCGCGCGCGCACACACACACACACAAACACACACGTGTGTGTGTGTGCACCCATGACAATATATTTTCTAAACTTAGATTAACATAGCAAATGGTGAAACGAGACAAAATAGACTGTGTTACTCCAACGTTCTAAGGAGTCTGTTAGTCTATAAAATCATTATTAGATATATTGTCTTTTACATGGGCTTGAACCCGGCTTTCAAACACCAGTGCAGATTACGTAACTACTATCAGGCACTTTTCAGGCCACGGCCCATGCAAATAACATGTTCTAAAAGTAATTATGTATGTCACTTCTATGACTTATGAGTCAACCAACCAACATTAAATGATGTGAAACTGCTTCCCAAATTAGTTTATCATCTCTTTTATCTGACAATGCGTCGTTCAAGATGCATTTCAAAGTTTAATTGGGAAAATTAGCAAAGAGGGGATTTTGCTTCCTCATAAGCTTTCACTTAAGGACAGAATACAACGTTCCACCATCTGCAGAAGTCTTTTAGCCAGGAATGCCAACCTGTCATTTTTGCATCGCATTGTTACTGCTGATGGAAAAAGGGTTTTACATGTCAACAGCTTTTATCGATTTATTCGTTTTTTACGACTTATCAACACTTTACTTTACTTTAAGCATATTTTTGGAGTGTAAGAATTTTTTTTTGAATGTATATTGTATTAACATTTTTGGAGATTAACAAACATTTTTCCAGATGCAAGTCCTACTATTTAACCCATAGGTGAGTGGAAAAGATGGATTCATACATTTTCCAAGAGTATTTGTGCGTAAATGAATGTAATGAACGCAATTGGAATTTGAACTCGACTTTCTGATTTCTCATTCCAAGTCACTATGCATTACACCACCCGCGCGTCCCGCATATTAACAAAAAACGAAAAAGACAGTAGTTATCACAAAATGAGAAACCAGGACTCTTTCCACAGAATTCCTTGCTTTGTATCTGATGGAATGGGTAAAGTGTCGTCCATTACGATCTAGTGGGACATTGAAAGACCACCACTGCAGACCGTTATTGCGATCAAGTTGATCGAGTAAAATGAATATTACGTCGAAAGACTCTTACTTTGCTAAACAGAAAATGACAAGGATAGGGTACACTCTGCAAACAAAGAAAAAATTCCCATTCTCCATACACACCGGATTTAACGACTACAGATTACTACAGATAGTATCAAGCTCCACTTGAAGCTCTGCTTGGAGGGACTGGGCACTGTGGTGAGCTTTCCTACCCTGCACCTCCTGCGTCTCACCCAGAGAAACTCCTGCGCGCTGCTGTTGGTTCAACTGCACCTGATACTTCACTTTTGCATGATGGATTTTTAGGCCGCTCATATTTTTGCACATCTTTCCACATGGGTATGTCAGTCTCGGTGGAAATATAGTCAGAAACAAAGAATTTGAAAACAATCATTCAAACTTTTTCAGAGAATAATCCAGATTTCTTCAAAGGTGGAATCGAATTGAGCGTTGAACAGCAGTCGTTTAAAATAGTGATTACATTTTTGATAAAAAAAAAACATTTAAATAAACTTACGTGTTTTATATGCTTTCTGCTAAAACGAACACAACAGTTTCTTCTATTGCCCTTCTCGCTTGCCGAACTCTCTTCCGACTTCTTGCTCCCTAGTCAAACTTGATTTTCAAAAATTTAAATGCAATGTCAATCGCTATCTTTTGTTTTCTTAATTTCAGTCCTTTTTATTCTCAAAGAACACATGGCATAGTGGATAAAGGCGTTAGTTAGATCCAGTGACAGGACCCAAAGAGTGTGAGTTCAATACCCGGTTAAGGTAGTGGAGAACTTGTAGAGGGGAATAAACAGGATAACTGTTGTGGTAGGATCCACCTAATTTGCATAGCGGAGTACCGACGATATAAATATGGTTGGTACCGGAAGACAGGGAGGCGAATCAAGAGATCCAACTAGAGACTCTGCCCGACTGCGACTTAGTCAACACATTCTCCAGGAACGGTCTTCCCAGGAATATACAAAAGACTATATGTAAATATTGTGTACACTTTCTTGTTTCAATACATTTTATTCTAACTACATTTTGTGTTTGCATTATTATTCCATGCATTAGTCAAGTTTTAACAATAACCGATAACTGACATCCATTAGACATGGCACGTGGAACTAGAACAGTCTAGCCCAGTGAGCGAAATAAAGGGTTCAGTTCGACATTCCAACCACCTGAAGAAGGCCTGAGCGTACAACGGCCGAAACGTTGTAATAAATATGGCGACAAAGATGAGGACAATAGTACGAATAATGTAAATAGTGTACATCTCAGAAATATAGGCAGATACCTTTTATTCTTATCTCTCATTAATAGTGTTTTTATTTTCATATTCTGTGGCACTCATTAACCCCTTGCGTCTTAGTGAGTTCATTGCGTTGCTTCGGGTGAAATAATTAAGAAAATAAATAAAATAACTAAAACAATTTTTTTTAAAAACATATCTCTTCAAGAGGTAGGCGATAATGAATATCCACAACTTCCTTTTCCCTTAGTATCTTCAAATTGTACACGGCCATGATTGTTTTTTGGGAAATATAGTGGAATTGTTTTCCGTTATCTTCTCCGTGGATTGGGATTTAGAATTGTCCTTTTGAACTGTTTACCCTACCAAGGCAATTAAATCCTTTACACCCTACTATTTTACACATAGCCTTTTTTTCACCGCAATCAGTGATAAAGTCGCTAACACATAAAGGATTACTGCAAGTGAGGATTTACTAAGAGAACGTTACTGAGGAGAAAGAGCAATTAAAAATGGCAGGAGATGACGATTAAAGTTACATTTAAATTTTTGAAGGTCTTATTTGACAGATAAGCAATAAACTGGAAGAGAGCTCCACGGGTGAGAAGAGCGAGGGAAGAAACTATTAGAATATAATTTAAAGTTACGCTTAGTAATTTCAATGGTAAAAGTTAGCATCAGCCATGCCGATAGAAGGCAAAAGAAAAGGGTTTTCTAGGACAATTAAAAAATAGCAATTTAGTTTTGGAGACATTAAAATTAACAAATCATTTCTTATCCCAGATAACAAACATACTGAAGGTCATTTTTGAGCTCAGCTACCAATTTGACTTTATTGAACCCATCGGACTTACCATTAAGACATGAGTAAATATCTGTATCATCGGCATAGATACCGAGCCGAGAGGCAAACTCGGGAACGTATATATATATATATATATATATATATATATATATATATATATATATATATATATATATATATATATATGAAGAAATATAGTCTTAAAGTGTGCTATAATTTATGGGATAAAGTGCTCAATATCAGAGATAGAGCGTGTGTAAATATTAAAGTGAACATAGAAGTCAACACTTAGAGGCATCTAGCATGAAACAGAGTGTCGCCTCTAAGTGTTGACTTCTATGTTCACTTTTATATATATATATATATATATATATATATATATATATATATATATATATATATGTAAAATGTGTATGTATATATGTTTTGTCTGACGATCGCAAATAGCGTGAAACCCAGAGTCACAATTTCACATCAATCCAACTATATATATATATATATATATATATATATATATATATATATATATATATATATATATATATATACAGGGTGTCCCCACAAAAAATTGACATAATTTAAAATGCTAATATCTGAGTAACTACATGTCCCAGGCAAACGAAATTAAATCGGCTCCATGTTGAAAAATAAGATTTATTTTTCAAAATTGTAACAAGATATTCCAAAGAATGTAGATTTTATAAACGAATTCACAAAGCTTCGCAAATGTTCAATATGCGCACCACAAAGGTCAAGTCGGTAGTCCAGCTCCTGCCAAACACGCTGTAGCATGTCTTGTGCAAAATTCCCCAATGCTTTTGAATTTTTTGTGCTATGTTCAAATCTGCTTTCCAGTTGATGCGTTTTTTTCTGGAATTTTCTCTAAAATTCATGCTGCACGCCCTTGTTTGATTGTGTTTGAGTATATTCTAACAGACAAAATGCCTTTTCATTTCCAGTAATCGTCATTCTTCATCCTGAAAAAAAGAAAACATTAAACATTACACCTAGTTTTTACACATTTTGTTATGTTATTAGACTAAAAAATAATGTCAATTTTTGCCGGCCACTCAGTATACACACACACACACACACACACACACACACACACACACATATATATATATATATATATATATATATATATATATATATATATATATATATATATATATATATATATATATATCTTTAATTAAGAAATAGTGCAGTCCCTTAATCCTACAAAACGGAAAAAGGTAAGGATGCTGGAAAAATAAAAAATGTTAATTAAACCTTATCTGCCATATTTAATGAAAGATTATTGAAAGAAAGGTTGCTGCCGAAATATACATTAATATATATATATTCACTAAATTATATAGACAAGTTTTGTCTATTTATTTTAATCAAATTCCTTTCATATCGTCTGATAATGAAATTCAATGATAATGTTATTAAGCTTATCAGTCGATATGAAAGGAATTTGATTAAAATACATGGACAAAACTTGTCTATATTATTTAATGAAGCATGCATTAATATATATATATATATATATATATAATATCGCACATTGAACAATGGTGTTAATAAAATAGTGTTCGAGATAAAATAAACCTATAAATTATATATATATATATATATATATATATATATATACAAGGTAACCCAAAAAGTTCTGTCCGTTTTTTTATTAGTCCTTGAATGAAGTTGAAATATATACGAAATGCGTGTAGCAATTGTTTTCTAATTCGAACAGCCGGAAGTAGGAACATCAGACGTTATAAAAAAACACGCGCACAGTGCCCGGCTATCAGTTATAAGCCGGACACCTGTGAGAAGGATGGAAGTGTCTAGAGATCTCGTTCGGTGCTGTTTGCTTTACGACTTCAAAGTGGGCTTATCAGCAGCTGCATCAAGTCGCCGCATATGTCAAGCGTTTGGGGATAGTGCTGTGGATGAACGTACTGCAAGGCGTTGGTTTCGAAAATTCAAGTCGGGAGATTTGTCTCTCCATGATGAGCCTCGCAGTGGACGAGCACAGGTCTTGAATGACGGAGTCCTGAAGACGGCCATTGAAGAGGACAGTAGTCTAACGTGTTGTGAACTTGCAAGACAGTTCAACGTTTCCGATGAAACAGTTAGACTTCACCTGCACCGCCTAGGTAAGACGTACAAACTGAGCAAGTGGGCTCCGCAAGGGACAACAAGTGGCAGCCTGCGTATCGCTGCTTTCTCGCCACTGTACCGCATCCTTATTCAATCGAGTGCTTACCAGTGATGAAAAGTGGGTTCTGTACGAAACTCCCAAGCGTTCCAGACATTGGTTGTCTCCTCAGGATGCTGTCCCTCACACCTAAGGATCGCCTATGCACCCACGCAAGATTATGCTTTGTGTCTGGTGGACAGGTCGTCAAGTGGTTCATTATGAACTGCTACCAACGGGCCAAACGGTCACTGGAGACCTATACTCACAGCAATTGAAACGAGTGCAACAGGCATTGCGCCAGAAAGAGCCAGCACTGGTGAATCGCAAATGTGTTCTTTCCCTCCATGACAACGCCAGGCCGCATGTCGCGTGAGAAGTCAGGGATACCATACAGCAACTTGGGTGGGAGACTTTGTCCTATCTACCTTATTCACCTGACCTTGCGCCATCCGATTACCACCTCTTCCACTCCCTGGATAATCATCTTCGTGGGAAATCCTTCACCAATGAAGCAGACTTGCGCAAAGCCCTCACGAACGTTTTTGCGTCAAAACCCTCCGAGTTCTACCGCAAGGGCATTGAACAGCTGGAGACACGTTGGCAGAAGGTGCTGGATGCCGATGGCGATTACTTCGAAGACTAAATATAAGTTACACATACAGTGAAGCGTTTTCTTTTTTTCCCTTTAAAAACGAACAGAACTTTTTTGGTTACCTTGTATATATATTGGCTGTAGTAGTTATAGTTTCTGTATAAATAACAACAACGAAAACTGATCCGACAGAATCATTTTACATTAAAGACAGGCACATTTCCTTAACTGTTTATCTTAATACATGTTTTCATGGCAGTGTGGTATCATTTCTTATAATTTACTATAATTTACCCAATACAAGGCTCAAGGTTTACTCAAGGTAGAGTGTGACTGAGCGAGATTTGTGTAAAGTAGGGGAAAGGAGGCATGCATATTATAAGGACTTGTAGGATAGATATCGATTGACCCTTGACTTAAAGATACCAAAATTGTAATTGTCAGAGAAGTATTCTATTGGGAGTCTGTTCTACACAGCAACAGTTGAGGGAAAGAATCTGTCTGAGTAGAGCTCGTTTGCCAACGTGAATATTTCATGTCGATTTCTATTTGTGACGGTCTGAGCTGGTGGAACTAAGGAATGTAACTCGTTCGAACATCATAGTAATAAAGAGAGAGTAGTGAAAGGCTAGAAATGTTTTGTCAGTGTTATAAGAGTTGCAGGTTGGAGAATAATTCATCACCCAAAAGGCCACGCAATCGTTTTAAAAATCTGTTATGGCTGGACAGTGAGGAGTGGGCAGCCTAGACATGACAGTAATACTCTACTCGTGGTTTGATTTGACTCTTGTAAAGATAGAGGTTTAAAATATGAGGTAGTGGTATTTTTTCTGATTAATAAGTCAGTAATCGCATGCTTATGTGGTACTAAGAGTTTAGCTCAACTGTCTAGTATAAGAACTTTTCAAACGGTCTGCCTGACACAAAGCCAACGGCCCTTGTTGCTCAGAAATAGTGAAAGTTGCCCAAATTCTGCAGAGATAATATATTGGCAAGTGGTTATGCCTGGGGCTTCAATGGTTTGTTACTTAATAAAGTTAGCTTACTTTTGTACATGTTCGCATATATAGGTCACCCAATGTTAGGATTTAACGAGCTGATGATCTTATTCTATTTGTGTGTGTGTGTGTGTGTGTGTGTGTGTGTGTGTGTGTGTGTGTGTGTGTGTGTGTGTGTGTGTGTGTGTGTTATCAACCTTAATTTTAAAACTTATCGACTTTTGGTTATTCTTACACTTCGTGGTTCGGTTTCGGGCCCAAATTAAATTTTTTCCAGTAGTTTCTTAATACTTGAAAAATCCACAGTTCTTAATGGGTAAAGCAATAACTCAATGATAAATTTAAAATTTAAGATCTTTAACAGATGAGACAAAAACTTTTCCTTAATGGTGGGGAATAATAATGATGGTCTGGTCTTGAAAACGAACTAAGAAAGCCACGCAAGTAGATTCAAAGTCAATAAAATCTAATTGATTGTGACGATGAGGAAAATACGTGTTTTTAATAGTCTTTATCTTGGTACCAATGCCGCGTAGTGAGGCGTTCGGTTACCAATACTAGAGTCCATATATTATAGTGTACTTAGGGAATAATAGTAAATACGTGCAATCTTGCGTTGGAAATTGAGGAAAGAGTGAAAAGGAGGGGAAATTTAGAAAAGACGAAACTTAAACAGGGAAAAGAAAAGAACGAAAAAAAGCAAATTCTCCAGAAATCAACAGAAAGACAAAACAAAATCAAAGAGAAAGAAAGCTTTGTTTTTTTTAAATGCTAATAAATAAAAGTGAATGTCGTAAAGAACGCCAATGAGAGAAAGTTAAAAGAGAGAAACAAAGAAAATTATAGAAGGAAGTAAAAAAAAAAGATATCCAGAAAAAAGAAAGAAAGTCAAAATAAAGAGAAATAATAGAGATAAAGAAAGTGAAAGAAAATAAATCAAAAGGAGGGAAAGAAAAAAAAATAATAAAGAAAGAAGTTAAGGGAAAATAAGTCTTGGTAGCACAATCCGAGAATAAAAGAAAATTGATAGTCGGGGGAAAACGATGAAAATGGTATTGAATCTAAGAAAGGAATATACGAGGTTTGATCAAAATTATCGGATCTGTTGCTATGGTAACGGAGCTAAAGTACGCAGAGTGAAGCCGCTCGACATTCATTAACATTGAAATCTCTCGCGCATACACATAACGTTGTTACTCACTTCCGATGCTTATAGGAAGGAAAGTGTGTAGAATGTGATCGTCTCAGCAAAACCACAGACTTCATGAGTGACCTTGCATCAGATTTTTGGCTAGCTCAACAGTCCCTAAATCCGATAACTATCATATTCCCCTTGCGACTTTCTCCTCTTCAAAAATCAAATCCTACTTGAAAGTAACAAGATTTCAATACGTCGACGAAATCCAAGAGAATGTGACAAGGCAGCTGCTCGCTATCTCCCCCCCCACACACACACACACAAAAAGGAGTTCCAGGAATGCTTCCATCAATGAAGACGCTGGGTAAAGTGTATAGCTTCAGAAGGGGATTACTTCAAAGGGAATGAAATACTGAATTGATATCTATTGTAGTTTTCTTTTGATAGTACTAGTCCCATTATATTTTGATCTCACCTTGTATTATCATAGATCTGTATATCAGAATTCTGTCTGTATCGACTACTTCTTATAATTCATCGATCTTCGCAAGAGCCATAATACGTAGCTGTCCAGGACCGTCACATTTAGTTTCTATTTGTTTTAATTGTCAAACTTGGCGTATATTCAGATTTTTTATTTTAGCATTTAAGGTAGAAGACGATTGGTAGTATTTTCTGTATATTAAGCTTTTCTTTTATTTGAAGAAAAAAATGTGAATGAAATGCAAAACAGATTTGTGAGGCTTATGGATAGGACATTATCGAACGTGACAAAATTTGTTCGAGTAAACCAATTGATGGTTGACAGCGATCAAATAAATGCACCACAACAAATATTCAGAATTGAAAATTATTTTCACAACTTTGGTTATGTTAGTCGTTTTGATGTGTGACTTCCACCGAATTGATACAGAAACTGCTACTTATGCATAACAAAAATGTTTTTTCAATTTTTTGTCAAAGCAAGCAGACAGTACTCTGTACTTGGAAAATTGGTACAATAAATGTTTCTACCATATTTCCCCTTCAACAGGACTTTCTGGTTTTATTTATCTATCTATAAAATTGTTATGGTCCAAGTTCCTTGTACCACGGTGATGGTCCAAGGTAGAACCAACGAAGAATAACTCGGACACAGGTATGGAATAACACAGATATATTACAAACAGAAATATGTACAAAGAAGTAGAAGTATGAGTAATGACAACCAGATTTGGTTAGAGTGAACTATGTTGTCTCGATAAGTATCACTATTCCAATGTCTTACAGTAATCGTCTGACCTCGAATCTGTTTCTGACTCTGACTCTCTCACACGATGTTCATTAACACACCCACGAGTGTCAAATGTGGCACAAGGTCGGTTTAATGTGGGCTTTCCGAGCCCGTAGGCTCGGGCAAAGATTGCCCGTAGAACCCGTATAAACGGCATCGAGTTGGTCACCCTCCCCGAACGAGGCTCTGCCCTTCGGCGGAGCATCGTCCGGGTTCCTCCCTCCCCAAAGGCAGAGAGTTCCCCTCTGCCTCAGAGGCACAGAGTTCACCTCTGCCTCAGGGGCAGAGAGTTCGACCGGCTAGATGAAACGTCCAAAAAGGACTGAATCTCACACGATGTTCATTAACACGCCCACGTGTGTCAAATGTGGCACAAGGCCGGTTTAATGTGGGCTTACCGAGCTCGTAGGCTCGGGCAAAAATTCCCCGTAGAAAGCGTATAAACGGGATCGGGTTGGTCAACCACCCCGAACGAGGCTCTGCCCTTCGGCGGAGCCTCGTCCGGGTCCCTCCCTGCCCAGAGGCAGAGAGTTCGACCGGCTAGATGAGACGTCCAAAAAGGACTGAATCTCACACGATGTTCATTAACACGCCCACGTGTGTCAAATGTGGAACAAGGCCGGTTTAATGTGGGCTTACCGAGCTCGAAGGCTCGGTCAAAAATTCCCCGTAGAACACGTATAAACGGGATCGGGTTGGTCAATCTCCTCGAAAGAGGCTCTGCCATTCGGCTGAGCTTCGTCCGTTGTTCTCCCTGATCAGAGGCAGAGAGTTCCCATCTGCCTCAGAGGCAGAGAGTTCGACCGACTAGGTGAGTCGTCCAAAAAGGACTGAATCTCACACGATGTTCATTAAAACGCCCACGTGTGTCAAATGTGGCACAAGGCCGGTTTAATGTGGGCTTTCCGAGATCCGTAGGCTCGGGCAAAAATTGCCCGTAGAACCCGTATAAACGGGATCGGGTTGGTCAACCTCCCCGAACGAGGCTCTGCCCTTCGGCGGAGCCTCGTCCGAGTTCCTCTCTGCCCAAAGGCAGAGAGTTCGACCGAATAGCTGAGACGTCCAAAAAGGACGATGTTTAACATCACGCCCACGTGTGTCGAATGTGGCACAAGGCCGGTTTAATGTGGGCTTTCCGAGCCCGTAGGCTCGGGCAAAAATTGCCCGTAGAACCCGTATAAACGGGATCGGGGTGGTCAACCACCTCGAACGAGGCTCTGAGGCTGAGACGTCCAAAAAGGACTGAATCTCACACTGCTGCTTCCTCTATTTATAATGTCCGGAATAGTCCATTATTATTATTATGGGTAAGTTCCCATAACAGAAATGGATAAAGTTCGACAATTATTTTTAAGACATTTTTTATGTTTATACGTTCTTTTTATAGATACAAATATTTAAGTAAATGCTCTGTTTATAATAAACAGTATTAAACAACATTTACCGGCCTGAATGTCTGAGAAATCTTCATAGAAAATATGCGTCCTCCGATACGAATCGAACCTGTATCCTATACGGAACCGTCATATAACCTGACGTGCCTTAACCGATTGGGCTACAGAGGTTAGCAAGGTCGATTTTACTGTTTTTAAACACAATTTTCCATTATTTTCTCTCATTCATTCATATCTGCTCAATGCGTATCCAAATGTAAACAAATGACGTCATACATTATGAAACAGACAAAGTCCGATAATTATTTTTTAAGACAGTTTTTATGTTTATAAAATATATGTTTATATATGTTTATGTTTTTAAGATCTTTTTTTATGTGCCACATCGGATGCACAACATTGTTGCTTATTTTATGTACTTAAATCTATCTATCTATCTCAGTTTGACTATATCTATTATCTTGTTTGTTTTCCCCTCTCTCGAGCTAGATCTTTCTGGCTATAAGAAAAACATTAAAGAATAAATACATTTTTTTCTTTTTACCTGATACTTGTTTGAGTAATTTTCTGAATTCAATGTCCCACATTATGCATTGCAATTGAAGAATAAAAGGTATTATCAATGATCAGGAGTTGAGGAAAATGCGACTGACAGAATAGAGCTATTTTTCGAAGAGCTCACTAAATTCACCTATGAAAAATTTACAAAAAGTTAGTTTTCACCGCCTTCTTCGAAGTAGTTCCTTGCTTACTGTTTGCATACTGGCTCATAAAGAATACTGTTTGAAAAGGATAGCGACAACCAAAATACTACATTCTACATACATACATACTACATTCACTTCTCGCGCTGTTTGTATTACCTTAATTTGCAGGTACCACATCGGATGCACAACATTGTTGCTTATTTTATGTACTTAAAATATTTTGTAGGGATACAGAATGTAATTAAAGCGATAGAAATGGATATATTAAAACCAGAATAAGAAAAAAAAACATTAACAAAAAAGGTAACAAAAAGATAATATTACCGTAAGGAAGTACTGTCGAAACACGTTTAACAAAGAAACGGCTAAGGCAGTTTATACGACTTTTCTCGTTAGATCTCAATGGATGACGGGAAATATGCACAACGACGAAAAAGGACACCAATAAATATATAATTCTACTTACAGAGAGATGGCTGGTAGGACTTAATGTAAATTGAAGCCAACACCTTCAAATGAAATTGAAAATTAGCCCTCCTCAGTACTGAGAACAGATCTCGTTTGTAAGACCGTGAGCGCTGCTGGATTTTTTATTTGCTTTCCAACTCGTAACTTTCGCAACGTTTAAACGCAATGTTTCTTCATGGATATTCTTTTTTTTTTCGTTGTTATTGTTTCAGGACTATCCAATATGTTTGGATACAAATCCTTCATCATCTTAATAATCCTAATTTTCATTCTCTCTGCCTGGGTGGATTCTTCTGACAAACTCTTATCCGTTTTGTTCACATTTAGTCGATGATATTTAAAGTTGGATATTTAAGTTGGCTAATCTGTCAATATTGTGACACCTTCATCAGCTGCACTTTGTTATTTTTGTCTGATTTTATGGGACGTGGATTTATCATTATTTATATCATTTGCATGCGGACTATTGCCCTTCTTTGTCACCCTTGTTGATATTATCGGAATGAAAGGGGAAGAAAGCGAGACGATCGTCAAAACAAAAAATTCTATAATGAAAATTTATTTTATAATGGGCAATTATCAACCCTCGTTCCCGAAAAAAAAGCGGTTTGTCACACCACAGTTTTTCCTTTGATACAGCTATTATTTTAACAATCTGCACGGCAATGTTTATTGTTTTAAAAAGCGATGATTAGAATTTTAATAAAGCCTAAACATAGGATGAAATTGAATTTATAAATTTTTTTTCTTCTTGAGAATTTGCAACAAAAATATTAAACACTATTTATTTATTAGATTGTTTATTTACAAGAATAATGTTATATTTACAACATTCTAAAATTAATACAATTGTATTCAAACTAATGCAATATTTATCATTTACCAATTTATAAAGAAATAAATATGAAAACAATGTTTATTCATGAAGTTACAAACATTTACTCAACTATTAAAATATGTGATCCAACTACAGGGAAATCCTTTATATTTACCATTTTATAAAGTTCAAATCGATTGGCAATTACTAACCATTACAATAAACAATATGGTAAATAAACAGTTTAAATAAAGAATCTAATAAATAAATAGTGTTTATCATTTTTGTTGTCAATTCTCAAGAACAAAGAAAGTATATAAATTAGCTTTCATCATTTTGTTTAGGTTTTATGAAAATTCTAATCTTTTTTAAAACAATAAACATTGTCGAGGAGTGAAGGTAGCTAAAATAATAGCGGTGTCAAGGGAAAAACCGTTCTTTTGGCACACTGTTTTTTTTGCCAGCACGAAGGTTAAATATTGCTACATCATGTTCATTTCAAGTTACTGTACCCTGTTAAGAGTTCGTGTCTGAGCTTGAATAATTGCTTCAATGCGCCTGGGAAGCGGTTGATACAAATCCTTCATCATCTCCATAAGGTGTAAGATACCCATTCTCTGCGGCTGACAAACTCAGCCCGTTCTCTCTGTCCGGTGATATTTTCGTTAGGACTATAAGATGACCAAGCATTCAATACTGCGACATTTCATCAGCTAGACTCTGTTGTGTTACACACGATTTATGACATGCAGCTTCGTTATGCTGAAAAATCTTTCCTTCATCCAAGTCTGGAATCAAACGGCACCAGAGCATCTTGATGTATTTTGGCACTATCAAACCAACTTTCTTGAACCATTATTTTTTATTTATCCGTAAATCATGAAACTCTTACCCTGAAACTTCACTGCTTCCGTAGTCTAATTTGGGTGCTTTATATGCATTCGTATTTATGTCATTCCGTTCAGTAGCATCCTCATTAATTAACAGGTTTCTCTATCTCGCTCGCACACTCCACCAACCATCTTCATCTCGCTATTAATTTATGTATGATGCACGACTAAGTTAATTCTTTCTTTTTACTTTCTTTCTCTCTCTCTCTCTCTCTCTCTCTCTCTCTCTCTCTCTCTCTCTCTCTCTCTCTCTCTCTCTCTCTTTCGTTCCCTGCTATGTCCCTATTTCCATTAACGCAGGTCTGTAATGTATGTCAGTATACCAGTTACGCAAAAATATAAAGTTCTTACTTGAGAAGAAGAGGAAAGTAAAGAACCTTAATGAGAGTAAGAGTGGATATTCTAAAACTTGTTAACAAAGATAGAGGGCCATGCGAAAAGACTGAATAGAAAGAGTATCTTAAGAATCAGTTCAGCGCTCAAGAAATGTCAAAAAATAAGGGAGATAATCAAGGAAATGCAAGAATGGAAAACAATTTCAACCAGTATTTCCACCCCAACTACAGCTTCTTATGTAAGTCGTAATTCAGCCGATTAAGTGTTGAGGTAGAGAGTTTTCATTGCTAAATTATTTTTTTAATATTCTATTTCTCTTCTCTCTATATATTTTATTTATGTTTTTACACACACTCACACACACACACACACACACACATATATATATATATAGTTTTAAGGTGTGCTATATTTATAGGTGAAAGTGCTCAATATCAGGAATAAAGTGTATGTAAATATAAAAGTGGACATTCAGGTCAACACCCAGCAGTAACCGTCTGTTTCATGCTTAAACACGATCTTCAGGCTAGGAAGATTGCGTTTATGCATTAAACAGACTACCGCCGCTATATATATGTGTGTGTGTGTGTGTGTATGTGTGTGTGTGTGTGTGTGTGTGTGTGTGTGTGTGTGTGTGTGTGTGTAACGGGATGCTGAAAATTTCTCAGTCCGACAAACATACAAAAATCGGACTAAACTTCAAAATTTATTTAGGAATTTCTTCTTGTCCAACTAGAACTGTACAGATCACCCTCGTATATATATATATATATATATATATATATATATATATATATATATATATATATATATATGTGTGTGTGTGTGTGTGTGTGTGTGTGTGTGTGTGTATGTGTGTGCGTGTGTGTGTGTGTGTGTGTGTGTGTGTGTTTATCTCTCACTTGTTTTCTCATCCTATCTTCTCTTAGCCTAAATGAAATGAGACAAGTTTGCAAGGAAGGATTCAATTACCCATAACCAAAATAAAAGTTTTCTTTTTTCCCGCCCTCTGCCAATTTATTTAATTATTGACTCTGTAGGTAAGTAATACTGTTTACCTTTTTTTTTCTTTACCACACCCCACCGTGTGTGGGTAGTCTGGCTGTTTCATTTCTATGAGCTGAGTTGCTGGACCCTCACTTTACGCTTTTGTTTTCCTTCCCCGCCAATTTTAAGCTTCTTGCTTGATTTATTTCTTAGTTTCCTTATATCTTTGAATTCTTTCTACCGTTTCACGTTTCCCAGTTGTCACTTTCGTTATAGGAAAAGATTCCTTTAAGAGCAGGCAAAATGGCGACTGCTTGTTGATAGCGAAACTTGCCTTGCGGTTCACATCAATTCTAATAAAGGTTCCTTGATGTTAAAACCATAGATATTTGACTCAATTAGATCAGACCAAACGAGAAAACAAATAAATCCTATAAGCGAACTTTAAACAATAATATAAAGGACTGAAGTGAAAGAAACAGAATAAAAAGGGAGAATGTTGAAATTGTTTTTGAACGAAAACTCAACAAAAGCGCGCTCTTCAAGGATAGATGAGATGCAACTGGACGTCATACATAAAGTAACTATGCTTAAAACATTAAAATGAGGCAGCTTATTTATTTGCACGTTTGTACTTACGTGGAATACTGTGATGAGTATCGAGATAGCTATGAGCTTCTACATAACCCTGAAATATAATGGATTATTTCTGTATGATTTAATACAAATGGCACCTGGTAAGGTATAGTTTTAGGTGCAGTAGGCTTACTATGTTGTAATAACAATATCAATTGAAGTATGTATTGTATATTGGTGTTCTGTTTAATCTTATAAGATCCACGGTCATCTAACAATGGTGTATTCTGAACTACATATTTATGTATGCAGTCAATGCGATGATGACACAGCATTTTCCTACACTGAAGTCAGCGGCCAAAGTTGAGGATTCCCTCAGATGAAACCAACGTAACCGTCAGATAAAACCAATGTAACCTTCAAAGTTAGACTAGAGAAGGATGGGCCCGCCGGGTCTATTTGCTCGTCACGTTACGCATGAATGAATACTTCTCCGACCTTCGACCCATATATGTAATAAACTTAACAGACACTCAATTACGCAGTGACCCTACAACCACATAGACTGATGATGATGATGATGATGATGATGATGATGATGATGATGATGATGATGATGATGATGATGATGATGATGATGATTAGGCATGTCTACTTCAGCGAAGTAGTTAGATTTTGTGTTCTCAAAAATCATGTTGACGTATTCACGTAGTCACTGAAATTCACACACACACATACATACATATATATATATATATATATATATATATATAAAATCGATCCCCGCGTGAGTGAAATTGGGTAGACAGAACTCTTGGGGCCCATCGATAGCTGTGCTATCCCGAAGCCACAAGTCATCGTGGCCGAGCTGGCCTTGTTGATCACGCTAGATAACACGCTCTCTCTCAGAAACTCTAACTAAGGTCTGCTCTGCATAGTTGCAGTATAACGTCACAGGTGTTGAGCAAACACAAATTTGCCTGATTGGCTAGCCGCCCTAGTAGACGGGTATCCTCCAATACGAGTGTCCAGCTATTATATATATATATATATATATATATATATATATATATATATATATATATATATATATATATATATATATATATATATATATTTGCAATTCCTTTGGATCTGGACACATACAGACGATCGACATCGGACCTAGAATGATGCATGTGGTAACAGATGTGAACCTTTCTCGTTTTGACATCCATTCACTCAATGTCAGCTGTGATCCAGTTAAGGATGTTGAAACTGTATTGCACCACAGGGACACCCAAAGCGTTTATGTCTAATATTGTGAATTCAACTCGCTATTTAATACGAGATGCACACGCCTGTAGTTTTTTTTTTTTTTACTTACTTTCCCCTTCATTTGGCTATGCTGCATTCCACATCCTTCGGTAACTCATAAGTTTTTATAGGCTTCTTCTTGTTCCAGTCCTCTAAGCTTTGTAATAAAATCCAGATCTATTGCGTGTATTTCAGCAATTTTCCTTTCTTCAGTGTTACTTTTTTGGATTTATCCAAAGTCTATACCGATGCCATCATTTAAATATTTTACAGTGATGAGGAGACCTTTCAACTCAGTCGTATTTGGAAAAAGGTTAGAGGTCATCGACGTAGATTAAGTGATTAAATATTTAAATACTTTGTTGCTTATTTTTATTACTGTTTAATTCATGCGAAAGCGAGGGGCTAAAGACAGAGAAAACAGAAGGGTGACAGAGGGTCTGTTTGAAAAATTCTTCGTCGGATATTCAAAAGGTTGGAAATGGCAGTGCTTTTGGTATAAGTTAGGTATAATGTGGTTTTCCACAGTTCCATACTATATTTAAGGAAATTTACTATCAGTGAGGAGATGAGGATTCTTTGTACATTTCCAAAGCCTTAATGATCCAAGAGTTTGGCACACTTTCAAAGGCTTTATGATAATCTGAGATGTGCCACCAAAATAGTTAAGTTATTATTATTATTATTATTATTATTATTATTATTATTATTATTATTATTATTATTCGCCGAATACAAGACTCCTGAGTCACTCAAGGTAGAAGATTCATGAATGAGGTTGTTTTATGGATAGAGATAAGAAGTGCAGAATATTAATTGTAGGGTAGATAACGGATATAACGACACAGATACCTTAAAGAGTTTGGTAGCTGATCTCTCCTCCGATCTTGCTCTAATAGCTCAATGATTAAATCTAGCTTGTAACATCCCTTACCTCCAAAAGCAAGCTAATAAAATTCCATCACCGAATAGACAGTGAATTTTTCCAGTTGTGATGAACAGCATTAATCTTAATGAAGCAGCTTGCCTGGAAAGTCTATGGGCACTCAAACTAATCCAGACCTAATACATATATTATATACGATTCGTTGCTAAATATTCCAGGGGAAATAGTTGGATCTTTGTACCTGACTCTTCTAGCTTTACAAAAACTAGATCAGACCAAATGTCGGGACATCGCTGTTATATCTGTGATGGAGTTTCCCAATCCTCTTTATCCTATCTTCACAGAGTTCAAAATCGTTTACGAGGCCTTGTGGGCGATGGATTATTTTACAACTTACAACCAATTTCCCATAAATGAAACGTCGCAAGCTTATCGCTATTCTATCAGTATTTCTATGGAAATGTTCCGACGAGCTACATTCTTATTTCTACCAGTTCAGACTTTTACAGCTATCACAGCGCCGAATCACCCGCATTTTCTCGGTATTTCATCTGTAAGAAGGGAGTGCCATTGGGACAGATTCGTTCCAAGAACTGATGCATCATGGAACAAAATCCCAAGAGGATGCTTTTCTGATCACTGCAATCTTAACCTCTTTAAGTCTAGGGTTAACCGCTATCATATCCTTAAACTATGCTTCTTACTTCCTCCTCTTGCGTGCAGCAACTTCAATAACACTCTACGTTGAGTGCCTCATGGGCCTTGTGAACATTAATTTTAAAAATTTAAACTCGTTTAAGTATTCAAATATGAGAAAATATCTTAGAAACAAAGAAAAGAGTGATGAAATGCTATGTAATATCTAATCTTCTATATGGCCGTAAATGCTGAATAATCTCTGTCACTTTAAATCAATTCTTCATCTCTAAAGATGAAGAATTGATTTAAAGTGACAGAGATGTGGTTCTACGAACAAATGCTAAGAATACTATATGAGTAACGAGCATATTTTAAGGAGAATGGCAACTACAAGTAAACTACTGATAAAAATAAAAAGGGTTTGTTAAAATTTATCATAGATAGATAGATAGTTTGTTTGTTTAACCAGCATATCGACCTTCGTTGGGTCATTTAATGCTGAAAAAGTTTCTTTTTTTTTCTTCTTTTTCTCTTTTTTTTTTATATGGTTTGTTTTCTAAAGTTGTTGTATTCCTGAGTTGTTATGCACCTTTAGGCTGTTGTACACATCAAGATTGTTATGAGCAACAAGGTTATTTTACATGTCAAGTTGTTGCGCTCATCGAGGTAGTTATGACATAGTTGTTGTATTCGAGTTGCTATATCAGAGTTACTACATTCGAATGGTACCTTGGTGGAGTAGTTACAGTTGGGATGAGATATTATATTTTTGTGTAAAATCCTGTCTCTTTCAAGAAAAAGACCTGGAAGTTTGGAAAAGACCTGGAAGTTCACTATTTGCCCATAGCTGGGACCCCCAACAGGTGCTATCACCCCGGATCAGGGTTTGACCTGGGAACACCAGCAATTAAGAGGTGGTTCCACGCTTCCTCAAAACTTCCTGATCAGAGGCCTTTGTGTTGGATGCAGTTTAACGTCGTACCCAGGACGTAAAATTTATGATAAATGGGGAAAAAGTTTTGGCAAATTAAAATTGAAAAGGATAAATAAAGAAAATACAGAAAGAAACATGGAGTAACCATGGATAAAGTTATTTAAAGCAAGAAAAACAGGAAATTGTGGAGAGCCATAATCAGCCACGTTCTGAAAGGGCTTGGCAAAACATAAATATGAGAGAGTACAGAAAGTGTCTCTTCTCAGTTCGTCCAAAAAGTCCTTCCCCACAAAAAAATGATATTTGGTCAAATTTGCGGAAATGGATCGGACAGAAAACATTTTGGCGCCTTTAGATAAGCAGTCTCTTATGTCTTTAGTTTATAGTTTAATACTCTACCGTTATCTTCCAGAGAAAGCAGAAGACATTGTTACGATGTGTCGTTGTTTATTCAAAGGGGCAACTCTTGCTTCCCAAAATAGAGTTATCTGAATTCTAGGAAGATCATATTCTTGGAGCGATATAAATTGAAACGGTTATGGTTGTTTTATGTTACTAAAGATTGGCGTTTTATCCAGGCTAGGAACGTCATGTCTAAGGAACGCAAACCGAAAAATACATGACTGCATTATTTTGTTGCAAGCTTAAGTTGAACTTTGTAAATAACTTTGAAATCGCTGGGTTTCATAAATTTGTCAGTTTCTCTTTTTTATATTAAATTTCTTCATCTAGACTTTGCTATCATTTTGACATGAGAACCCTTCGAAATGCTTATATGTAGCAATATCGAACATTAAAAGTAGGTGTGTCGCTAATTGTGAAAGCCGGAAATGTTTTAGACGTAGTGTTGCTTTTGCCACGTAATGATTAATTCACCGGTTTTAATTGAAGTCCTAGCAGAATGTTTTAATATATTGCAATGTTTAATGTGTATGCATTTGTAACCCATGAAGTGCCAATTCGCAACGAGCCCTGTTTTGGTGTTACCAAGTTCGATTTAAGTACGAGTGTATTGTATCATTACTTGTAATTTTATCTAATTGTTTGTTGTACGTCATTTTCAAGTGATCCATTTATCATGGGCTTATTTCGTCATTGAAAATATATTGTCTGAATGTGGAGCAAGCATGAATGTTCTTTTGCAATGGTTCAAATTAGGACACTATGCAGTTCAAACAGAAGTCAAATATCAAGCTTTTAACTGGAAAAGGAACGGCTACCTAGCGTACAAAACAAACATTTATCTCCGGAATTAAAAATGCTCAAAGAGATCCATAAGGAAGACCCATGAACGTCAATCAAATCTGAGAACAACAAATTGCGCTCTTTTAGTAAAGCTTTGTATTTTCTTCGGACACAACTTCGTTTGGCTACGATGGGAAAAGGAAGAAAATATTAGATTAATAAATTCCATATGCATTGAGAGAAAATAAGAAACTGCGTCGTTTTGTCGTTTGTACTTCATTACTTAATTGCAACAATGATGAAAATGTCAAATTGACTACTTACATCATTTACATTATTCGGACTCTTATCTTCATCTTCATTGCCATATTCCCAACGTTTCGGTCGTTGTACGCTCCGGCCTTCTTCAGATGATTGGAATTTCGAATCGAATCCTTTATTTCGGTAGATTGTTCTAGTTCCATGTGCCATGCTATCACCTGAAGAAGGTCGGAGCGTACAATGGCCGAAATATGTGAAAATGGCAATGAAGATGAGGATCACAGTCCGAATAATGTAAATAATGTATGTAATCATAATACCTCATCTCAGCGATATAGACAGATGTCCAATTGATTTATGTGAATTTATAAAAAATATTATATAATATTTATAGAAAAGGCAATGCCACTGCCGTAAGGTTACCTCCCTTTGCTTTTTCTCTAAATACTTTCATGGTAAGTGTGCGGATGAGCTTTTCCCACTGGTGCCTAGACTATTTGAATTTAAGCGCAGCACTAGACTGGCGACGAAGCGCCACCAATTTAAAGTCGAGCTGGCTAGATGTAGCCGTAAACTCTATGCTAAGAGTTTATTTTCTCGCAATTCTCACTTGTGGAACTCCCTTCCGGTTCCATGCTTTCCAGCCAACTTTAATCTGCAAAAATTTAAATGCAATGTCAATTGCTATCTGCTGATCTCGTAATTACTCTTCCTCTGTTCTCGCTCCCTAGCAATGTTCGTGTTTCTAACTCTTCCACGCCCAGTAACTATTTACGTGTCTGTGGCTTTACTTCCTATCTTGGGGTGAACTTGATTAAAAACTAAAAAAAAAACTCTATATATCAGATTAATAGTGGGTAATTGAATGAAAAACAACGCGTTTTATCATTCGAAAGGATTTCTCCAGATTAATAATAGTTTTATCGATGGAATCTTATACATAGTATAAGATTTATAAGAAGTATGAAATAGAACGAAAGCATGCAGTTTTAATTTTTTTTAATAAAAAAGGTACTAAAGTACTCTAGTTTCGGAGTCTTTCACGGTAAATTATGTCGAGAGCCATACAACATATCTCCTCTCCTACCAAAACTATTGTTATTACAATGTGAGATATTTAAATCAAAAGTGATAAAAAATAAAAGCAAAATCTAGATACATTAGTCACCTAAATTTTTAAATTTAAATTCAAAGCTAAGCTTCCCTGTATCTTTAGTGTTTCTCGATGAGTACTGGTAGCCAGTGTTCATTGTATTTTATCCCCCAACTAAATATATAAAATTCCATGGATAAAATCATTATTGGTCTGAAGAAGTCATTCTGAAGGTTGAAACGTGTAACGTAAGAGTTCTTTTTATCTGTTTTTTTATTCACTTACCGACACAAATTTATAAAAAGAGATCACAAACAGCGTGGAAAGCATCAATCTTGTCAAGTAGACTTACAAACTCTTATTCTACTGTCATAAGAGACTAAACTGATTATGTTTGTAATGGTTATTTGTTCACACATGCCTACGTCTTAACATGACGTGTAACGCGTTCATTTTTTCTAAACATCTTAAAGTATTTCACTTCTCAAAAGTTGTACTATTGCTTAATTATTTCGGTGGGAATGTAAAAAACATATACTTTTTGTTGCCGGGGAAAGATCATCAAGAAAATGCATGTCCACCCGTTGGCTAAATCTTCCGCCAAGTGCGGACTAGCTTCTCTGAGAATTCTGGGTGCTGGAAACGTGTCGATCCTTCAAAATTCTTACGGCCTTCTTACGGTCATCACTGATAGAATTCCACGCCCACAAAGTGTTCTAACTAATCACTCACTATCCTGGCGCAACTCTGTATTCTGTAACACTGTTCAATAGCAATTATTAATGTTCAAAACTTAATTAGTGATTCTGATTGTTGCGTATTTGCTTTCTGCGTCATGTGTTCTGTCTTAAACACAAGTAAATAGATGTAATCACTCTATATGAAACTATACAGAACTCCCTAGCCATCTGGTAATCTAAATCTAACCACTTCAGATTGAGATATTTTCGTGCGAAATATATCGTCAGCTACTCCAGAAATCATTGCCTCTCTGAGTGGCCTTAAAACACTATACAAGGCTCAAGGCAGAGAGTTACTAACTCAGATTGTTGTCGGAAGAGGGAAGGAAGAAGGAAGAAGTGCAGTTATTCGAATTTATTAGAGCATTGTCAATTATTGTTATTTTTTTTTAATTATTTCGTTTCATTCCTCTTATAATTACTTACATTATTTACATTATTCGGACTGTTATCCCCATCTTCATTGCCGTATTCACAACGTTTCGGCCGTTGTACGCTCCGGTCTTCTTCAGGTAATTGGAATTGCGAGTTCAATACCAGGTCACAGCAGTGGTGAACCAAAACTTGGAGAGTTGAGTTAAAGAGAAATAGCTGAGACATCCGGAAGAGGCATGGCTTGGGGAACTAGAACAATCTACCCCAGTGGACGAAATAAAGGGTTCGGTTTGAAATTCCAATCACCTGAAAAAGGCCGGAGCGTACAACGGCTGAAACGTTGTGAATATGGCAATGAAGATGAGGATAACAGTCCGAATAATGTAAATAATGTAAGTAATTATCAAAGAGTTTTTGTGTTAATAGTAACCATAATACCTCATCTCAGAGATATAGACAGACTCTTTGAAAATGTATAAGAAAAGTCGAAAGCGGTCAGAAGACTTTGAACATTTTATATTCAAATTCTACCTGCAAATCAGAAAAATGTTTCGAACAGTAGAAGAATTAAATAAAATTTTAAACAAACAATTTTCGTTGCTCTTCAAACATACATACAGGGTGCGATGGGTAAATTGTCACCATTTTATATTTTTAATTTCGTGCATGCGCGTTGTTTGCTTTTGATTATGTGGACTGCACAGTATAGTAGGGTCATTTGGCCAACGTCATTGAGAAAAAGAGCACCATGACGCAATTCACTCTGCCAGACGGCATGCTGTACTTCTTAGCATTCTTGCTGGAAGCTCCAATTTGAACATTTCAGGGTGTTTCGGAGTCAATCTGAGGACAGTGCAAAGGATTCGGAAAGAGTTACATGAGTCTAATGATGATTACGAAGGTACGGCAGCTCGAAAAACTCAAAGTGGTCGAGTTTGTTGGTTAGGCCTCTGGCTAAACACGGAGACCTACATTAAGTGCCTTGAAAAGGTAGTGCTGCCCTGGGTCAAGAGGGTGGCTGCTGGAAGACCCTATATTTGAAAACAGAACTCTGCACCATGCCACAGAAGCAGGAGAACTCACTCATGGGTGTCAGACAATTTCTGCGACCACTTCACCCCTTACATCTGGCCAGCTAACTACCCAGACTACAACACGCTTGATTATTATGTGTGGGCGCAGTTGAGGGAGAGACCAACAAAACACCTTGTAACACCAAAGATGAACTGAAGGCAAGGATTATAGCAGCATTCACCAACTTAAACAAGACCGTCCAAAAGAGTTGCAAGACATTTCAAAGACATCTGGATGCCATGGTTAAAGCCAATGGCGGTTTTATTGAATAAATTTACTCTTTAGTATTTCAAGAAATTTCTCTGTAATTTTGGTAAATATATCTGTTAAAATGAGATGTCAGTTTTATTTTCATTTTTGCGTAATTTAGACGACAATTTATCCATATGTGTGTGTGTGTGTGTGTGTGTGTGTGTGTGTGTGTGTGTGTGGTGCTTGTGTGTGTGTGTGCACGCACTTAAAATAATTATTCATAGTCCTACATAAACAGGTGTTAAGGCGTAATAGCTGAATATTAACAACTTCCGACAAAATTTTCCCTGTGTTGACTGTAGGAACAAAGGCGTTTAAATTTCATTGGCAAAAATATTTCTTTTCATGTCTCCTTCTTACTCGAAAGAAAAAAAGAAGCGTTGAGTGTAACACTGTGCTTCCTTCTTGGTCTATCCATCACTTCAAATCATTCTTTCTTTCTTTATTGTAATCTCTCTCTCTCTCTCTCTCTCTCTCTCTCTCTCTCTCTCTCTCTCTCTCTCTCTCCTTTGTTCATTATTTTACACTGGTTTCTCGGGCTGAATCAAGTGATGGAGTCCCTTACACATTAAACCCTGATGAGTGTGTCTTTTGCTTTCTCATCAATTACACCATGATGAGAGGTGGGAAACTCCGATTGCCTTCTTGTTGTTGCAAGAATTTCAACCCCTTATGGTACTTGAATGCAAGTAGTACTTTCTTCCTGTGCATGGTGGAGGGGCCCACGGCAAGTGCCCTGCAAACAAAAGCAATTAAAATAGAATGTGTAAATCCCACGATTGCTTCACCCATCAAAGTTGACCGTTCGATAAAAGTTTCTTCTTTCTTTCTTTCTTTCTTTTTTTCTATCTATCTATCTATCTATCTATCTATCTATCTATCTATCTATCTATCTATCTATCTGTCTGTCTGTCTGTCTGTCTATATATCTATCTATCTATCAATCTATCTATCTATCAATCTATCTATCTGTCTATCTATCTATCTGTCTGTCTGTCTGTCTGTCTGTCTATATATCTATCTATCTATCTATCAGTCTATCTATCTATCAATCTATCTATCTGTCTATCTATCTGTCTGTCTATCTATCTATCTATCTATCTATCTGTCTGTCTATCTATCAATCAATCTATCTATCTATATATCTATCTATCTATCTATCTGTCTGTCTATCTATCTATCTATCTATCTATCTGTCTATCTATCTATCAATCAATCTATCTATCTATCTATCTATCTATCTATCTATCTATCTATCTGTCTGTCTGCCTATCTGTCTGTCTATCTATCTATCTATCTATCTATCTATCTATCTATCTATCTATCTATCCCCCTTTCTTTCATCTTCTGCTACATGCTTTATTTTCTAGTCTCCTTTAATATGTTTGTGGTGGGAACTAACGAAAAAGCTCCACTACTTGGAGTTTTCTTTGGAGAGGAGAAAATGAAATTCAATCTTTTATTTCTTCCCTTTAGACCTTCTTACATTAAAATTATGAACGTTGGCTTTTGGTGAGGACTAACGAGAAAGATCTACATATTTATAGTCTAAAAAAAATAAGATCTTTTATTTGTATATTTTTTCTTTTTTTAGAAACAGATTTATTTTAAATAAAGAATAGAAGTATATAAATATATATATTTAATTAAAGAACAAAAAAGTGTCTAAATTAATAAACACTTATATATGTTTATTCTTCACGTAAAATAAATATTATCGGCCAATATTTCTGCGTATGCTTCCGAAAATATACACGCAGAAAATGTTTTTTACAAAAAGGTTTTAAAATTCCAAAGTTAAGAAAATATATATATATATATATATATATATATATATATAATTATTTTTTTTTTAATATGATTCCTTCGCTACATAAGAGTTCTCATGTTTCAAAAACGAGAGCCGATACCCTCAATATAATTATTAGAATTAAATTGAATTAAGGTATCAAGACCTGTTTCATCCTCAAGCGAAAATTTAGGAATAACCAATCTTGAAATTTACGCATCTTTATAAGCATGTTCCTTCGCAAAATGAATTACTATGGAAACGGCTGGGGCAGCCATTTTGGTTAGGTAGTTTAACAGTTAATTCTTATCCACATATCAGTCGCCTTCGGAAAGAGGTCAAGCCGAGGTAGGGTGTGGTATCTATTTCAAAGCGGATGATGGCATTCATGTACGCACATCGTCTGGTCAGTTACAGCGAAAGATAGCTTTTGGCACCATGATATGTCGTGAAGTGTCTAGAAAATTGTTATGATGTTGGTTTGGGGTTTGTAGAGACAAACGACAAATAACACGTAACAATAAAAAGGGTTTTAATAGGTTGGTAAAAAGGTACAGAAATCGCCTGAGTAGTCTATAACTAGCTCAGCCAGGAACGTCTCTGTCTCTCGACGTGCCACTATTTAAAGTCTTTGTTCACAGACGCAGACAAGTTCATCTTCAAGAGGGGTGGTAGGTTTCCGACACAACGAAAATATTGTTTTATTTTATTTTATTTTATCTATTTATTTATTTATTTAAATGGCTGTTCCCCTGCACACACACACACACACACACACACACACACACACACACAGACACACACACACAATATATATATATATATATATATATATATATATATATATATATATATATATATATATATATATATATATATGCAGGTATCAATGATTTTGTAAGCAGAGTTTTCAAATTTGATAACTCTGCAAAAAGTCAGGTATCGATTTTATTCTTATTATGAGCCGGGCCTCCCCCTTCTTAATCGATAAAAATCATCGATATTGTTCGATTCTGATAAATGTTGAGGACGGTTGAGTGAATGTTAATCTCCAAAAATTATTCACCTCACTCACTCCCAAAAACATTCACTATGTTTTACAAGTGGACCACTCTATTTAAGTAGTACCTGAGTTTTTAAGCAAATTTCTTTTCTTTTCCTTTTTAGATAATTAATGCTTTATAATTAAACGTTTGAAATTGTTGATTAAGACCGAACTCGCGATAGAAATATATATAAGAAGATATATATATATATATATATATATATATATATATATATATATATATATATATATATATATATATATATATATATATATATATATATATAAGTTTTAACTCGCGAAAATTTCACGGTTTTCCTATTTTAATATTCTGATGAATCTAAATTCTTAAGTTAACGATTGAGTAAGCTTATTGCGAATTCTACGACAATAAATATCCGTAGAAATTCACCCATCGCATTAAATGTTTGAGCTTAACAACTTTAACAACTTTAACAAAATATTGAAACAACAATCATACATAGCAATGTTAGTCGTTATTTTAAGAAGTAAGGGGGTACAAATGAAAAGATTTGAAATTGACAACATTTTCCATTTCACTGAAACAAGTGTTAAACATTTCTATCTTCCCTTCTTTCTTTTTTTCTTTCTTTCATTCATTCAGCTCACTGAAGTCAAGTAGTGACTTTTCTCCTCTTTCCACGTGATCAAAACAAAATAGTCCATTATTTATGAAGTATTGGCAGGGTGTAATGGCCGTGCGAACTAAGCACAATTATAATAGGATTTTAGACAAATTTATGCTATCCTTTTATCATAATGCTCAGATTGTTTTTTTTTTCTTTTTACGCCTCATAAATCATTAATAAAGGAGTAGCCTTTAACGAGAATGTGAATTTACATCACATATCTTTAGAGCTCGTCTAATGTATCTATTTGTCCACAGGGCAATTCGAATTTAGTCATAATACAACATTCTTCCCACAATACATTCTTCTTCTTCTAAGTGCAGTGTCCCTTCCGGATGTAGGCCATCATGGCTCTCCACAAGATCCTGTCCTTTTTAGCACTTATTAAAGTTTGTCTTTTTTGCGATCTCTCCTAATACCTGTTCTGCTAACAATTTACTCTTGCTTGTTAGGCAGGTTTTGCGCTGCTTTCCTCTGTCCCTATTACCTTCAATAGGTTCTGTGAGTATCAAATTTTCCAAGCGCTCTTTCATCATTATGTGCCGTAGAAATTTCAACCTTCTCTTTCTGATGAGTGTCAGTTTTGTTTCTATTTTCTCTAAAACTTTGTTGCTGCTCACATGTTTGGTCCATTGTATTCTCAGCATCCTTCTGTATAACCTCATTTCTATTGCTTCAAGTCTCTTCTCCATCTGTGATGAGATGGTCCAGTATTCACTGAAAAGTGTGATGAACTGTAATATCGGTACTCCTATATGGCACATTATAATATATCCTGAAAAATGACCTTATCTTTGTGATAAAAAAAGATTTTAAAAAAATACTTTGTTAATAATTAATATCGTATTGTTTCATATGGTACGTCGTACTGAAGCAATATTTTTGACATAATGTAACGGTCAACTATACAAACTACAGGTTAGGGCTTCATAATCTACAGGGGCATAAAAAGATTTTTTTAAGTTAGGTTTATGTAGCTTGTCTCACAAAATCTAAAATCTGACACTAGTAGTCGATCTTATTACTAGCAGGATACCGGCTAAAATATCTGGAACTTTCTCACTATGTTGCATTGTGTATAACAACTGACAATTATTAATCGTGTCAGCCATATTATTTACATTTTCTCATAAACAATGTGAGTGGGACTAAGTTAATGCTTAAATGTTAAGGGAGAGCACTCTTCCTATCGTCTTCTTGGCAGATACTTATTAATTAACATTTTAAAAAATGAAAACAACTCATTTAAAAATTTATTATTTAGAGAGAAAAAATTGTCTAAAGGCAATTGTTTTATTAATAAAAGCAATGAAAAAGCTTTTCAAATTTCTTAAAATTAAATGAAGAGTGAATGATAAAAATGTTTTTTTAAATTTTTACAAATGGTTTCTAAAAAAGAAATATTTAAAAAAAAAAATAATTTAATTAATTTCTGAATACGTCCTGGAAGTTTCATTAAAATCCGAAAATTACTTAATTTTTTAAAAACTTTCCGAATCAGGGAACTTTTTTTTACCGAAGAACAAAAAAAAACATTGCCCCGCTTAAATCCAATATTACACTTTGACGTCCAAATAACAAGATTTTTTACCAAAATTTCCAGTGCTCTCAAAAAGCATAGAAAAATAATTTTTACATAAAAAGTTCTTTAATACTTTCCTCTTAATAATGATGCAACGATTTTGACGATAAAATTGTATTTTTAATTGGGGGTTGAATGTTGAGATGATGATGATGATGATGATGATGATGATGATGATGATGATGATGATGATTGTTAGAGCAATAAAGAAAAGTCAGAGAGATTGCAAATCTAGTCGAAATTAGGAACCAGTTTTAGCTTTTAAGGGTTGTGATCATAATAATTATGGTGATAGATGGGCAACGAACAACGAAAAAGTAATAATATTGATAGTATTGATACTGCTGCTGCTGCTGCTGCTGATGATGATGATGATGATGATGATGATGATGATGATGATGATGATGATATTTTAGTGAATTTATGGTGGTATTTTTTCATTAAAATTAACGGCCTCATAGAAAATATTAATATAGAAATCCAAGTTAAAAATCGAATCATAATTTTAAAAACAACTTTTTTAATACAAACGCAGTAACTCCTTACTATGAATTACTGTCAACAACACAAAACAACGTTTTATTTATTTATTTTTTTATTAAAGCTATTAACCCCTGATTTCTGTTTGGTTATCTGGTTTGTAGCAAAGTTGTTTTGTTTGTTTTGTTGTTTGTTTTTTGGGGGAAGGGGGGTTCTAATATATAGCTGTTTGAAAAATATGAAATCTTAAAAATTAAAATATATTATGATTAGGTACCACCACAGACTTCCTAAAAAGGAAAACGGAAAACGCACTTTAGATGTCTTCTTTTAAGTTAATTGTTGGTCTTATTTTAAAGATAATAGCCTAAAACAAGAAAACTAAATTTACGTAAGTAAAGTTTTCAGACATTTTTAAAAGATTGGTGCGGTCACTCATCGACTCTTCCAATTTCCATTGTAGTGATTACTACTATGTTTGCCACGCCTACATTTTCTCAACTGTGATTGGTCAAATAATAAATACTAACTATCACAGGACAATTTACTGATCGCATTCACCACACTGAATTTTTCCTACTGTTGATTCACAAACATGCTTTTGTTATAAAATCACCGATTGGGTAGTTTTTCATCCAATCAGATATTTTTTATGTTCTTTCGAAATTTCTCCCGTCGTGTTCCTGGGAGCCTACCGATAGTAATATAAACCAGGATTCGTTCCAAAAATAGACAGTAGAAGCAGAACTCAGTAGAACTCAGCAACTCACACGCGTCTACACAGACTATTTACTCTACTCACTGCGCACACACACACACAAAACTTAAATATCATTCACCATCAGTTCTATGAAACAAGCCAAGTTGCAACAGCTCTGTTAGTTATATATAATCCACAACTGAATTACTACATGTTCTTCTGAAAACATCATCCTATCTAATACAGAATTTTGAACATTCTTATTCAGAAAACTTGTTTTATTACATTTAATCTTTCAGCTAACAGATAAAGGGAAACTACCTCTTTCTTATTGTTTCACACATTACAAAAAATGTTTTGTATTTGTTGATTTTAATATATATTTTATCGTTGAAACAAAAATCGGTTTTCCATTATTTTTCCTTAATTCAAAATTGTATAATTGTTAAATGCTATTCAACACGCAGCCACGTCAATCTTTTCAACACAACCAGCATTTACACCATTAAAGACCAAAAAGTAAAAGAACAATTTTTAAAATTTCTTTAAAATCTATGTTCGAGAGATTTATTTCAAAGTAAATTACTAAATGTAAGGATTAATTAACTGGATTTCGCAAAAGTAATGCTTACTTTTTGCTTTAAAATACAGCAAAAATATTGTTTATTGACGCACAATAGTATATGAGATGTCATCTATGCCCAATGCAACAATAGTCTTCTACAACCAAAAGTGCGTGTAAAATCTTAAAATGTTCGAAGGATCAAAAGTTTTGCAATCTAAAAATTGCAGTTGTTTATGCTTAAAATAAATTATTATTAGCTAATACTTACCAATAAATTTTTATTCTATGAAACGTTTTATTTCTTATACTAAATCAACATTATAAAAAAAGAAATTAATTAAAAACTATTTAAATGTTACTTTTAATTTTAATTCATAGCTTTTTTGCTTATTTTATCAGAAAAATGTTTAATTGCACACAATTAAGTTTTTTCAGTTATTCTGATTTTAAAATTTATTAAACTAAAGGAAATACTACAAAAAAGGGGAAATTGATAGACTTATTGAATTGATATTGTTAATTCATTGCAGCCACAAAATTATTTTTTTGAACTTCCGTAAAAAAGAAATAGTCTAACAGTTGTAAAATAGAAAAAAATTCTTTTAAAAAACGTTCAATGGCCTTAAATTTCACATTTTTCGAGTTTTCAAACATGTCATTATTTAATAATTAATTTCAAAATCGCACTGAAAAATTACAAGTAATTTTTTAAATAGAGAGTTTTTGTTAAATCTGAAAGAAAATAATGTTTTAATTTTTTTTTTTTTTTTCACTTTTATTAAATTATTTTTGGTAAATTTCCAGTATGTTCAAACTAGATATGACAGAAGTTTTATAATAAATAACATCTTCAAATTTCAGGATCTCTTCCAAATTAAAAATACACAGGAAATAATGAAAAGTGGGGTGAAACAGACCCCCGAAAATATTTCTACAAACATTTCTAATAAAATAACATACACAGTATACAAGTCATTCATTCAAGATTAAGTCCTGGAAATTTCGATTAAATCAGACGATTTGGGGCAAATTTTTAAAAACAGGGGATAGCTTCTGTTTTTTTCTTTTTTGTTTTGTTTTTGTTTTTTGTTTTGTTTTGTTTTTTTGTGGCTTTCATTTTGGAAAAACGCATCTATTTCAGTAGTACCTATATTATAGTGGGTTAGATAATTCAATATGTGTATTTGGATCGAATAAAATCTTTAAACCTATAATAACTGAATCCTGACCCCTTGTTTCTTTTTATACTTCGATCTGGATTTTCGACAGATGACAACATCTTAAGTAACATTAGTCATTTCCCCCCTGACCTGCTCCAGGGGAAAAAAAGGGACTGGAATATTCTGTCGCCAATTTTCAGTAAGCAATCGTCTCGCAGCATGGCTCACCGTTATTGATTCTTTATAAATGCTGGATTGCCTAATGTCAGGCGAGCGTTGTGGCCACACCTTTCATCAGAAGTTTCCAGAATACTACTCAAATCAATTTTAGACAACTTCGGCCAGATGATATAGTATATTATTCTGCCGGAATAGCCCATCGTTGATGGGGGACATGGAGCTCACTAACGAGAGCAAAAGGTAATGGAGCAGTACAATGAAGCTTTCACCGGTTAATAATGTTTAGGGGATGACCAACGAACTCAAATCGTGCTATGTGGACGCCTTACACATTATTATAGAACCACTATCATCATGCATGGTGCCTTGTTAACAACTGACCACACCCGAACCCGAACACCAAAGCAAAACAACTAGAATCTTAATTCATCGGATCACGCCAGATGTTATCAATCCTTCAGGATTCAATCAGCCATATCACATGCTCGGATGGGATGCTGTGTACAGTATCGTAGTATTAAAAGTAGTGCCCTGACAGTGACCCCAGCTCTCATATCCCATGGAATATTTGATATTACCTGAACTGGATATGGATGTGATTTTAGGCAGTGTCTCTTGTGTGTTACCGCAGATAAATCTAGTCAGATGCCTGTGGTCTTGATAATTAATACGTGTGACACTGTAGATCGAAAAATGTCAAGTGTCCCTATAATTTCAGAAATAGAATGTCCCATCTGCCTGTTACTTACTATCATGATCTGTTCGAATACCGTTAAATCACGTTGGTTTGGTATGCCGAAGTTAGAGAGTCTTGATAAAATCCAAAGAACCTGCAAGGTCATCGGTCCTGATCTGGCATCTCGGCTCCAGACACTTTCCAACTACCGTAACGTAGCTTCCCTGTGTCTTTTTTCTATAAATACTTTCATGGTAATTGTTGTGATGAGCTTTCATCTTTGGTACATCTTTACAAATTTAAGAGCAGTGCTAGATTGGAAGTTAGGTCTTATTTTGCAGTTGAATTGTAATCGTAAGTTCTATTCTAACAGATTCTTCTCTCGCTTATAGAACTCACTTCCATCTTCTTGTTTTCTATTCAACTTAAATGCAATGTCAATTGTTGCCTTTTGTATTAATTTTCTGATTTTTTTATTGTTCTCTCTCCTTAATAATGTTTTTATTTTTCTCACATTCTCTCTCATACTGAGTAACCCCCCCCCTATGCGTCTTAGTGGATTTATTGCCTTGTTTGAGGTGCAACGATTAAAATAAATGCGGTTTTTACAATGATCCACCAGATGTCAGAGCACAGTTGATATCGTTCAGGGATTCCCATGGCGTCAAATTACGGTGGTACCACCTACTATTAACCTTACATACTGCTATCCCATGACTTTTAACACATCAGCATATATATATATATATATATATATATATATATATATATATATATATATATATATATATATATATATATATATATCAAAGTGTAGAAGGACGAACAGTAAGATTACAGCGTTCAGAACATTAATTTAAAAGCATTGCTCAATACACAAAGTTGAGCCGTAAGTATTTATTTATTTCTCATGCAGTGTTACATTAGAACATGCACATATCCACTGCAAAATTATACATTTTTGTTTCAACGTCAAAAAAGGGAAAACCATTTTTAAACGTCTCATCAGGTGATGAATCACGTAGTGGATATGTGCATGTTCTAATGTAACACTGCATAAGATAAATAAACATATATATATATATATATATATATATATATATATATATATATATATATATATAACGATGAAAACCGGTTACTGTATGAACGTATAAGTGTTTGAATGCATGTGTTTATACCTATGTACTATGAAGCATTCTTATTGTAATATGGCTACATGAGTTCACTAATATGTCGCTTGATGTGTTTATGCTTCTTTCTGTTATGCATCAGTGCACACGTGGGCTTTTGAAAAAAGGGCGTAGAAATGTTACATTCATTTTGTACTTCATTATCAAGCAGGACCCACCCTTTTTTTTCTTTTCTTTTTTTTTTTTTTTTCTCAAGCAAGTGGGTTCAATTATATTTTTAAGCGTGCCGTACTTTAAACTTATGGTCTTTTTTTTTAAAATGAAGACAATTAAGCAGGTGCTTTGCTGAGCTAATTATAGAAACTAGACCATAACCGATTGGACACATTGAAATCTATATATGTAGCTAACTTCTTGACAGGTTAATTAAAACTTTAGACAAGGAGTCAAATGACTAAATAATATAACTGGAGAATCTTCCAGAAGACCATGTTGCCAAAATTGTTATTTCCTGATTATTATTTTGCAAGAGAAAGAAAATGAATATGTAGTAATATGTGTTGATCAAAATGTTTCAACAGTAAAAACAGAATATTGCTACTTTACGGTACAAACTCCCGAGAGGATGCTTCCCAACCGCTACAATCTTAACCTCTTCAGGTCTAGCGTCAACAGTTATCTTTCCTACATATCCTCATTATGTGAACTTACCCCATCCTCATTCAGTACTCCTCTATCTTGAATGGCTCTTGAGCCGTGTTTTGTGCGAACAATAGTAAAAAAACGGACTGAATTTTTGGAAAATGGACAGCGTTTATTAAAGATTATAAACTTTACGAAGATTATGTTTAAAAAGAAAACAAAGATAATGAAAAAAGTCAAAGAAAGAAACAAATTTTTAATTTATGTTGAGGATTTTTTTCTCTCCAACAAGAAAGAAAGAAAGAAAGAAAAGATAATTTTTTCAGCTATGTTAAATACTTTGTTCTACATTGTGAGGAAAATCAGAAAAGAAGTTTTCAGATATATTTTTAAAAATCCATTCCGCTGCAAATTCAAAAAAGGCTCTGTAATGTAATCGATCCTGACCAGGCATTCTCGTCTTCAGTCACTTTCGCGCCGAAGTATTATGGCTTCCCTCTGTTTCTTCTACAAATATTTTCATGGCAACTGTTTTGATGAGCTTTTTCCCTGGTGCCTCGACTACATGAATTTAAGCGTGTTACTAGATTGGCATCTAGGTCCCTCTTGTTTACTGTTGAAATAGATGCAACTTCCACTTCTACTCTATCATTTTCTTTACTCGCACTTCTCACCTGTGGAAATCCCTTCTGATTTCTTGCTTCCCTGTCATCTACAGCCTTGAAAAATTTAAATGCAATGTCAATTGCCATCTTCTATCTTCCTGAACTCTGTTTCTTTATTGTCCTTTCCTCACTCCTCTTCAGAAAAGTTTTCTTATTCTCTATCACTCCCTGTAACACATTGCGTCTTAGTGGCTTTATCACCTTGCTTGGGCAAAACGATTAAAAACAAAAGTAAAAGAAAGAAAGTTGACAAGAAAGTAACGAATGTAGTGTTCAGACATTCAAAGAAAGATTAACTCTCTTCTACAAAGTAAAGACAGGAAGTTTGCAGACATGTCAATTCCTTTATTCCAATTAGTGACAATGGTACCTTCATCTAATGTCTTACCTTTATATGGGAAGTATTTCGTTGTGGTGTAATTGGTATCGACTCGGAATGCGATATCGGATAGCCGAGTTCGAATTAAGGTTACATTCACTTACGCACAAATATCATCTCTTCTCCTCCCAGCTATAGGCTGAATAGCAGGACAGACTTTATATTCCACCCTACAACCCCTTTCCCACAAACGAAATGTTTCGAGCCTGTTGCTGCTCTATCGCTATTTCCATGACGTATTCTGACGAGCTCGCCTTAGTCCCACCAGCCGCTGATCTTTACAACTCGAACCCACCCATGTCGCGTACCCAAGGGTGAATCCTCCCCATTCCCTTCGTATTCCATTAGTAAGAAGAGAGTTCTATTAAAACAGCTCCTACCCAAGAATTACTGCTTTGTAGAACATACCCCCGGCAGGATGTTTTCTCAATTCTTACAATCCTTACCTCTTCAAGTCTATGGTTAACCGTTATCTTTCCTACATTGTCACTTCATGTTTTTTCTTACGCGCATACAACATCACACAGTAACCCTCTACCTTGAGTGGCTCTTTGACCTTGTATTGGGTGGACATTAGTATAATAAAGTCAAAGTATAACTAAAATGTAGGAGAATAGTAATGGTGTATAGTGTGGCATATGTGGACTAAGAAATGATACGAAATCACCTACAAAATTTACGAGTTGACCAGTGACAACATTGAGACTAAATTAGTTCTTCTCCTTCTTCTTCTTGATCCACGAATGTTTGACTATTTGATCGGAAAATTAACGTTACTTTTGCCACAGAAAATTATTTACCAAGTTACAGCAAATAGATTGAATATGTTACATCATATTGGCAGTTTCTTGACAAAGTTTCTTCAAACAAACCTACAAACAGGACGACGTCCTATCGTTTTTAATAGGAAAGAGAAAGAACCAACCCGATTTAGGAGTGCCGATGACAAGGAGTCATATTCACCCAGACTTTATGAGAGACGTTGAGGTGGGCAAAAAAATTTCCCTTCAATTGTCTTCTTGCTGTTATTTTATATTTATATATGTATATATTCTTTCTTTATTTTTTGAATTGATAAGGTTGAACGCGGAGAGATGGATGAGAGCGTTAGTCGAGGGTATGAATACAGATATTCGAACCCAGACGGCGCCTCTCTTGACTCTTCGCAACCTTCTGTGATTGACTTCACTCGACGCTATACATCATCTTTCAACACACACACACACACACACACACACACACACACATTTGTCCCTTTTTTATATAATGATATTATATTAAACGTAGACACACATGTGCCTAACGCATCCATACACTTAGAAACAATAACATGTATGTTTGTTTAAAATAAGCGTACTTGAACTCTCATAAAAACTTGTTTCATAAATACTAATATCATTTTACTAGCAGAAATATCTGACTTTTTCCCGGATTTTTAAATATCTAAAATGAATGTGTCGGAGAATCTTTAAAAAAAATCCTAACGAAAGCTATTATTTTGACGGCTTGTAACATACTGGAAATTAAAATCCAACAAAGGTCCGTATAAGAAATCAATTCCCGATTAACACGCGATATTCAAAGTCAACTTCAAATTAAAACAAAAAATGAATAAATTGTTTTTCAGCCAATAAAAAACATTCGAAAGAAATTTTAAAAAAACGTGTCCATATATTCCACTTTTAAAAGAATATAATAGCATAGCCATAGATAGATTGACCCAGAACTACAGAAGTCAACGGTCAAGTTTGTGTTGTCCCCGTTTTTTATGGGCCATGTCCATTCAGGACGTAGGCAATCATGGTCCTTCACATATTCCTGTCCCTTGTAGCTTTTTTCCCAAACCCTGTTCTAACATCCATTTGCTCAAGCTCATCAAGTACGTTAAGCGCTGCTTTCCTGTTCCTCTTTCCTTCAATTTGTTGTACTGTGCGTATCAGATTTTCCAGGCCATCCTTCCTCATTACGTGTCCAAGAAATTTCAACTGCCTCTTCCTGATGTTAAGTATAAGTTTCCTTTTTGTTTCCATTTTCTCCAAAACCTGACGCGTTCGGTTCATGGTATTCTCGGCATTTTTGTGTAGAATCACATTTCTCTTGCTTCAAGTCTCTTCTTTATCTTTGTGGAGATTTCCAGCATTACAGGAGGGCAGAACTATTTTCTTTGTTTATAACGACTGTTGTCCCCTTGCCACAATAACAAGGACAAATTGGGCCATATTTGAAAGTCTATCGCTATTTTCTTATTAATAACCCAAATTCGTCCAACTTTATTTTAAAAGTAGCGCCCTCCACCTCGTAAATTGTAAAATTCAAATTTTAGTAACACTGGATATTAAAAAGTAATCCAAATATGCATTTTCATTTCTTTTAATGAGAGAATTTATTTCTTATATTTTTTAGTTCAGTTTTATTAACAGCACTTGATATCCGAGCAATTCGGCTGCTGTCTCTTTCCCACCCACCTAACGTAGCTTCCTCCCTGCGCCATTTCTATATATATTTTCATGGTAATTGTTCTGATGAACTTTCATCTATGGTAGCTAGACTTTATAGATTTAAGCGCAGTACTAGATTGGCGGCGAGGTCTCATCATTTTACAGTTGAAATGTCTAGATTTAACCGTAAGTTCTATGCTAACAATTTCTTTTTTCGCACTTCCCGTTTGTAGAGTTCTCTTCCGGCTTCTTTCATCCCGGGCAACTTTGATTTTCAAAAATTTATATGCAATATTAATTTTTATTTTCTGCTTTCTTAATTCCTGTTATTTTATTATTCTCTCTCTTTAATGTTTTCGTTTTCGCATATTCTTGGTGGCTTTATTCCCTTTCTTGGGGTGAAATAATTAAAAAAACATGATAACTGATAACAGTAAGAAAGAACGTTTTCAATTCAACTTTCATTAGTACACTTTCTCTCTTTACTATTTGCAAATCAGCTAAAAATTCGACCTACTTCGAAATCCGATTTCAGTAATTTTAATCCTACAAGTATTTCTTTTCAAACACATATTCTTCTTTGCACGTAAAATAAAATGAAAAATAAATTTTACACTACATTTCTATTTATTGAACTGTTTAAATCCTAAAAAGCAAATGATATATATAGGTATATAAATATATTTGTAATTTGTGATATGTTGGTGTAGCCTGTTTTTGTTGTTGCTGTTGCTGCTGTTTTTTTCTATCTTGCTATCTAAATACAAATATCACTTATCTTGCCGTCTAACTACAAATATCACTTATTTCTCAAAACTTAGCTAATGTTCGCCAAACACGCAAAAGCTATATCACGCTTAAAACGATCAGCTCAGTTAAAATCTGGTCCTGCTAAAATCTGACCCGGTAAATTTTGGTCCCGCTAAAAATGCAGTCACACAAGTTCCTTATGTTTTGTATCAATTACTTTAAAAATGCTATTTTCATTGGCTCAGAAACGTTGATTCGAGCAGAATTGTTGTTTTCAAACATTTAAGAAAAGAGTTCTATTTCACATTTATATACATTCGCAAAATCATAAGCATAAACAAATATAAGACCTAACATGAAATTCCATTCCTTAAATATACATTTCATCCAATCATGACATATTTTTTGTTCCTTAAGGGAGTAAACCTTTCCTTCCTTTTTAGTCTAAGTAAATGATAAACATTACAGTTAGTCCTTCGTCTTTGCCAAAATATTGCATCTATTGGCGACACCCTCGATTTTGGCACGTCAAACACCTATCACCCACATTTCAGTACTAAATGCAGTCTTCAACCAAAAAAGGTGGAGCTCTGCATCCGATAGGATTGGGAAGGATTCTTCTACTATGAGTTCTTCAGGCGAGTGATTCCAACAGGTGCTGCTTCCAAATAGACTAAATGAAGGCAGCACTTGACAAAAGGCGACTGGAATTAGTTAAGGGAAAAAAACGTAATATTCCACCAGGAACAACGCTAGACCATATGTTTATTCGGTGACAAGCCAAAATTTGTTACATCTTGGCTAGGGAGTTTTAACTTATCCTTGTAGAGGATTGCGTGTCTCTACAGGTTTGGTATGGAATACAGTTGAGGTTGAGAACCATCGGAAAAACTGAATTCAACATTACCAGAAATAAATTTAAAAACGTAATTATATTTTGATGTATTTTTATATAACAAATAAATTACATAATTTAGAAAAGATAAAAGTATGTTAGTGTGTAGACATATAACTAAAAAGAGTAAAAATAAAAACAGTTATAGGGCTAGCGGTAGTAGTGTGCACGCCTGTGTGTATGTGTGCGCGGGGGGTGGAGATGGGAAAACTGAACAAGTTTTCTACCTACCGGATTCTAGAACGAAAAGAGGAAAAGAAAGGTTGTCTTCTTCCTTTTATATTCCTGGACAACGCCACCTTGCGGACATCTTGGTAGAACAGGTAGGTGCAATGCTCACCTCCTCCATATTTATCGGATATCGAAACTTCGGAATAACATTTATTCCAGTATTAGTCCATTAGTACAGACGGTAAAATCCAGTAATAATTATAAAAATTATAACAAAAATCGTGTATTAATTATAGGTTTCTCCCTATAATCAATTAATGACCACTGTCCCAAAAATGAAACGGTTGGCTAATGAGTTTCTTAATGTGAAAAAATAAGAAACAATTACTTGGAAGACTACAAATGACATCCGGAACAGTACAACCTTGCTGAACTGTGATGCTATCTGTAGCCGAGTAGTAAAGCACGCCGGATAAAACAGTGGTTTCTCCTACTAAGAAGGACGCAGGTTCGGTCCATACCGGAGAGCACTTCTTTTTTATTATGATTTCTCGAATGCGCAGGACGATAGACACAATACATACTGTTTAAAATTTTTAAAATTAAAAATGCGACGTTTATTTCAAAATGTTTATCAACTATAATAGTGTTTGAATAGAATTATCAGATTAAAAATAAATTTATTAATCCTTTAGTAATATATATATATATATATATATATATATATATATATATATATATATATATATATATATATATATATATACTTTGCATTTCTCGTATCACAGCTTCATTAAGACACATTTAAATACACACGAAGACCTACCGTCCGCGACATACTGGTTGAAAATACAAACATAATAGAGTTCATCCGCGTGCAAAAATAAAACGATTAAAAATAATAGAAGCGTTAATAATAAAAAAAATGTGACTAACTCTCAATAATATCAATTATGAACACAGCCACAACGTTCTGTTTTCGGAAATTAAATACCTTTCATTCCTTGTATATATACCGACGGACCGGAAATATTAAAAAGTGAAGTGGAAGCTGCACTGGCCAAATTGAACAGAAACAAAGCGACAGGGCTAAACGGAATTGTAATAGAGATGCTGGCAGCATTAGATGATTTCAGCATAGACAAGATCACAGAAATAATAAAAGAAATCTACAGCAGTGGTGATATACCGGAAGAACCAAGGAGATCTATTTTATAACACTGCCTAAGAAACCAGGCACAAACGAATGTGACCTCCACCGGACAATCAGTCTAATGAGCCACATAACAAAACTCACCATCCGAATTCTGATGAATAGAGCGTGCAGCAGAATCAGGCTAGAGATAGGACAGAACAGTGTGGGTTCGTTAAAGACACCGGAACAAGGAACGCGATATTTATACTCATAATATTATCAGAAAGAGCAATACCAATGCAGAAGGACGTGTACTGAAGTTTTATAGATTACGCAAAGGCGTTCGACAAAGTACGCCACAAAGATCTGCCAGAGCTACTCAGCAACATTGACATATTCGGGAAAGACATTAGAATAATCAAGAATCTATAATGGCAGCAAGCCGACGGCATACGGACTTAAATTGAGTTCAGCAGATATGCAAAAATACAAAGGGGTGTAAAACAAAGATGACTTCAAACCGGATTTATTCACCCTATACAGCAAGGTAATTTTGAGGGAATTAGAAGTTCTACCAGGCTTCATTATTGGCGGCTACAATCTTAACAATAAAGAATATGAAGATGATAGAGTGCTGATAAGAGACACGGAAAGGAAACTACAAAACCTTCCACAGAAGGTAGCGAAGGAAAGCGAGGGGAAAGGACTATGCATAAACTACAAGAAAACAAAATGCATCGTTGTCAGCAAAGGGATGAACCCAAAATGAAAATTACAGGTCGGAGATACTAAAATGAAGCAGGTACAAAAATTCAAATATCTCGGAAGTGTTTTAACAGAGGATGGAAAGTGAGACACTTAGATTCGAAGACATATTGGAATGGCCAAAGATGCATTCCAAAAGTTAAGCGGAGTATTAAGAGACAGAAAAATTTCGTTGAAAATGAAGAAAAGTGTAGTGAAATGTTACGTGATATCTCTACTCCTGTATGGCATCAAATGCTGGACAATCTTCCCAAAGATAAAGAAAAATCAGAAATGTAGTTCTACAGAAAGATGCTGAGGATACCATGGGCCGAACATGTGAGCAACAACGAGGTTTTGGAGAGAATGTAAACAAAAAGGAAACATACGTAACATCAGGAAGAGGTAATTGAAATTTCTAGGGCACGTTATGAGGAGGGAGAGCTTTGAAAATCTGATACTCACAAGACAACAAATTGAAGGAAAAAGTGACAAAGGAAGGCAGCGCGTAACATACTTCATGGGGTTGAGCAAATGAATGGCAGAACAGGATTTGAGAGAAATAACAAAAAGACAAAACTTATTAAGAGCTACAAGGATCAGGAAAATGTGGAGGGTCATGATCGCCTACTTTCTGAAGGGACACGGTACATAAAAAAAAGAATATATATTCTATTAAACAAAACAAATCCTTGATAATGGCTAATCGATTAGCCGAAAGCGCTGGTATCCACAGATCCTTTGGACAGTTTTTTTTCCCGCTATGTCAAAAACAGAAATTACTCATACGAATGCAAGAACAATTTAATAAAGCGTTTAATAGCAGTATCTTGTCAGTCATCTTCAATGAAACTTGTATGAAAGAGGGTGTTCTGCACAAATACACATTTATATATAATTTTCGTAAATATATATTTGGCAAATTGGTGGCTTACGTGTAGGGTAGTTAGTTCCTTAGTTAGTTCGCACGACCGTTACACCCTGCCAATACCTCATAAGTAATGGACTATTCCGTTTTTACTGCACGAAACACGGAACTGACGTATAAGAGACGCTACTTGGTTTCAGTTAGAAAATGAAAGAAAGAAAGAACAGAAGATAGAAGTGCTTAACTTTTGTTTCAGTGAAATAGAAAACGTTGTCACTTTCAAATCTTTTCATTTGTAAGCTCCTTACAGGTTTTTAGCTAATTCATATAAACACATAATCCCATACACAGATAGACACGACACATAATGCGTACAATATATATTTTTTAATGTTTTTTTGCTGTTTTTGCTTTTTTTGATTTTTAGCTTTTTTTTGTTTTTGTTTTTTGTTGTTGTTTTTGTTTTTTGTTGTTGTTTTTGTTTATTTGGGTTTTTTTGTTTGTTTTTTCTACACATTAACAATGAAAGACCAAAACGGATCGCCACGTTTGTGCGTTTGTTTAGTTTGGAAATGTCAATTTAGCTGGCTTCGAAATATACTGGGTGCCTAGAACCAAAAATAATGTTGAAAAATAAACCAAGCACTTCGTCCGCGTTGACAAGCATATGCAGACAGTTGGATTTCTGCACCTGCTCAATTGTAACGTTCCCATTGTGTAACTCACACCTTGTGCTCTCCTTTTTAATTGACAAGCAGGCTTTCCGTTTTCTTACAATATTTACTTTCATTTTTTAAGACGAAATATAAATTCCGTTAATGGGAAGGAAAAATATATACTTGACGCAGAATGACGAATATTGATGTCGATTTATAAAAGAATTCTATTCTATACTTGAACAGACACACTTGCTGACGTGTATAATATAGCCCTCTTTCTATTTTGAAACAACTGCTAGTACAGACGCTTGGATAATAGCTAAACAAACAGTTTCAAAGTATACATTGACAAAATAACTACAATTTCATGCTGTTTGAAATCGCAACCCTAAATTTATTGACTATAGTTTAGACATGAAAAAAAAATGTTTCGAATGTCGTTTGCAACCAAAATAGTTGCCACGGTGAAATCTCTCAAAAGCTCTATATTATCGTTCCAAGCTAACGAAACAAACACAGAAGTCACTTATTGTGATCACTTTAGAATAGCGTCTTTTCGATAGAAATACCCGACCGGAACAATTTACAATTTACATTCAGAGTCCATTGTTATAAATACTTTGAACCATTTCGATTATAATAAACGGATCATTTTTTATTCATTTTGTATAAATATTTGGGACCAAAGAATTTGATAACAATTTGGGAAGGATATTAGAATAATCAAAAAACTCTACTGGAAGCAATTCAACTGTTACAGACAGAACATAAGTTCAATAGATATTCAAAAATATAAGGGGATGTAAGACAAGGATGTGTCTTCCCACCGGACTTATTCAACCTATAGTGAGGAGATTCTGATAGAAGTCCTACCAGGATTCACTATTGATGGCCACAGTTTTGATAGCAGACCCGAAAAGGTGTTATGGTGAAAGACACCTAGTCTATAGATAATAGACTCTCCCATCTATTATAAGTAGGAGTCAGTGGGAGTCGAATACGAAAAAAGTAGTCAGCGACCACAACTCGATTACTCTGCGTAATACTGATTATTACAAGTTCCTAACGTTTTTGTACGTTGAACCTATTTAGGACGAATTTAGTCCAAATACAGTTTCCACTGAGGAAATAACTCTACAACAAAAGGAAACTACAAAAATTCTTACAGAAGGTAAGCAAGAAGAAAGGACTAACATCTATTACAAGAAGACGTGATGCATGGTTGTTAGCAAATGGAACAGCTCAACATGCAAATTGGAGATCAGTCAGTTATGTGCCATGCGTGATACACACTTAGGCGATCATATATCTTTCGATACATGACTGACGAGGCAATTTTTTTCCCACGGTAGGTTGCCATTTCTTTCTGCAGTAGGCCCGTTGCCATCAAGGCTATAGAACCAGGTCTGTCCTGTTATTTACCCATAACTGGAGGTAGAAGAAGAGGATTCATACCTTTCCCAAGGATATTACCACGTCAGTGAATGTAATGGATTCGACTGGAATTCGAACTCGGCTCTCTGATTCCTCAATCCGAGCCGCTACCCATTACTCCAACGTGCCTACAGATTGGAGATACCTAAATCAAATAAGTGCAACAATTTAAATATCTCGGAATTGTTTTAACTGGGGACGGGAAGTGCGACACTGAAATACGAAGGCGCATTGGGATAGCCAAAGATACCTACCAAAAGCTAAGTGAAGTATTCAGGAACAGAAAGACTACGTTAGAAACAAAGACAAAAGTACTGAAGTGTTACGTAATATCAGTCCTCCTATATCGCAGTGAATGCTGGACAATCTTCTCACAAATGAAGAAGAGCAACAGAAATGCGGTTCTATAGAAAGATGCTGAGAAAAACATGGACCGAAGTTTTAGAAAAAATGGAAATAAAAAGGAAAGTTATACTTATCAGGAAGAGAAAGTTGAAATTTATAGGTCACATTAGGAAAGATGGCTTAGAAAATCTGATACTCACAAGACAGATTAAAGTCAACAGGGACAGAGGAAAACAACGCATAACCTACCTGGCGAGCTTGAGTAAATGATTAGCGGATCAAAGTTTAAGGGAGATAACAGAAAGAGAAAATTTATTAAGAGCTACAAAGGACAAGAAGTTGTGGAGCGCCATAATGCTAACGTCTCGAAGGGACACGGCACATAGGAGAAGATAGAAAATGTAGGTAGGTATGAATCTACTGGAGACTCTTCTCTAGTGTATAGAGTCAGAGCCTAACTAAGCCAGGCGTTATTGTTATGGTTTCTTCTAGTTTTATTTTTTGTTTGTTTGTTTTTACGATGACCTTACGAAGCCAAAATCAACCTGTTTTGGATTCAGAGTTGTTCTTCTAATAGATCGGTTGCCAACAAAGGCTAAGAAGCACAGTTTATACTGCTATTAACCCCTAACTGGAAGCAAAAAAAAATTAGGATCATATCTTTCCAAAGATTTTTTTTGCGAACGCAAACGGAATTTGAACCCGGCACGCCAATCCACATTACGTCTGCATACCTCTGATAACAATAACCGTACGATCATATTATCCATGCTTATAATAGACGGCTTCCTCTGTATTTTGTAAATGAGTCAGTCAGTTAAGTGTGATCATATATCTTTCACGGCAAAAGATTTTTCCCGCAGTAGGTTGCCATTTCTTTTCAAGGTTAAAGAGCCCAGTCGAGAAGAAGATGGATTCATACCTTTCCCAAGGGTATTTATGCGTAAGTGAATATAACGAACACGACTGGAATTCGAACTCGGCTCTCCAAGTTCTCATTTACAGTCGATATCCAAATACATTGTAAATAGGAAAACAGAAAACATGTTTATATTTGTTTTCTTTAATTTTTAGTTCTTATATGAGTAATTCAGTTTTTTTTATACAGACGTTACCAGAAGATGTACTGTGATGTTATCGACAAGCAAGCTCGTCTTATGAATCAGTTTACTGAATATGATGAGTTTGAGTCTCACTAGGTACTCTACTACTATCACCTTGTGAAAGGTATGCTTAGTAAATAGCTATCTACTTCCCTCCATAGGTGCTGTATATCACGCTTTATTGCAGGTTACATTTTTGTTGAAAATTAAACACTGTACAAAAATGAAACTTGGTACATTGAAAGATTGCACAGTTAAAAACACTTTAAAATACATAACATAACGTTGTATGTAGCTTATCAATATGATTGAAATTTTCACTGCATACTTAAATACTTAGAATCCTTCTGTGTATCAAGTTCACTTTTGTACAATGTTTAATATTCAAAATATCAACTAAAATGTGAGCCCCAATAAAACGTGATACACAGTTTAATGTTCCCCTAATACAAGGCCCAAGATCCACTCAAGATAGAAGGTTACTGTGTGGCAATGTATGAGCGTAAGAAAGGGAAAGAATTGAAGTTCTTGAGGTTATGCAGAAAAGATAAAAGCTAATCATATATTTGAAAAGGTCAAGATTGTAGTAATTGGGAAAATATCCTACCGGAGGTCTGTTCCACAAAGCAGCAGTTCTTGACAAGAAGCTGTCCGAATGGAACTTACTTCTTGCTAATGGAATACGAAGGGAATGGGTGTGATTCACACTTGTGTACGTGGCATAGCGAGTCCCAGTTGTAAATGTCAGGGGTGGTGGGTCTAAGGAATGTATTTCACTAGGACACGTGCTATGGAAATAGCGATAGAGCAACGAGAAGCCCACGACGTTTCGTCTGTGAGAAAGAGGTTGTATTGTGGGAAATAATTCATCACCCACAAGGTCTTATAGACTATGTCAAGACTGGCAAGTGAGGACTGGGCAGCTCTAGCCCAGTTAGGGCAACAATTCTGAACTGTCTCTTGTAAAGATAGAGTATAGCTGGGAGAATCAGATACTTAATGAATCGGTACAATGAAGTGACCATTTTGTCCAGCATCTTTAATGTCGCTGATGAAAGTATTGAATTCAATCTTCACAAGTGCACGCCAACCTTGTCTTTGCGCAAGGTTAACTTGCATTTAATAAATAATTGCTGTAAGAAGTTTGTTTTTTTATTTTGATGATACTTCATCTCTTCAGAAACTATCCTCAATAATATTTCTAAATTAAATGTTTTAAGAGCAAATTACATTTTGTTTTCAACCAAGTTGAAATCTTTGACATCGATTCTCATTTATGAAATCTTATCCACTTTTCTTTCTTCCAGGCGATCGAATGAGTTTATTAATCTACAACTTTGCCCATGTTATGAAATGACGGCAAAAATTTGTGCAATTTTGCAATTGTATTATACTTATATAATATCGAAAAAATGTTTTCTAGTTTATATTCAATACTGAATTTTAAACTAAACAGATATTGTTCTATTTCGCATGGAATAATTATCAAGTTTAACAAATTCTTTTCCATATGCGTCACCACAAGAGTCCACTACACTGAGATGGGTGACTGTGTCATCAAAATTGTCTGCTGCCTAGTAACTACCCATGTTTATGAAGTGAACTTTTCTGATGACGTACAAACATATCGCATGCACACACACACACACACACACACACACACACACACACACACACACACAAACACGGGGAGATGTTAAATGTTCTCGTTCTCCAAATATGACCAAACATCATATTTTATTTTATAGGCTTCTTGATGAAACTGAAAAGATTTTCAGCACCTCCACATACACACACACACAAACACTCACACACAAATACATACACACATTCCACACACACACACACACACACACACACACACACACGTACGCACACACACACACACACACGAACACATACATATATGTATATGTTTTTAAACGTTATTTTAGATGGATACTCATATTAGAATAGGTCTGTTTATTAATTAAACACTATTTTTCATCCAACTACATCTACCGGCCTGAATAAGATTTCTCGAATTTTTATAGGTACCTTCAAAGAAACTTGATACCTAAGGTTTCAAATGAATTTTTTAAAATTAAAAATCTTTCTTGAAGCTTTTATGTTATTTTAATTTCAATCTAATAGATTTAAAGTTAATATTTCCGATAAACAAAATACTTTGCTGTATTTCAAAACTAATTTAAATTGGCTGGGAGTATTTATTAATTGCTAAAAATCGGTGATTTTAGCCATTTGGAGCCATCTGTCAGTACAATATAATTCTCTAGATTAAAAAATTATCAGCCTACTGGACACACGCACTCCACCAGACCGGCCGTTAGTCCAGTATGGTCCAGTATTACAGGTTAGACACAAGTCTCCGGTTCCCAATGTCAATTCGAAGCCACCTTCCAGCCACATCACGTTGTGATTGTTTTGATCCTGGAAAGTGGTCATCAGATCGTAGAAATCCGGAAGCACCCCGCTGGTCCACCTGCGAGTTCATCGGGTGAGAATCGGGTTAACAGAAAAATAAAATAACCAAGTCGATTTTGAAAGGACAAAAGTTTTATATATATATATATATATATATATATATATATATATATATATATATATATATATATATATATATAAAAGCAAACACACACAAAAATAATTCTTGTTGCACAAGGTTGAATGTTTCTTGTATGTGAACAATAACCAAACACAAATACTTCGAGTAATTTCGGTAAGGAGAAATGTGGCCTTCATTTTAACCCTTTTTGGTCTGTTCTTAACGCGACTACTACAACCTTCGATGTTCCTGTTCTCAGTAGTAGTAATAGTAGTAGCAGGAGTAGCGGTACTTAGATGTTAGCGGCGGTATTTCGCTTCATCGCTCTCAGCTCAGCAACACACAGCGGACGCTTTCTTTTCAATCTCTGGCATCAGTACACTCAGTTCGACTGTATTCGAAGACAGACGAACCCGAAACACTCCTATCTTCCGTTTGGCTCGCTTCTTTATATAGGGAACTGGTGACCTATCAGTTTTTCTAGTTCGAACGTACTGACATACTTTCAAAGTACAATTTAACTCCTCCGAGAGCAATTTACTTTTCATCGATTGTTTCCAAGTTCCACAAAAAGACTCTATTGTTATCACCTCGCTATCAACCACTCTGGCGCTTTTTATAAACTACAGAGATCTTGTTTCAAAAATAAATTCTAGATCAAACATCCTTTATTTTAATTTTGATTCTCATAATATCAAAATCCATTTCTTTTTCTAAAATTGTTCCAGTAATTATCTATTAGTAATCAGATATCCTTTGTACACTTACAAAAAGATTGTATTTCGTGTTCTAAATTAACTTTCTGTGACATTTACATTTCAAAGTCTTTACAGCATATTAACATCTTGGTTATTTGAGAACGCCTCTTTTCACTTGGTGTTTTCTGTTTTACAGTATATCTTCCTTTATTACGATTATTATTTCAGGAGTAATATCGCCCCTGTCACATGTTGCTGAATTGTAGCAAGCTTTTCCATTTATGATTAGTAAATATAGTTTTTACATAATAACATTATCACCTAACCGGTACAAATTGATACAGAATTTTAAAAGATTTAAAACTTTATAAATTATTCTAATTAAAATTTTTAAAAATGAAAACAATTCTTGCAAAAAATCATTATGCATCGAAATTTTTTTCTGAAGGCAATAGTATCCATAATAGACCTTATTCATAAAAACAGCTAAATTTTGTTTTCTAATAATGTCTTAGTTTTATTGCATTTTTTATTTTGCGATTCATAGCAGATTTTCGGTAACCAAGGGTTTTTTTTACAGAAAAAACAGCTGATGATTTAAATTTTAGTTCTGCGGATAACTAATATAAACGTAAGCGCTACAAAAATTAATTTTCTTGAAATTTCATAAATTAAATAGGTGTCGGGGGTAACAGATGTAAAAAAAATATATTTTTATCAAGATTTCTAAAATAATTTCATTCATTTGTGAATCAGTTCTGAAAGTTTCAGTAAAATCCGATAATTATTAGATTTTTGCAAGAATTTCCAAATCGATTTTTTCACCGCAAAAAAAAAGACGCTAAAATTTCTTATACTAATTTATGGTCCCCCGCTGGCGCAAGTAAAACAAAATTTTATCAAAAATTTCAAACCAATAGCATAAAGATTTTGACGATAAAACTTTGTTTTTATTAAGTTTGGGGTATTTTTTTCATCATACTATGCTCTTTTTTAGTAGTACCTAATTGCATAGTGTTTTGTTTTTTTTTACTTTTTAATTGTTTTTTTCTAATAGTTTCGCTCCTCGGAAGTTTTGCCTAAGATCAGAGTTTAAAATTTTTCAATTTCATCATCTCCAAAGAGCCTCATCGGTTGATATAATTTCCTATCATCTTCCAACAGTTCGCAGTTGCACTAGAGTTTTAGATTTATTCAAAGAACATATTAAAGCAAAGTAATGTATTCTGGTCAGATGAAGTCTCAGTTATGCACATAACCCAGTTGCCTAGTAGCGTGTAGAAGGAGGGCTTCAGAGGGTGCGGCGGTCCAGCACATCCATATCGGGAGGGCATCCAATCAAAGAGTGAAATAAAAATTTAGTTCATATTTAATTTAAATAAAGTGTTTATTTCATGTTTCATCTGTTTTTACATATTTAAAATGCCTTCCTTTCTCACATTTCTCAATATTAAGCCTTACGGGCCTCCCTACTTGAGTCTTAAGGATATACAATCAAGGAGTTGGCTCCGGGCATCACCAAATATCACCATAAATCTGCACGTCACTGCAGTCGTCATTATTATTAATTAATTTTGAGGTTTCTTTAAAAGTTGTGCAGACAATTCTATCAATTTCAAAATATTATTGAGACTTTTGAATTTGTGACTTCCAGAAAACCAGATTTTTTTACTACTGTTTTTGTCTACTACTTCATTCAGTTAGTGATTTTGAAGAGCTTAAAACTAATATTTGTTAATTCCTAGTTAATATTTGCATATAGTACTGATATATACGCTCAGTCTACTGATCGGAAGCAGTAACTATTATTCTGTTTTTGTCGTTTTAATAAAAAGATCTTTAGTCTTGTTACTAAACTAGAATATCCAAACATTTTTAATTATCTGCTAGCAATACTATTTTTTTTCTTTTTGTTTAGGAATCAGCCTTTATCAAATCATTATTGTTTCCTTATTCTTTTCATATGATCCTTTAGTTAATTTCTTTTTTATTTACTTAACTTCTTTCTTATTTTTCCTCCAGTTTCTCTTCGTTGTTTTTCTTCACTTCTTTCTTTCTTTTTCTCATTTCCCCTTTCTCAATTAGCTTGACTTTGAAACTTTCGATTTGCGACCATTATCTTTTTTGATAAATTCCTCTTTATTTTCTTATATCTCTTTCTATTTCTCTTAATTGTTTTTTTAATTTTTTTCGCGTTAATATCATCTTTTTTTTTTTTAATTCTTTACATTACTTATTCTTCCTTTCTTACTTTTTCTCTAAAATGCCTTGTTTGACTTGCCATGACCTGAATCGTTAACCTCTAGCCTCTTTCTCTACTTTTCTTGCCCGACGTCAACCTCGTTCTCCTTTTTTTTCCCCACGTCATGACTCCAAGGTGGACATTTACGAAGATCGGATGACGTACTGGACGGCCTGCTCTGGCCAATCTTGGTAAAATGACGTTACTTTCAGAAAATACATCATTAGTTTCTCTTGAGTAGACACGATGACAACCAAAGACAAAGAACTAACAGGGAATTTTAATTGTTTCAAGGAGAATGTTGTAGAATAGTGAGAGAAGGCATTAGAATGAGTATGAGAATAAGGGAGAAGGTGGAAAGAAAGAAAGAAAGAAAGAAAGAAAGAAAGAAAGAAAGAAAGAAAGAAAGAAAGAAAGAAGTGGGGATGTTAGAGAACCGGAGAAAACGAAACAGTGAAATTGTAAGCACGTTTGTGCAGTCCTTCGTGTGAAAATAAAGCAGCTGTCATGCTATGGGGTGGAAGATGGGTAAAATATATTCTACTTGCGCACACCATACTCCGCCCCTTAACTTTTCGACGGTTCACCCACCACTACTCCCGAATAAAGTAAAAAATAAAATAAAATAAAATTAATAATTTCGTAAAATGGCGAAGTTCATAGGCACAGTGTGACGCGCAAGAAGTCTTTAATTCTTACCTACTCGAGGTCCTTAAGTTCCACTTTTGCTACGTTTTAAAGGGTCAATAGACAGTGGGTCAAATAATTGTAATAACGTGCAAGTATGCATGTAGGGGTGCATGAGCTAATATGTGTATATGTGTGTGAGAGAGAGAAAAAATGGCGTATCTTTGTCTATATGGACTTCTTTTTTAACTATGTTCTCTCAATACAATGCCCAAGAGTCTCTCAAGTTAGAGAGTTATTAAATAATGTTGTTGTAAGGACGTGCAAAGGAGAGCTAGAAATAAGTGCAGATTATGAGGATACGTACGATCGGGGCCGTCTTAACGCGCGAGCACGCCTGGCAGTTGACCGGGTGTCCCACGAGCATAAGGGCCCCATGCGAATCTATGTATGTTGAGACTTGCTTTCAATAAATACATACTATATTATACTAAAATATAAATATTTGTTATTGTGTTACAAGTGGACATTGGCGTCCTGGGTATGACGATAAACTACATCCGCGTCTATGGTAAGACGATAAACTACGTCCAACACAAGGTCTCTGATCAGGAGGCTTTGAGGAGCGTGGAACCACCTCTTAATTGCTGGTATTCCCAGGTCCACCCTGACCAGGGGTGGTAGCACCTGTTAGGGCCCCAGCTATGGGCAAATAGTTAACCCTGAAACTGAGATATATAAAAGTGTAAAAATAGGTTTTAATACCAGAAATACTTTGTAAAATATTATTACCAGAAATAAATTTTCGAAGAAAAGAAATATTACCAGCTATAAGTTTTTGAACAAATAATATTACCAGGTATATATTTTCGAGGAAAAAATATTACCAGAAATAGATTTTTGACAAAACAAAAATATTATCAAAAAAAAGTTGTTGGCATTAAATGATCCATTATGGTTGATATACTGTAAAACAAAACAAACCAGACCAAACCAAACAAGTGGACATTGGCATTCGCCACTGATTTAGTATTACGCCCACCTCACGTGCGTCTGTATGTGAGGGTCATAACATAAAAACGTATATATTAACATCAGTTCAACTCACTTGACAGTAGTAATGATATTGGTTATATTTATGTGCTTTTGGCTATTAGAGATTGAATCTGAGAATCATTAGGAACACTTGTAGGGTAAACATGTAATAGTTATTCAAGATTACTAATTTATCTATGATGCAGTACTAATAACCAGGTATTGATAGTTTGTGATATGTGGATGGACAAGCTTTTTATGTAAGATGTGAAAAAAACATATCACGCAATGATCAACAGACATTTACTGTCCGATACATTCGAGGATGTGAACCTGTCGAACATTTCTTGATGTTCATCTCCACCTTTTCTCGTGGAACAAAGAATCTAACAGACATTGTTATGGATTTGCTTAATGAGAACAAACCTCTACTATCCAACTGCCGTGATCAGTTGTACGACAATGCCTCAGATATGCCTGGACGCTATACTGGATTGCAAGCACGGATTTCTAAGCTGAATGAGTTCGCCATATTTGTCCCTTGTGTTGGACACGGCCTGAACTTGGTGGGAGTAAAAGCGTCAGAGTGCTGTCTACAAACTGTAAAATTTGACCTTGTTCAGTGTCTCTATGACTTTTGCTTTTCTTGTACACATTGATGGAATGTTCTGGCATTATCTTTATGACAAAATGTCTGTCTGACCCGAGACGGTCGTCACATTTTGATGGTGTTCATGCTTTTTATGGGACTTTCGAGAAAATAATATATCCACGGGATTCTGTATCAGCTGACACTGAACAGGAAGTGAATACAAAGCGCGAGAGACAGAAGGATTGAGCCAGAAAATGGAGAGCCGAGAAACGATCTTTCTCACAATTCTTTAGAATTACATTCTTGAAACGGTGAACAAAACAAGTCGGAATCCTGCAGTCTCAGGATGCGAATATATTTGTTGCTATGACTGTTTTTGAGTCCATGAAAACCTATCTTCAGGAAATTTAATGAATACGAATTGAAAGCCAGGCGTAGGTGTCCAGATTTAAATTATAGCGATGTGAAGAAAAGTGTGCGACTTACTAGATATGACGGATCAGAAGAAGCGGTACTTCTCAGTAAAGTGAAAGGTTCAAGATGGAAACATTCCTTCCTGTTCTGGACACACTAATCTCTTTACTGACAAAACGTGTAGAAGCTTATTCGCTGACTGGAAATCTGTTTCCTCTCTTCAATGAATTGAAAACAATTGGTTCTGATGAGCTAAACAAAAAGTGCGAACATCTGGCTAATGTGTATCCCAAAGATCTTGATTATGGTGACTTTTGAAATGAATGTGAGTATCTCAAGCACTACAAAGTTCTTGATGAAAATTGTGAGACCATTTGTGGAGCATATAACCACAAACTCACCACTCTTCTCCTAGACTGTTTGCCAACCTACGGTAAAGAGCAGTGTGTGCTCTGCTATTAACTTTTCGGTACGGGAGAGATGAGATGGATTCATGCCTTTTCCAAAGGGGTATTTTATGCTAAAGCGAACACGACGACTTACCGAAATCTGAAGGTGCATAGGGATAGTGAAAGATCCTTTCCAGGAGCTAAGCAAAGTATTAAGAAACAGGAACATTCAGTTAGAAACAAGGAAAAGAGTACAGAGAGAGAAAGAGAAAGAGAGACAGAAGGGAGAGAAATACATAGATTTTATATGTGTGTGTGTGAGTAGACATAAGTATCAACACTGCATGGCAACTCAGTTTCTTAATGCGATCTTTAAACCAATTATAAATTGTATAAACATATGAATAGGAGTAGATAAGTTTACCTATCGTCCGGTTCCCGCACCTCCCCGGTCTTTTGAACGGGGGTAGAGGTCTATACCTTGTTTCATGTTTAGGATTGGCTTTCCGGTTCCTTTTAAAGACTACTTCAGTTTTATACTCCTAAAGCTTGTTCTTTCCTACACTAATATAAGTCCGCACAGTAACCTACTACCTTGAGTGGCACTTGGGCCTTATATTGGGTGAATATTAGTAAAAAAAAAAGGGCATATGTCGTTTACTAAGATTAAAAATGTTCTCTCTAAAAATTTCACAAATATCAGGCTTACGGCCGTATGACATTGAAACACCGGTTCACGTACGATCACCGAAGTTAAGCAACGTTGAGCCTGGTCAGTATCTAGATGGCTGGACACTTGAGAATACCAGGTACTGTAAGCTTGGTTGTGCAGGTGGTGTAATGGAATTGGAAAAATGAGAGCCTAGTTTCAATTCCAGTCGGGTTCGCTATATTCACTTATGCGCAAATACCTTTGGGAAAGTTATGAATACATCTCTTCTCCGCCCGACCCCCACATCAGCTTCTCCCCCAACCCCACCAGCTAGAGTTAATTAGTAGAACTTGTATCAGTAAAAATTATTATTATGTCCCAAAAAAATTCTTACTGTCTGAAAATATTTTCTGGCTTTAAATAACCCGCAAAAGGTTGATAAGCCGTAAAAAAAAAAAAATCAATCAAATTCATAAATATCAGTTTGTTCACCTCTAAGTTTAAATAATATATGCGTGTACCGTATGCGTGCGTATATAGCGATTTTCCAAGCATAGCTTAGATACGGCACAAGGCTGAAAGTAGGGGCACCCAGTGAGGATCGAACTCACTACTCAGTCGTAATAATTCAAGCGAGACAAGCCTGCTAACCATTACACCACCTCGAGGTGCCTGCACGCATGCGTATATATGCGAAATTTGCTAAAATCTAAAAACATTTTACAAGAAATCGTTTCGTAAACAACTGTAAACATTTATCCTTTCCTAAAGAATTTTGGGAATAAATGATGTCTGGAAGAAGTAAGATTACAGGTGTAAAGTTTTGGGAATTAAATTTCCAAGGAGTGTATTGCAAAAACCTTACATAATGCTCGAAAAAGTTGTTTTCTGAAGATTAGCAATTGTGTTTATTTTTATTTTTTTATTCCCTATACATACACACACATATATATATATATTGTTGAAACTTGACTAATGCATGGAATAATAATGCAACACAAAATGTACTTAGAACAAAATGTATTGAAACAAGAAAGTGTACACAATATTTACATATAGTCTTTTGTATATTCCTGGGAAGACCGTTCCTGGAGAATGTGTTGACTAAGTCGCAGTCGGGCAGAGTCTCTAGTTGAATCTCTTGATTCGCCTCTCATGTCTTCCCGGTACCAACCATATTTATATAGTCGGTACTCCACTATGCAAATTAGGTGGATCCTACTACAACATATATATATATATATATATATATATATATATATATATATATATATATATATATATATTCAACGATTTCCAGTATCGCTTTTTTCTCGTTTTTATTACGCGTATGAACCTTTCACACCCAGTCACAAAATTCTGTTAGACTTATAATATTCTATTGAGGATTTGAAAAGGAAAAAAATAAAAACAAATAAATACTAATTGAATACTAACGCCAAAATACAATGTGCACATGAGTAAGACTGAAGAATGTATCATCCAAAACCATTGTGTTAATAAAAACAAAACTGAAAACAATTGTTTGAATAATATAGGGAATCTAATAACGATGGTTTCAGATAAACACCAAATAAGATAAGCTACAATAACTGAGATCAAAATTATCAGAGATCAAAATTATCAGATTACGTACAAAACTTATAAATATTTAATTATCAGCGGTTAGCAAGCTTGTCTCGCTAGATCAATTACAATCTAGTAATAAGTTCTGTCCTCAGTAGGTGCTCCATACATTCGGACTTGTACCACATCTAAACAACGCTTAGAAAAATATTTTGGACACTTCAAAATGGTGTAATAGTGAGTTAACACCCAAACAAAAATCAACAGTAGATTTTTATAAAACAATTACCAACATCACATTTTATTATCTACTAACTATATATCTAACAAAAGCATACGTTTACTCTGAAAGTATAAAATAATGTACAAAAATATCTGTAGTTGAAGGCATAAAATTAGGAACAAATTTTTTAGATTTCAGCATTAAATAACCCATAGAGGTGTTGATATGCCGCTAAACAAAATCAAACTTAAACTTTTGCTTGAAGTAGTGTGGAACGTCAGAATCTTTATTATGCCATCATTTTCTCTTAGAGTTACACATGCTATCCATTTTAGCTGTTGCCGCTGTTGAAAGTCTTCAAATGTTGTAGTTCCCGTTATTTGGTAAAATTCTTTATTTGTGATTCTGTAGCGCCAGTCTGTGAGGTTCAAAATAAAAGGATGTTCCTCTCAAAGATCTACAAGCTTCATTTGCTCGCGGCCACCTTTAACCACTGGTCTGAGAAATCTGTTGCATACAACTGACAGTTTCGATATTTATGAACAGATTTGACGCCAAACCTGACATCCATATGAAAGTCCCCATTTGACGAGGCTATTTAAGAATATGACTAGCTTTGGTTTTATATCTTGCGAAATCTTCAGAAGATAATTTAAATCCCATGAAACAAATACCATATTATTACGCGGTGATTAAGAAAGATTAGGAGTTACATATGTGTAAGGATCAAGGCGGTGTGTGCGTGAGTCACGAAAGGAAGACAAAAACAAAAGACCAGATCTCATGGTGATTTCCCATCATTGGTTGGCTGCTCGTATCCGGGCATGCAAGAACGGAGAGCCAATCCCTGTTGCAGACGCCTGCTCAGTCATATTTCGTGCTTATTCAACACCAACAGGGTCCACATGTGGTTTATACTGCAACCATGCTGAGCGGAACTTAGTTACAGTTTCTGGGATTATTTGGCGCGATAAACAGTCTGATGACTTGTGACTTGTGACTTCGTACCAGCACAACCATCAATGGCTACCAAATAGTTCCGTTATTTTCCGTCACGTACAAAGCGTTGGGTCAACCCTAGACCGATAACATCAAGATGTCACCTTCCTTTGAACGTGGGTCTCATTGTCGGAAAGCGAACGATCTAACCACGCGCCCATATATATATATATATATATATATATATATATATATATATATATATATATATATATATATATATATATATATATATATATATATATATATATATATATATATAGAGAGAGAGAGAGAGAGAGAGAGAGAGAGAGAGAGAGAGAGAGAGAGAGAGATTAGTTAATAAAACAAGAACAAACGAAAGGGTACCAATAAACATTTATTAAATATTAATTATTAACCATATGACAGAAATGAAGCCCGGAGTTTGTTTTTTTAATCATACATATATATATATATATATATATATATATATATATATATATATATATATAGATAGATAGATAGATAGATAGATAGATTAGTTAATAAAACAAGAACAAACGTAAGGGTACCAATAAACATTTATTAACCATATGACAGAAATGAAGCACAAAGTTGTTTTTTTTAATCGTATATATATATATATATATATATATATATATATATATATATATATATATATATATGTGTATGTATATATATGTGTGTGTGTGTGTAAGCAAATGTGTGGATGTAGATCCGACGGTATGATGAAAATGTGGAAAAGACAAAGCAAAATCCGAATATGTGAGTTTACTGTTTTTTTATTTTGTTTTTGTTATTCTGTCGACGTCAGACGTTTCGGTCAAATAGACCTTCTTCAGGACATGGTTAATGGAGACATATTTATATTAGATTTAAGTTTATCGTCTCTTCAACTTAAATCTAATATAAATATGTCTCCATTAACCATGTCCTGAAGAAGGTCTATTTGACCGAAACGTCTGACGTCGACAGAATAACAAAAACAAAAACAAAATAAAAAAACAGTAAACTCACATATTCGGATTTTGCTTTGTCTTTTCCACATTTTCATCATATATATATATATATATATATATATATATATATATATATATATATATATATATATGATAAAAATATAGTTTTAAGGTATGCTATATTTATGAGTAAAAGTGCTCAATATCAGGGATAAACCATATGTAAATATAAAATATAAACAGAAAAGCGACAGTCTGTTTCATGCTTGAACGCAATTTTCAATCATGTTACATATGGCCTGAAGATTGTGTTCAATTATGTACCAGACTGTTGCTGCTTGGTGTCCAGTCCATTTCTTTTTACTTATTTTTCTTTATTACTTTTTATTACTTCAAAAATTATATATATAGTTTTATCTATGGCGGACTCTAACGGATGCTGTGTATCGCAGAAAACCGACTTCATTGGCTACCCTTAGACAAGTAATTGAAAATGCATGTGCAGCAATCCCAGTTCACATTTTGGTCAACCTTGACATAGCAGTAGTTTGCCGTATTAATAAATGTATAGAAGCTAAAGACCACAATTTTGAACATTTTTTTTTTTTTTACAATCTATACAAATTTTTAATTTCCTGAAGTGTATATACATTTTTGGCGGATTCTGTATAACATTTGAACTAATAAAAAGTAATAAGGATTTTTTTCCTTATTTTTTCCTTATTACTTTTTAATACTTCAAACGTTACATAAATACAGCATAAACGTTTGAAGTAAAAACGAAAAATAATGAAAAGAATGTAATAAAAATAACATCTGAAGTAATAAGAATGTTGGATTAAAAAATAAATACATTATTTTTTTTTTTGCTTTGTTTCCGTTTCGGATACGAAACTGAGCAGATATAGTTTTACCAGAAAAATATCAACACAGGAGAGCGTATAACTTGAAAACACAATTCCGTTGAGCTTTCTATGGCAGATCGCTCTAAAGCACAACTAATCAAAACGAATCTAGGGGAGACACACGTTCGAACCCTGTCGAAAAGCACATTTCCTTTATGAAGATTTCTCGAGTGCGCAGGCCAATAAACGTAACGGACAGCTTAAAATAAATGCATGCCGTCTATTTCAAACACGCGTATCCACTAAAAGTAGCATTTCAAGTAATAAAACTGTCGGATTAAATATAAATCAATTCGTTAGATATTTTTTTCTACTCCTATCGAGGAAAAAAGTAAATAAATAGTATTTAAAATTTCAAAGTGTAGGCGGAGGCATTAAAAGTATAGATTTCAAATAGACTTTTAGAAGTAACCGCAAAACACAATCCTAACAAGGAAACCAGGGATAAACCTCTACTCCTGTTCAAAAGACCGTGTAAGAATGTGAACAGGGCGACAGGTGAAGCTATCTACTCCAATATATATATATATATATATATATATATATATATATATATATATATATATATATATATATATATATTGACTATTTATATCGTTCTAGCTGTTGTCCTAATCTTTATTGCGATATTCACGACGTTTCGACCGTTGTACGCTCCGGTATTTTTCAGATGATATACGTTGTAATTTTGAATCGAACCCTTTATTTAGTCCACAGGCTAGATTGTTCTGATTCCACGTGCCATGCCTTATTTGGATATCTCACTTTCAGTTAATTCCCTTTAGTAGCTCAACTCTCCATGTTTTTGTTCCCTTTGAACAGGTATTGAACTCACAACACTTTAGGTCAAATCACTTTTTGGATATATATATATGTGTGTGTGTGTGTGTGTGTGTGTGTGTGTGTGTGTGTGTGTGTGTGTGTGTGCGCGTGCGTGCGTGTGTGTGTGTGTGTGTGTGGAGATTCATAAATGTTGTGTGAGAGAATATTTCTCTACAAGTCTGGACCTGGCCGTCGGGCGAAAGACATAAAAATACTCCTACATCAAGAGGAGGAACAGTAGTAGCAGTAGTTTTGCCAGAAATCAGTCATTCACGGTTAAACATTCTCTCCGCTAGTTTCTGTTCTACATTATGTTTCCCTGTGCCAAAAGGTAATAAACTTGTTGTCAAACAAATTCCGGTTTTCTTCTGTTGTTTTTGATAACTCAGTTATAACAATAAGTTAATAACGACTCATGAGAGTTCAGTAAGTTTTAATTTTTACTGAACAACCTGCACAAGTGATTTGTTTAAAGTGGTCAATTGCCTGTGCCCTGCAATGCACACTCTCTTCATCATATCGCCATGTTCTGCACTGGCGCGCTGATGATGCTACAATCGCAAGCTGCTGAATGGTAGTCTTCCATCTTCTCGCTACATGCTGGCCGTTGGCTCCTATAAGAAAATCATCCGCATTTTGCCAACCCTCTCTAAGCTTATTTGAACTCAGAGTTTTCCTTCTCCTGGACTGGTTACTAACGAAGGTTATAGTGCCCAGTCTGTCCTGTCAATACATATGCGGAAACAAAACAAAGCCATAGACGTGGAGTTTCTCCACAGATATTATACGGACTACTGAGCAACAACGAGTTGAAATGCTAACATCCATTCTCTGAAACATTTCTCTGACACTTTGACGTGGGTCTTGTTCGACTAGTGATTTCAGATGTTGATTTTCAATTACAGATGGGTGTTCGCTACAACCTTGATCTTCGAGACTCGTATCCCAACTGCGGAACTTCAGAAACCAGCGCCATACTGTCCGATCACGTGGATCCTTCACCCCATGCTGGCAACGGTTTAAGCTGAATTCATACAAAAAAAAAGTAATCACATCTGTTCCGTTTTCATATTCAAGAAGAGGAATATATATTTTTTAAGTTACATTCTGAAAGAGATTGGTATAAAAAAAATAACAATAAGACACGTTAATCATTAGGAATAAGCAATATATTTTGTGCAACTATTATAATATTATATTAGAACAAAATTAAAAGGTTTATTCTAGAATCGGACATTATGTTCCGAACAACCTAATATTTCAAACGATTTTCCCGTCTTGATTATTATAGATACTATTATCGACACAACGTTTTGGCCAAATACTCCCTGGCCTTCATCCGCTCTCCATTGTTTTTTTCTGACATAAGACATATGTTGATTGTTGCGATATTGTATCTATAATACATTTATAATAATCAAGATAAGAACAATAGATCGAAATAATTAAAGTATATTAAAATAAAGGTATTGCAATATTCAAATGCCTCCCTTTTAGTTTCGTACTCTAGACTTAATAAAAATGCTATCAAGCGCCTAACGTTTTACAATGCGTTGAAATGCAAAAAATTAAGACCAGATATAAAAATAATGAAATTCTAAGATTTGTTGTCAGCACATCTCAGACATGAGAAATGTAAAAAAGGTTAGAAGTGATATTAAAGCAAGAAGAGCAACGGCAACAAGTGGAAAGAGTAAAACAAAAGTAACAGAAAGAAAATTAATAACAAGAATAAACAAAAGGTGGCGTTGTCGTTCATAAATAAAATCCTTCATTTTATTCTTAACGCAAGCATTAAAAAAAAGGCGGTAGTGTAGACCACCCAGAAAAGGAAGTATCAAATTTGCTTCAGTATATGGAGGATATATTCTTCTAAAAATTGCCGAGGAAATTTGAAAATAAATTTTAGTAAAAAATAAATGAAAAGATAAAGATGTTTTTAACTGCAAACCCTTCCGGGTTTTTTTTTTTTCAGTTTTCGTAATTCGTGCACAATAAATCATTAAACTTCAAAACAACAATGATTTTTTATTTTATTTTTTTTAATTTATTTTTTTTTTTTTTTGTAAAGTATAACCCTGCGGGTTTATTTCGTAACTTAGCTTTACACGTTTTTTTTTGTTGTTGTTTTTTTTTTTTAGGAAGCATATGTTCTTGTAGCTCAGATTGTGAGATAAGAGCTCTTTCATAGGCGGGGCACATATCTACATACTTATTATTCATTGCAAATGGGAGGAGTAATCGATTTCTTCCTCTTGACAGCAGATTTAGAACTAAATAATCGTGATTTATTCTAAAACTGGTTTGAGTTTCAGACATTTAAAGTTTTATGTCTGTTCATAATATTCTGTAAATATTCGTTAACATGAACATTTCTGGTTTGGATTTCTGAGACAAGGTATAGATTGATTCTTTCGGATTACACTCCTTGCGTTTGCTGTTTTTATCTCGACATTTCGACCACTTACTTAGATGTCTGTCGCATTTTTAATATTTCCAAATATCATAGACTCCTAAGAATAATCGTGGGCAGTGAAAATTCTACTGGGGAAGGGCAGAAGGGGCCAATGCCCCCCGAGTTTTAGCTGACCCCTTGTTTGCCTTCCCACTTATCTAAGTTTTCTAGAGGAAAAAAATCAGAGCAGAAAAATTACACTGTTCTGTTAGTATTGACATTAGTATTAACCCTTTGATTTTGTTTTGAAGTTAACCTCTCTTGTGGACCAACTGATTGAGAGTGGAAAAGAGGGCAAGAATAGATTAGAACTCCACTACTATGAATAAAAAGTTATTCCGTTTAATTTAGTGAAGTAACATACTTATACTAAAACTCATTCCTAAGTCGTGTATACGATAGTGATGTAGTATGAAAATTAAGACGCTGCTTGAATTTGCACCCCTTTCCTCCACAGAAAAATCTCGGCCACCAAGTTCCCCCAACACCCACTTTCAGAGTTCTAGAACCGCCACTGGCCGTGGGATCCAGCGACCGAAACGTCGTGACAAGGACTACAAGTATGGTAAAAAAAACGTCGATCCATGTCAGTTAAAGCAAGTTCTTGACATATTTTAAAACATGTTTGTCTTTAATACTATATTTCACCTCATATCAGGCTCAAGAGCCACTCAAGACAGAAAGTTACTGATAAAATGGTTATGTTGACGGTTATGTTTAGATGTATTGAAATAGGTAAAATGGACTTGCCCTATTTTGCATAAAGTTTAGCGACTACTAAATCAGTTGTCATCTGTAGGAGGAGGACTTCTACGTCACAGACTAAAAGACGTCACAACAATATGAGTGAAAGAGGAGGTGGTAATAATTCAAGACTATGCGGATAAGGAGGATAGATAAAGACTGACCTTTGACTTAAAGAGGTTAACATTGTAGTGTTCAAGGAAGCATCCACATGGGAGAATTTTCTACAAAATATCAGTTCTTGGGGCAAAAGCTTTCTAAGTGGAGCTTTCTCCTTACACTTAGAATGCGTAAGAAATGAGAGTGATTCAATTCTGTGATGTCGGACTCAGAAGGAACACTACAACACTCCTAAATAAGGTAGCAAAGGAAAACGCGAAGAAAAACAGAATGTATGGTCGTCAAAAAGAAAAGGCAATCAAAGAGCTGGGCTTCAAATTGGAAACAGCAAAATTATGCAAGTAGAGAAATTTAATGTAGTAACAAATGACGGAGAAAGTGCGGCACAGAGATCCGAAGTTGCATCGGAATAATGAAAGATGCCTTTCAGAAACTAAGCCAAGTATTAAGACATAGGAATACTTCGTTTGAGACAAAGAAAAGAGTGCTGCACTGCTATGCCATATCTGTTATCCTATATGACAGTGAATGCTGGACAATTTCCTCAAAGATGAAGCGGAGACTTGGAGCAGTTGGTATTTCTGGGACACTCAATGAGGAGAGAAGGCATAGAGAATTTAGTGCCAAAAGGAACAGAGTTTGTATAAATTGATGGCAAAACAGGAACTGGAATGGATACTATGGAGATAAACATTACTTAGAGCTACAAAAGACAGGAAGTTGTGGAGAGCTATGATCTCCCATGTCCTGAAGGGATACATCACGTAAAATAATAAGATTTAGTTCGTAATTTTATTGTCATATATTCTCTCGAGTGTTCTTTCTGGTTTTGAGAGGGAAAATAAAAATAAAGATAAAAGTTTTTACTTTGAAAAATTGAATTAAAAGGCCAATTTAAAAAAAATAACATTGCGAATTTAAGAGGTGGCACGGTGGAACAAAGGATAGCAGCTGGGATTGAGAACCGAGTTCGAATTCCAGTCGAATCCCATTACATTCACTTACGCGCTAATACCCTTGTGAAAGGTATGAATCCTTTTCTTCTCCCCCCGACTATGGGTAAATAGCAGGACAGACCGAGTTCTAGAGCCTTGGATGTCATCCGGTCTACCGCAGAAAGAAATGGCAACCTACTGCGGGAAAAAAATTTGCCTCGTCAGTAATGTATCGAAAGAAACTTCTTAAGATTAATTTACATAGGTATTCAGAAATCTAGTTGACTAATGAAAATTTGACTTGCCACTTGCTCAATATTATGGAAAACATTTTGTGGTGTGTTCATAAATACCATGGCGCTAATAGAGAGTCATGGGTTATCCTATTTTGAAAAAGAAAATTTGGTACAGAGCATATTTCGTTTTCCATGGTATTCTTTAAAAAAAAAACTGCGTGAGAGAGAGAGAATTTTAAAACGCAATTCTTAAGATTTTCAGCATTTCTAAGCTTTGTACAACATTAAAAACATGGGGTTAATTTATATTGTCATATCCCTTCTTAGGTTAAACAATGATTGCTACCTGATTCCTTTTTTAATCTTCACGTTTTATATTTCAATAATACATCTGTAAGATTAGCGGGTATTGTAGCGATTAGCGGGTATTGTAGCGATTAGCGTCTCGAACAGAGAATTCAGTGAGCCGCGTTCGAATTCCGGTCGATTTCATTATATTCTTGGGAAATATCTAAATTTATCCCTCGCTCCCGTGTATGATTTAAATAGCAGGACAGACTAGGCTCTCTAGCCTTGTTTAACGACCAGTCTAGAAGAAGGACGATTCTGAATTCAAAATCGGTTGGTGAACTAATGGGCAGATAAATGTTTTTTCTGCCATGGATTTTAAGATGCCTCCAAAAACATTTCTCTGGGTCATACGTAGGGATATGTGTCGGTCCATAAAAGCGCGCAATGATTGAAATTCAAACGTCAGGCTATGTGTCACTGGCGGAAATAACGTCTTCTTTTTTTTAATCCGTTTACGTTTGGGCGTCAGCCCATTCACAGAATAGAAGAGAAAATATCAAGTTGTTTAACTATTTTGTTGTTATCACAACGTTACAGTTGTTATGTCCTCCGACTTCCATCAGTTGCGACTTGCTGGAATCTGTTCCAGCAAGACAGTCGAATTCTCTGCCTCTGAGCAGAGAGGAACCCGGACGAGGCTCCGCCGAAGGGCAGAGTCTCGTTCGGGGAGATTGACCAACCCGATTCTGTATTTACAGTTTCTACGGGCATTTTTTTTTGGCCGAGCCTACGGGCTCGGAATACCCACGTAAAACTCGGCCTTGTGCCACATCTTTCCCTCGTGGGTGGGGGGAGAGTAAATAACGACTTCCATCAGTTGCTTAATGATCAGGTTAAGCTTCAGGGGCTTTCGAACGGAACTTTTTATTTAATCTACGGTGGGAGCGTATTCTCGTTCTGCTGATCATATCTCGGGATATATCGCTCTAGTTCTTATTTTTAATACTGCTCAGTTATTGCTCACCTCGTCCCCACTGAGTCAGCGGAAAATACAACGGCCGAAACGTTTCGATAGCAACAACTGAGATGATGACAATACTCCGCTTGTAAATAATATAAATAATGCATACAAACAATCTCAACAGATGGAACCATTTTAGTTATGTAATTGCTAAATATAATCATTTAGCCATTTTCAAGGCGGTTTTGTTAAGCATTGTTAATTTCTTTTCATGTTTTCTTGTTGAAGATGTAGTTAATGTGATGCCGAAATAATAGCAGCGTTTATTCCGAGCCCCACGAATTAAGCGTGGATTGATTTCGAATTCGTGTCATTCTATTTTTAAAAAATCTTCAACATACCATTTCCGCTGCTGCATAAGGTAATATTTAGACTGGGTGATATGTTTTCTGTAAAGGACCTCTCTAACATCGAGATGCCTTCGGTTACGGGACCTATGTAGAATGCTAGTGTTATCAACCAGTATATTCTTTATTGGTTGTTGTAAATTTTGTGGATTGCTAAGTTTAGATATAGTGATAATGAATCTGATGTATCAATTTTATTGCCCAATACAAGATTGTGTTTCAAGATTTTCTCTCCGCACGATTTAAACCTGCTTCCAGATTTGCAGGAGAAATCATCGTCTGATACCGGGTATGCTTTTAAGACAAATAGAATCGTACTTGACTTGTGAAGCTCCCTGTGGTAGGTCTAATCACACTGGATCAGATAGAGATAGATATGGGAGAAAAAAAATGTAAGTTGAAAACCTTTAAAATGTCAGCGTCCAGTTGCCTTCGTGGGTAGATTTAGTTATACCAACATAAACATCATTTTGTCATAAATTTTCCTGACATATATATATATATATA
>OZ038481.1:99021909-99259409 GCA_964036315.1 Acanthosepion esculentum
TCTGTTTTCTACTTGTTCCAATTGACTTCATTCAATGGTGTCTTGCCGCCATAATTTCCTTCTAATATTTTTCTCCAATTCAAAATAGATTCCTGTCAAAATCTGGTATGATAATACTGCCACAAAGATGTACATCCACAGGCGCGCGCACGCACGCACGCACACACACACACACACACATGATTCGTCGTGCTTCTGACCACTCCGCTACGCAGAGCTTCATAATCAAGCAAGGTCCTACTTGAAGGAGTAAAGTGTACTTTAAAGGCAGATAGAACCTTGCTTAGAGGTTGGCTTAAATGTCAAGATCTCAGAAACGAAGTGCTTGGCAATTGATAAAAAAAATTCCAATCTGCAACTCACAATCTACAGCCAGTAAATCTCTCAAGTTACGGAGTTTGTATATCTCAGTCACAATATATCATCAAACAACAAAAGAATGGTTGCTGTGCTGCATCGCATCCCTCTGGGTCGGGCAGCTTTCAATAGGAACAAAGACGTGCTAGCATCAAAATGTGTTTCTCATCATTTAAAGGCTAAGATCTTTGGCACCTACATGATACCAGTTGTTTTATATGGACTGGTTCATGTTAACTGGCCGACGAAATCACTTCAAAGCTGTTATAAAGTTAATATGATGGTTTAAGTATAAAACAAAACAAGCAAATCTCAAAATCCAGAAAGAAAATATTGGTTGAATGTCAAAAATCCCAATGCACATAAAACCGCTAGAAATCAACCGCATCGTCCAACAGTGACACTCGAAAAACGCACCGATCGTATTCAAAAATTAGCGTCACACATACGTAGGGGGACGATTGCAAATGGCCGCTCCTCGAGACCACGCGTGACATGGTCGCTTCCTCGCGGCCATGTTGAATTTACACACCAAACAGGTAAATGTCCACTTTGCTCGGAGTGGTGAGTGTATTGCAATATATATATATATATATATATATATATATATATATATATATATATATATATATATATATATATATATATATATATATATATATATATATATATATATGTAAGCAAATATGTGGATGTAGATCCGACGGTATGATGACAATGTGGAAAAGACAAAGCAAAATCCGAATATGTGAGTTTACAGTTTTTTATTTTGTTTTTCTGTCGACGTCAGACGTTTTGGACAAATAGACCTTCTTTAGGACATGGTTAATGGAAACATATTTATATTAAATTTAAGTTAAATGAAGAGACGATATATACAGGACTAGTCAAAAACAAAATAAAAAACAGTAAACTCACATATTCGGATTTTGCTTTGTCTTTTCCACATTTTCATCATATATATATATATATATATATATATATATATATATATATATATAGTGTAACCCGGATATAAGAGACCCAGATATAAGAGAAACTCGGATATAAGAGAAACCCGGATATAAGAGAGATTTTTCTGGTCCCAAATTAGAGCCTGTGTTAATGTAAACAAAATAGTCCAAACCCGGATATAAGAGAAACCCCGATATAAGAGACTTCTCCGGTCCCGACAACTCTCTTATATCCCGGTTACACTATATATATATATATATATATATATATGTGTGTGTGTGTGTGTGTGTATGTGTATGTATGTATATCCAAGTATAGGATTGGTGTAGGCGGAATAAAATTCCAATAACCAAAAAAAAACACTATTCTTAAAAGGGTGCTCAATACAAAGTAGAGGAAATATTATTTACTCAAAAATTATAACATAAACATGTTATAACATTTCTACAAAATAGCCATTTTGTTTCAACACTTCTGGTGTCTTTTCAAGTGATGCTGTTGAAGGCATTCAACGCCATCATTTGAAATCTCTATGTTATAATTTTTGAATAAATAATTTAATATATTCGGCGGGTCGATCTGTTTCTAACGACATCTTGTCGGGTAATTTTAGCGGGTGACTGGAATGCCGTCCTCGATCCCGATATAGGTTGCACGGGTACTAACAACCCTGATGTAAAGCCATTTCGGGACTTTATCGATATGTTATATCTTGTCGATAAGTACCGTCACACATACGTAAGGAGACGATTGCAAATGGCCGCAACTCACGAACACGCGTGACATGGTCGCTTCTTCGCGACCACGCGTGACATGGTCGCTTCCTCGCGACGTCGACCATGTTGGATTTACACGCCAAACAGGTAAATGTCCACTTTGCTCGTAGTGGTGAGTGTATTGCAACATACATACATACATATATATATATATATATATATATATATATATATATATATATATATATATATATATATATATATATTCTTTTTAAAAAATATGATTCCTTCGCTACATAAGAGTTCTCATGTTTCAAAAACGAGAGCCGAAACCCTCAATATAATTATTGAAATTAAGTTGAATTAAGCTGTCGAGTCCCGTTTCATCCTCAAGCGAAAATTTAGGAATAAGCTATCTTGTGGTTTGCGCGTGTTTATAAGTATGGTCTCTTGCAACATTAATTACTATGGAAACGGCTGGGGGCGGCCATATTGGTTAGGTGGTCGAAGAGTTAATTTATCTAAAGACCAGTCACCTTCGGAAAGTTTATGTCAGGTTATGGTGGGGTCTCTATTTCAAATCTGATGGTAGCGGTACCGTCTAGTTAGTTTAAAGCGAAAGATATTTTATGGCGCTCCGGCAGGTCGTTAAGTGTCGAGAGGATTCTGTTTTATTATTATCTATCTATTAATGTCTTTATTTATTTGTTTATTCAAATGGCTATTTCTTATACAAACGCGTTGGACTGGACTACAATTTGTTTTGTTTTTTGACGACTTCACAAAGAGTTTTTCTATTTAATGATTGGGCTAAGCTTTTAAGACTTTTATTAAACTATGGAATTTATTTATCTATTTTTTTATGTTAATTATTTAATGCGAAAATTTGTTGATGTCGGCAAAATCTGTTAACTCCTTCCTATGGTTTAATAACTTTTCCTTATCTTCAGGATCTTTTTGCCAGTTCGACACCTATTTGGTTGACCTCGAGGCGACTGAAGCGGCTAAGTGCGAAGGTCCGATAACAGTGGAGGAAATCTGGGATATGTTGAAGCATGTCGGCCGCAACAAGACTCTGGGTATCAATGGAATCCCCAATTAGGTGTACTTGAGGCAGTCGCACGTGTTTGTCCCTCTGCTGGCACTGGTCTTTAACCAATGGATGAAGAACGGGAGTATTCCCGAACGCTTTACCAGAGGTGTGATCAAGTTGCTTCGCAAGAATAAACACATTGAGAATAGGATTGATAACTTACAGCCTTTAACTATGCTGAATACAGAGTTAAAGATTTGGGCCAAAGTCTTAGTCAACCGTTTGCGGGCTGCTCTGCCTAGTCTGATTGGCCCCGAGCAGACTTGCACTGTGAACGGTCGAACTATTCAGGACAACCTTCATATAGTACGCTTGATCATAGAACAAGTCAACAGTGAGGCCGTGTTGATCAATTTAGATCAGTTCAAGGCATTTGTTAGGGTTGAAAACAAAAAGTAAAAAACAAATTTCACAAGCAAGAAGTACAAGAGAAGAAACTGTCAGCATAGAACTTACGGTTGCATCTAGTCATTTCAACTGTAAAATGATGAGACCTTGCCGCTAATCTAGTGCTGTACTTAAATTCATAAAGTATTGGTACCATAGAGAAAAGTTCATCAGAATAATTACCATGTAAGTATTTATAGAAAAAGCACATGGAAGCTACATTACAATGATGGGAAAGCGTCTGAAAGTGAGATGCCATGTCAGGACCATTAACATTGCAGATTCTTCTTTGGATTTTATCAAGAATCTCTAAATATATAGCAGGAGCACCAAACTAGATGTGGCAACAATATTCAAAGCAAAGACAACTGGTAATCTTATAAATATGTAAGATAGATTCTGATGACAAAAATTGTCTAGCCTGACACAATGAACTAACTTTCCTAGTTGAAGACTTAGCAATTGAATCAGTATACTCTTTCCACTTCATATCAGTGGAAAACATTAGCCTAAGAAGGAACAATGATTCACTCCACTGGAGGTGAGCATTTGCCATGTTGATGAAAGGTTAAAAAGGTTATCATTTTATCAAACTTGTTGAAATGTCTTTTTGCATTCAAAAGGGTCACCATACATAGATTTCAATAAAAAGAAGCTGGCATAAATTTTTCATGAAAATGCAAGCTTCACTTTTATTCTCTATTTTTCTTTACCAAATTAGGATGAAACAAAGAAAACCAAAAAGGATGAACAACTGCATATTTTAAAGTAAGAATATTTAATAAAAGAAAAAATGTAATATATATCAATTTACATTCAGGTGGAATAAGACTGATATTTTTCTCAGGTAAATTAATCAAATAGTATAATTGATATGTAAGCTAGAGTAAGAAAAGAAATACAAAATATTACAAAGTTAACCAATGACAAAATTGGTAAAAAGAATGAATGCACAAGTTTTACATAGCAAAATACAAAGCAATAGATTAGAAATAAAATGTAATACCTCAACACAGTTTCGCAAAAAGAATAAAAATAAATGTATTATGTCGGAACTCTTTATTTTATGAAGTAGACATTTTGGCATGTGCAGAAGTAGACGAGTAGTCAGAGTAAAGTGCAATAAAGCTTTGGTATAAGTTTATTCACCGCTTCTGTTTTTACTACACCCCTTTTCTGAGTTTATCATTGGCAATGGTTTATTGAATATCCACTTGGTATTCAGCGAGTGCTCAAGATGTTCTGCTTACTTTTTTCCCTTGCTTAGTCAAAAAGGAACATTACAGGCTGAAAAAAAATTCTAAGCAATTTTTTAATAATATAATTGTAAAATAATAAAATTCTAAAATGTCTGATTCATTTTAAAATAATTTTTTAATAATAGCATTGAGAAAAAATAAAGTATTGCAATAAAAACTAACACCTGAATTTTCTTAAATTAGGATTAGTTGAAAATGTCTTCTTTATATTAATAGTGTTGTATACTTGGAATATTGGCATTCTGTCATATCATTATCATTGTTCTGGTATTGTTTGTTTTTAATTGGTAAGTGATTGATGGAAAAGTTGAAGGAGTTTTATTAATTTTGTTTTTACTAATGTTCACCCAATACAATGCTCGAAAAAGCCACTCAAAATAGAAGGTTACTGAGTGAGTTATGTGATATGAAAAAAGAGATGGTAGGGTGCAAATGATATAAGGATAAGGAGGAGAGTGACTAACTCTTGACTTGAAGAGGTCAAGAGTGTTGTGTTCAAGGAATCATCCACACGGGAATCTGTTCCACAAAGTAACAGTTTTGGAGAAAAATCTGAGTGGAACTTCCTCCTTACAATTGGAATATGGACAAAATGAAGGTGACTCAACTCCATAAACATAACATGGTATGCCCTAGCTCTAAAGGTCTGAACAGAAAGACAAGTAAAGAGTGGCCCTTGTCATCTAACATAGAGTCAGAAGTAAAGTTCATTGCAAAGAACTTGACCGTTTCTGACAAGGATTAGATAACCTCTAGGTCATTTGCACTGAAGGGCACTGACAGTTTGCCTCTATTGAGAATTACATTTGAGAATTTCCAGAACTCATAAGATCCACGTTTTTTGTTTTCTACTTTGGTTTGAACTGATCGCACATAGCTGCTCTGCATTTTACAGGACTCTCTTGCCATAAGTGCAGCATAATTTCTGCTCTTCTTCTCATGAACTTCTACCTTGTGGAATCGACACCCACGTGGATGCTTCCCTGATACAATCTTAACCTGTTCAAGTCACGGGTAACCATTATCTTTATCATATATCCTCATAAACTGTACCTCTTACTGCTCACACAAGGAATTGCTACCTTGCGGTATCAATCTCCCACAAGGATGCTTCCCTGACTGCTACAATCTTAACCTGTTCAAGTCAAACTGTGCCTGTAACTGCTCACACAACAAACTCCTTCAGTGACTCTCTGCCTCGAGTGGCTCTTGGGCCTTTATATTATAGCGTCAGTGACATTGGTTATTCAGACATGAACCAAGGCTAAGTATTAAATAGATTGTTTTGATACATGCAGCATTTCATAACTGGTCAAATAAATAGGCAGAATATTCCAGATCCCATACACAAGCAAAACTAAACTGTGATAAAGCAAGATTCTACCATTATATGTCTCTGAACAACCAGTGCAGAAAATCAAACATCTTTTGGTCAAGTGCCATAACAGAATTGACATTCAAAATTTCACTAAAATCTTTATTTTGTCAAAGCCAGAGTCATTTTATCAATGTAGAATTTGAAAAATGTTGGAATGTTAGTGTAATGTTGAAGAAAAGAAAGGAACATAGTTTGATGAATAACAAATATAGCTACTAATTATTCTTAATAAACTCACTTTAGTTTTTAAAAATAGCTGGAAATTTTGCAGACACCTAATATTTCTAATTAATTGAATATTAAAATAATATAATTATAAAATAAACATCTGAACATATTTTTGTAATTATTCTTTTTCATTTTTATAGTTTATAAATTTACTTCACTATACACATTTTATCCCTTACATAAAATTTCAGAAAATTCTTTGATAACTTTTCAGTATCTCCAAAAATGTTTTATAAAAATAATTAAAAAATGTATTGTAAAAGTAATACAACTAGAATGTTTATACTTTTTTAATAATATTACTTGCATTTTTGTTTACAAAAATTACAATATTAAAAACATTGTTCAGCTTTGTGATGTCACAAAATCTATCACATTTCAGAATAGAATGAGGACAAGAAAGTATTATGTCATTCAATTTCTTGCATTTCATAAGCCCACATGATCATGCAGACAATTTCATGTCTTGTTTCTGACACTGAAGTTTCTGAGCATTTCATTTTTTGAGCGTGTTGGAATCTAAGTGCAATTCTTCAAATTCTTTTGTCAAGGTTACCGCATTAGATAGCGACAATCCTTCATGTATTGATATTTCACAGTCCCGTATGCAAGGAGAATGTTTTTCATTTTTAATACACTTCCCACAAGAACCACTACAAAAATGACCACATGAAAGTGTTTTTTTACAAAGCTCTAAGCAACAGAACTCGGCTGGGTTATCTGAACATTTCATTTTGCAAATATGTTGGCATCTTGGTACAATTTTCTTAACTTTCACCTGACAGGAGCCACATTCTTCATAACAGTGTAAAAGACACTTGTGGCCACAAGGATGTACTTTTTCACACTTCTGTCTACAAGGAGAATGTGTTTCATTCATAATACACTTCCCACAAAAACTACTACAAAAATGACCACATGGAAGTGCTTTTTTACAAAGCTCTAAGCAACAGAACTCGGCTGGGTTATCTGAACATTTCATTTTGCAAATATGTTGGCATCTTGGTACAATTTTCTTAACTTTCACCTGACAGGAGCCACATTCTTCATAACAGTGTAAAAGACACTTGTGCCCACAAGGATGTACTTTTTCACACTTCTGCCTACAAAGAGAATGTGTTTTATTTATAACACATTTCCCACAAAAACCATGACATAAATGACCACATGGAAGTGCTTTTTGACAAATCTCACGACAAAAGAACTTAGCTGGATTATCTGAGCATTTCATTATCTGTGGGTGTTGGCATTTTGGTACAATTTTCTTAATTTCCATCATACAGGGGCCACATTCTTTACAGCAGGGCAAAGGACATTTGTGCCCACAAGAATAAACTTTTTTGCATTCCTGCATACACTGAGGATGTCTTACATTTGGAAGACACTCCCCACAAAAACCACGGCATAAATGACCACATGGAAGTGCTTTTTGACAAATCACACGACAAAAGAAATTAGCTGGATTATCTGAGCATTTCATTATCTGTGGGTGTTGGCATTTTGGTACAATTTTCTTAATTTCCATCATACAGGGGCCACATACTTTACAGCAGGGCAAAGGACATTTGTGCCCACAAGAATAAACTTTTTTGCATTCCTGCATACACTGAGGATGTCTTACATTTGGAAGACACTCCCCACAAAAACCACGGCATAAATGACCACATGGAAGTGCTTTTTGACAAATCACACGACAAAAGAACTTAGCTGGATTATCTGAGCATTTCATTACTTGTGGGTGTTGGCATTTTGGTACAATTTTTTCCATACTAACTGGGCAAGGTTTATCTCTTTTATAGCACTCTTCAAAATGTTCATGCTGAAATGCACAATCTTCTCGAATTTGGAATATTTTCACTTGACATTTATATTTTTCATGATCCCGATCATATGGATGACAATACAATGAGCATTTATGTCCACATTTAAGAAGTGTGTTACATTTTTTAAAGCATCCACCTTCAGGTACAGAATCAAAGTCTTTCACATCTGCAGCCTTTACTATTGTATCTGTATGAATTTGACATCTTAGAATCAGCGAGGTATCAATTTTATTGTTCATATGCAACATACCAATAATCGTCTGCCAAAGCTGGCTTCTTTCAGCCAAAATCTTAGAGTTTCCAATTATATATAAACCTTTTTTGGCTCTAGAAAGAGCAACACAAACCCTGTGTGACACTTTTAGGAATCCAATATTTCTTGATGCATTGCTTCTCACTAATGTCAATAAAATAATATCATTTTCTTCACCTTGATAATTGTCAATATTTGCAACAAGTACTTTGAGGGATTGTTCAGCAAGTAATTTCTTGACTTTGAATAATTGAGCTGAGTATGTGGTTAAAATTGTAATCTGAGAAGGAGAATAGTCTTGTTTCAGGAGATATATACACAAAGCAACAATAAAATGTGCCTCATGCTCATTACTGTGACTTAAGGTAGTCAATTGGTCCTCAAACACCTCATGATGAACAAAGAATATATTTGTATCAATTCCTTTAATGTTTTCATACATTTTGACTGAATCATCGTTTTTCAAATTGTCATATATTGAATGCAGCATCTGTGCAATTTCTGGACGCATACGATGTTGTGTGGTAAGGCAGTCAACCGCCAAATCATTTTCAACCATTCGCTCAAACAGAGAAATATTTAGTTTATATTCCTTTGCCAGTGTGTAGTCCTGTGGACTAGGTTGTAGTTGTTGGTGATCTCCAATTAAAATCAAGTGTTCACAGAAAGAATTCAGTGAGACTACAATGTGACCCTCAAGAACATGTGCAGCTTCTTCGACTAAAATTATCTTTGGACTAATGTCTTTCAGAACTGGTTGCAAACGAGCAGCACAAGTTGTAGTCATGCCAACAACCATAGCACGACTTAGTATTTCCTTGTTTTCTTCTTCTTTCAAATCATTCAATAATTTTATTTCTTCATTAAATGTTTCCTCCAATTCTACACATTTTTCCTGGACAGCTTTCTTATAAGCTGAAAGCCATCTTCGATAAAGGCGGCAACGGCGAGACAGTTCCATTTCCTGGAAATCAATAAATGTAAGCTTTTCACTTTCTTCCAAAGACATTTCTTCACCTAAAAATAATTCCTTTCTTATTTTTTTCTGAGATTCCTTGTCTGGAATCCACAAGGTGTGTGAAAGCAGCTGTTTTTTAAATTTGCATTGTGTTGAAAAACTATCAAAAACTTCATGTTGGAGCTTTCGTTCATTTTCAAGGATGTCAATTTCGGTTTCAGAATCAGCATCTTCTGACTCTTCCACTTCTTCTGTAGTGTTCAGAGATTCATCATCAGTGTTTGGCTTCAAGCTATATTGTAACCATTGCTGTAATCTGGAGCTATTATTGGTACGATGAAAGCATTTGCGTAACCAGAAATAAAAATGCTGCATATATGCTTTCAGTGTGTCTTCATCTGTAATATTCTTCTCATTTTTAAGTAAAGAATGCAAAAATTTTAAGTCATTCATTATTTTTGACAAATTATCCTTAGTGTCGTTTTTTATTCTTTTCAAAATCCTACTAGTTATTCCATTATTTTTTACATTGCAAAGAAAGTATTCTTCTAAAATTTTACTTTTGCTTCTTCCTCCAACACGAACAATGCCACGAGACAAAAATTTAGTAACTCCTTCAAGAAATTGATCCAAAGCATGATTTGTGTAACAAACTATTAAAATTGGGGATTTCTTTTTACTCTGCCAAATGTGAGAATTTTTGCATAAAACATTTATAATCTTTAACCCAAGAAATGTTTTCCCAGTCCCAGGAGGTCCTTGAGTTAAGGAAAATTCTTTGGTTAATGCCTTACATAAAGCAGAGCATTGTGCTTCATTTAAACCTAACTCTTGTGCACTGGGCCATTTGTTGTCATGAGGATTTAAAAGAATCTTTTTCTTATTGTTTGTTATTAAAGACTGAGTTTTTGATTTCAAACAAGTAAGATCTATAGTGATGTCAGTATCTTGTGTGAGATACTTGGGAAGTTTCACATTTTTTTGACCATAGACAATGTATTCTTGAAAAGGCAAGGTAGTAGACGATAACTGCTGCATACCATGCAAGACATGTTTATATGCTTCAAAAAAAGCAACTGTTTCAATCATCACAAAGGTGGTATCAAATGCTAATGGTTTTGATAAAAATTTAACTTGTATTTTACCTTTTTCAAGCAGTTTTAAATTTCTTTCTGCCACAGTGGCAAAATATATAGTCTTAAAATTATCACATGATAAGCAAACAAGGGATCCATATATCAAACGTTTACTCTCTCTCCAGTTGATTTTAATGCTGTCAAATTTCAGTTCATGTAAAATACCATCCATTGAAATTGTAGCAGCTGAAATGTGAACATTATTATAGACGTAGATGTTATCTATTTTCTTCTTTTTATTCTTGTCTTTTCCTGATTTGTATTCATGGATTCCATCACGTAAGGGACCTATAAAGTCTTCTCTCAAGAGACGAAATTGCGTATCCAAGTATTCTTCTACACTGTCGTATTCTTCATTAATCTTGTTCTTGTGAAGAAATGGCCTTTTGTTTGAATCAAGTTCCTCTGAAGTTGGGATTATTGGGATAGTTCGGAAATTTTCAGGAGAATCAAGTGAAATCAGAACTGTAGATTTTTGTGGTATGGGTGCATTTTGAATTAACATTGTTAATTCGTGAAAGTCTTGGTGAAGTTTTTCCAATTCTTGGTAATTCATTTGAGAAAATGCATGTAACATTATCTTTAGTTGTGGCATAATTTGCCATATATTCATATTCTGATTTGGATTGTCTAAGATAATACTTTTCAAAATACTTATAAAGATAATGAATAAATCAAACGACATCTGGTCAGATTGATCCAGTTTTTTAATTACAGTACAAGCATTTATCAAAAACTTTGATTGAGAAAGCTTCAGTATTAAATGTTTGAAACATTTTTGTAAAGTACATTGCTGACATTTTTTCAGTATTTTACTGAACAAAAACAACATGTTAAATTTCATAGGTAAATTTAACAGATCCACTAGACATTTGTCACAAGAAATAAGCACCAGTAATATGCTATTATGTCTTTCTGTGAGCAGTTTATCTAAAAATCGGTAACTGATTCCAAACCCAGTATTACATTGTTGGCATCCTGTATTTTTAGAATTTTTTTGTCGTCCCATAGACTTTCTTTGTTGCTTTTTGGGTTTGGCACCTTTATCTGACATTTTTCATTAATTTCCTGTATAACTATCTCCACCAAAGAATTAGCAAAGGTTATTTCCTGAAAAATACAAAGAAAAAATTAAGATTGACTTTTTTATTTCAAGAATAACTTGAAGACTCATAAAAAATAATTTTAAAATAAAAACACATTTATAATTTTATTAATAGCAATTTGTAAAAATAAATTACAATTGTTTTTGTAATATATTAAAAGCTTTAAAAATCTTAAAGAAAATAATTTTTAAAGGATTTTACTAAATTTATAAAATGAATTATGAAAATTTCTAAAAAGCGGTATTTTATATAGTTTTTTAAACTAAGAGAATTAGCAATTTTTCTGAGATTTACTAAATTCATACAAAAAAAATTATATTAAAATTTATAAAAACAAATTCAAATTACTTTACTAAATTAAGAATAATTATATTACAAAATCATATTCAGAAAATTATAACTCATTTTTATTATATGAACAACATTAAAAAATTCAAAAGCTTTTTTAATTGTTTAAGTATATTTAAAAAAAACATTGTTTTTATGAATTTTTATGATATAATTTTTTTTTTAAATTTGATAAAACATTAAAAAAATTATAGAAAATAACATTTCTTTTATTAAATGAATGAGTTTTTCTATAAAGGTTTTAAAATTTTGCAAAATAAAATCATATTCAAATTTATAATGTTTTTATTATATTAATGACATAAAATAAAACAGTTTAATAACATTTCTTTTATTAAATGAATGATTTTTTTATAAAGGTTTTAAAATTTTGCAAAGTAAAATCATATTCAAATTTATTATGTTTTTATTATATGAATGACATAAAAGGAGAACAGTTAAATGTTTTCTTGAATTCAAAAAAGCATTATTCAAATAAATTTCAAAAATATGTTTTATTCTATAAATAATTTGAAAAATCAAAAAGGAAATAATTTTTTTCTAAGGGTTTTTCTAAATTCATTATTATTATTCAAATTCTAAAAACATTAAGATTAGATTCTGTAATAAGAACATCATTAAAAATAAGCTTATATATAATCCATCTTAATGAAACACCCATTACTTCTTAGATATTTTTGAACTTGTTTAATTTTGGTATCCACAATTTGTAACTTGCATCTTAGGTTATTCCTTTTGCTGACAACCAAAGGTTCGGTCTTCTTACAGCTGATATTTAATCCTTTCTTCATGTTTTCCTTTACTACCCTCTGTAGAAGAGTTCCAGTAATTTCTTTTCAATGTCTTCTATCAGTATTGTGTAATCTACATATCTAATGTATTTTTATAAATTTTCGCTGCTAATAATGAATTCTGGTAAGACTTTTAATTCTCTCATGATTGCTTCTTTGTAAAGATTGAATAAGTCCAGTGAGAAAACATATCTCTGTCTTATGCCCCCTTTCTATTTTTGTATACTTCTTGAATTCATTTTCTATCCTCATACAGGTGGTTTGCTCCTAGTATAAGTTCTAGATTATTCCAATATCCTTCTGTTGTAGCATATCTACGGATGATAATGAGTATGTCCTCATTCATATAAATACAGTAGTAAATACTGTATGTTGGTCTGCAGTTGGAGATTCATTGTGGAATTCACTTGACTCACTTCTAGCAGTTGACTACTTCTTCTACTGCTGGCAAATCTTATGTGTGTTGTTCTTGTCCTAAGTATTATTGTTCATTACCAACTTTCATGTGATTATTCTATTCAGTAACCTTGTAGATTACAATACTTTCCCAAATAAATCAATCTTACCAAGCAGTTCTAACAGTTATTTGAGACATAGATTGTCAAACATTTTTGAATAATTTATAAAACAAAAATTATATACCCCTTTGCTCTTGGAATGCTCTTTCTGATATCATTTTGAGCATAAATATCCCATTCCTTGTTCCAGTGTCTTTAACTAAATCACACTGTTCTTGTCCTACTTCCAGTCTAATTCTACTGTGTGTTCTAATCATCAGAATTTTGGTAAGTTTTGTTATATGGCTCATTAAGCTAATTGTCCAATAGAATTTATATTCGTTTGGCTTCTTAGGTAGTGCTATGAAAATGGATCTACTTAGATGTGCACTTTCCATTAAGTCATTCCTCCTTTGTCTGCCTGCACTCGTTCCTAATTTGTTTGTGCAATGTCCTATATTTTGTGTCATTTCTAGGCATTGTCTACTGTTTCATTTTCATTATATTAAGAATTTTATATCATCCATTCCTTTTTTCCCTGTCTACTTTTTTGGGGGATAATCCTATTTGATGATGTTACTAAAACTTCTTTTAATGTATCCCACTTCAAATTCTTGTTTTTCCTTTACTTCATTGTATCTGCTTTTAACGATATCAGTATAGTTCTCTTCTGGATTTAGATCATTCATGAGTCTGTTGCATTGCAGTTTGGGTGCTGCCTTGGCCCTCTTCAATTTCTTTAGTTTCATTCTAAGTTTACATATTTGTGTAAGCATTTGGGTTTGTTTTACAGTGTAGAACTGCATTCTCTTATTGATTGTTACGTAGTCAATTTGGTTTTTAACATTTCTCCTACTGAGACCATCCATATAAATGTATATAAATCAAGTGTTGGTTACTATCTGATCCGTGCACCATTGGATCCATTTTTCTCCATGTTCATTACAAGTTCCTAGTCCAAATTTCTGTCTGAACTTCTGGGATGAGGATTTATTATTATTGGCATTATTTACATTTGGACTATTGTCCTCATCTTGTTATCCCAAAGTCTTGGTCATTGTTCCCTCTGGCCTTCATCATGGGTATATCAACATGATTAACCTGAACTGAACCCTTTATTTAATCGATCAGAGTAGACTGTTTACATTCCACTGCCTATTTCTAGGGATATTGTCTAGTTCATATTTTTAGTCAGTCAGTTATGTGCCATAAGAGTTTGTCTTGAAGGCTCGGGAAAATTAGCTAAGATGGAAAGTGAGACAAGTACTAGAAAGAAAGAGCCAAGCCACCTAATTTAAATATCACAAAAGACCTTACAGAATGACACTTGTATCATTATACTACCTGTGGGTGATAGGGCGGTGTTTTATACAGGATGCATCCAATACACTTTAGCCACAAGCACAAACTTTATTTGTAAAATTCTACCGCAATATCTGAGTGCAAAGTTTTAAACACCCTTATTTTTTTTTTTTTTAAGCTTATCACCCCAAACAAGGCTGGAGGCCACTAGCACGCAAGGGGTTACAGAAGGTTTGGAAGAGGAGCAGATAGGAGTGGTAAAGGTGAGGATGTGGAGAAAGATAGTGGATCGATCAAGGCAAGGGGGTTACAGAAGATTTGGAGTGAGAGCAGATAGGAATGAAAGGTGAAAGGATGTGGAGAAGGGAAGTGGATAGATCAAGGCAACTGGAGATGTCGATTGACGTTACACTTAAATAGTTGGAGATTGTATTTGTCAGGGAAACAGGAATAAGTAAGGGAGTTCCACAGGTGAGATGTGCGAGACATGAAGCTATTGGAGTAGAAGAGACGTTTACATCTAACAGTTTCAATGGTGAAGGGGTGGGAACAGGATGCCAGCCTCGTAGGACGTTTAAATTTATGAGGCCTAGGAACCAGCGAAAGCAGCTCATCGGAGCAATTACCGTGAAAGTATTTGTAAAAAAGACAGAGCGAGGCAATGTCGCGTCTGTGAGAGAGCGACTGCAGACAAGATGACAGATCAGGGCCAATTACATTGCATATCCGTCTCTGGATCTTATCAAGAACCCTGTGGCAAACAGCAGGTGCTCCAGACCATATATGGCAGCAATACTCCATGCAAGGGCGAATGGTCGATTTATAGATTTGGAGGATCGATTCCGGGGAGAAAAATTTCTTGGCTCGGCACAGGGAGCCAACTTTCCTTGCAGTGGATGATGCAATTGACTCGATGTATTTGTTCCATCTCAGATCAGCGGACAGCGTGAGACCAAGCAGCTGCAGAGAGGAGCTCTCGAGTCCTTGAAAATATTGTTCTTAATATTTGTTTTACAGTGGTGGCTTTTCTGTCAGCAACCTTAATTACTTCAGGCCATACAGAAGCTGAGTCCACTAAACTTAAAAATATCCCCAAGCCTTTAATATGGGCATGAGCCATGTGTACCCAAGCCAATGATTCTTTTTCTTTCGGCCACAAATGAATTTTGTTTGCTGAAATTTTTTTATTTTAGGCATCTTTTTACATAATCTTCTATGTCTTGAGAATATCCTGGCCACCACACTTGTAACTTTAACCTCATTTGTGTCACTATTATACCACAATGTACATGATATACATTGTGGTATACATTTTAGTACTTCTTTTCTTAAACTTTGTGGGGGTATTATAATATCTCCATTGCCTATTATGCCTTCCTCTACAGTTATGCCTTGATTCTTTGTCATTCTGCCATTGAACAATTTCTCCACGTTTCTTTTTATTCTGCCTGAAATTCTACTTAACACTTGTATGGTTTCCATTCTGAGACGATTTAGGGGTAACATGTCCATTTCAACCCAGTGCAGTATTTTATCTTCTGAATTTTCAGATGTTTCTAATGTTTTCTGTCAAAATCTAACCTGGAGAGCACATCCACATGTGGAATAGGATTCCCCTTTATGTATATGATGTCAAGATCAAAGGCCATGAGTTTTATAGCCTTTCTTAAAATTCTGGATGTGACTTTTGCTAATTCCTTTCTGGGGTTAAATATAAACTCTAAAGGTTTGTGATCTGACTTAACTAAAATTTTTATCCTAACATAAATTTTCAAGCTCCTCTGTGCTTCAAAATTTCTAATATTATATCTATCTGTTAAATAATTTTACAAACAAATTATAAAAGAACAAAATTCTTCCAGATGATTTGTATTTTCTTATGAAATCCCAGATTTTTTCAAATTCTTTATGCAATAGTTCCTATGAAATAACAAAATCAAAGAAATTACAACATTGCAAAACTTAATTATCTGCCCTTGTTTCAGATGTAATCTATGTGTGTGTCAAAGGATAAGAGATATGTTATGTGATTGCCTACTGAGAGGTGTCAAATGAAAGTACCATATTGACTGGAGTCAGCTTCTTGGAATGATAGCATATACAGTGGAGGGAAACAAATATTCATACACAAAATTTTTAATTTATTGTATTTCCAATTAATAAATAAACATACTTTTCATATAATTAACTTTACACAGATACAAGATAACTTAATATGCATAGAAAACTGAAAAAATTGGATTTAATAGAAATAAATACAATTTATCAATTTTAATGGGTGAAAAAATTATTTATACAATACAAATTTCAGATTTTAAACTTTTAAATTGTTTTAATACTCAATACTTTAATTATTCAAGTGGGATATTCTAGAATGTTCCAATAATGTTATCAGTAGTTATTTTTAGCCTCAAAATACAAACAGAACATTCTGTAATTGATATTCATGCAAAAAGGTTATCATCATGGCAAAAAGTAAAGAATTGACAAATTTTCAAAAAAGAACTGATTGTTAAGCTCTGGAAAGAAGGTAAAAGTTACAGGAAATTCGCTGACAACCTGAATATTCCATTTACTACCATTAGTTCATTCATTGCAAGGTATAAAAAAACTCAAAACTGTTGAAAACCAAAGAAGAACAGGTGCTCCATGGAAGATTTCTTCAAGATCTTCAAGGAAATTAATGCATCAAATTAAACAAAATCCAATGGTTACTCATCAAGAGTTGCAGAATGATTTGCTTTTATCAGGAATCTGTTTCACTAAATGGACAATAACCAATGAAATTCATAGGGACACTCTAAAGTCACGCTCCCCTCAGAAAACTCCACTGCTACTGAAACGACACAGAGATGCCAGGTTGAAATTTGTTTGTGAACATAAGTTTAAGGAAAAATCATATTGGGAAAGAGCATTATAGACAGACAAAACCAAAATTGAGATGTTTGGACATAATTCTAGAAATCATGTATGGAGGAAAGATGGCGATGCCTTCAAACAAAATAATATAGTTCCAGCAGTGGAATTTGGTGGTGACAGCATCATAGTTTGGGAATGGTTTTCTGCAAAAGGTACTGGCAATATATCAGTAATAAATAGTAGAATGAATGCCACAGCATATCAAAATATTTTGGAAGCAAATTTAATGATTTTGGTTGAAAATCTTGAACTTCCTCCTGATTGGATCTTCCAACAAGATAATGATCCTAAGCACACTGCAAAATCTGCAAAGAAATAGCTTGCTAAAAATAATGTAAATATCCTGAAATGACCAAGTCAGTTGCTAGATTTAAATCCAATTGAGATCTGTGACATTATTTGAAAATTCAAATCCAATCAAGAGCTCCAACAAACATCCCAGATCTGAAGACCATATGCAAAGAAGAAGGGAACAAAATACCAACTAAAATTTGCAAATCATTAATTGAGAACTACAAGAAGAGGTTGGTTGCTGTAGAAGTGAATAGAGACTATTCTATAAAGTATTAAATGAAGATTATGTATTCTTTTTTATATTGTACGAATACTTTTTTATCAATTAAAATGGATAAATGGGATTTATTTCTATTATATCAAAATTTTTTTCTCTCTTCTATAGATATTTAGTTATTATGCATCTGTGTACAGTTAATTATAGGAAAAGCATGTTTATTCATTAATTGAAAATACAATAAATTAAAAATTTGTATGTGTATGAATATTTGTTATCCTCCACTGTATATCTGAAGACCTATGTATTTTTACACCTTTTATTGCAAGCCACATCACAGACACAGTCTACAGCCATGTTAACCATCAAGAAAGACATTAATTCATTTCTCTTTTCTATATATGCTTGAGCAAACTATTGTAACATTTATGTTCTGTATATATATATATATATACATATATATATATATATATATATATATATATATATATATACATATATAATTGGTATCCCCACAAGCAAGACAGTAGAGCCACTAGTACACAGGGAGTTACTGGGTGTAGAGGAATTAGGAACAGAAACATTACTAACGAGGAGAGAGAAAAGAGCCATCAGGATTCTCTGGCCATCAGCAGATTACCCCGGATGTAAGCACCAAGGCCATGCGTGTGGATACAGGAATCTTTTCAGCAGAGAGGAAGATACTCTGAAACCAAGAATTCATTGGTTGCAATAGAATTCAAATAGCTGGTGACCATTCCAGGAGGAAGGATTCTGCACTGCAGATGTTGAAATGGATACCATGAATATTGGAGAAAGAAAGATTGAGTAGGGTAGGTGGTTTTTTGTTAGCTGGTTTAGTTTTACTCCTTTTTGTTGTGATTTCCATGAGATGTTTTGAGGAGAGAGAAAAAAATACCATAATTGTCACTAGCAGTCGTCAATGGCAATACAAACCAGCAAGTGTGTAGCAGAGAGCAGAGTGACCTTAGGTTGGCCTACCACAAGTACATGCAGGGACACCTACCCATGCGCAACATGGCACTACAGGTACTTTGATATTATGCGCCTGTTGATCAGAGCAGACTCTCTAAGCACCACCAAAGAGTTCAGGCTCCTAACAACCAGTCAGAAGCAGCAGCTAGCAAACTGCCAATTCAGTACCCTCATAATGGAAAATCACAGCCACTGGTTAATCTGATCTCCAAAGAGTTAAGACAGTTAAATCATCATCATGTAACAAGGAATGAACTTCTAATCCTGTTCAATAGACATGGAAGAAGTGTAGGCTGGACAATAGGTAAGCCTATCAACTCCTATTAACGTGTAAAAACATTGTGAAAGAATTCATATTAGGTAATGACTTAGTAAGTGCTGATGTCTACTACCAACTAAAAAATTGGTGTGGTAAGACTTAATTTCTCAGCATTGATAAGATAATGTGTTCTCTCTCAAACATATAGTCATATTTTTGTCTACTTTCACCCATCAACAAAGTGTCATCATATTGCAGGTATGGTAATCCTTTTTTTGTATTATTGTTCATCCACAAGACCAAGAAGCTCTGCCTGAAAAAGAAATGTCACCCTAATCTTTGGAAGTTGTTTATCCATTTGTCCTATTTTCAAAAATGCTGGATATTGTTAATCTCCATCAAGATATTGCCCCATCAACATTATTAGTGCTATTAGAAAATTTTTTGAGTCTATTGTCAACAAGATACTTTCTGCCTTCCATCAGCATGGCTGATGCTAACCTCCAGGAGAGTGACTCATTGTGCCTTCTCGGGTTAATATTCTTGATTGACATAAATTACAAAGACTATTCTGAATCCATTGGTAGGTCTGCTGCTAAGAAAATTTGTTCACTGTGTCATGCGATACATTTTTTCTCTCCTGAATCTATCTTACATATCTATAAGTCTACCATTTGTCCATGATTAGAATATCGCTGCCACTTGAAGCCAGATGCTTCTACTATACATTTAGAAATTCTTGATAAAATCAAAAAGATGAATCTGCAATATTACCTGATATCTCGACTTCAGTCACTTTCCCACTGCCATAACATAGATTCCCTGTGCCTTTTCTATAAATACTTTCATGGTAATTGTTCAGATGACCTTCTCACTATCATACCTAAACTTTATGAATTTAAGCTAGGTACTAGATTAGCAACAAAGTCTCACAACTTAACAGTTGAATTGGCGAGATGTAACCATAAGTTCTATGCTAACAGTTTCTTTTCTCACACTTCTCACTTGTGGAACTCTCTTCTGGCTCCATGTTTTCCAGTATTATCTTCAAAAATTTAAATGCAATGTCAATCATTATCTACTGTCTTCCTTATTATTCTTCTCTTGTTCTTGCTCCTTAATAATGTTTCTGTTTTCTAATTCTTTCACACTCAGTAACCTTTTGTGTCTTAGTGGCTTTACTGCCTTGCTTGGAGTGAATTTGATTAAAACAAAAATATTTTTTAAAGTTGAACATCCTTGCAGAAACAACATCCTGAGCAACAAACACTATGGGTTTTGTTCCTCTTGGTCTACTGCAAATGTTTTAATTATTATCATCACCCCCAGAATCAGTCAAGTGCTCAATGGTAACTCCATCACCAGAGCAATTGCTTCAGACATCTCAATGTGTAGGGGTTTTCTATGCAAACTCTCCAACAATAACATCTCAAGAAAAGTTTACATCATCATCATGTCCTTTCTCTCAGATATAAATCTATTTCATGAAAGGCCAATCATCTGAAGTTCATGAGATTAATGCAAATTTTTCCCAAGGCTCTCCTTCAGTTTTGCCTTCTTTCTGCTTCATATGAGCAAAGATTCCTGTAGCAGAAATGTGGGGGATAAAATTCAATCCAGCAGTTGTACATCTCAAGAACTCATCCTCCATGCAACTTAACAACTCATGGACAATCTCCATGATTGCAATCAAATTACCCATTTTATAGAACCTAATTTGCACAGTGCTATACAAATCTTGTTCAGAATTTACATATCCTTCATGACTTATGCTGTCAATGAGAGTTTATACAGGCTATACCCCTCATTTTTCTTTTGGACAGGACAACATGTGGAATGTTGTTTACACAAGTAAGCATTTTTTGTTGTCGTATTCTTTTTCTGGCTGGCTTTTACACTTCTTCCTGGGAAAACAGTGCTCATGAGACTTTTTTTTTCAGAGACGTTTATGTGTTCACTACAATTCTCAGATCATTAGCAAACATTTATACAAATGATACCACAGCTTATGGTTATATTTACAAAGCTTGAGATAATCAGAATGTTGCAACTGATCTCTGCTCTGATATAGTTCTAAGAGCTGAAAAGAGAAATAACTGTCTTGGACTTCCAATGCCTTAAAAAAACAAGCTAGTATCGTTTCATCATCACCAATCAGATCCAAAGATTTTCTAAATATGATTAACAGTTGCACTCACAATGAAACTCCATACTTTGAATGTTTAATGGTTTTCAAGATCATTCCAGACCTCAATATATGATATATTGCTAAAGATGCTGAAAAATAGTCAGCTCATTCAACCACTCCAAGAAGTACCTGACTCTTTTACAATGTTTTATCTATACAAGTTACACATTGGACTAAAAATGAAGTAGTGTTGATATATCTGGGCTGGAGTTGTACAATCTTCGCTTTCCAACCTTGAAAGAGTTCAAACTCATTTACACACTCTTATAAGGGAAGACCTATTCTCCACCCTGCAGCCTCTTTCCCAGATACAACACTGCAAACAAATCACTACTCCATCAATATTTCTAAGGCGAATGTTCAGATGAACTCCATCAATTCAGATCTTTACCGCATTTAAGTTCCAAATCACCCTCATTTTTTTTATATTCTAAAGGAGAAAGTTCCACTCAGGCAGCACTTTTCACAAGAACCACAGCTTTTTGGAAGAGACTCCCATGTGAATAGTTCCCTAAGCACGACAATCCTAACCTCTTCAAGTCAAGTGTCAACCATTATCTATTCTTATTATGCTCATAAACTTTACTTCTTACACATTCATTGATCATAACCATTTTAACAGTAACCTTCTACCTTGAGTGGCTCTCGAGCTTTGTATTAGCTGAGCTTTTGTATTAAAAAATGTACATGAACAAACTTCTCCTTTCTTAGAATATACTCTCTTTCACATAAATATATACTTACAGAAACCCTTTCAGTTGATATTTAAACTGTGGATTCTAAATAACATTTTTCTAGAAACTTTTCATCTTCATATTCTATGTGCTATGTCACTTCAGGACATTGGTGGTCATGCTTTTTACAATTTCCTCTCCTTTGTAATTTAGTAAATTTTGTCTTTTTGTCATCTCTCCTAAAAACTATTCTTCCGTCGATTTGCACAAGCTCATTAAGTAGGTTATATGCTGCTTTCCTTTGTCCCTCTTGCCATCAATCTGTCATCCAAATGTCAAATTTTCAAAGCCCTTTTTCCTCATTATATGCCCTAGAAATTTCAATTATCTCTTTTTCCTGTTAATTATGTGTAATAAGGAGCGGAACTAAAGAAGTACCTTGACGAAGCCTTTAATAAACAGATTGGCCCAAGACGGGGGGGGGGGTTAAAGCACATAAGAATACCAAGAATACAAGTAAAAGAGGATATGTATGTATAGTTCAACCAAAGGGGGATAATTCTGGAAGAGTCCCAATCAAGGGAAGTTACTGCGTATGACATTGTCCCCATCTATTTTATTAATGTTCTGAATATCCTGACAGTTTTCTTTGATTCCTTGAAGATCATCTTAGCATCACTGAATCTTCCGGAATCAGATTGGAATGTTGATCCTCAAAGTCAGAGGGCACTGACAAATGTATTTCAGGGTTTAGAATGGATACAGGACTCAGGCTCCTCCAGTTCTATAGTGCTCCTTTTCACAAGAGTTTCTTGGTCTCTAATTTTTGGTCCTTCCCAATTGTATTTGTTCCCAACTGGAGATTGGATAGTACACAGCGACCAACGACAGCCATCAGTGACCAGCAGTGACCACCAACATTAAGTGATCACAAGTAACAAACTGACTGCTGCCGACCACATCTTCTACCAATCCACTCAGTGATTCAGGTTTCACTCCCTGCTGCCCATCATCTCACAGATCACAGTGGTTTCAACCACCTACCCTTGGCTAGGACTGTCTACTAGTACCATCTCAACATGCTGACTGTCCATCAACCTTCACTGACTGTCTATCATCCTACAATACCTCCCAAATGGTTTTGTCTTCATCTTCTGGTTACCAACAACTATCTGTCCTGGACTATGACTGCCAGCTAGTACCAACCCAGTACACCAACTATCAACCTTCAGCACTACTCAAGTTGCTCTGGTCATCATCAACTGTCAACACCAACAATTAACTACCAGCATGAACACACTGGGCATTTAAAACATCCAAATCTTTAATTGTATTTTTCTTTTTTTATGCCAATAATAAATTTTGGCATATTTTATCTAAACTCTGTTCTCATTATGCTTTCTTTGGTCTGTGTCACTTCTTCAACTTTAATATTTGCAGGGTTCGGCTAACATCAGCAAACGGACTCCACAACAAAGGACAGCTTCATCTTCAGAGATAGATAATTCTTTAAGTGGGCATAGTCGGTCATCATCGGGTTTAAGTATCCGATGAGATATGGTATAGCCAAAAAAATTAATAGAAGTGGTTGATAGGGAGGACTTTTTTATTTTGTTAAAAGTAAGATTATGTAGTTTGGCTACCTCAAGAATTTTTGAGAAATTTTCATCATGCTCCTCTTGAGTTTTGCCAGCTACAACTATGTTATCTACATAAGCATATGTTCCGTGTAAGTTACTCCTCATAATAATGTTGTCCATTATACATGTGAAGCAAGATACCCCGTTAGTGACCCCAAATGGAATACGACAAAACTGTTACAATTTGCCATTAGCTTCAAATGCAGTATACAGCTTGTCTTCCCCTTGAAAGTGTACTTGGTGATATGTGTTCTTCAAATCCCAAAAAGAATAAATTTTATATTTAGAGATTTCCAAAGCCAGAACATCCATTCATGGTAGGGGCTAAGCATCAAGTTGAGTGAATCTATTAATAGTTCTACTATAATCCACAACTAATCTCTTTTTATACCATTTATTATCAGCAATTAAAATTTGAGCTCGCCAAGGAGATGTGCTTTCCTCAATTATTCCATCTCTTAGCATTTTATTAACCTGAAGTGTTTATCAGCAATTCCAAATCACCTAGATTTTGTTGAAATAGGTTTTCAGTTAGGATTGAAATTCAAAAATAGTGGAGGCATATGGTAGGCTAGAAGCAATTGAACTCAAAGTACATAGGCTTTTCTTAGGACCACCAAATGCAAAAGACACACTAGAATATTATTTCATGAAATCTTGCCCAAGAATTATATCATTACAAAGATTGGGAAGGACACAAAATGTAACATTCAAATACCACTCACCTAATATTAGGTTGGTGCAAAATTAATGTCGTTTTTTGACTGAAGTTGAACGTCAAAAAACGACATTATTTTTGCACCAACCTAATAATTTAAATTGACGGTGTACTGCCCTTTTATTGAAGTGTTAATGGACAGTGAAGCTATGAACACATTTCACACTGCAGGTTTCATTTTTATATGGTGTCTTCGTAGTAGAATGAAACAAAGGATCCAGAGCTACCAGTGTCTATTAGAGCAGTAGTCCCTTTTTTGCTAATCAATACTTACACCGTAGCCTGTTTTAATAAACTAGGTAGCATAGTGGTCACCAATGTATAAGCTTGAATAAGTGAAGTGACTGAAGTACCATCCAACCAAAATACATTTGCAAAGTTCCCCTTTTTTCTGCATTTGTGACATGTGACCTTTCTGACTGTGCACACTTTACAACTGATGTGATCCACCACAAAAATAACATTTAGCGCTTAAGGCACATGCATTGACGACAAATGAATATTTGCTTTCTAATACTATGGCTCCCACAGTTGATGAGAGCAGATTTGAATATGATTCAGAGTTTTTCTGTGCTAGATACAGAGCTCTGGCTTGATTAACCCCATGTGTAGATCAAGGATTTTGTTTTCTAAAAGACACTGTCAAACTGAATTAAAGCACAAGCCAGTAATGAAATGTCTCTAATGCAGTCATCTCAGTTTTGAGCAATGTTAACTGCTTTAAAACTGCATTCTTTAGCTAGTAATTGTAACCCCTGAACAAACTCACCAATATCTTCATCTTCTCTTTGTCCACGCATTGCTAGAACAGGTCTGGTGAAAATTTCGATTGTGGATTTCACATATAATTCTTTGAGACGATTTACAGCAGATTCCAAAGTAGAATACTCAGCAATATGGTTGTAGACATCTGAAGAAATGCTGTTAATTAAGATATCCAATTTGTCTTGTCCATCATGTACAGTATCATCTGTATGAATGTAGTGAAGGTCCGATACGAATGATTAAAGATTTTAGTCGCAGATGGTGAGTTAGGAGATATGACTAATTTCTCAGGTTTGTACATCCTTCAATTGGTACTTCAGCCACCTCACTTACTTATTAATGCTTATGACAGTGTGTCCATTTTGCTTCCATTTTCTCTAAAACTATATTGTTTCTCACATGTTCAGTCCATGGTATTCTCAGCATCCTTCTGTAGAACTACATTTCCATTACTACAGTTCTCCTATTCTGTGAAAAAATTATTCAAGATTCACTGCCATATTGATATAAGGATTGATATCATATAGCAGTTCAGCACTCTTTTCTTTGTTTCTAACAGAATCTTTCTTAATACTTTGTTGTATTTTTAGAAGGAATCTTTTGCAATTCCAATTTGCCTTCGAATTTCAGGGTCATACTTAACCATCTTCTGTTAAATTTTGTACTTGCTTGATTTTGTATCTCCAATTTGTAATTTGCATTTTGGGCTCATCATTTTGCTAACAACTATGTATTGTCTTCTTGCAGTTGATGTTTAGTCCTTTCTTCTTGCTTTCCTTCACTACCTTCTGTAGGGGCTTTTGCAGTTTTATTTCCATGTCTGCTATCAACACTCTGTTGTCTGCATGAATTTAAACATGCTACTAGGTTGGCATCATGGTCCCACCCTTTCACTGCATTTATGATATGCGTTAAGTATATGGAAGAAAGAACATTGCATATATAAATGGCTAGATGTAACTGTAAGTTCTATGCTAACAGATTCTTTTCTAGCACTTCCTGTTAATGGAATCCCCTTCTGGTTCCCTGTTTTCCAGTCAAGTTTGATGTTCAAAAATTCAAATGCAATGTCAACCATTATCTTCTCCCTTTTTAATTTTTGTTCTATTATTGTTCTCGTTCCTTAATAATGTTTTTTCTTTTTTGTATATTCTTTCACACTCAGTAACTCCCTGGCTTTATTGACTTACTTGGGGTAAAATGATTCTAAAAAAGGTTCAGTAATATCCATGGTGTACAATATCTGTTCATGAAGAGAAAAAAATTAATACAAAATGTAGTTCCTGATATAAGGGAGGTAACTTCAGTCTATTGATGTTTCATAAAAAAACAATTCTATTAGAAATATCGTAGCAGATGAGTCAAGGTGTCAGCTTAGCCGATGGCAAACGGTCCCTCTATAGCAAATAAGAACCCAAAGAAACAAACACAATTGTTTTAGTAATAAAAAGGAATAAGAACTTTATAAAGTCATCTGGACACTATCAGCAAGTCCAATGTGAGAGGAAATTTTAAAAGCTGAAGATCATAGACAAAGTAAAGAAATTTGCTGTCTGATGAGAATTTAGAATCATATATGCTGTTATCCATTGAAAAGTAATTGTTAGATGAATTGGATGCAGAAGCAATTACTAGCAGATGTAAACAATCATCTAGTGAACACAACTGATTGCTCTTAGTATAATAAACTGCATGCAATGCTCTATTGTGCTTTTGAACTATCTGTTAATGTGTTAATTATGCAGTAAACTATTTAAAATATCAAACAATTACTTAAAATCAAAAATTCAATTATAACATTCTGTAATTACATTTGATATCTACTGCCAGTAACATCTACACTACATGTACACTGTAATTACTAAGAAATACACATTTTTTTCACAAAAATTTTAATTATACCTTTTTTCCCATATATATTTTTGGAAAATTTTATTTTTTCATCATATATATATATATATATATATATTATATATATATATATATATATATATATATATATATATATATATATATATATATATATATATATATATATATATATATATATATATATACCCATATATACATACATATATATATATATATATATATATATATATATATATATATATACCCATATATGCATACATATATATATATATATATATATATACCCATATATACATATATATATATATATATACCCATATACATATATATATATATATGGGTATATATATATATATATATATATATATATATATGGGTATATATATATATACCATATATATATATATATATATATATATATACCCATATATACATATATATATATATACCCATATATACATATATATATACCCATATATACATACATATATATATATATATATATATATACCCATATATACATATATATATATATACCCATATATACATACATATATATATATATATATATATATATACCCATATATACATATATATATATATATATATATATATATATATATATACCCATATATACATATATATATATATATATATATATATATAGATTTAGATTTTTCCAAAATTGAAAGATTTACTTACTGTAAATTAATATCTGTTTTTTTAATTATTTTTCTTCTGACTATGCAGTTTCGTGGCTCACATCCACTGCTCAAGGGTTAAAATATTTTTTAAATGTTATGCCCTATTATATTCTAAATATTGAGCATTTGTAAAAATTTAATTCTTATATACATATATATATATATATATATATATATATATATATATATATATATATATATATATATATATATATTATATATATATATATATGTATATATATATATGTGTATGTATATATAGCCATCCACAGACAGACTGTTTTGCTGTATCACAGCTCTTCAGTGTGGCTAGACATACAATTGCTTCAAGTCAGGATTGAAACTCGACCAATTTGATATTAGTTGGACGCTCTTACCCTCGGTTAATGGTGCACACTACAGAGAAAGGAAATTTTTAACTTATTATGATACAAGCATTATCATCTACCAGTGTGCTCTATTAATAACGAAAAGATTAGTATTATAGCAGCAGCAGCTGTCAAATACCCTTTCTCTCAAAGTGTTCAACCGACAAACAGGACCGTATATAGTCATCCACAGACAGACTTTTGCTGTATCACAACTCTTCAGTGTGGATAGATACATGACTGCTTCAAGCCAGAATCAAAACTCGACTGATTTGACCAGTCAGAGACTCTTACCCTTAGGCTATTGTTCTTTCTGTTTTTTTATCTTTATGCTTCCTTAGTAAATCTCCAAAATCAAATTTACCATCTAAAATATACCTATACTTCATAAATGTTAAGTTAATTTTAATTAGTTAATCATCAAAATGCATGCACATGAAAACATTTCATTAATTTACCTATTGCTGTTATTATGTCTAACTACATACACATTAACTTTCAGCATAAGCTTCTATTTACATATAAAATTCTGTGGCTTCTGTTAGTCCATCATCCATCTATGCATCACACCATCTAAAATAGTCATACATTGACTGATCAAAACCAAATTTTAGGGAGAAGTGCAAACAGATAACGGTGTACAAAGTACAGTTGGTTTTAAGGATGCATAGTTTAGTACAATAAATTTTCAGTAATTTTTTGAAAAATTAAAAGTTTTATTATTTAACATACAAATTACTCCAACAATTTTAAAAGCAATTTAGTGAAATTTAGTGGAATTGTCATCATTGGTCGACTGATCTTGCTTTGTTTCAATGACTTTTGTTTTGTTATTATTTAGTGATTAAAATAACAAATATCTATTTAATTAGAATGCCATATTGTTTTCGCATATCTTTGCTTTAAGTTTTTATATATACAAGAATCCAGTTTCCCTGCATTTGCAAGAACTAATCATAATGTCAAACACTTCAAAAAGTTGAAATTGGACTCCAGAAAGAAATATTTATGTATGGTCAGTTGTATGTTTTATGCTTAAGAGTAAGAAATCCTAAGAATTTATTCTTCACTGTTCAAAAAAAAGAAATTTTCTTAAAAAATATTGTTTACCATGAAGTCCTATAAAATTGAATTAAAGAAATTATTAGACCATGAAGTAGGGTTAAAGTATTTTTCCAAACAAATCAGCTTATTCAAATTTTATAGATTGTTTTGTGAAAGTGGAATGAAAGGTAAAGTTCGTAAATCTTGTCAAAAAATTTCAACGATACGAAATACTGTGAGAACTCAACACACATTTGCATGTTGCAAAAAAATTCTAATTTCCAAAAAATTCACATACGCAGATTTTTTTTTTTTTTTAACACAAACAAATACAAATAAAAAGTTAGTTAACAGTTGAATCGTTGACAGCAGCAATGACATTTTTTTCTTTGCAGGGATCAAGGAGATCATTTTACAATTATTAATTTACTTAGCAAATTGAACTCCCATTATTAAAATATAGAACATAGAAAATTAAAAAGTAACGTTTGGGATCTGGACTGTTTAATCTATAGTAATATGAAAAAAAATGACTATATTTGGAGAAAAGACCAAAATAATTCAATAACCCGTAGATCAAATCAATAAATAAATGAAAATTTTCTAGCCTTCTTATATCATCGACTGCTTTATAAAAATGTTTTGTTTTTAGCTGTACAAAGTCTAAGGGAGGCAACTCTAGGTGCCAGCAATATGTTGACGTTTCATAGCAAATATCCGAATTCTAAGACAAATATCATTGAGGTAAAAAAGAAAAATACTATTATTACTCACTTTTTCCTTATTATTTACATTATTTGAACTGTTATCCTCATCTTCCTTGTCATATTCATAACGTTTCAGCTGTTGTACGCTCTGGCCTTTTTGAGGTGGTTGGAATTTTGAACCGAACCCTTTATTTCGTCTACCGGGGTAGATTGTTATAGTTCCACATGCCATGCCTCTTCCGGATGTCTCAGTTATCTCCCTTTAATTCAACTTTACAAGATGGTTCACCACTGCTGTAGCCTGGTATTAAACTCTTTGGATCTAGTCACTGGATATAACCAACGCCTTGGCCTTTATCTACTGGGACAAGTACCTTGAGGAAATTCCAATCACCTGAAGAAGGCCTGAGCGTACAACGACCAAAACGTTGTGAATATGGCAATGAATATGAGGATAACAGTCTGAATAATGTAAATAATCATACCTTATCTCAGAGATATAGACAGACTCTTTTCTTATCTTTATATTTTCTTAGCAAATTTTCAAAATCAATTTAGTCCTTAAACAACTAACTACTCTTCATACATAAGGTCTAAAATAATTTTAATATTGCAGACTAAATTAATTAACTATTTGCTTTTCCAACGTTTTGTGCACATATGTGGGTCAACAATATAAAAACTTAAAATACTACAAAATACAACTAAATCACGAAAATTGATTTTCTTCACAGAATATAAAGTTATTTAAAGAAAAATAAAATAAAATTAAACTTTCAGTCCAGATCATTTTTTTTAATCAGTAAAGTTTGTTGCCAAACACTGAGCTGAGTCATAAATAATTCCCGTTTTGGAGAACCAATCAATATATTTTAAATAAGTTGATAAAAAAAATGGAAATTATTCATGATTCAAACCTGTTATTAGCTACAATTGATGGAAATTTGGAACAAAGTAGGTCCAAAGATAACATTTGTGATCTGGACAGTTTAATTGAGAGTAATACGAAAAAAAAATGACTATATTTGGAGAAAAGACCAAAATAATTCAATAACCCATAGATCAAATCAATAAATAAATGACAAAAATTCTCTAGCCTTCTTACATCATCAACTGCTTTATAAAGATGTTGTTTTTTTTTTTAGCTGTACAAAATCTAAGGGACGCAACTCTATGTGCTAGCAATATGTTGATGTTTCATAGCAAACAAGCATCCCCTTGGAACGCCTGCATTAAATGTAAAAAGATCTAGAGAACAATGACCATTCAAGACAACTTTCAATTCGCAAGTTGATAAGAAAGATTGAATCAGGTCAAAAATTCACTCAGAAATTCTTCAATTTCATCATTAATTATTGGGCCTAATGTAAAAATTAAAATTTATCATAGGGACGTATGTTAGAAGAAAAAAATGTATACGGTTTACTTTACAGTAACTAATCGAGGCCAGTCTCAACCCCTTTGAGCCATGACGGAGGTGCTTCTGTATCGCTCTGGGTTGTCCAACAAAATAAAATTCATGCAAAGGGCTTCATCAAACACTCTTTGATTCCCAGTGGGAGAAATGGAATAGGGAGAGAGGATGATGATCCCAACGCCTGGATGCGAGTGGGTGCCAACAATGACAAAGGCCTTGAAATGTATCCCCTACAGTCGAAAGTAATATCATATTTTTAAAATTAACCTGAATAAATTAGGAAAGCAAACTCCTTAATATAGGTATATATATATATTAACTATTATAACAAAAACATGTTATAAACCACTACATAAATGCAATCATGTTTCAACACAGTATGTGCCTCCTCAGGTGGTGGTACTCAACTGGAGAATAGACTGTCATTTTATGATTTAAAAGCAGCAATACCGTCAACGGGGAGTAGTGGGGAGAAAAAAAAAGGGGCCTAAATTACTAACATGCTAGTGGGAGTAGCCTCAATTAACCAATCAAATATCAGGTCTATGATGAGTTCAAAGTTAACTTCTGTTTGGCTGCACAAGTTATTTAGAATCGATGTTAATAGGGTGTCACGTTTATAATATTCTTTGATCTTAACTCAATAAACTAACATAAGAATGTAAACTATCAGGATGAATGCAGTGGGGTAAGTCTACCAATAAATCTGTCTACACTCCATGTCAATTTTTGTGAGCATAGACCATTAATTCAACATGGTAAAGCCGGAGAAGGGGGTGGCAAAGGAGAAGGGGATGGCAGATGGTAGAAGGGGAGTTGTGAACCGGTAGTAGATGGGACGTATAACTATACAGTTTCAGACATACACATAAACATACCCATACATCCAGACATATACGCATATATGTATATACACACATCCACAAACACATACATACAGATACACATTGAACATAAACGCATATACACATACATACAGACATACACGCACACACACACATATATATATATATATATATATAAAAGTGAACATTGAAGTCAACACTCAGAGGCGACAGGCTGTTTCATGCTAGACACGACACGACGATTGCGTCTAGCATGAAGCAGCCTGTCACCTCTGAGTGTTGACTTCAATGTTCACTTTTATATTTATATTTACATACGCTCTATCTCTGATATTGAGCACTTTATCCCATAAATATAGCACACCTTAAAACTATATTTCTTCATATACATATATATATATATATATATATATGGAATACACAGACAATATATATGTGTGTGTGTGTGTGTAGTTATGTACATGTTGTATATATATATATATATGTGTGTGTAGTTATGTACATGTTGTATATATATATATATATATATATATACAACATGTACATAACTACACTCACACACACACACACATATATATTGTCTGTGTATTCCATGCAGATATATATGCATATAGACACATACAAAGACGCATATCTACATAAGCGTATACACATGCAAAAATGCATACACACATACACAAATCATGATTAGGATTTGTGTGACAGGGTAGGAGCATAAATCATGGAGACTCCGAGGTAAAAAAAAATTATTAGAGGACTGTAAATTAATATTACTTACCAATCAGGTCTTAATGTTATTATACTATAAATGCTTATTGCTTAGGTGTTTATTTTGTCACCTTACAATACGGCTAAACTTCCTGTTTATTATAGCAAGTTTTTGTTATAATTGTTAATAAATATTATTATTATTATTATTAAGCTCTCCTCTGTATTGAGCACTTTTTTACAATATAATTGGTACTAACCTACCTTACACTTGGAGATATATACAGCATTTGAAAGCATTTAGCTCATAATGCTAAATAAACAGTCATAAGTAGTATGAGATCATAAGTGCAAATAAAAAAGCAATCATACAGAATGATTTTCTCTTTTCATATATCTAAATTTAATCATCAGGCTACTAGCATTTTAACTTAGCCTAACATTGTCTATCTTTTTGTCTATATATATCTAATAATGAAAATATTAAAATGATAATAATGAAAATAATAATAATAATAAAATAATGAAAATAAAATAATAATAAAGTAATGAAAATAATGAAATAAGGAAAATAATAGTTAATGAAAATAATAATAGTATTAACAAAATAATAATGAAGTTAATAATAAATAATAACCGAAATAATGAATAATACAAATGGAAATAATAATAATAATAATAATGATAATAATAATAATAATAATAATGATAATTATGAATAATGAAGAGTGGTCTTCCCTTGTTTTGCTACTCTCCTCTTTGAGAGAGCTATTTCTGTTTACTGAGACTATAAAAGGACACTATATGCGAACCTTGTACCCTCGGTTGAATAAATCTTTCTTAAAACCTACACCTGCATACATTTGTCATAACAATAATGATAAAAATTATAATAATAATGAAAATTTTTATACTGTTTTCTGTGGCAATTTATTTTTTTCACAAATGAATCCAGTTCAGTTGATATTGTTATATAGTAAATTCTTTATTTACTAATTATAAATGGAAAAGCTTGCTACAATTCAGTGACCCCACCAATATTTTTAAAATATTTTTTATGTGTATAAACGTGTTGATTTTTGTAAATATGAACGCCTGTATACAATATTATGAGAAAATAAGAGCAGTAACTACAGTAAATTTAAAATTTATTGGTAATTTTCTAAGATTTCCTCAACAAGCATCTTCATAACACTATAAACCCAAAGCACCTAAATTCCAATAAAACATTAAACTGCTTAGAATATTTTCATAAATTTTTGAGAATACTGGGTAGTTAAAAAAATTCTTAAAAAGGGTATTCACATTATATTGAAGTAATTGTTAGTTATGTTACTCTCAGAAAAATATCCCCAAAATAAGCCTATACAGTAAGTTTTCAACACCTTGTAAAAATAACCACCTATGTGTTAAAAAGTGTAATTTTCTGCAATATTTTAAATTAACGGTAAGTAATATTTGTTTTAAATCAGATCAATTAAGATTCAAATCAGCTAATCTCCCTCATATAAAATTTAAACAAAGTATTTTTATTTTTGAAAGATTGCTTAATAAAGAGAATTACCTTGTGTTGACAGATTTTACGATATGGATGATTTTATCATTTTTACAGATAATATAAAAAAAAACTCATTCCTATCATTTTAAATTCAGTTTGAAATAAAGTAAAGTATTTTGCTTATTGGGAATATTAAATTAAATCTATTAGCTTGACATTAAATCTAAAATAAAAGCTTCAAGAAATTTTTTTCATTTTTAAAAATGCATTTTAAAGTAAACCTTAGGTATCGATTTTCTTTGGAAGTACCTAGTTTCATGCCACTTTGTCCAGTGGGGGGGGGTATCTGCAGCTGATGTAATTGTAATTCCCAGTTCGTCAATTTGAGCGTTTTTTGTTTTTTTTTGTTTTGTTTTTTGGGTTTTTTTTCTTCATTAGCTTTTAGTTTTACTTGCATCTTAATCGGCTTAGTTTAATTTTATATTCGTTCATTGCTGGTATTGATTGATTGTATTGAGAAAAATACGACCAAGTTCGATAACTTCGGCAATTATCTCCCCTACATTTTACTTCATTCACTTATGTCGTGCGAGCTGATTGAAAGCCACATGGTCCGCCTCTTGGATGGAAAGTTTTTCGTCCTAGAAGCCAGTTCCGTTTGTGTCAATGTGGTACCGTCACTGAAAAAGAATCAACACTACGTACTTTTGTGTTTGCTCGGCATTATGCGAATGGTGATGCGAACGACAAGACAGAAATTCTCCGCTTCTCAACTAGTCTCTTTTTTTTTACTTTTTTTCTTTTTTAAGCATCAGATTAAGTGAAAAAGGTGCGACTCTCTTCATCGAAATTCCGCAAAAGATGAAGGACAGTTTCGCACTTGTTGCAAGTGAGAGGTGCTGACTTAAGAGTGGTTGTTGGTTGCTGTATAGTGTATAACTAAACCCAGGGCAGCAACTAGTCCCAGACTATATTGAGTTACTAGCGGGAAGAAAAGGGACACTCGACGTCTGTGCAGCAAAAATATAAACAAGACACTATGGGTCTCGACAGCTCCATGAATCCACGGACACGGATCGCTAATCAAAGTCGCAACTAAAGGCCCAAGTAATACTACAGATGCTTCTTAAGGTTAGGGTTAGGGTAGAATCATCAGTCATTGCAGTCCGTGGTTTCAATTTAATTCAGAACTTTTTGTCATTAGTTTTACATTACATTAAGTTTTGAAGTATTTTTCCGTTTTAACTTAGCAAGGGTATACAAGTGCATAGCTCTTTTTTGTCTTTAATTTTTATTTCTTTTTCCCATCCCTCCCCCTATTAATTGACAGATCTCTTGGTTTTCTGGTGAGATAAAACAGTTTTTCGAGTCGTATTTATCTCCTAGTTAACTGACATCTTCTGCCACATGTAGCATTCTTTGTAGGGAGAGAATCAAATACTAATACTGTTTTTTGTTTAGCATCTTGTACATATACCGTATATACTCGCATATCATGCGGCTTTTGAAAACCTAATTTTGAAGTTAATTTAACTACAGTAAATGGATATATGTTTGGTCAACGGCGTAGCCAGGGCCAGCAGTACCTATGCTAATTTTATATTTAGTGTATGATGAGACCCCTTTATTAGCTTGAAAATTAGGTCTTCAAAATTGCATGATACGCGAGTATACGGTATATTTCTTTCATTGTAAAATTCATTGGGTTCTGATTTTTGCCCCTGCCCCGAGAATTAGGACTTCCATTGAGTAAATGAGGTATTTTGGTGACCGTGGGGCAACTGATAAAAGTAAATGTATCGTTACGGTGAAGGAAAATTGTATGTACAAATGGGTCAATGAGTGAGACCAGCTAGGTTATGTTAAGACTAGAGAAGACCAGTCCTTTTCCCCCACCAACTTTTTAGCCCTTGTGGCACTTTTTGTAGATTTTGGTGCAAATAAATAAGATCAAAATGTATAGTCTGTTCCTAAATCAGCTTAAATCTGATTTTCTCTCTAACACTTATCCTCTCTTCTTTCATTTTCTCACTGAAACCAAGTAGTGTCTTTCCCCTCTTTTTTTACCTGATCAAAACGGAATAGTCCATTATTTATGAAGTATTAGCAGGACGTAACGGTCATGCAAACTAACGAAGGGAGGGACAAGCACAATTATAATAGAATATCTTCGTTCCTTGTTGGTATTGATATCATGTATTGAGAAAAATGCGACTAAGTTCGATAACTCAGACAATTATCTCCCCTACATTTTACACTTTTGTAGTATAAGTTATAAAGATTACTCCTCATTTTTATTTAATGATAATTTTATACTTTTGCCTATTTTCTTACTTATTGATTTGTTTCTATTAATTATTTTCATTAAAAAAGTAATATATCAAAACCCAAAATGATACATTTGATAACGAACTGTTAAACTCCGATATCCAGTCTCTATGGTATTTTGTATTTCAACTTGTATATGTGACAATATGTGCATAGGACAAGATACAAGTAGGAATGCTTATGAAGAGATAACACGTGTTGCGCAGAACGATACTTATTATGCAAGTGAATAGCAACAGAAGTTTCTATTCAGAGTATTAGGAGGTGGGAGGTTGCAGGATATATCACATAAAGAAGGTGGTAAGAGTGTTAGCGGGAGTAAGACGCCCAAAGTGAGTGTTAGTAAGTGTGTGTAGTGTTTATAATACAACACAACATAACATGGACGTTCTTTCTCATCGCAGAGGGCTTGCATGTCCCAGTAATCCCAAGAGCGAAGTTGTCTGGAGTTTCAACTGTAGTAGGGCTACCCATGACGGTAAGGTTGAAGAGGATAGACCAGACTAAACGCGACTAACCTCCAAAAATCCCAACGGTGAAATAGGCAAAAATTGTGTAAAAGATTCTACACGATCTTAACGACCAGCAAGAGAGTAGCACAAGTCAGGTAGGCGTAACCGAAGCGGACCTTGACAGACCAAGCATCCAACAGCTTGATGCAACCAGGTTTACCAGATCTTACCTGTCTCAATCCGCTTTAAGCCACAAGGGAGGCGCTTCTGACCAAGTGTGTGGGAATCTCCGTCGTACAGTTGTCCACCAAAATCAAATCAAATGGCCTCATCAAACTCTCTGACTTCACTTCAAGAGTACGCTGGGCCTTCACAGCCATCTCTGCCACCAGAGGAAATAATAAGGAGAGGGGATGACGGTCCCGATGCTCGAATGCGTGCGGTAGCCGATTAATATCTTCCTCTCTCCATTTTACATATTTCCACAAGTCTTTACTCTTATTTCACTACTAACAGATTATGAGCTCAGGAAGGATAACAGATGTCGGTGGAACAGATAATTTTTCGACGGTAACGAAACCAAATAAGAAATTTGGGAGATAAAAATAAAATTCTTAGGCAATTTACGCATGTTAGGTCTAAAATACGCCATGTTAGGTGTGCTGAAAATCACACCGGTGATGAAGCAGGTACAGAAAGGAATGAAGAAGCCTACACAAATTTTATACAGTTTTTACTTTTGAGTTTCTGGATGACAAAAGCCTGTCGGTAATTATGAAAGAAGCCGCAGATAACAGAAGAGACGCCTTAAGGATATTACTTGACCGTTATGCAGGTAAGGAGAAACCCGGAATTATATCCTTGTACTAAATGAATGTCACTTCAAAATTAAAAAGAAAGTGTTACTGACTACAAGGTCAGAAACAACTTTAACGGCAATGTTGAAGAAATATTAAGTGATGGTTTAATTAATGCTATGGATTTGAAAGATTTTTTACCGGAATTGCCGGAACCCATTTACCGTTTATGTGACATAGCGGTAAGTAATGTTTTTGGAATACAAAACCCAACTTCGGGTTTTTGAAGGCACAAAAAATACAGTAATAACTCATGTGACTTTAATGTCATGAAGTTGACTTCTTCATTTTCGAAAACGAGGGTGAATGAAGAAAATCATATCAGGCAAGAAGCTTCATGTTTTACGTCTGGCAGAAAAGGACACACACCGAAAGTATATCCAAATAATTAGAGAACATAGACACTGATGTAACTTCTGTAAGAGCACAACGCAGAAAAGTGACTCTTGTCGTTATAAAAGAAGAGATAACATTAAGAAGGTAACAGAAGTTTTGCATTTAGACAACTACCCACAAAAGGCCGTACCAATTTAAAGGACTAATGGTTGATGCAGAAGCTACTTCATATATCATAAAACTAAAAGTTATAAAGAAATTTAAAAGGTATGATGACACATTCCAACCAGAAAACCATCATATGGAGCTGACTGATAGAACAAAAACAAGCGGTATAGAATTTTAAAAAGAGGTAACGCCAAAATATGCCTATGAGGATAAGAAATCATGTGACAGCATCACTGAAATGGCGTTGTACATACTTTCCTACTCTCAGGATATATTGTCTGTTAATGCTTTGATGACAAACAGAGCAACAGTGATTTTTAATGAAAATAAAAACAAAGTGATACACAGGACTGATACAAAATTTAAAATACACGTTCACAACAACAGACTTTATTATTTAATGACTGCAGAGAATAATAAAAAAAACAGTTGCCAAACGTGTTATCCATATATGGCGCAAAATACTTGGTCACTGCCTGGGTTGCTGCGTGCTACCTCCGAAACTCCGAACCGGAGGGGAACAAGCCTAATTGTGGGCCCAAAACAGTTCTTTGTGGCCCTTGCTATCTTATCAAAATTTGCTTTTTTTATACCTACATTTATATACATTACAAATTAAACTAAGCACAACTATTATTCAAGGATGAAAACATTTTATGGATTTTGACGTCATTCTGTGGTATGTTTTTCCGTGAATTTGTTTTGCTCATGCAAAGTCTCGAAAAAACACGGAATATAAAATTCACTATTTTTTATCCATAATCTTGAAAGTTCTAAAATTATTCAACTTTTTAACAAAATAAGTTCAAGTTGATGCTAAAAATTATCGAATAAAACATTTTTGATTTATTTAAGATACAATGATCTCTATTATGACATGTCTCTAATTTGTAGGTACATTGTATTTGTTTTCAGTTTCTCTAGCTGAATTGTTCGTAGAGATTTGCCAGGAAAATTCTTGGTATTTATTTACCAGAAACTTTGGAATAAAAAAAAGACTGACTCGAGGGTAAAATATATAATACATTTTTATTTATTTGATTTAGAGTAAGTCATTTGATATTCAGTGTAGCAAAATGTCCGTCTATAATACTGTAATTGATAGCAATCGGAAAGAAAATCCGTTTCGATTCGGTATTTGGCAGTTAAGGAGTCAGAACTTGATAGCACTAGTCATCTAAGAAATAGCTCAGCATACTGTTTTTTTTTTCGGTCCTAAGATGAGCATAAAGTATCATTCATAGATGACCTCTTAACTACTTCACGCGCCACGCATAGCTGATTTCTGAGGTGGCAGCGTCACTTCTTCAGTGGTTTCTTATGCCATCACTTCTCGCTTAGTTGTGAGCTTATATGCTTTAGACCAGGCTCCCAGACTGGCGCAAACCTTGATTTCAGCTAACATCAAAAGTATATTTGTGTTAATTTTTTGTTTGGCCCAAATTATTTTATATTCCGACGTTTCTTTTTTTTTTTTTTTATACAGTGCCACGCAAAAGTTTACAACACATTACAAAAAAATAAAAAATGTTTTTTAGGTATTTCTAATACAGTTACATTTTTTAAATTTTTACTGCTCGTAGAACATATATTTAGATATTCAGTCAAACAATCAGATATTTAAAAAAAAAAAAAAATTCAAAAAAGTATCCCACGAAGAAAAACCGATATTTAGTAACTCAAAAGTTTACATATTTTATTTTTATGTTCGCCTATATTGCATATAATCCATTTTGCACATTATTATTTTAAGTTATTTTAGGAAAATTAGAAAATTTAAAGTATACTTAATGTAATTGGAAATAAATATTACTTAATTTCTTTGCAGAAAAAATGTAGTTAGAAATAAGAGAAGTATGTCTAATCGTGGTGATTGGTTTTGGAGGTGGGAATTGACGTTTATGACAATGTATCGATGACTAACGTCAGGGCAATTTATCGGACACAAGGGCAGAAGTGGCAGTATTTTCGAATTTTAAGTGAACCAGCTTAAAGTAATTCCCTAAAAATTAAATACTTTCAAAAGTCTAATATGTTATTGATTTTTAGGTACTTTTTAACGAAGATATTTCCATTGCCGGCACTGTTTCTGTCACTAAAATTGTATCTAAAAAAGGAAAAATAATTATTGCAGTATGTCTCTCACTGAAAAAGAAAAATTGATTATATTTTTTTTTTTAAATAAATAAAAATGAAAAGAAAATATTTAGTGAAATATATAAAAAAAAAAAAAATTAAAAATTTTGAAAATACTACGATGACAGTCAGTCAGAGAATTTGATAGGGCAGGGTTAGCAAGGACGAAAATCAACGCAATTTATGAGGCCGGATCCGCGCTATCAGAAGAAACAAATCTTAAAATATGGGACATTATTTCTGAATTGTGCATCCGTAGTTTTACCGGAAACATTTTACATTTTTTGGCATATTAAGAAATTATTTTAAAAATAGAAACGCTTGCAGATTGTAATAAACTTTCAAATTTAAGATCTGTAAAAATTAGGGGTGTCCACTTTCGCTAAAAAAAAAAAGCACCTTGATGAAAAAAAGCCCCAAACTTAAGTGAACCAGTTTATTTGGGTATGTTCAATAATTCGCCGAAAAAACAGCATAGCATGATGAAAAAAAGGTCCCAAACTTAATAAAAAAAGCTTCATCGCGAAAAACTTTATGTTATTAATAAGAAAGACCAAAGTATTTTTTAATAATTTTTTATTCCTTTCTAGCACGTTTGAAATTTTGATTAAAAATCTTGTATTTTTTTTTTAGTATTCATTTTTTTAGCTCATTTTCTGTCGATCTCATGAAGGTACCTTTTTTTAGTATTCATTTTTTTAGCGAATTTATTTTATAAAGTTTTGTTTTTGAGAAAGTCATGGTAAAAATATATTTTTTTACATCTGTTACTACCCCTTACTTAATTTTATGATAACTATGTGTTGTGTCGGAAACCTACCACCCCGCTTGAAGATGAACTTGTCTGCGTCTAAAGACTTTAAATAGCGGCACGTCGAGAGACAGAGGGCGAGAGAAAGTTCTTGGCTGAGCTAGTTATAGACTACTCAGGCGATTTCTGTACCTTTTGCCAACCAATAAAACCCTTTTTATTGTTACGTGTTATTTGTCGTTTGTCTCTACAAACCCCAAACCAACATCATAACACTATGTGTATTTTTGTAATTTTTAATTAAATGCAGAAGACTTTGAAGAATATAAATCATCGACTTTTTGTAAATTAAGGAGCGTTTCTACCCAAATTTTAGCTCTGAATTGTAAAATACATAACCCAATAAAACTAAGACATTATTTAATATAAAAGCTTTTAATGGCTTTTATGAATAATAAAAACATTATTGTCTGAAGCGTAGCCAAAATATTTTTTCGATGAAAAATGAATTTTTACAAGAATTGTTTTCTTTTCTTTTCAGTTTTAAATACAAAATGTTAAAGTTGTTAAATATTTTAAAATTAATTTTGAATATGGGTATCTCTGAAAATGCTCTTATTAAAAGATCTATTTAATTGTTAAATTTTATTATTAGATATTGCTATTAAATCTCTTGTTGGACCTGATTTTTAAAAAATGGTGAGACCATTACACAACTTTTTCTAATAAAATAGTTTATTCAATATACCATTCATTCATTAACGGGTACTTTGCGTTTGAATCTGATAAGTCACTGAATGAGGTATCGATTTTTTGCTTTCATTTTGAAAAAAAAAATACGCATCAATTTTGTTTGCTGAAATCTAAAATAAATTTCATACTTTTTTTCAATATACCCTGAACCGACGTATATCATGATCAACTAAAATAAAATAAAAATTCATACCTTTGTTCCTCTTCTGCCTTCTTGATAATTTGAATTGTTTCAACTTAAGCGAAGTTGCATAGTGTGGGCATTTTATAGTCGTCGTTTCTTTTATGTGAGTGTGGGAATAATAATTCTAAGTAGTAACATTAAGTTTCCAAGAAATTAGTTTGCCGGGTAATCCCCACTGAAACTGCTTATTACTTTTTTTACCTTCAGTGAAATAGTGTTTTGTCATTATTTCTTTTATTAATTAATGAACCCTTTTGTCCGATGTTCTGTTTTATGTTGGTAAAAAAAAGTATATTCTTTCGAAAGTTACTATTTATTTTCATCATTAGCCCTTATCTTAATCACCTTAGTTCAATTTTAGGTGCCTAATGCATTTTAAAAATGAAAAATATTTCTTGAAGATTTTATTTTAGTTCTAATTACAAGCAAATAAATTTTAATTTAATATTTCCTATAAGCAAAATACTTTGCTTTATTTGAAACTGAATTTAAATTGATTGAGATGATTTTTTTAATCGATAAGATCGTTCATATTGACAAATCTGTCAACAAACATAATTTTCTTTATTAAATCTTTCAAAAATAAAATATACTTTTCTGAAACTTTATTTGAAGAAGATTAACTGATTTGTTGCAGTTAGCTTCTTCTCAGTTCTTTAATCCTTCAACAAGGGTCTCTCTACCATGGCTATAAATACTGGCTGACCTCTCTCTCTCTCTCTCTCTCTCTCTCTCTCTCTCTCTCTCTCTCTCTCTCTCTCTCTCTCTCTCTCTCTCTCTCTCTCTCTCTCTCAGGCCTTGGGCCGCTACCTCGCACGGAGACGAGGTAAAATCTCTCTTTTTCCACTTAGGCCAATATGTTTACCTCTCACAGACACAGCGTTTCCCAAATTCTGGGAAAACGCTAAGAACAATACACGTACGTACGAACACTTACAACACGCACACATAATTTCTCCATACAAACTCTATGTAACAGTCCATGCCTTTGTTTAACTTCTTTTGTTATTAATATATATTTGTTTACCTATATATATCAGTTTTGTTTGTTCTCTTTGTCTTCTTTGGACTTAATTAAAGTCCGACATTCTTATGTAGCTGGACCCGCCAGCAGGAAAGTTTAACCTTCTGATATCTCTTCACATCTTCACCCCCCACGGTCCGCTACAGATTTAATGTTTAATTAATCTATATTAAAATAAATGTTACTTTTAGTTTAAAATATTGTAGAAAATCATTTTTTTAACACAGAGGTGAGTGTTTTTTATGAATTGTTGACAACTCTCTCGATAGACTTACGTTTGGGGATTTTTTTCAAAGGAGGTGCATAACTGTAATAATTATTTGAGTATAACGTAAACGCCTTAAACTACCCAATAATCTTAAACATTTACAAAAATATTCTTAGTAATCTAGTACTTTATTGAATTTTAGATACTTTGGCTTTACAGTATTACTTACGAAGACGCTTGGTGAGGAAATGTTAAGAAAATTACCAATACATTTTAAATTTACTGTGATTACCACTCCTATTATCTGATAATGTCGTGTATTTACAAAATTCAGCACAGTTATACGCACAAAGAAAATTTCAAAATTCTTTTTAAAATACTGGGGGAGCTGAATTCTACTAAGCGTTTCCATTTATGATTAGTAAATATAGTTTTTACTTAAAAATAGTATCATCCAACCTGTACAAATTAATACAGAATATTAAAAGATTTAAAACTTTATAAATTCTAATTTCTTTTTTATTTAAAAATTTCTCGTAAAAATTCATTATTTATCGAAAAGATTTTTTTCTCAAGGCAATAGTGTCCCTATCTTGATCATAAAAGCAATTAACAGCTTTTCTAATTAAATTATGTCTTACTTTTTTGCATTTTTTTATTTTACGATTCAGAGTAGATTTTCTGTGAATGGGGGTGTCCAACGACTTGTGCTGATATTTTTACCAAAGTTTTCTAAAAAAAAAAAATTAGAAAATGTTTAAAAAATAATTAATTCATTTGTGAATAAGTTCTGAAAGTTTCATTAAAATCTGACAATTATTTGATTTTTGCTGAAATTACAAACCAAATCAATGTGAATATCACCGCAAAAAGACGCTGAAATTTACCGTAATTCATAGTCTCCCGCTGACGCACAAAAAACAAAATCTTGAAGATTTTACAAAGGCATAAAAAATATAATTTAATAATCAAAAATCATTTGGCCTTTCCTCTTGATAATAATAATGATTTTGAAGATAAAACTTTGTTTTTATTAAATCTGGGAATTTTTCTCCATGCATGCTCATTTTTTAACGGATCTTTGTATGTATCTAAATTTTAGGTACCTCGGCTTTAATCTTACTTACGGAGACGTTTGTTGAGGAAATGTTAGAAAATTACCAAACTCCAAAGATTCGCTAAAAACACATGAAAAAAATGCCTAAAACTTGATAAAACAAAATGTTATATTGTCAAAATCATTGTGCTATTAAGATGAAAGACCAAAAGATATTTTGATGTAAAAATGAATTTTTAAATCCTTTTTTTTTTTAGAATTTCAAACGGGAAAGTGTGTGTGTGTGTGTGTGTGTGTGTGTGTGTGTACGTGCGTGTGTGCGTGTGTGTGTATGCGTGTGTATGTGTGTGCGCGTGTGTGTGTGTGCGTGCGTGTGTGTGTGTGTGGCGGAGGCATAAATTATTATGGGATTTTTTGTGTGTTTTTTTAAACTGTGACAAACATTGTTTGTAAATTCTTTTAAAAAATCAGATAATTGTCGAATTTTAATGAAACTTTTTCGGGATTTATTCAGAATGAATTCAATTATTTAATTTTTTTTTTTTTTAGTAAATCTTGGGAAAATAAATTTTATGTAATTTCGAGAAATTCTTTTTTGTTACACTTCGGCTTAATGCTTATAAAGGAAAAGACATCCGAGAATTTAAATCATTAATATTTTTTGTCAGACAAGACCCCACCACTTAAAGAAAATCTGTTCTAACTAAATCGTAAAATAAAATAAAAAATAAAACTAAAACATTATTTAATTAGAATGCTTTTATGAATAAAATATATTAGACACTATTGTCTTTTTTTACAAATAAATAATGATTTTTTACAAAAATGGTTTCCATTTTTTTTAGATTTTAATTTTTAAAATCTATTTCTTTGGTTTAATTTCATAACTTGTTATTTTATTAAATGCTACATTTCTCTCATACAATTTATAAATATAGAAAAGTTTTCTTCTTTAAACATCCGAGTACAGTAAAGCTGACAGTTACACTGCAATCCTTCCTGATTATATTTTCATATTTTGTTTTCTAATACAATTAACAATTTGCCAAAATGGCTGAATTTAGTGAATCACCCTCAAGTTCAAAAATTGCACCCGCTCCCCCTAAAAGAAAAAAATAACCCCAGTATCTAAAATTTGTGCTGAAGCTAGAGTTGAACAATTTCCTGATAACTTTTATGCAGAAGATAATATGCTATTTTGCAAATTTTGTCTCCATAGTGTTGATATTTTTAGGGTTGACACAATCAAAGACCATATTAAGTCAAAAATTCATATGAGAAAAAAATCTTCAAAAGGGTCGTCTTAAGTGAAACAGAAGACAGTAACAACATTGTTCAAGAGTAAAGAGGTACGAGATGATTTTATTCTTGATTTTTTTAAATGTGCACTTTATCTGACATTCCCCTTCACAAAATTGATAAAATGAGACCATTCTTATTAAAACATTGTAAGGAAGGTGGAGCTATTCCAAGTGTCAATTGTATTAGGGAACTTCATCTTCCAAAATTATTTGCTTGTCACTTTGCTGCTCTGAAAACCAAGCTTACTGAAGCTTAATGAATCTATTAGTATCATAACAGATGAAACAACTGACTGTCGTGACCACAACATTTTGAATATCATTGCAAGCATGCGTGGCGAGCCATTTCTCATTGATGTTGTAACCCTGACAGAATGTAATCATCAGACTGTAAGTCAAGCATGCATCCGAGCTGTAACTCATGTGGATATTGAATTTGAAAATACCATTGCCTTTGTAACAGATTCGGCAGCTTATTGCAAAAAAGCTCATAGAGAAGTGTTGTCAAATATCTTTAACAACAGCTACCATGTATTGTGCTTGGCACATATTTTAAATCTTGTTGGTGAAGTATTTTCAAATTGACTAGCATTTGATAATGTTACCCAGCTCACTACTTTCATCAAGTCAGCTCTTTTTAGAAAGCCGTGTCGAAAAAAACAATATTTGAAATGGCTTGAAAACTATTTGCCCAAAGAACAAGTGAAATTACCCCCTGTACCAGTGGCAACCAGATGGAATTCCTGGTTTAATGCAGCCAGATATCACTCATCCTTTATACAATTTTATGAAGGATTCTTTAAGTAAGAAAAGAGTCATGGCCTTGCAGTAGATAGAATTACTTGAATTAGTAGATGGTGGTCGACTATATCATGCCACTTTCCTTAATTTCATTATAAATGAGAACTGCACACGTTTAATAAAAGCTTTGACAAGCTTAGAAGTCACTAAGTCTCCACTTGTATGTGTTGTTTATAATATGATGGAGGATGTGAAACAATATTTACATGCGGATATATCAAAATCAACATTTGGCCTTGAAACTGATTGTCTTCTGTCTGAACTAAAATCCACAGAGAGGGAGAGAGTTATCTCAAATTATCAAGATTTGTTGGGCATATATTTTTCTAAATTGAGTAAATACCTGGAGCTCGTCTATTTGATCTTAGACAGCTACCCTGTATAAGCCATGATATTGATAGTTTTGCAGCTATTAAAGACTTGCAAGATCCTTCTACTGATCTTATAGAAGAATTTCAAATTTATGTGAATTACAAAGATGACTTACCAAATCCTTTCAATATCCCAGCATTTTGGAAAGCAAATAAGAGCAGATTTCCTCTTCTGGAACAGATTGCCAATAAGGTCATATGGATGCCTGTTACCAGTGTTGATTCTGAACGTTCATTTTCTCAATATAAATATTTAATGCATAAACAACGTGAAAATCTAACCCCTGAGAATACCAATCTGAATTCTTTTAAATAAAAGTAGAACTTTTTTTTGGGAATTGAATTTTTTAACTTGCTAAAAAATGTCGTCATTTGCTATTTCTGCATATGAAATAAAACTTTGAATTATGTTTTTTAAGTTTTAATTTATCCAATTTTCTCATAAAAGTTTTAAAAAGTAAATTAATTAAATAAAAAAGGACAAATTAAATTTTGCAAAAGTGAAAACGGAAAAAAAACGGAATTTACTAAAATTGGAAACGGAATCAATGAAAATTTGAAATGGAAAATCGGGGTCCCTAGGTTTGGCATACCGATCTTCTCTACAAGCTGAAAGGTTATGGTGTCTCGGCCAAATGTTTTAACTGATCCAGTCCTTATCAAATCGTGAAATGAAAGTTATCCTGAACGGCCATTCTTCTAGCTCCTTTTGTATTAATGTAGGTGTCCATCGGGTCTCTATCCTAGGTCCGACTTTGTTTTTAATTTTCAATAGCGACCTTTCCGATGGTATCAGCTCTCAACTTGGTATCTATGTTGAGGACACAACCATTTACTCCAGTCTTGAGAGTGAGTCTATTTAGTCCGATAAGGTCAAATTGGCGGCTGATGACACAAACGACCTCCAATCTGTTGTTAACTGAGGCAAAGTATAACTTGTTAATTTTAACGCATCTAAAACTAAACTGCTCTCTATTATCTGAGAGACCTCTTTATGCCTTTCATCAGCATAGCTGATGTTACCCTCCAGGAGAGTGACTTATTGTGCATTCTTGAATTAATGTTCTCGGCTGACATGAAGTGGAAAGACTATAATGAATCCATTGCTAGGTCAGTTGCTATGAAAATTGGCTCATTGTGTTGTGCTAGAATCTATCATGCATATCAGTGGCGTAGAGAGGTCGGATAGCGCCCGAGGCGAGGATTGTGGCTGGCGTCTCCTACACCACCAAAAAATCGCAACAGTAGTTTATTTTCTTTTGACAGATCCATTGTTCAAGGGTTTATATCACAGTCAGTTAGAGGGAATGTTTAAATAATAAATAAAAAAAGAAAGACCTTAACACATTATTATACAAATTCGACAAATTTTATTTATTTACAGATTTTAGATAAGGTTGTAAAAGAGGTACGTTTGTGAAACATTTCTTTACCGTATTTCATTATTTTAAACACTAAAACCACAGAAAGTTGAACATACCGATTTAAAAAAAATCTAATAATTGACAGATGATGAAAATAAATGAGAAACAATTTCAACTCAGTAGTAGTTAGAATATTAGTTCATAGTTGGTATTGATATATATATATATAGCGCTGTTTATACAGCCATTTTGAAACTATTAAAAATAGCAAAAGCAAAAAAATGTATGCAATGGCTGTCCCTTACTAGCAGTTTTCTTTTCCGTGATCGGGTGGCCAGAAGTTCTGCCCCACCTTAAGAAGCACGCTAATTTGGTCCTTCTTTTGGGTGCCTGTCTAAAAAATTATATTATAACTTGCTTTTTAATTATAGCAAAAACAGCTGGAAGTTTGGGAAGTGAAGATCGCACTAACCACTGATGTAGTTTTATTTTAATTTTATGGAGTTGCCGTTGAACGAGACAATCCAAACTACCAATCCAGTACACGTCGGAGTTTGAGGCTATAACTACATATGATCAATTATTTTATATAATTATGTTACAATAAAATTTGTATTTTATATGAATATTACCTTATGAAAATTGAGATGTAATAGAGTGGGAGAACAGTATCATACATTCGGGGTGGATGGCACGAGACCTTTGCACCGGCCCTGGTAATAAATAAGGATATTAATGGCATGAGAAAAAAAAAGCAGTTTAACGGCGCGCTGTTACAGTTAAATTCATAAACATAAATTTAACAACTGCAGTCGTAGTGCCTGTACATCATCACTATCATCATTTTCTTCTCTAGCCCAATCATCGCAAGCTGGAAAAATAATGGCTGTTGAATTGTATAAAAGTGTATTGTGCTGTGAAACATCATCAGTCATACAGAAGAAATGAAAGCCATATTGCTTGTCTGAAAGAAGGTCCTGCGACATGAGATGTTAACCAATTCAGCATTGATTAGAGCCTCTAGAAATTTCCCATAAAGAGGTAAAAGGTTAATAGGCTGATAGATGTAATGCTCGGACGGTTCGCCTGAGTTCTTAAAACCGGAACAGATGAGAATTTCTAACAGACAGAAAAGCAAGGGATAGCAAGGCATTTATTATACAGTTTAGAAAGAACATAAGCCAGTTTGAGATTACACACCTTAAGGACTATTACAAGAGATACCATCAGGTCCGCGTGCTTTGTGAGGATCCAGATTAGAGATGATATAGCAGAAACCATAGAAGGAGTTATATGCATATCACAGAGATTCGATACTAAGTGGGAAGTTAGGCAAAAATAATACTCCCGGTGAGTCAAGATTAGAGTTTAAGGAAAATTCACGGACGAAACATTCAGATTTATCAACAGAAGATGTTAACACCTGAAATTGATTGAAGAGATGACGAATAGAAAACTTAAACTTATTTAATTATTTAAAACATTATTACATAGCCACCACTAATCACCAGAGCCGAATTCATTCTATCAGAAAAAAGACTTACCTCCTCCGAGATCACGTTTACATTTATTACGTGCAGCCATGAATAGGTGACTGTTGTGATGGGAACTGTCACGCTGTCGGATATAGTGGTTCATGTGAGCGAAACATGCTGATGCGAACCATGGAAAAGGCTGAGGTTTCACCTGGCATTTCCGAGAAGGAATGAAAGCATCTATATCGGCTTTGACCCAAGAGGAAATCACAGTGACGCAATTCTCAATATGAAGGTTAAAAATGTCACTTCATGGGGCGACTGGAAGAAAATCACAGGGAGAATCCCAATCATCATGCTGGTAATGGAAACAGTTCTTATGAATAGGAGGTTCCTGTCTAACAGGTGATTGGAATTAAATATCAATAGATATTACAGTGTGATCCGAGTTGACAAGAGGTCAGCGTTGCGAAGCCCTGGAAGGGCTTGGAGAAGAGTTAAGAAAAAAATCAAGAAGCCTGTAGGGAAATCCACGATTAGAGTAAAGGAAAAATTGTGGGTCTGGATACCGACAACGTCAGTAATATTAAAATGATTAAGTCACGTGTTGTGATATGCATTAAAATCTCCGAACACAAAGATCTTCGCAGATGGATGAAGAGAAAGTGCCGTTTCTATATTGTCAGAGATTATGTCAAAGAGGAAAATAGCCTAGAACAGAGAACTCATTGGTACCAATGGAAGATTTTAAATTGGTTTCACAAAGTGCAAAGATATCCGGAGAACGTTTCAAGAGAAAAAGTTCAATACTGCAGAAGTTGGAATGGATTCCACGAACATTGGAGAACATTGGATAGGTTGAGGTGGTTAGATTTTTTTTTTTACTGGTTTTCTCGTATTTTTATTCATATATATTATAGAAATATAGTTTTAAGGTGTGCTACATTATGGCTTAAAGGGCTCAATATCAAGGATAGAGCATATGTATATATAAAAGTGGACACCGAAGTCAAAACCGAACGGCGACAGTCTGTTTCATGCTTGAGCGCAATCTTCAGGCCATGTTTTTGTGTGTTGGCTCGACTATTTATATATGCCGAACAATGGTGCATTACGTGATACAAGGTCTATTGTGTTATGCTAACAGTTATTGGGTAGGTGGTAACGATTATATTTCAAGGAGAAATCATCGTGGGTCCTATTGTGGTTATTTGTAGCTCTATTATAATGTTTTTGTTTTTTTTTACTCATTCTTTATTATTCATTACTTAATTATTTTTTGTTTATTATTATATTTGATTGTATTTATGTGTGTATTCATAGTTAATTTGCTTATCCGTTGTTATTATTATTTCCGCAGGTTGGTTATCTTATTTGTTTAGTTTAAAAAGTATTGGTAATGTCTAAATGTATATTACATTATGTGTGTTGTACATAGTGCGTATATTTGCATTTTTGTGTTGATATCTTACAATGTATTCGTTTTTAGTTATCAATTTTTAAATAACGTAGTAAAAATCTGTTTTCATGTTTGCATTTTGAAATAAGTTCTGATCATTTATCTAGCATTTTGTATTAGCCAGGAAAGTTAATTATAACTATTTTCTCTTCTAGACAGTTCTTACAGTTTTTTTATTTATCGTTGTAGGCTGATGCTGATTCCCTAATTTTCCATGATATTTTTTGTGTATTTTGTTATTTTCAATCTCTCATATATGTTTAGAACGGTTGTGCTATTCGCGTATTTACTATTTGTAAAAGAGGATTTGTGTGCATAGTTTATCTGTTTCTTGTGTTTTTCAGTTATTCCTATGTATATTTCTGTTCGTTATCTGCTGAGTTTACAGTGGCTTGGTAAATTATATTGTTTTGCATGCAATTGTCATTTGAGTGGCATTCGTACTTTGCTCTGCAATTACCTGTGAGTTTGATGTGTGCGTTTTTTTCCAGTGTATTTGCCTTGAAAATTTATGAGACATTTTGAGATAATCCACAAGTAGTTTTGTATATGTGATGAAATCAAAAAAATAAATAATTAATTCAAAATTAATTTTGAAAAAATATAAATCTCTTAAGGTGTTTAAGGAAAGTAATACTAGTTTTGATAATGTTAGCCTGAAATATTACTCTCCAGAGATATCCAAAATCTTATGTGATAAAGAGTAAGATAGTCAGGAAGTAAATAAGTAAAAATACCCCAAATAAAATTTTAATAAGAATCTAGAAAGCAAAAAAAAGTCTTAGATTTTAAAACAAGTCTTGTATAGCAAACAAACAAACCTTTTGTCGTTTAAGAAACTTAAACACATTAAAAGTAAGAATTAAAAATAAATTGTAAGATAATTATATATTTATGAATCATTTATATGAGTGACTGAAAACTTAAGTTTCTCGATAAAATATCATAAAACTATTTTAATTTTACTAAAACCAATTTTTTATCAAATTTGGCAAACAATTCTCTTTTGCAAATAAAATATTTTCGTAATGTTTTTGCCAACCAAGAATAGTAACAGTGTAACCCGGATATAAGAGACCGGGATATAAAAGAAACCCGGATATAAGAGAGATTTTATCTGGTCCCAAATTAGAGCCATACTTACCTAAACAAAATAGACCAACCCGGATATAAGAGAAACCCGGATATAAGAGAAACCCGATATAAGAGAAACCCGTATATTAGATACTTATTCTCCGGTCCTGACAACTCTCTTATATCCGGGTTACACTGTATTTAATGTTTTGAATAATTTTTAATGAAAATAAAAAAGCGATAAGGAACATAAAAAAAATGCTAAAATTAGGAAAATTTCTAAAAGATAAATTAATTGAAACTTTTCTATTTTAAGTCAAATCGCTCAAATCCATTTTTAAATATTGATCTTAGGAAGTGGTTGTATCCAGCTAACAGTTTCCTGAATGAGCTTGGTTTCATGCATGTCATCCATATGAAAGTCTCGGTCTGATGAGACTGTTTAAGAACAAGTTTTTAGGCTAATGTTTTGGTTTCTGTAGCAATTTGCAATGTTGGGTGAAACTACCTCTAGTGCAGCCTATTCTATGTGCAATTTCCTTATCATCTATACTTAATTTGTTATAACTGATCTATACACCGAGGTAAATCTATATACAAATATCTGAATATTGTCTTTGTAAATTACTTAAAAATAGGTAGCTCCGCAGAAACACGATAGCTAAAGTTTAAAATTAATTTTTAAAAAATGAAAAATCTTTCTCGAAGCTTTTATTTCAATTTTAATTTCAAACTAATAGATTAAATTCAATATTTCCAATGAGCAAATACTTTTCTGTATTTCAAAATGGCTAAAAATTATGTTAAAATCAACAATTTTAGCCATCTGTCATCGCAATGTATCTTTATTAAAAAATCTTTCAAAAATAAGATATACTTTTCCGAAACTTAATTTGATAGCTGATTTAAAGTTTAATTAATCTGATTTTAAATAAATATTACTTACTTTAAGTTTAAAATATTGGAGAAAGGCATTTATAAGATGAGTGTATGTGCTTATTTAAGATGTTGACAGCTTCACTGACAGACAGAAGTTTATTTATTTTTTTCTACGGTGGTTGGGGGGACAAGATCTTGACGATAAAACTTTGTTCTTATTAAGATTGGGGCATTTTTTTCATTATGATATCCTTATTTTTTAGCGAATCTGTGGATATATCTACTTGAATACAAAAAAAACAAGTTTGTTGACATTTTGGAGATCCTTGGAATTGACACATTCTGCTCTTTGATTTGAAAAATGTAACAAAGTTAGCAAATATGTAGGTGTTGGAAATATAAAGGTGTTGGAAATATTATCAAAAGTGAATGTGTAGAAAAGCAAATTTTAATTAAGATGGCTACCTTACAGTAGAATCAAAAACTATTCAGATAACCATTAACTGCATGAAGATAGAAAGGATGGTCATCAGCCCAAAAAATAGCCTAACATACAAGTTACGAATTGGAGAGATATGCATCAAGCAGTTGCAGAGGTTATATATATATATATATATATATATATATATATATATATATATATGTGTGTGTGTGTGTGTGTGTGTGTGTGTGTGTGTGTGTGTGTGTGTGTGTGTGTGTGTGTGTGTGTGTGTCATTCACAGACAGTACTGTTTCGCTGTATCACAGCTCCTCAGTGTGACTAGACTTCCGAATGCCTCAAGCCAGGATTGAAACTCAACTAATTTGGTGTCAGCCAGAGCTATCTTCACTCGGTAGAGTTACACAACTAATCTAGCGTATTGTTTTTACAAATGTAAACAAATGCCAATCAGCCAAAGTGCTCCATTCATTTTACTGAAGAGCTTTGCATTAGTGCAGGTGGATATATATATGGAAAACGTTTTATCGGAGGATAGAAAATGCGACACTGTAGCGGACCGTGGGGTGAAGATGTGAAGAGATATCAGAAGGTTAAACTTTCCTGCTGGCGGGTCCAGCTACATGAGAATGTCGGACTTTAATTAAGTCCAAAGAAGACAAAGAAAACAAACAAGACCGATATATATGGGTAAACAAATATATATTAATAACAAAACAAGTTAAACAAAGACATGGACTGTTACATAGAGTTCGTATGGAGAAATTATGTGTGTGTGTGTGTTGTAAGTGTTCGTACGTACGTGTATTGTTATTAGCGCGTTCCCAGAATTTGGGAAACGCTGTATCTGAGAGAGGTCACATATTGGCCTAAGTGGAAAAGAGAGAAATTTTACCTCACCTCCGCACGAGGTAGCGGCCCAAGGCCTAAGTCGAAAAAGAGAGAGAGAGAGAGAAGGATTAGCCAGTATTTATAGCCAGGGGAGAGAAACCCCTGTTGAAGGATTAAAGAACTGAGGAGGAGCTAACTGCGACAACACCACGATCCAAACACGCATTGGACTAGCAAAGGAAACCTTTCAAAAGTTGCTGAGATGCAAAAAATATTTGTTAGAAACAAAGAATGTGTTGGATTGCTATGTTATATCCTTCCTTTTATATGACAGTGAATGTTGAGCAATCTCCCCACTGATGAGGGAAAACCTGGAGGCATCAGAAATGTGGTTCTACAGAAGGATACTGAGCATTCCATGGACGGATCGCGTAAGCAACAAGGAAGAAAATAGCAACAGAAATAAAACTTCCTCAGAACAAGGAAAAAAGAACTGCTAAAATTCCTTGGACACATAAGGGAGGTGGGCTTGCAAAACTTAACCCTTACAAGGCTTACTGAGGGCAAGAGAGATAGGGGAAGGCAGCAAAACAAATACATATTGAGCTTGTGTGAATGGACGTGGGAGGGGAGGGGGCTTAACAAAGGGAGAAAAACTACTAAGAGCCACACGAAATAGGAAGGTGTGGAGAGCCATGATCGCCTATGTCTTGAAGAGACGCAGAACATAGAAGATAATTCTGCCCATTATTAATAGCTTTTCCTCCCTCATTGAAAGAGGTTCTCACGTAGGCTCTTACCCAATAAAAATCCTATGGATGCAGTAGAGCAAGAGAGAATTTAATTTCTGGGTATTAGAAAACCAAATATGCAAAAATAACCAAAACACCACCAAATGAAAATTTTAAAAATAACCTGACAAAAAAATGATCGAAACCTGTTCCTCTATACAAAATTATGCAAAAATAACCAAAAAAACTACCAAATGAAAATTTAGAAAATAACCTGACCAAAAAATTAGGGAAACCTCTTTTTCTATACAAAATTATGCAAAACAGGACATTTATTTTTAAACTTTAGTAAGCAAACATCAGTCACAATGCTCTCATTTAAAGGTATGAATAAAATAAATATTTACTTTTTCTTCTCATATAAATTTATGATTGCATTTTTTATGTTGAGATAGTTATTTTTAGTGGATATCCATATTTGAGTGGACACTGTTTATTTATTAAACAATTAAACAGTACATTTATTTATTTTCGCCTACGAGCCTGAATATTCGAGAAGTCTTATTAAAGAAAAATATGCATTATTCAGCAGGATTTGAACTTGCGACCCCTTGTCAGGAGAAACGATCATTAAACCCGACGTGCTTTAGACCGTCTCCACCAAATAATAAATACAAACACATATATATATATATATATATATTAATTTCAACACACCCACAACACCAACTGAAATTAAAATTGGCTATCTAATAGCCGAAGTAGATAAATATAAATCAAATCCGAGTAGACGTCACAAATGTCAAAGACTATTGTACAAGAAAACAAAGATGTGGGAAGTAGAACTAAACCATGATCGTACAACATGTAAAAATCAAGTAAAATGCAATGGAAATCACAAAGCCTGGATAAAAGAAAAACAAATAAGAACGAAAATCATTCAAAACATTACATTCTCAGAGGCAAGAAAAATTACGGAAACCTCTTTCTCTATACAAAATTATGCAAAAATAACCAAAACACTACCAAATGAAAATCTAGGAAATAACTGACTAAAAAATTATAGAAGAGTTTTGTTGGAATCTCGCTCAACTGCACCCCACGCATAATAATCAAACGGGTGCAGTCTGGGCAGTTAGGTGGCCAGATGTAAAGGGTGGTGTGGTCGCAGAAATTGTCTGATAGCCATGACTGGGTTCTCCTGCCAGTGTGGCAAGTTGCAGAGTCCTGTTAGGGTCTTCCAACAACTACCCTCTTGACCCAGGGAAGTACTACCTTCTCAAGGCACTTGACGTAGGACTCTGTGTTGAGCCTGAGGCTCTTATCAACAAATTCAGGAGTTCTTTTCTTATCAGAATGAGTTTTCCAAGCTGCCATACTTTCGTAATCACCATTAGACTCATCCGAATCCTCTGCACCGTCCTCAGATTGTCACCCAAATGTATGTATTGGAGCTTCCGGCGAGAATGCCAAGCAGTATAGCATGCCATTTCCAAATTTCTAGCGGAGTGAAATTGCGTCATTGTGCTCTTTTTTTCTCACAGACGGTGCCCAACTAACCCTACTATGCTGTGTAGTGAACTAAATCAAAAACAATGCGCACGCGCGGAATTAAAATATAAAATGGCAACGATTTACCAATCTTTCGGTATTGAGTGGTCCATAGAGGTTGTCATGTTGCTGAACAAAATCAAACAACCACCCGTTTCGACAAGTTAGTTGATATACCGGTTAAATAACCAACCAGTCAATCACTTAGTTCTCTACTAAAGTTGATACGCAGGCGTTTAGCCTTCATTCGGCAATTAGTAACAATCAGCAGCAGTCTGTGCGACACTGTATTATGGTTACTAAGACGACTACTGTTATATTCTTAATTTTAACGTAAACATAATCAAAAATTCACATGTGATAAAGAATGGAACTTTTCCAGACACCCTCCACACCGGATATAAATTTTTTTTAAATAAAAAAAAATATATTGGCAAATAAATATTTCTTGTATGAAATAAGTGTTTATTTTTAATCATTAGGCCCAGAACTTACATAGATGATAAATCATGATCAACTAAAAAATAAACGTAAATCAATCTTTCTTTCTCTTTATTCCTTACCTACCTACCTATATAACTTGAATTGAAGGTGTTACAGTGGAATCTTTGTTTCTACTTAAAGTAAGTAGCGTACAGTTTTCGCTTTAAAGACACCCTTTCCCTTAAATGTTTTTCTGGATCATAATTTTACGTAATGATATTAAATTTCCAGGAATTTGGTTTAGTGGGAAATCCGCACATCAAATTGAACTGAAACTAAAACTGAATGCACTTTTCTTAGTCATCATTGGTGGAAATGTGTAACACTTTCTAGGAAATAATTTTTATCAATCTTTCTCTTTTAATTCTTTTAATCTCAAATATAAATTAATTTGGGCCACCTTTCATTTTATGTTGGTAAAATAAAGTCATATATGTTTTTAAAAATCGCAAACATAGTTCCACTGAGCCTAGGGTGGAAAGATAAATAAAAAATAAAAAAACTATATGAGATTGGCAGCTGAAAAGATGAGGCAACACAAAGGTAATTGATGTTAGGCCAAAGCACACGACAAGGACTATCGGAGTTAGCTCCTCCTCATTTCCTTAATCCTTCAACAGGGGTCTCTCTCCCCTAACTATAAATACAGGCTGACCCTTCTCTATCTCTCTCTCTTTCGACTCAGGCCTTGGGTCGCTACCTCGCACGGAGACGTGGTAAAATCTCTCTTTTTCCACTTACACCAATATGTGACCTCTCACAGATACAGCGTTTCCCAAATTCTGGGAACGCGCTAAGAACAATTCACGTACGTACGAACACTTACAATACACACACATAATTTCTCCATACAAACCCTATGTAACTTTTCATGTCGTTGTGTAACTCGTTATTAATATATATTTGTTTACCCATATATATCGGTCTTGTTTGTCTCCTTTGGACTTAATGTCCGACATTCTCATGTAGCTGGACCGGCTAGCAGGAAAATTTTAAAAGGGGCAAGACATTTATTTACAATTACAGGTTTGAAAAATACAAAACAAGAGTTTTCATTTTGTTCGCCTCTTTGAGCGGGATAACACTTTCCTGTGGTAACAAAAAGATATTGCCCACAGAAACAAGAAAAAGAATATCTCACAATTAATTTAAGAAACGGATTCATGTACAACAATTATTTCCTTCAAAAGAGAAAAATTGAGAAAATCTTGGAAAAAAGATTTAATATGGCACAAGGCAGAAATTTTTCAAATAGCATCCACCTCCGTTCTGTACAGTATACAGAAACAGGGCGTCTCAGCTCAGAGGGGTCTGTATTATAAAGTTCACTTGTTTGCTCTTGGGTGTGTAAGAATCTGCCTTGTATCTGTCAGGTCAAATTTATGACCTCCGACTGGACTTTCCTTTAAAATGCGGGGTGGGGGTTGCTTGGTCTGTTCTCGTCAACGGCACATCCTTGTCTCCTATCTGTTGTTCGCCTCACGGATCTGCCTCAATCCTCTTCTTCTGCCGTAACCCTCTGCCGATCTCTGCCGATCTCTGCCTCCGCACTGTGATTTTAGATCGCTGACTTTTTATTGAAAAAGTGACCGTGATATCGGCACCAGCCAAAATTTGACATTGGTCAACAATCTTGTTCCTTATTGGCCAATATATACAGCGTAACCCGGATATAAGAGAGTTGTCGGGACCGGAGAAGAATTATCTTATATCCGGGTTTCTCTTATATCCGGGTTTGGTTATTTTGTTTAGGTAAGTATGGCTCTAATTTGGGACCAGAGAAAATCTCTCTTATATCCGGGTTTCTCTTATATCCAGGTCTCTTATATCCGGGTTACACTGTATATATATATATAAACTCTCCAAGTATTCAAAAAAATAAATCCGAAACATTTTAAACAATTCAAACAATATTGGCGGTAAAAAGCTGTAAAAAATGCACAAAATTTAACACACAAACCGTCTAGCCCGTTTGAAGAATATATTTTTTTCAAAACTGTATTAAAAAAAAAACAACCTAGACGATTATACATATATCTTTAACATTGTTTTACAAATAATAAAAATAACATTTTTATAAGAGAAGTTGCAGATCTATTGAAATCCTTGCTACAGGGCCTGCCATATGATACGCCAAGGGAAGCAATAATTAAACGAACTGTCAAGTCAGATGGAAGCAAGCTTTATGATTTATTCAATAAGGTCAAGCTGGATGACAAAACGCCTTCACAATTGCTACGTCCTTGCTAAGACTAAATATAATGTCTGATGCTATACTACAGCGTATGTGGATGGACAAGTTACCTACGATCACTACGCAGATCCTAGCAATTATAATGGATGATGATTTAAACAAACTTGCTGATGTTTCGGATCGCATACATGCGACAGAGCATAATCGTTCAATGCATTCTCTGAGTAACTACCGGCAAAACGATCACGAAATCCGTTCACTTAAACAGGCGATATCCGAACTGACCAACCAAATGGGACAGTTGATTAGGCGCGAAAACAGCAGATCGCGTTCGAGACAGTTCGTAAATAGGAATAGGAGTACCAGCAGGCATAAACACAAAACAAAGAACGATACATTAGGTTGGTATCATAAAAACTTTGGTAACAATGGCCACAAATGTAATAAGCCTTACGGTTACCAGGGAAACGGATCAGCTAGCCAATGAACACGAATCTATTGTTTGGGCACGTAACATTTCTTTATAGACACAGGCGCGCAAGTCAATGTTATAACAGCTACGTCTAATACTGATTTTCGAAGCGTAGCTTAGATGTGGCACAAGGCCGAAAGTATGGGGCACTAAGTGAGGATCGAATTCACTACTCAGTCACAATTGTTCTAGCAAAACAATCTTGCTAACCATTATACCGCCTCGTCTAATATATAAAAAACAATGTGCGTCTGTGAACATTTTCATTTCTTTTGGATTTTATTAAACAAACCTCAGTGTGTGTCTAACAACTTTTCATGCCTTTCTATTTCTTATGGACTTCATTAAACACACTTCAATGTGTGTCTGTGAACTTTTCCATTTCTCATGGACTCTATTAAACACACCGAAATGAGTGAGTGCATGTTAACTTTTCCCTTATATTATTCATAGCTATTGTGTGTATACTTGAGTGCATGCATGCGGAAGATGCATCGGGTGACTCACTAGAAGGGAAGAAGACCGTGTGACTCACTAGAAGAGAAGACCGGGTGACTCACTGGAAGGGTAGACTTCTGTTGGGATCCGTCTATCCAGGTTTTTGTTTTTATGTCAGGTGTGTCGGAATTCCAAACATTTAACGCCAACACATGTTTTAAGTGAAACATAAAAAAGGTTATTTTCTGGAGCAAAAGTAGAAGCAGAACATCTAATGAAATAACTTTTATATATTCTTTTCAGAAACATACAATAACAATAAGGTGTACAATTTTCATTGCAGTGAAGTGAAGTTTCTTTTATAAAGTAATTAAGTGTTTTTAATTAAGCACTGTGACATGTGTGGACAGACTTACTTTATGACAGTCAGCCTAATGTTTCTCTCAGTGCGTGGACAAGGCCTTAATTACCGTTTACCAAACAGATCATATGTGGTGCCCAACTCTTATCTTGATCCCCGAGAGGACATCAAAGTACAACTGGTAGATCTTCTTAACGCGAGTTTGCCTTTTTCTCTTTTTTTCTCTCTCTTCTTGCTGCAAAATGTAGTCCCAGAGAATTATCGTCTCGACCATGCGGTCAGAGGTTAAATAATATTTCACGCATTTACATACGTACGAACTCTTACGAACTTTTCCAACCTACATTACAAACATACAGAACATTTCCAAACATGCAACAAGAACTTTATTCTTCTAAAACTACAGTTTAATAATTAATTCAACTTTGTGAGCTCCGATAAAAATATTCCCAGTCTAAGAGACATAACTCTACCAATTCTTTAACTTCTACGCATGTACATCAACACACGAATAAATACAATGTTATGTTTGTTTTAAAACCTTTTGTTCCTTCTTCTTGTATTTCATGCTTTGTGGTATTTTACGTTTAATATAAATTGTGTGGGCATGTTATTCACGCAGCCGTAAACAAATATCCACAATGGTCATTCCTCTCATGCCTCTCTACAAGGACACCGTTTTTTTTTCATATCAACCTTTAAAAACAGAATTTAATAACTAAAATCTTATGTTGCGACCAAATATTTTTTACCGGTATCATTTTTCCGTGCCATTATTACCGTTTACCGAACAGATTATATGTGGCGCCCAACTCTTATCTTGATCCCCGAGAGGGCATCAAAGTACAACTGGTAGATCTTCTTGATTTAAATTGTGATGATACGCTGCTGAGTTTTGGTGGTAAACGAATCACAGACATAACAAAGTATATCAAGACTGTTCTTGCAATGCCTTAATATCTTGAAAAGAGTTTAATGATGATTGGACAGGTGACGAGTATCGAACGACTGAAAAGAAAAAGTAAAATTTATGGCGATACTAAATATGGCTGATGGAATATTGTGTGAAAAACGATGAACTAAACCATAAAAATTTTTAATAATTCATAAAATTACATAATACGCACAATTAGTAATAAAATAGAAATCAGTAATTACCTGTATAAGACTTTTTTACGGGTGGCGATCGGAGTTTATGCCCACCTCATCAGAGAAACTGTACCCGATGAAAGAAATTCGATTACATTTTTTAAATCGGCGGACAGAATACAGTATATTCCTGATTAAAATTGGCTGTTGGCCAGTGTTATTATCGATTTATTAAATTAATAATTCCTTAGTTTTCAAAGGTATTTTTAAAATAGTTTATTATCAACAAAACCAATTTTTAATTTACAGTGATGAAAAATTTCAAGTAAATCTTTCAAGATGGCTGATTACATATCTAAATCGTTAAATTCAATTTATAAACAGAATCTATTAGTATTTATTCTTAAAATCATACAATCAGCTGAGAGTTCATTTTCTTAAATTTTGTCTCCATTTTGATTTGCGAAAATTCTTTAAAAGGGCTTCAGCAGCAAGCTTTCCTGCAGCTCCCATCACACCACCACCTAGGAAAAATATCAAGCAAATATTAATATTTCTGGCATTAATTAAACAGTTTTATCAATAATATTCGGTTCGGTTCTAAATAATTTTCGTTTTTATTTAACAACTTTATTTATCATAATATTACAATTGGTTCCCAAAAAGTAAAAATGGAAATTACTTATGACTCATCCTAATATTTGGAATGAATGAAAAAGTAAAGAATTCCTTCTTTTGATTAAAGAAATTGGATCGTTTCTGTTAATTCACCCCAAATAATGTAAATTTACTTATCACAAATATTAATTCACCCCAAGAAAGTATAAATTTTAAATCAAAGTTTATTTGTTTTTTTATTAATTTTTTGTCACTCTTGTTGAGGGTGCAAAGAAGTCCCTCAGACAAATAATAAAAGGAAAATGCACTACAAATAAAGCAAAATAAGCTTTTGTTTATTTTCGTAAAAAAAAATATATAAGAATTATTTTTTTTTGTACAAAAATGAAATTGTCCGTAAAGCAGTGGAAGAAAAGGAGAAAGAAAAGCACTGGGAATGTGAGAGGGAAAAGGTAGGACGATGTGTAGCGAGCGAGATGAAAGAAAGAGAGGGTGAAGGAATGTTCACTGATACTGCCTGTTGTGTGAACTGCTGAAGTGTGTGTGTGTGTGTGTGTGTGTGTGTGTGTGTGTGTGTGTGTGTGTGTGTGTGTGTGTTCGAAGCTGTCCGTGTCGCTTTGATGTCGGCTTGTCGCTGTTCTCCCTCTGGTCTGATGAGAGTTTCTACCTTCCTTATATCTGAATGATGAGACTCCGGGGAGATTAAGAAATGGGTTTCTTATGTCGGGCCCTGATTGGTCAATAAATCATATTTTTTTACCACGTGGTGTGCTTTTCACTACGTCCGAACTTTTGGGTGCGCCGTTCTTTTTTTTGACCCCACAGGGTATGGTGAGGAGTGAGTTCCCGCGCAGTTGTATTTTTTGATACCCGTGGTGTGAATTAATTTTTATTGTGTGTATGGAAAATAAAATAAGGAACAGCACAATACTCCCCCCCAGATTGGAAAATATATGAAAGATACATATGTTTTTCAATATGTGATATATTCTTTATATATTCGTTTCGGCCAGTGGACTTTTCTGTCGGTTTTTGTTGTAGGTGTGATGTCAGTATTTAGTTTTTCAGCTTCCTCATTTTCTGTGTGAATATGTGTTTGTGGGGGTATTGTATGAGGTTGTTCCTCGATGTACGCTGGTTTAATGCGATCAATAGCGATATTATCTTTCTTTTCTTTTCTCATAATAGTAAAATATTTTTCATGCCTGTCCAGAACTTGACATGGTCCTGAATAATTGGACAGAGTGGTTTTTTAACCGCGTCATTTCTGATAAATATATATTTGCAGGTGTGAAGATCGTTTGGGATGTAAGTTTGTTTCTCTGTTTTCCTGGTTGGTGCAAAGTTGAGAAGAGACATTTTATGTTTTAATTCTGTTACAAACGTTGTTGTGGGTGAAATGTCTGTCTCGTGATTAAAATACTGTCCAGGTAGGGTTAATGCTGATCCGAAAACTACCTCTGCAGGTGTGCTTTGCAAATCTTCTTTTACCGTGTTTCTTATCGCTAAAAGAATTAGTGGTAAATTGTCTGTCCAGTCCGCATTATTTAAATTCATAGCTAGTGAAGCTTTTAACTGTCTGTGGAATCTTTCAACCATCCCATTTGCACAAGGGTGATAGGCGGTTGTCTTGATGTGATTCGTTCCTAAATACAAATTCTTTTTATTTTGGGGACGAATTAACAGAAAAGATCAAAAACATTATATATATATAAAATATAAGACAATAAATATTTTAAAAAAATATAATAAATTACAATCAAGCAAGAGTCAGCCGAAAGCTATTTATGCAAAACAGAGCAAAAATGTATTGTAATTCAATATGTAAAAAAAATAACCGCAACTGACTATTCCAGATAACACTGCCGTACCTATAAAATATCACCAGACATTTTCGTCAGTGTTAAAAATAGATCGATACATCACGCACACAGAAGTTATTTAAGGAGGGGTTGTAATTGATCTGAAAAATATTTTCACAATTTTTTCTAAAAAATTGAATATTTTGTTTGATTTTCTTTTCTTTTTTTTTGATACATTTTTTTTTTAAAGTAGGAACATTGTAGGATTGATCAATTGATGTTGTAGGACAACAACTGTTTTACGTTTGAACGTGTTGATAAGTAAAAGAATTTGGAAAGTTTTTTTACTTCATTTTAACCTAATTCTCTTTAACGAATTTTAATTCATTGACAAACAACTTCGTCCACTCTTATATAACAATGTTTTTTGTATTTTTGTTGTTTGAATAAATAAATAAATTTATTGTTTTCACTTCCCTCAAATTTTGTGTCTCATTCCGAACGTGCATATTGTCCAAATTCACTAACAAATAAGCGTCCCCAGCAACACGCTAAATTTTAGAGATTAAAAACAACACATTAAGAATCTTATCTTGTAATAAAGATAATCTTGTTGGGATTGGCTATTAATTTAGTGTAGGTATGTCCAATATTTCGCTAAAAAGTGGTATACCTTGACGACAAAAGGTCCCCAAATTGATAAAACAATTTTTAACGTTTAAATATTTATGTTGTTATTAAAGAGGAAAGACCAAAGTATTTTCTGAATATTTTTTCAGATTTTTTAATCCTTCCTATAAATGTTAAAAATTTTATTAAAAATCTTGTTTTTTTTCGAGTCAAAAAATTTCGTAAACTCGAACTTATCGACATTTCTGTCGGAAAGATCATAGTTTGTTAGTTAAAAAATCATGAAAAATCAATTACACCTTTTTCTTTTGTTATCTTAGGAAATTTAGAATGATTAAAGTATACTTAATGTAATTTGAAAGAAACATTACTTACATTTTTAGCAGAAAATTTTTTAAGAGAGATATTTCCCACCAGGGTAGTCTATTTTAACAGGCGTTGATTGATGTACGTCAATATATTCACAACTTACGGTACTGAAATTTATTGTACGGTACCGCCAAAGTGATATAATTCGTTCTAATTTTAAGTGAATCTGGTTAATAGATTTTTTTTTTTTAAATTCACTTTCAAATTTTTTTTTTTTTTTTTTACCTTACGTTTGAGGAAGAATTCTGCACTGAAAATAACATTTAAATTATGAAAGAAAATCAAATTTTACAAGTAAAAATAAAACAGTAAAAAAAATACATTTTTTTAAATTGAGGTTTATTATTTCAGTCATGAAATATTTTTCTGAGAATATAAAAATGACATGAAACACCATTAATTGAAACGGGTTAACTTAATGAAATGAGATTTTATTTCTTTTTTATTAAGGCAGATTTTTTTCTATTTATTAATAATTATATGGCAGTAATATGAGTTTTATTTTATTTATTAATAAAATTAACATGCTAATAGCAGCTATGTTGGTTTTGTTTTGACTCGACAAGTATTTTTTAGTTTGAGTAGTAGCGAGCTAACTCCAGAAAATTTAAACTCCCAAAATCGTTTTAATTGATAATTTGTCGTGTGGATAATAATTCCAAAGTAATGTACAATGAATTTATGCATTCGATTTCAAACTTGAAAATTTGGGTGGACTTCCAAGGGCGTTTTTTTTTTTGTAATTGTAAATAGTCGATATTTTCTTTTATCCCACTATTCGATTATATTTGAATAGAAAAAGGAAAAAATTGAAAATAATACGACGATATTCAGAAAACTTGACAAGCGTTGTTTTGTTACAAAGCCATTTCTGAAGTAAAAAAAAAAACTTGCTTCTATCAAAGGAAACTACTCATGTGACATTATTTCAACAATGTGCATCCGTACTTTCGTTGTAGACGATTTTAAATACAATTTTGGAATATTAAAAATTATTTTTAAAATAATTATGGTTGTCAGATTTTAATAAGCTTTCAAATTTATGATCTTTAAAAAGTAGAGAACATAATATATCATTTCCATAAGGTTGCAGAAAGAACTTAATGTATAAATATATAACAACCTTTTGTCATATTGTGTATTTAAAATTGAAAAAAAAAAGAAAATTAATGTAAAAATTTATTGTTCATCAAAAAATTTTTTTTCTTTCAGATAATAATTACCTTCGTATATATTATTCAGAAAAGCCATTAAAAACTTTCTTAATTAAATATTGTCTTAGTTTTATTGGGTTTTGTATTTTTACAATTGAGGTAAAAGTTTGGACAATTTCGGACATTTTTTTAACAAAAAAATCGATGATTTAGATTTTTCAGAGTTTTGTGCATTTAATTAAAAAAAAAAATTGAGGTTGCAAATAAATTTATTTTTGTGTTTTCATAAAATTAAGTTCGATGGGGGTAACAGATATAAAAAAAAAATATTTATACCATGACTTTCAAAGAGACAAACATTTCTAAAATAAGTTCATTCATTTCTGAATAAGTTCTGAAGTTTTCATTAAAATCCAACAAGTAGTTAATTTTTACAAGAATTTCGAAATTAATGTGTCTTTCAACTGACAAAAAAACAACTAAAAAAAAACGCTAAAAAGGTCAAAATTGGACATACCTAATTTAGTGTGTGTTCAGAAGGGTTTTTAGGTTTGTGATGATAAACGTGAAAAGCATGTTCTTCATATTAATCACAACAATTTAAGCGTAGACAATACGAATTGAATAAATCTCAAAGGCAATATTGAACAAAGAAACAAAGGTAGTCGTGAATTCAATTAGAAACAAACAATGAATATTTATGTACAAATAAATTATAATACAATTTTGGAAAAGGTTGTGTTTCAGTTGAATACTTGAATGTTTGAAGAAAAGTTGAATTAAGTATTTGATGAACTCAAAGTTCATGAATGTTCCTTTGTTTAGGAAAAGTGTTCACAAAAAAATCTAAGGAAAATTTATCGAGAGATAAATTTTAAAGTAATGTAGTTGCGAGATTTTTTGCTGAAATTTGTATGTCCTTGTTTTGGCAGAGTTATCCACCTTGGACTGTATTTTTTTATATGTTTGCTTAAGTTGTAGTTTCTGTTTTTAGTAGTGTAGATAACACCTTTTTAGAAACGTACAAAGATTTCAGAGAGAGAGAGAGAGAGAGAGAAAGAAAGAGGTTGAAGGTTGAGTCAGGTGTTGACGAATCTCTAGAGATCTCTCTGAAAGTGAATTGCTGACTTTACTTATTAGTAGCGAAAGTTCTTTTACGTCTGACTGCGTTAGTCAAAGACGGGAGTTCCTTGAAGGTTACATTTTGGTAATTGTGTTGAGCGGTCGAAATTGGTTTGCTATCTGCTTTGCTCTGCTCCGGAATGCTCCTTTGGAATGCTCAAGGTGACACGTGTTACTCCGGTTTATATACAGCTCCAGGAAGAATGGCGCGAAGAATAATCGTGCGCGTGGGAGCGATCTGATTGGTTGAAACTGACCAATCAGCAAGCCGGATTTACGGTGATCGACCAATGGATGTAAGAAGAGTGCATTTCCAGTGGAAGGTAGACTGACTGTCGTGGACGAGTCTATAATCTAATACTGACACGTACACGAATTCTGCTTTTTATTGATGCGAAAATAGAACTTGCTCTGAAAACTAAATAATAGTACCTGAAATAATCATTATATTAATTACAGATAGCTATTATGGAAAAGTATGCCGTGGTTACTATATTGGTCTAATCAGCAGAGTTGCTAATTGTAAAATAGATTATGGAGCTAGATATGTAAAAAAAAAAAAAGGAGCTAAGAAAGAAAGTATTTTAAAAGGAGCTCATATGATGGAGCAATAAAATAGGCATTGTGTCCAGAAATAATCGTTTTTTTGGGGGGTGAGGGGGTTCAAAATCTTTTTTTCATATTTCTACAGATTAAGCGTTCTAGATCACAAATATCTTCTTTTTTTTCTTTTTTTAACTAAAAATTTTATAAAAGTTAATAGGGTGAGTATCTAGTTTGCCATTGTGGGAAATTTGCCCTGGCTTTCTCACATGAAAGGGTTAAGCTTAAAGGTAACCAAAATCGATAAAAGCAACAACGGCTTGAAAGTTTAGAGTGGACAATTCTCTTTTTTAGACAGACGAATAAAGACTCAAACTCCTGCTCGGGGTGCAGCAAAAGAAGAAAAAATGTTTATTTACATACACAAAAAGGTAAAGGTATGTATACAAAATACGAGAGAAAGAAAGGGAGAAGAATATTCCTTTAAGTTAATGGAAGAAAGAATTGTTTATAAAGGCTTGCTCAAAATATTTTTCTGAGTGCCTAAAATGTTGTGTTGAATGTCAAAGACAACATAGTCCTGCATATTCTCTTTTGAATTTTCTCATATTTTCTAATGAGACTTTTTATTATTTAAAATTATATTGAAATAAATATTGTCCGTAAGATAACCGAGTACTTTCGAACATCATTGTTCATCTTCAGGGTCAAATTTTTTTAACAATGTCTTATATATATGTAGAGTCATATTTATTAAACCGTTTGCAAATTGTCTTGTAGCGGAATCATGTTGTTATTTATTTGCATTTTAAAATACAAAATGTGCCACAAGGGCTAAAAATGGGGAGGGAGAAAAAGACTGGTCTTCTCTAGTCCTACCTGAAAACTATCTAGTCTCATTCGTTGACCCATTCCTAATTACAATTTTCCTTTCACCATAACAACACATTTACTTTCACAACACAATTACCAAAATACCACATTTTCTCGATGAAAAGCCCTAACATGAATTTTTATTTACAAAATCATCGAGGGATGGGGAAAAAATCAAAAACCCAATGTTTATATACAATGTAAAATATGTATGTACAAGAAACTAAACAAAACAATATTAGTAGCGGAATCATGTTGCTACATTTTATTTTTACAAACTAAATAAACGTTACAAAATCATTTTAATTTCAAAAGACGCGATGATGTTATCATGTGCATGGCGAAGATTTTTAATCACGTGAAGGCGTGAAAAAGATTTTTATTATACAAGCCAAAAGATCGAAGAATACGTTATGAAATTTTAAAAGTTCAAAGGAAATGGTTATGTGGTGTATCTAATTATGTAGAAATATATTATAAACATTGAAGGATGTTTCTAGAAATATTGTAATCTATGTGATTAATAAGAGGTCTTTTGCTTGTAATATGTAGTGCTTCTAAGATTTTAAGGCGTCTAATGTCTGTATGTTTATCAATAATTTTAGTATTATCTATAAGGATTTTACGAATGTCAGAATGCAGAAGGGAAACAGTATGTGACATAAGATGTTTAATAGCACTAGAATTATTCCCTTTTGTATTCTGACATTTGTAAAAGTGAATGAAATGGATTCGACAGGAATTCGAACTCGGCTCTCCGATTCCTCAATCCGAGCCGCTATCCACCGTGCCTCCTGAAAGGGGTTAAGTTAAAAATCTTTTTCATCCAAATTTTTAGATATTAGTATTTTTCTCCTTATTTACATTTAGATTATTGTCTTCATTTTTGTTATTATCACAATGTTTGGGGCCATTGTGTCTTCCGACTTTCTTCAGGTGAATGTTGATCTGGGTAACATTCAAGAAATTTAAAACGTAATATTTTAATTAATCAAGAGCAGTGAGATTGTACACATTCCATTGTCCATGTTTCATCTGGTTTATATTTAGTACTGTTCATTTATTGCTCATCATGTTTGCAGTGAGTACTACCCAGCCCAGAGATTGATGTCACAGTTACTGAAGGCTGGCAGGCACAATGGCTGAAACTTGATAACAACAACAAAGATGAAGACCAAATTTAAATAATGTAAATAGTTATTTTTCTTCTTACCTGGATGACTTCCACTACCGCAAAGATAAAGACCAGATACAGGAGATTGGTAATTGCTGAGCAGAGGCACTGGTCGCATACTGTAAAGTTGATCAAGACCCATTGCACCATGAAATATATTCTATAAAATAAAAGACTGTGATTATTATTATTATTATTATTATTATTATTATTATTATTATTATTATTATTATTATTATTCACTCACTGTTCATGCCAGTAATAACTTGTGGCTTATACTAAAAATTGAGAGCAATTCTCCTGAATACTCCAGAATTCTCTCCAGTAAATTTAGTTGCTTTCAAGTGCATAGTTTCAACTTTTCCCTTATTTTCCAGTTCATCCACTCATTTTTTCTAAGTTCTTCAAAACTGTTCCCAGTGCTCTAAAGAGGATTTCATGTTTTACAACTTTCTCAACTCCCTCACAAGGGCAAGACATATATTTGTCCTTTGATTTTCAGATCTGTGTCCAGTTTGAACAACAAAATGCACAATTGAGCATGTTTTTGGGGGGTTTTTTTTGTTTTTGTTTACGACAACCATATCTAGACATCTAGCCTGGATCAAAGGATTCCTATGTTTCATCCTTTCAGATTCTTTCTGGTTTGGGCATATACCATTATTTCTTCTGCTTCTTTTTCTTCTTCTTCTAATAATAATAATATGTAATCAACTAATCAAAGCCATTTGTGGCATAAAAAGATTTCCTATTAAGTCAAATAATGCACATTATTAATACCAATATTATTATCAGTATTATTATCTATATTATTATTAAGTTTGTTTGTCGTAACAACATTTTTTTTAATCATTTCAACACAGGCAAGGCAATAATGCCACTAGGACACAACTGGTTTCAGAGAGTCAAAGAAAATGAGAAAAACATTAATGAGGAGAAATGACGATAAAAGAACAGGAAGATGGTGATTGGCATTGCATTTAAATATTTTTTGAAGATTTTAGTTGGCAGGGAAGCAAGAAATTGGAAAGGAGTTCCACAGGTGAGAAATCTAGAATTAGTGTAGTACCTGTCCAATCTGAAGTGGAATTGTTAAAATTTCTGATCAAGAAATGTATATAATAATCTGAATTGGGAAGGAATTTTGAAAAATGAGAACAAGTATGAAAATGAAAAACTATGGTGTGAAGGAAGAATGATAGGAGGTTAGAAAACGAGAGAAAAATTAAGGACGTTCAACTCCCCATCATATCATTTCGTAATTTACCAATTCAAAAGTCAGTGTAACAATATGTTGGTAGAATGGGCCAAAAGTTGGAAGTAAGGACTAATCAGCATCTACCAGCCAATACTCTCAAAGGCAAAGTAGATAATTTGCCTAGGACTGTGAATACAACTGGTTCAATGATAGCTCAACATTCATTAAAAAAATACTGATTTGCCCACTCTTATAGACAAGACACATTCTCACTACTGAGAAAGGTTAATTTTGAATTTCATTTGATGATGTTAGAATCTTGCATTATTTACATTATTAAGACTGTTATCCTCATCTTCATTGCCATATTCACAATGTTGTATGCTCTGGCCTTCTTCAGGTGATTGAAATTTTGAACTGATCCATTTATTTCATCCACCGGGGTAGATTGTTCTAGTTCCACATGACATGCCTCTTACGGATGTCTCAGTTATTTCCCTTTAACTCAACTCTCCAAGTTTTGGTTCACCACTGCTGTGGCCTGGTATTGAACACACAACTCTTTAGGTCTAGTCACTGCATCTAGTCAATGGATCTAGTCACTAACCAACATCTTTATCCAATGGGCTATGTGTCCTTGAGGACACATGGCCCAATGGATAAAATAGTTGGTTAGTGACTAGTGACGTTGTGAATATGGCAATGAAGATGAGGATAACAGTCCAAATTATGTAAATAATACAAGTAATCATAATACCTCATCTCAGAGATATAGACAGATGTTAAAATCTATTTACATTAAGTCCTACCAGCCATCTCCCTCTAAGCAAAAGGAGTGGTTGTTAGCCTTAAATGTGATTAATCTGTAATTGTTATATATTTAATACATAACATTTGAGCTTTAGTGTTCATTTTTGTTACTATATTCATTTTTCATTCTTAATTATACTCTGATGAGAAAGGACCAATAAGCCAGTTTAGCTGCTTTTTTTGTTAACTGTGTTGTATTTTGATATTACCACTTTATGGTAATGCTAATATGACTTTTATTTATATATATATATATATACAAACCCGAATTCACTTCACAACATGGAAGACTTCAAGCTCATACGCAAATATAAGAACCTACTAATTTCCGCGTACTCCTACAAAAACAGAAAGGATTTTCTAACGAACTGTATATACGAGAAAGTCATCCCCCCGAGCATGTCCAATCTTCGAATAACATCTTCATACATTTTCCCGGACTACGTCAAACTCTACCTGGAATCATCAGTTAGAGACCTAAAATTTTCCGAGGAACAAACTTTTAAAAAAGCCACACATCTAGGACCCGCACTAAAGCAAAAAAACAGTATGTCTCACAACACAGCTGAGAGACTCCGTTCTGAAGTGGCCAAAATTAATCATAAACACCTCAAGAGTTTAGAACTAAAAATTCACACTTTATGCGATCGCAGCAGTTGGAAGAAGATGATAGAGCCGATCTAGTCACAAACATCTCCAGTACTACACTTAGTACCGTAGAGACTGAAGCCCTCAATTTTGGTCTAAAGTTTGCAACGGGTTTAAAAAACAATAACATTAGCAAACTGATAAATCTTAATTACAGACACAGGGACACCGACTTCCACAAAGGATTTACCCAAGGCATCTTAGCTGCCTCCTTGGACTGCCAAAATGCGGAGTTTACTTTACCCAAGAGGTATATGAACGCTTTAAAATCCTTGTCTACGAACAGTGATATTACCATATCTCCTTCGGATAAGGGTGGAGGTGTCGTGGTCATGGACACCGCTGCGTACAACCAGAAAATGTTAGACTTGCTCAATGACAGAGATACGTATGAACAGATCTCTCCTCTACAAGTTTCTAAAAATCTTAAAGAATTCAATAAGTCCTATAAGAGTCTGATTCATAATGAAGATAAGATTTGGCTTTCCCTTATCAATTACCACCCCACCATCCCTAAAATCTACGGGCTCCCCAAAACCCATAAACCTGACATCCCTCTAAGGCCCATTATTTCGGGCATAGGCTCAGCCCCCCATAACATTGCTAGGTTTCTAACTAAATTTCTCACCCCAATTCTGGGCACCACAAGTCACGCGCATATAAAGAATTCAGGCGCTCTTCTCAATAAGCTAAGCAATATCGACATAGGAAACAAATCCCTATCCAGCTTAGACGTTAAATCTCTATTCACCAATGTACCTGTGGATAAATGCATTAAACGGTTAGAGAACCACCTTAAGAAAACTGACTTTAAGCTACCTATCCCCATCTCAATATGCATCAAATTATGCATCCTATGCACATCTCACTGTTACTTCCAGCATAACGACATCTACTATAAACAAAAATTTGGCTTACCAATGGGTAGTCCTCTCTCTGGATTCCTAGCATGCATATTTCTAGAATTTCTCGAGTCTGGACCTTTCAAATATATAATCCCTGATGATACACATTATTTCCGTTACATAGATGACATTTTATTCATTTACCCACAGAAACATGATCTAAACAAAATCACTGATAGATTGAATAGAGTAGAACCTACTATAAAATTTACCCACGAACTTGAATCGAATAATTCTCTACCTTTTCTAGACATACTACTTACTAGAAATAATAACAAACTAGAATTCAAAGTATATCGTAAATCCACATGCAAAAACGACTATTTACACTTTTACTCTCACAATGATACTAGGACTAAGAGAGGTGTTATTATTGGATTTTACTTGAGAGCTCTGCGAATCTGTTCAGCAAAATATTTAGATGACGAATTTGGTTACATCGAGGATACCTTCTCCAGCCTTTCGTATCCGAGACAACTAATACTCGGCGCTAAACATAAAGCCTTGAAAATCCACAGAGTTCGTCCATCAGTACATAACAACATACCGACTACTACTACTACATCAGAGGTGGAGAGAGGCACACTCTCAGCTGCCCCTGATAATCCCATTGGCCGCATCTTTCTACCGAATAACCCTCTGACCGAACACATCTCCAACAATCTAAACGCGCTAAAAATTAAAACTACTACATTACCCACTAAATCTATACGTAACATATTGAATAATACCAGCAGACAGCATATTACATCCGATGCCTGTGTCTATCAGGTGCCCTGCAGAGACTGCAACCTGAGTTATGTAGGCGAGACAGGTAGATCATTGAAATCTCGCATTTCCGAACATAAACGTGATATTCGCCTCGGTAATCTAAGCAGTGCTTTAGTTATACACATAGCCAAATCTGATCACAATTTTGATTTCGACTCTGTGAAGATCTTAAAATATATCCACAATAAAAACCTTAGGCAGATTTATGAGGCTGGCATGATAGCCACCTCACACACAGTAAATAACCGACCAGGGTTCTTCCAGATAGCAAGCTGTGTAGCAAGATTAATGCGTGACAAACGTACCGATAAGCTATAGTTTTAAATAAGTCCCCCTCACCTTCCACTTAGGACACAATCTTTTCCCTGTGCGCAGGTCTTCGTAGTGCCGCCCACGCGACGCCAGCGTATCCGACTCCAAGAAAGAATACTCTGACTTTAGAATTTCAGTTTTTCTGTTTCTGACCAGTCCTGTATATATCGTCTCTTCATCAAACTTAAATCTAATATAAATATGTCTCCATTAACCATGTCCCGAAGAAGGTCTATTTGACCGAAACGTCTGACGTCGACAGAATAACAAAAACAAAAACAAAATAAAAAACAGTAAACTCACACATTCGGATTTTGCTTTGTCTTTTCCACATTTTCATCATATATATATATATATATATATATATATATATATATATATATATATATATAAAGAAAGACTTCAAAATTCGCTTGAGGATGAAATGGAACTGATGTCTTTAATTTAATAACAAAATTAAATTTGAAGCTTTTAGCTTCCATTTTTGAAACATGGTTATTACTGTGTCACAAAAAAAAAACATATTTTAAATCAGTTAATTTATAATATATATATATATATATATATATATATATATATATATATATATATATATAAAGAAAGACTTCAAAATTCGCTTGAGGATGAAATGGAACTGATGTCTTTAATTTAATAACAAAATTAAATTTGAAGCTTTTAGCTTCCATTTTTGAAACATGGTTATTACTGTGTCACAAAAAAAAACATATTTTAAATCAGTTAATTTATAATATATATATATATGAAAAAGATAGGAAAAAGACCGGCTCTGGTCAAAACTTAAAAGGGTTTGAATTTAATGTCCCTGAATCGGAGTCAGCTAGGTTAAGAAATATTTTTATGTCCACTTTCTTCAAAGAGAGAAATGGTCATGAAAAAGTTATGGGTTTATTCGTGGGTGTCCCTTGTCCGGAAATGATGAAAGAGGATTCTCCATATATACGGCAGCGCTTTGGGCCACGGGGTAGTTAGACTTAGTTTAGGTTCGAGGAAGGTTGATTTAGGCCGGAGCACGTAACATCGAAGAGCGACCCATTAGCAGCCGGACATTGTTAGTTAAGATATATATTTTTTCCGCCAGCCGAGAATCAACCAAGAGTTATCATCCACAAAAAGGTCACACACCTTCTCTCCTCTTTTCGTCCTACCCAAGTTTGTAGTTGTGTTTTTCTTTTACCTGTGAGCCTACCTCTCGCTCGATCCACCGCACAGAAATTCTACGACGTGGGGTCTATATCTTTGTGCAGCGAGTTGCAGAGGTGGGTAGTCTCACAATATATATTAATGTGGGATGGATAGAAGCTGTGGAAAGACATAGAGAAATAGCCTTGTTGAATGGATATTAGAACAATAAGTAAAAGTTTGAAAGCCAGGTAGAGATACAAAGATATAAAAATTATAATATAGCAATTTCTATAAAAGAGATGGAGCAAAACAAAGATAAAAGAGAGGATGCAGTCAAATACATTTTTTATTCACTTTTTGTATATTTTTGTATGATATTTAGATAAAAAATATGGTTGGATAACAATGATTGGAGAGAATAAGAGAAAAGTTTAGGATACAGCAGAGTGAAAAGGAAAGGCATAATGGATAATCTATGTTGTCAACACCTGTGGGATTCCCAAATGTCCAGCTAGCTATTAATATTATTAAATGATGCAATTTAACCATATAAGCTTTTAAGAGGTTTCAGTTGTTAAATCCCTGGGGTCCTGGTCAAGTTGCTGAAAAATCTGAATATGTTATGTTAGTGGAATTAAAATGATATATCTCAAAAACCATTAGAAATCAATTATTACAAGATAATTTCAATTCCTAAATCCCTGGAGTCCTTATTAAATCAAAAAATCTGAATATGTTATGTTAATGCAATTAAAATGATGTGTCTCAAAAACTATAGAAAAATCAACTCTTTACAAGTTGATTTTACATGAAGGTAAATTCTTTTATCTTTCACATGAGACCAAATTTAACATACTTGATATTACTGGTTATGAGATAAGGCTTAGATTATAGTTATATAAAATTTTTGTCTGAATTTCTGAGATGAGGAGTTATCATTATTTATGCTTTTTATATTTACACTATTGTTCCAACTTTGTTGCTATCAAAAAACATCAGTAGCAGCAACAGTCAAAACATGACAACCAGCAGCAGCAGTGGCAACTTAATCAGCAGCCAGGTTTAGTTTAAGGTTCTAAATTTACTACAGCAAATTGTCCTTGTGGGTAAAAGCATTGGTTTGTGAATTTGGGGACATAGTAGTTGTGAGTTCAATTCCTGGATTGGGAAGTGTGTACTTACACTTAGTGGAAACTGGAAACAAGAAAGCAATAACTGAACAGTACTAAATAAAAATAAGAACTAGACAATATCTCTAGAGATGAGCAGTGGAATTAAAACAGTCATAGATAAAGGGTTCAGTTCAGAATTCTCTCTAGGTTACCTAGATTGATATACACCTGAGGAAGCACAACAGCCAAAATGTTGTGATAACAACAACAAAGATAAAGACAATAGTCCAAATATAAACAGGCTAAAAGTTATAGATTTCCAGTACATCTAGTTGATCATGTGATGTGTATTAACACTGTTAACACTGTGTATTGAAATACAGTGCTACCCATTTACAGGTGTATTCAGATGCTCCCTGACTTGCTCGGCAACAGTACCCTTCAAAGTCATTGTGTTTATGTAAGTTTGTAGAAATATCAGAGATGGGTCCATAAAGCAGTGATTTAGTTGGATATGTGAAACTTGCAGGCACATTTGGCCAATTCCAACTTTAATCGTTTAAAAATCTCATACTTTTTCTTTGTTCAGCAGCCTAAGGATCAGATTCTATTATGAAAATGAATGTTAGTTATAATTAATCTTACTTAGTTTAATTTGAGTTCAGACTCTTTTGAGGCCCTCTTATAAGTATTTTGTGGGTTTAAATTAATATTTTTAGACCAGGCATTTTTTTTCATCAAACTTGAATCTGATTAACTACTCTCCCATATTTTTCTCCTAATATCTTTACTCTTTTGCTCAGAATTATTAAATCTCTCAATACCTCAAATCACTAAGCACTTTCTATGCATTAGTATGACTCAACCAGGACCACTGCTCTGTTACAAAACATTCTCATCCCAACCCACTTCCAAAATTTGACAAAGAGACCAAACATCAAAAGAATTTAAAGGGGAAACTTTTTATGAATCCGATTAATTGTTAAACCCTCAAATTTGATGAACATCAAATCATTATATTTTGGTATGTCTTATCTTCTAAATATTTAAGGGACATATTAGTAATGCAACAGATATTGGTACAGAGAGTGGAACCAACAGGCAAAGTTTAAATTTCCACCTCGTCTTTTGCATTCACTTTCCCACAGATACCCTTGAAAAAAGGTTTGAATCAATCTCTTCTCTCTCACTCTTTCTCTTTCTCTCTCTCTGTCTCCCTCTCTCTCTCCCCCCAGCTATGAGTTAAATAACAGAGTAGACCAGACTCTTTCATCAACCAATCTAAAAGAAGGAAAAATACTGAATTCCAATCTATGCAGGTAACAGAAAATTACTTCACTATCTTTCTCAGAAAAGTATAGCATTTCACAGATTATACAGAAAAAAGTATGTGTGGAGAACCATGATCATCTCCTGAAGGTAAATGCTTTGTGATGTCAACAAACACTTGTTTGATACTTTTGTGATGTCAACGAATACTCATTGTCACTTTCGTAATTTATTGTAGTAGAGACTTTGTAATCGCCGATACAACTATAGTATGCCATTGAACAATGCTGGTGTCAGACACCTTCAAATAACACTTGCCCTAATAGTACTTGCTCAATAATACTTGCTTGATAATACTTGCTCGAAAGTAACCACAGAATAGCAATCCATATAGAGAATAGAATAGTGATCCGTATAGTAATAGAGGATAGAGTAGAAATGGTGATCCGTATAGTAATAGAGGATAGAGTAGAAATGGTGATCCGTATAGTAATAGAGGATAGAGTAGAAATGGTGATCCGTATAGTAATAGAGGATAGAGTAGAAATGGTGATTCGTATAGCATAGAGGATAAACTAGAAATAGCGATCATTTAGACGTCACGTGACTCCCTACTGATGTGTTTGTTCCATGGTCACATGATCCACTTAATTCAATAATGGGATCACCTGTGTTTGCTCACTGGCAATCTATGTTCAAACTCAAGTGTCGGTAGTGACACTTTATTCCTATATAACAAAATGGCATATAAATATTTAAACAAAATATTTTTCAGTCAAACAGATGGTTCAATAAACATTAATTTCCCATAATAACTGTTAATTTAATATAATAGCCATTAATTTCACACATTAACAACTACTTTGTTAAATAAATGTTAATTTCATACAATAAATGTTGATTTAATACAATAACATCAAATTTAATTTTTTTTTTAAAAGAATTAATTTACAAAAATAAATAACTGCAAATTTTATGTGAAAATAAATCAAATTTTTTTTTTTAATTAAAAATTTATCACCAACTTACACCTCCAGTAAGTCCAAACGTTTTCTCCAGATCAGGTGGGGTCAGAATATCAACTCCTATTATGCTGGCTTTAAATCCAGGTGCATATTTTTCAATATCATCAAAAACTAAAATAATAAAAACAAATGTCATTTAATGTGAAAAAAAAAAAATATATATATATATATATAAATTATTAGTATTAATAGAATAAAATAATTCACTTAACTTTGATATGAATCTATACTCAGTTTCATGTAATTTCTATGTTCAATCCTTGGTAGATTTCTGTAGAAACCATATTCTTATTATCTCGCCCCCCCTCTCCCCCCTCTCTCTCTATATATATATATAAAGATTACTTAACTTTAATATCAATTTTGTAAAAAGCAGAACCCCTTGAAGAATGGTAATTAACAAGAAACTTTGAAGTCAGAGAAAACAGCAACAAAAAATTGATATTAATGTTCAGTAATCTTTTTATATAATATTATTAACACTCTATTTTTAATATTATTTTAATATTTTTAATATTGAGCGCTATATATAAAAATATCTGCAATTTCTTAAATCTTCAATACACACACACACACATATATATATACACCGTTGAAACTGTTAGATGTAGACGTCTCTTTTACTCCAATAGCTTCATGTCTCGCACATCTCGCCTATGGAACTCCCTTCCCTATTACTGTTTCCCTGACAAATACAATCTCCAACAGTTTAAGTGTAGCATCAATCGACATCTCCAGTTGCCTTGATCTATCCACTTCCCTTCTCCACATCCTTTCATCTTTCATTCCTATCTGCTCTCGCTCCAAATCTTCTGTAACCCCCTTGCCTTGATCAACCCACTGTCTTTCTCTTTCTCCACATCCTCTCCTTTACCACTCCTATCTGCTCTTCCTCCAACCCTTCTATAACCACTTGAGTGATAGTGGCCTCCAACCTTGCTTGGGGTGATACGCTTAAAAAAAAAAATATATATATATATATATATATATATATATATATATATATATATATATGATTGTACTTAGACTCTCAATGTATCCTTTGAAAAAAAAACCTAATGAAGCCATATCCCCCATATATATGTGTGTGTGTGTGTGTGTGTGCATATATATATATATATATATATATATATATATATATATATATCAGAAAAGACAAGAGGAAAACGTTTTATGCAAACACATTTCATTCCTTAAGGAACTATATCAAGGCAAAGGTGGAAATTTTATTTGGTATACTCAGAAGTAACATGGAGAAATGATATTGTTAAGGAAGAGAGAGAAAGAGAGAAAGAATCATAATACATACGACTTATACAGATAGACCACAGATTTTCCAGTATTGTTTGTTCAAAAACTATGCTTGATTATCTATTTTGCTGAATCCACCAAGGTTGCATACTGATAATTCAGTAACATAACTTTGGTCCGCTGATTATGCACATCTCAGTATTGGGATACTAAATTGGCAACTACAACAACTGACAGCAGTAGAGAGTAGAAATAACCACACAATGCCACCCCTGACCACCACTAAATGAGATTGTTGGGAAATTCATGTGTCCTCTTATTGTATTCAGATTAAAAGAGATGTTGGACTGTCAGCTGTCAGACAACTGTTTGTATATGTATAGATTTTCTATGGTTTATTCAGTTTCAGGATTCAGGGTGGTCCGAAAGTTTTGTCACCCTTACATAATATAATTTTCTATTCCCGATGACTGACACAAGCTTCTACACGAAAATAATGGTGTTCATACAGTCTTTCTTGATGCGTGACAGCATCAATGAAAGTGAATAAACTGAATCCCGTACATGTGCTTTGTATTACTTGCTCGTCTATTGCTCTCATTACATTTTGGTAGGAGTGACAAGACTTTCGGACTACCCTGTATGTTTGGCTCTTAGAGTAAAATATCAAATTATTTCTTCTAATAGAACATTTGGCACATGAACAATTTTCAAATGAAAGAATTTCATTATATTTTTTTAAGTTTTTCAGTTAACTGAAAATTTATCATTGTTGTTTTTTTTGTGATTACATTATAATTCTACTTGTTTCTTAATGTATATATTACACCCTGTCATTACCTCAGATAAACAATCAGCCATACCTGTTTGATTCTGAGAATAGACTTTTAATAGCTCACCTATCCCCTGCTCTCAAATCAGAAGAAAACATATATCAAAGATGGTGTTTGGTTTTAGGAAATACAGAACAAAAGAAGAAAGAGGTGATAATACTCTCATGTATTTAATGTCTGCTTCAGTGAAATAGAAAATCATGTCAATTTTAAATTTTTTTATTTGTACCTTCTTCTTTAAATAATGATCTGCATACTTATGCTGGTTATTGCAATATTTTTTTTTTTTTTTTTTTAAGCTTATCACCACAAGCAAGTCTGGAAGCCACTAGCACGCAAGGGGTTACAGAAGGTTTGGAGGAAGAGCAGATAGGAGTGGTAAAGGAGAGAATGTGGAGAAAGATAGTGGATCGATCAAGGCAAGGGGGTTACAGAAGATTTGGAGCGAGAGCAGATAGGAATGAAAGGTGAAAGAATGTGGAGAAGGGAAGTGGATAGATCAAGGCAACTGGAGATGTCGATTGACATTACACTTAAATAGTTGGAGATTGTATTTGTCAGGGAAACAGGAATAAGGAAGGGAGTTCCACAAGCGAGATGTGCGAGATATGAAGCTATTGGAGTAGAAGAGACGTCTACATCTAACAGTTTCAATGGTGAAGGCGTGGGAACGGGATGCCAGCCTCGTAGGACGTTTAAATTCATGAGGCCTAGGAACCAGCGAAAGCAGCTCATCGGAGCAATTATCGTGAAAGTATTTGTAAAAAAGACAGAGCGATGCAACGTGAGAGAGCAACTGCAGACGAGATGACAGATCAGGGCCAATTACATTGCATATCCGTCTCTGGATCTTATCAAGAACCCTGAGGCAAACAGCACGGGCTCCAGACCATATATGGCAGCAATACTCCATGCAAGGGCGAATGGTCGATTTATAGATTTGGAGGATCGATTCCAGGGAGAAAAATTTCCTAGCACGGCACAGGGAGCCAACTTTCCTTGCAGTGGATGATGCAATTGACTCGATGTTTATTTATTATGTTAAAGTTGTTAAGCTCAGTGTATTATCATTGTAAGCATAGTGTATTATCATTATTGTTGTGAAAAGGTACGTTTGTTTGCTGTCTTTTTTCAATCACAATCAATAAGACTACTGTGAAACGTCACACACATAAAACACAACCACCCGACTCACCGGCCTCTGCTGCCCTTCTCTTGTTCTATCGCTCATGCACATTTTATCGATTGGTTGAGGCGGGAAAATCTGCATAAGCCACAAATTCATCTTGCAATTTCTCAAAGCTACGAGAGCAGGTTTCTCTTAAATTGTGGCTTCTGGATCAGCCATGCTTTCTTCTAAGTGTCTTGCATCTATATTTTACATACAAGCACATTTTATTCCAGGAGGTTGTCATTTTTCCCATCTACAATTATTATTATTGTTATTATTATTATTATTTGCTTTCTGTTTAGTACAATCCTTTATCAGAGACCTGGGCTAAGGCAAGGTGGTAAATATATACATTTTGTTTTCACCGATTCTTGTTTTAAGTGATACTTATTATGTACAGTTTTTACATTTTATTTACTTTGATAATACTCTCTTGAGTAGATGCAGTTCCATAAAGTGTATTTTTTTTTAATCTCTTTTAAACATGGGCTGTCAGGGATTTTGTTTAATTTTCCTGTCAATACATTTCTTGATCAGACTCAGTGTTCCAATCATTATAGATGCAACAGTAATTTTAATTTGCCACATTTTTTTTTCAGTTTCAATTTTAGAATCCTTATATTTACCTCTTTTGTAATATTCTTTAACAGAAATATTTTCATCTGGTGACATATACATTAAGAAAGTGCAATCTCTGTTCAAGAATGAAAGAATCAAACACATCCTCGGTGCCTTCACCCATGTCCAGAACAGAGAAGTAATGTATCTTCACCCAGCCCTTTTACTAAATCTGTCTAATCGTCTGATTATCCATCATAATTTTCTCTTCCATTTGCCTCTAGTCTGTTTCATAAGCTGTCCAAATAAAATGTTTTCTCAGTGCAACAGAACATCCAAAAAAGGTACCTGCCCAACATTTTATTTCCAACATTTTATGCTACCTGCTTACTGGAAGTAAAAGGCAGGATGAACTGCCAGCTACCTTTGATGAGGCTGCACATCTCTGTCAATCAAAAAGACAATGTATTGTGTGTTGTGTATGCAGGAAAAGATGGCCGGTGCAAACCCAAGAACATCCACTTGCAAAAATATGCTTGCATCAGTGGGCTGAGTGGTGCCTAGAATTTGTTTATGTAAATAATTTGTGTCATGCGTAGCAAGATTAAAGAAATGTTTTTGGGCTCGATATAAACAGACAGATTCCTGTTTAGAAAGTGAGTTGCAGCAGTATTACTATTGTATGGAATGTCATGATTCTGATTTCCCTATTTTTCTTCACCGTAGGTTTCTGTGTCCTGACTATGTTCAACCTTCATTTGCACTGTTCCTGTGAGAAATTCTTCATCACCTCTGCTGAGAACATGTCACTGTTTTATTTCCTTTGATTTGTTTGTCTTCGTCACCTCTGCTGTGAACATGTCACTGTTTTATTTCCTTTGATTTGTTTGTCTTTGTCACCTCTGCTGTGAACATGTCACTGTTTTATTTCCTTTGATTTGTTTGTCTTCGTCACCTCTGCTGTGAACATGTCACTGTTTTATTTCCTTTGATTTGTTTGTCTTCGTCACCTCTGCTGTGAACATGTCACTGTTTTATTTCCTTTGATTTGTTTGTCTTCGTCACCTCTGCTGTGAACATGTCACTGTTTTATTTCCTTTGATTTGTTTGTCTTCGTCACCTCTGCTGTGAACATGTCACTGTTTTATTTCCTTTGATTTGTTTGTCTTCGTCACCTCTGCTGTGAACATGTCACTGTTTTATTTCCTTTGATTTGTTTGTCTTCGTCACCTCTGCTGTGAACATGTCACTGTTTTATTTCCTTTGATCTGTTTGTCTTCGTCACCTCTGCTGTGAACATGTCACTGTTTTATTTCCTTTGATCTGTTTGTCTTCGTCACCTCTGCTGTGAACATGTCACTGTTTTATTTCCTTTGATCTGTTTGTCTTCGTCACCTCTGCTGTGAACATGTCACTGTTTTATTTCCTTTGATCTGTTTGTCTTCGTCACCTCTGCTGTGAACATGTCACTGTTTTATTTCCTTTGATCTGTTTGTCTTCGTCACCTCTGCTGTGAACATGTCACTGTTTTATTTCCTTTGATTTGTTTGTCTCCGGTGCTGCTGTTTGTTCCATCCCTCCTCATTTTTGTTCAGGCAGCAGAAAAACAACCACAATTCATATTGCCTCTTTTTGTTAGGGAAAAGTATTTAATCTAACATTGTTCACCAACCACTTTTCTATTTTCTTTCTCTGGGTAAATAAGAAAATATCCATTCTCTCCTCTGTTTCTCTGAAAATAAGTATTTTAATTTAAATTTCTTGGTTAATTATATAAAAAGCTTATGGAAACTTTTTCGCTAATTTCAAAATCTTTAAAAATGTTCTCTTCTAATATTTACAAATAATTTGTTGAATGAAATATGTCAGAATTGAATGTTTGGCCCGTTGACAGAATCAGACGGGATTGTTTCAGATTCACACTTTATGACATACTGAGGTCAATGTGTCAAAATAGGTCAACACTCTCTACCTTTCTCCCTCTTTCTAAAAAACAATATCTCTTTATATTTTTTCCATTTCATTTGTGATTTGTTTGTAGGTCTTGAAAATTGGGAGATGCTGTTTTTAGAGCTTTCATGAAATAAAAATTATTACCTATGGGATTTTAAATGTTTGATATTCTTTAATTAATAATATATATATATTTTTGACTAAAAATATTGACCCTGAAGATGAACAATGATGTTCGAAAGCGCTAGGTCATCGTATGGACAATACGTATTTCAAAATCATTTTCAAATAAAAAGTCTCATTAGAGAATATGAGAAAATTCAAAAGAAAATATGCAAGACTATGTTGTCTTTAACATTCAATACTACATGTTTAAAAGAAAAGTTGCTGCCAAATTACACACACACATATATATATATATATATATATATATATATATATATATATATATATATATATATATATATACTCACAAATATATGTAAGTTTCTGCTTAAAGAAAGTGTATTTAATCAGTAAAAATTAATTCTAACAAATTTTGCTAAATTCGACAAGTTCTGTTTGTTTCATTTTTTATTGTATTTTTCCCATTTTTAATAAGATGTTGCACATTGGTATCAAAACTATGCATAAACTTTCTAAAGTTCATTTTTTTCTAGTACTTTCAAGTGTCTCAGTCATTATCAAGAACTGGGTGCCATCAGTGTGGTAGACAAGAAATTATTGATTAGTTATATTGTGATATTTTTTTAGTAAGCTAGAATAAGAATCTCTCCAAAGTAATGTTATGCATAATGGTTAAACAGTAAAGCATATATTGAATATTTATGTGTTGTCATTATTTTGTATATGTATTAAATATTTTGTAGGCATATTAAATATCTTATGAATAAAAGACAAGAGAAAAACTTTTTATGCCATAAAATGTATTTATTCATTTATTTATTTTTATGTATTTTATTTTACTATGCTTATTTAATTTATTTATTTTTAGTTTTAAGGGTCATGAGTTAACTGTTTTCTTTAAATTTTTTTATTCATTTTTATGGTCATGTATAAGTATGTTGGCTTGTATAGGAGTATTTATTTTAAGAAAGGAGCTATTTGAAAAAATATTGGATGTTAGTTAATACTTTGGGAAAAATCAATAATTGCACTTTCAAGAATATTCTAAGTCAGTTACATCAAAACATGCATATTTCTTCCATTGTTCTTTGATATTATCATTTTATTTTTCCTTTTTTATCCAAAACCTATCATGATAATATACATTGTCGCATTAGTTGGTAATTTTCTTTTTTTTTTTTTTTGCATTTACCTAGACTTGGCCATGTCAAGTATGAATGACAGTATATCTAGATAGATAATAAGAAGCACTCCATGGCACTGTGTTTTTTATTGACTATTTTCTTTCTATTAGTCAAAAATGTATAATTTTACAACAGAAAATGTTGGATCTTATAATCCTTAATTGCAATAAAATAACAAATCTACTGAAGGAGTTGAAAAAAAATGTAAAAAAAAAAATGCAGAGATAAACCTTCAATTTTAAAAAAAAATGCAAATAATTTTCTAAGACAGAATAAAGATGAAAAGCATATAAAACCTATCTTTTTATCTCACCTGTGTTTGCATATTTGTTTTTTGTTGCGTCATCCCAAGAGAGATCACCTCTCAAGGCATAAGGAGTGAATTGGGTGAACAACAATATTACATGACAACCGGCTGGAGCTAATGTTGAATCCAAAGTAGATGGTATTGTCATTTCAATGATTGGCCTTTCAAAAAAAACAGACTAAATTAAATTTTAGCAGAATCCATTTTACACATTACCAAAACATCAGCATTATCAAACAAAAACAATTTTTTTTTATTAGATAATATATCACAAAAGAAAGTTAACCTATTAGGTGTGTTTAAAAGTGCCCAGCACCCACTTTTTAAAAATAATTTTAAAAAAGACTGAATAGTAATAATAATAATTCATTAACACAGTCTTGGGTCGACTGTAGTCAAGATTATAGTCATTGTGAACTCTATGATCTTGTCGATGGCTGGATAATATGTGCTATGCTAGGGCTACATGCAGTTTGAAATTCAGTGTTGTATTTCTCCTAAACTGGATGCCACCCATGGTTAGAGAACCCAATCTAACCAGCTATTTAACCCATAGCTGGGAGGAGAGAAAAGATAATTTTCTCAAGGATATTTGTGAACGTAATAAACTCAACTGGAATTCAAACTCAGCTCACTGATTTCTCACTCAAGCCACTAACCATTAAACCATCTGCACATCCAACAGACATAGAGAGTTGAAAACCGTTTTGTTTTTTTAAAAATAAAACACTGGAAACTTTTGAACACATCTTAGTCACATGAGCGAACCTTGGTTACAGTTTCTAGGAGAGAGCGCAATATCTGTCATGATCCACAGTCTGAACAAGGCCAGTATGCTCAAAACCTTGGTCACAATGACTTTTGACTTCATGCTAGCACAATGATCAATGGCTCCCAGATAGTCCCATCTACTCAATTATACTCAATTTCACTCACAAGACTTGGGTCAACCTTGGTTTCATGGTCAGAAAGTGAATGTTTTAACCCCTAGGCCACCCACAACTATAACATACATAATTACAAAAGATATGGTTTAACTATGTTTTCTTCATCTGTGTGCCATGCCCCTTCAGATCATGGGAGATCATAGCTCTCCACAACTTCCTGTTCAGTGTAGCTCTCAGTAAATTTTGCCTTTTTGCTATCTCTCCTAATCTCTGTTCTTCTAACCATCTACACAAACTTCAGTAGATTGCTCACTGCTTTCCTTTGTCCCTCTTGCTTTCAATATCTCCTGTGAGTGTCAAATTCTTCAAGCTTGCTTTCCTCATTATATGCCCTAAAGATTTCAATTGTCTCTTTCTGATTCTAAGTATCCTCATTACTCACATATTCTGTTCAAGGTATTCTCAGGATCCTTCTGTAGAACCACATTTCTGTTGACTCAAGTCTCTTCATCATCCATGAGAAGATTGTCCAACATTCACGGTCATATAGGAAGACTGATATTACTGTTCAGTACTCTTTTCTTTGTTTCTGACAAAATTTTCCTATTTCATAATACTTTGCTTAGCTTTTGGAAGGCAACTTTTGCTATCTCCATCAGATTTCAGTACCCCAGTTTCTTCCCGCATATTTGCTGTACTTGTTTAATTTTGGTATCTCCAATTAGTAATTTGCATGTTGGGCTGTTCCTTTTGCTAACAACCATTGAGGTTTAGTCATTTCTTTTCACTTTCTTTTACTACTTTCTATCAGAGTTCTCGTAGTTTCCTTTCTGTGTCTGTTATCAACACCATGTCATTTGCATATATTATGTTGTTAAGATTGTGGCCATCAATAATGAATCCTGGTAGGACTTCTAATTCTCTCTGAATCAATTTACTGTATAAGTTCAATAATCCTGGTGAAAAGACACATCCTTGTCTTATACGCACTTCTAATTTTGTTTATCTTCTGATTTCATTTTCTATCTGCATGCAGGCAGTTTGCCGCCAGTATATATTCTGGATGGATTATTCTAATATCGTTCACAAATATGTCAAGGTGACCTAGCAGTTCCAACAGTTTTTGTGATGTACTTTATCAAACACTTTTGCGTAATCTATAAAATGTAGATATACATCCTTTTGCATTTATATTGCTCTTTCTGATATCATTTATATTGCCTTTTCTGATATCATTTATATTGCCCTTTCTGATATCATTTATATTGCTCTTTCTGATATCATTTATATTGCTCTTTCTGATATCATTTATATTGCCTTTTCTGATATCATTTATATTGCTCTTTCTGATATCATTTATATTGCTCTTTCTGATATCATTTATATTGCCTTTTCTGATATCATTTATATTGCCCTTTCTGATATCATTTATATTGCCTTTTCTGATATCATTTATATTGCCCTTTCTGATATCATTTATATTGCCTTTTCTGATATCATTTATATTGCCTTTTCTGATATCATTTATATTGCTCTTTCTGATATCATTTATATTGCCTTTTCTGATATCATTTATATTGCCTTTTCTGATATCATTTATATTGCTCTTTCTGATATCATTTATATTGCCTTTTCTGATATCATTTATATTGCTCTTTCTGATATCATTTATATTGCCTTTTCTGATATCATTTATATTGCTCTTTCTGATATCATTTATATTGCTCTTTCTGATATCATTTATATTGCCTTTTCTGATATCATTTATATTGCTCTTTCTGATATCATTTATATTGCCTTTTCTGATATCATTTATATTGCTCTTTCTGATATCATTTATATTGCTCTTTCTGATATCATTTATATTGCCTTTTCTGATATCATTTATATTGATCTTTCTGATATCATTTATATTGCTCTTTCTGATATCATTTATATTGCCTTTTCTGATATCATTCTCAGCATAAATATTGCATTCCTTGTTCCAGTGTCTTTAATGAAACCACACTTTTCTTCTTCTATTTTCAGTCTAATTCTGCTCCATGTTCTATTCATCAGAATTTGGATGATAAATTTCATTATGTGGCTCATTAGATTAATTGCACCTGACTTCTTAGGCAGCACTATGACAATGAATCTACTTACATCTTCAGGTATATCACAACTGCCATATTATATCACCTACGAAAATGCAACAGACTCGGTTCAAATTTTCATTCTTTTAACCATTAAGCCAACCACAAAAACAGCATATAGAAATTACCATGTACAAAAGTTGCAAAAGATTTATTTTGATTTTACTTCATGAGAAATGAGAATACAACAAATTAAATGTTGTTGGATTAGCTTTCCGTCCTCTTCCCTAATTTATATGCACAACACTTGGCCAGTCATGTGACCCTTAACAGCCATTGAGCGTTGCACCAGTGAGTTGAGAAAGCAGTTTTTGAGATAGATGCTATGATGAGTGAATGTTCTACCATGTTGGAAGAGTAGAGCCTTTAACAAAATGGCATGCTGGAATTATGTGTTGTATATGTATATATATGTTAAGGAGTCACTGTTTGCATAGTTAGCACTCTTTAACACCATAAACAATATTTATATAAATAACTCACTTAAGGGGAAAAGGCCCTACCAGGCAACACTTCCAGAGAAGGGGACAGGAAATAAAGATGCAGCTAGCAACAAACACAAGTATTTGTTATCTATTCTACCTTATGTCTGAAAGCCGCTTTCTCACAGGTCAAAAGTCCCACCTAGACTCCAATAAGCCTTTTCTCCTTCTTATCTGTTAAACGCATAACATTATGAGTAAAGACAGACTTTTTATAAGACTTGCTAGCCTTTCCCTTTCAGTTCCTGAGAGAAAGCATGTAACATGTTTTCTTTGTATAAAATACAACCTTCCATTTACATTCTTCTGACTTATCCCGGACAGTTCTTTGTTTTCATTGTTTGTGGATCAGACACCCACATGGATGAATCTCTGAACACTTCAATTATGACCTCTTCAAGTCAAGGGTCAATTGTTAACTATCCTCTTTATCTCTATTTTCTACCACCTACACTTCCATTCATATCCCACACCACCACCTACACTTCCATTCATATCCCACACCACCACCTACACTTCCATTCATATCCCACACCTTATTCATTATTACTGTTTCAAATGTAAAACTCTAACTTGATTGTACCTAAAGCTTCGTATTCAGTAAAATTTAGTAAAATAAACACACACACACATATATATATGTGTGTGGGTGTGATAAAAATATATTTTTAAGGTGTGCTATATTTATGGGTTAAAGTGGTCAATATCAGAGATAGAGTGTATGTAAATATTTAAGTTGGACACTGAGTTCCACACCCAGCAGCAACAGTCTGTTTCATGCCTAAACACAAGATGGCCTAACGATGTGTTTAAACATGAGATAGACTGTTGCTGCTGGATGTTGATCTCAATGAACACTTTTATATATATATATATATACACACACACACAATAAACAAACAGTGAAATATTTGTTAAAATCATACGCATTAAAAAGTGGTCAATTTCAAGTTGGAAAACCAAACTTGCAGAGCAATTTAAAATTTTAAAAAGGTACCTTTTTAAGATACATACATATATATATGTGTGTGTGTGTGTGTGTGTGTGTGTGTGTGTGTATTTATGCATTGAGGAAATTGTAAGACAAAATGGAAGAAGGTTGTGACTCGTTTCATCCATTAGGACTTCATCAGACTGGGTTTGTTGACATTGTTGTGACTACACATGTGCATGAAAAAGAGACATTGGTAGTTTCAAAATGTTTTGAAAGAATTTTTAAAATAATTTTTTGAAAAAGAGATATGTAGTCGGTTTAAAGAGTTGAATTCACATGAAACATGCAATGAAAATCAAACAAAACAAAAGTAAAAATATCAAAATTTCTTTTTTTTCCATATCTCATTCTCTGATGAAGTTTTTATAAAAGTGAAGCATATTAGATTGATAAAAGTTTCCTATTTTTTATTTATCTTATTATATCTATATATGCTTTTTATATATATTTTACCTGCGTGAGGGGATCCCTTGTTGAGCATCTAAATAGGCTTCATGGATAGATTCAGTCTTTTCACAGTTCAGGTGAATTGTGCACTGGTGATGTGGCATTGGGTTGTTTTTAAGTCTGTTAGGATTTGCAGTAAAATTTGGCAATTCTTTTACGGCAACTAAAATATCAAGAAATTGATTGAAATTCATTTAATAAAAAAAAAAAGTTTTTCAAATAGAAATTTTTTTTTAAAGTCAAGTTTTTATTTAAATTATAAATCTGAGCATTTGTTTTCCAAAGTTCTGGGATTAAATGTTTTTATTATAATTTCACATTTATTTTGGATTACTATCTTCATTTTTATTGTTTTTAGCACAACTTTTATTTTGTATCTGGTCTTGAGGTTTTAAAAACCAGATACAACATATACGCTGAAGAATGTAGCAAAAAAAAACCCCTAAAAAATAGTAAAGTTGGAAATGTTAGTTCAAAAATATATGGAATTATATGCAAGCACATTTTGATAAGAATTCAGTCCATGATTTTGGTATTTAACAATTTGTTGTAACCAGAAACTATGGAAACAGAGGTACCATTTCAGCCATTGTTCAGACACAGAAGTACCATGTTGGGCATATTGTTAAGTGTGAATAAAAAGCAGGAGTATCACTTCTGCCAGCAGAGAAGGAACCAAACTAAACTGTGTTGTCCTTATTATTACAGACCCCATTACCAAATTGTTACACAATTCAATCTTGTTTACAGTTTGACTTGTATATTTATAGATATTTACAAAGCATAGCCCTTTGGAGGGTCCAGGCCACAAGTCTATAACACCTAGTGAGGATCAAACTCATTAGTAAAGAACAGCTTTCAGAACTTTACATCATGATCAGATTCCCTACTGATGTACTTATTAAGCAGGTAATTAATTTTTTTTTAATTTAACATTATTTCTCATTACATTATATTTAGTAGGTAGATAAGTTTTAGTTGACATACTTGTTATTTTAAGCAGTGAAATTAATATCACCTGGCCTAAAGATCAAGATGTCCCACTCATGAAAATGTTTAACCATAGTGTCCGCAAAAAAAATGGAATCGACTGTACTCAGGATCATCAAGTCAATGTTAACAAACCTTTCCTTAGCTGCATAGTATATGCTTCATGAGGGCTACATACAGTTTTGAATTCAGAGTTTTTCTTCTCCTAGACTGGTTGCCAAACAAGGCTATAGAACCCATTTTGTCCTACTATTTACCCATAGCTGAGGAGGGAGAAGAGTTGGATTCAGACCTTTCACAAGGGTATTAGCTTGCAAAAAACAATGTGTCAAAAGAATGGTTTCTCTTGATGAAGAGATTATACACTTTTGACTCCCTTGCCAATGTTTATTTACAAGATAATAGAATTATGTGAACCAAGTATAATGCAATATTTATTATTTGCCTTTTATAAGAATTTATTATATACCATTTTAAAAAATGAATAAATTTGAAAAGAAATCGTTTTATTCAAAAATTTATAAAATCTTACAAAATTATCAAAAGAGAAAGAGATGCTTCCAACCTATCTTAGTGACTTTATGTGGTGAGAGCAACTGAAAGAAAAGCCCAACAAATGTATTTTTTTCAAATTTATAATTACAGTTACTCGTCATTATGTGATTATTTTTTTAAAAATTTATTCACATACATTTTTATAAATTTAGGAATAAAAAATTTCTTTTCATATTTATTTATTTATAAAATGGTAAATAATAAATATTTCATATTTTTATAATCTTGTAAATATAATATTATTCTTGTAAATAAGCAATCTAATAAATAAATAGTGTTTAATATCTTTGTCCTCAATTCTCAAGAGTAAAGAAAATGTACAAATCCACTTTTGTATATTTGGATTTTATTAAAATTCTAATCATCACTTTTTAAAACAATAAACTTTGCTGAGGGAGTCAAAAGTGTATACAGTAATAGCAGGATCAAGGGAATAAGTGTCCTTTTGATACAACATATTTTTCAGACACAAAGGTTAAACACTGCCAAAAATTGAGTCTCCTGAAGCAAACACGTATTCCCTTTTATCATCAGGGAAACAAATTTTTGAATCAAAATGTGCTTAACAAATTAGGCCAAGAGAAACCATCATGATGAAGCCAGTTTCTTAAATAGGTAACTGAACCTTACTTTATCATGATGGTTTTCCTTGGGCTAATTGGTCAGGTAAAAGTGGTTTCCATGATGGAAAAAGGGAATATAGGTTCAATGGTTTCTTTAGTGGGATGTCTTGATATCTAGGCTAGTTGGCATTAACTTTACTGTTTAAAATAACAAAGATATTAACTCAACCACATGTACCCACTAAATATAATATTGATAGCAATGAGAAAATATGTATTTATATAAATAAAACAAGAGAGAAAATCACCACTTGCATAACACTGAGAACAAATCAATTTTTTTCCAGATCAAATATTTTTACTGCTGTTTATGATTCTAGTTAATCGCCTTTTCATAAGTAAATTTTAATTTAAATTCCAACAAAATTAGAAATGTCTACAAACATTTTATATAAAAAGATTATATAAATACCAAATGTAGTCCCTCAAAGCTATGAAAAAATAACAGAAAGGATGCTCTGAAAGTAATGGCTTTTATTTATTTCCACAGAGACACCATTTGGTGGAATAAGTTTTCAATGACAAAACACTATTTTCCCACATATTTTATCACCATTAGCTGTGCATTTCCACCAGCCATGAACATGAACCTCACAAAGGTGTCATATAACAAAAAATTACTATCACCACTGCTATAATTCTACCTATACTCACATTCACTGTATGGTTTCCAGAATTGTTTAGCCTGTATTGCTAAATATCAATGGCTACTATATTTTTTTGCATCGAAGAATTCAGTGATACATCTCTGCTTTATATACAAAGTCCGATGCCATTTTCGAAACTGCTGCTGTTACTGTAGTGAAAATGATTATCATTTATTGGTAGGAAAATCTAACCTTTACTATCGTACCAACAATATTTATTTTTGATATTGTGGGCCAAAATAAAGAAGGTATTACATTCAGTATTTCCATATGATCTTTATACTTTTAAACCAATATACTGTGCATGATTTACTAATAAACAAATATTGTATATATAGTATGATCCATCACCCCCATTAATGGATCTGTCCTGAACACACATTCAGGAGAACTCCATTGATATGCCAATACTCTGTTTGTTGGCCTCTCTGCCTAAAGGCAGAGAGGATCTCAGATGAGGCTATGCCTATGAGCAATGTCATGTCTGCAGCAGTAGACAGACATCCAACCCCATGTATGCAGGGTCAACAGGGAATTTTTGCCAAAGCATATATGCTTGGAAAACCCCACATTAAACCGGCCTTGTGCCACATCCCACTTTATCGGGAGCTTGGGTAAATACAGAGTATATTAAAGTTCAGCTTGTTGGACTCCTTGCTTTTGGGTGGAGAGGAACTCAGACCAAGCTATGCCTACAGGCAGAGTCTCATCTGAGGAAAAGTAGGCAGCCACCTGACTCTGTATGTGGGGTCTATGGGGAATTTTTGCCCAAGTATATGCATTCAGAAATCACCACATTAAAAACCAGCCTTGTGTCACATCCTGCCTTGTGGGAAGCTCAGATAAATACCAAGTATATTAAAACTTATTGATAAGTGATAAGTATTGTCTAGAAACAATTCCATTAAAATATATATTAATTTACTCAAGTCTAAATATCATTTTGCTTATTTTTTTAACCAAGTTACACAAATAATCATACAGTTTTTAATGAAATGCTTGAACCACTTGCTCAAAATGAGTTTAGTCTGCTTAACACAGACATTTCGTAAAAATTTCATAAACTCATTGTGTGGCTTACACATGACTAATTGTTTTACTACAAGGTCAAATTCTTTTCTGTTTTGTGTATAAAATTGCACCAGATCCACTTTTGTTATGAAACTAAATACTTCAGTAGAGTGTTTATAATGAGAAAAGTAAATATCTGAGTGTAGAAACCAGTCATGGGACTGTGATGCAAAAAAAAAAGAATCTAGACACGGAAAATAATCTGAAAGATAACATCACAGTAAATTGGTAAACAATAAAAGATCCAACACATGTAAAATGGGTTCAAAATTTTAAATGCTGATGGCACAATCATTTAGTTCTGTCTTGATAGTTTGATCAGTTCGATGAGGTCAGATTGGCAGCTAATCTCAAAAATGACCTACAATCTATTGTTAACTGGAACAAAGAATGGCTTGTTAATTTGAACACCTCCAAAACAAAACTGCTGTCCATTAATCATCTGAGAGACCCCTTTCTGCCTTCCATCAGCATGGCTGATGTTAACCGCCAGGAGAGTGACACATTGTGCCTTTTCAGGCTAACATTTTCCACTGACATGAAGTGGAAAGACTATATTGAATCCATGGCTATGTCAGCTGTTAAGAAAATTGGTTGTGTCGTGCTAGACAATTTTTTCACCAGAATCTATCTTGCATATCTATTAGCCGACCATTTGACCATGATTAGAACATTGCTGAAACATATGGTCCAGTGCTCCTGCTATATATTTAGAGATTCTTGATAAAATCCAAAGAAGAATCAGCATTATTACTTGGTGTCTCAGCTTCAGTCACCTCCTACCACCATAAAATTGCTTCCCTGTGCCTTTTCTATAAATACTTTCATGGTAATTGTTCGGATATGCTCTTCATTAGTATTTATGAATTTAAACACAATACTAGATTGGTAGCAAGGTCACATCAATTTACAGTTGAATTGGCTAGATGAAACCATAAATTCTATCCAAATGGTTTCTTTACTTGCACTTCTCATTTGCGGAACATTCTTCTGATTCCATGCTTTCCAGCCAACTTTGATCTTCAAAAATTTACATGCAATGTCTATCTACTGTTTTCTTGATTCCTCTTCTATTCTCCTTCTTCTTTAATATTGTTTAATAATGTTTCTGCTTTCTAATTCTTTTCCACTCAGTAACCCCTTGTGTCTTAGTGGTCTTACTGCCTTGCTTGGGGTGGATTTGATTTTTTAAAAAGTCCTAATGTCTTTCACTCCTTCAATCCTCACTCTAATATCTGGAACAAGTATCTATGAGTATGCCACAATGGTTTTTAATAAGTAAATACTAATTTGCATATATGAATATTGTATATATGTATATATTTTACCTGATCACCAAAGTTAAGCAATGTCGGATAGGTGGCCACTGGGAAAAAGCAGGTGCTGTAAACTAAGCAACAAGTCTAGTAAGCTGGTAATGAATATAATCTTCACTATTAACAGAAGACCTCTATATGAGGAGGTACTTCTTCACTGGATTTACAGCAACATCACATTGAAACACTGGTTCCTGTACGATCACCAAAGTTAAGCTGGTTGGCATATAGATGGGTGACTGCTTGGGAATATCAGGTGCTGTAAGCTTGGATCTGCGGTGTGTGTAATAGATAATGGCTCAGAATTGTTAATCAGAGAGCTGAGTTCCAATTCCAGTTGGGCTCATTACACACAAATACCATTGGGTAGGGTATGAATCCACCTCTTCTTCCCTAGTCATGGGTTAATTAGTAAAACCTATATCACTGAATCATTATCATCTACAAAAAAATTCTTACAATCTAAAAATGTTTCCTGGTTTTGAATAACCTACAAAGGGTTGGTAAACCATGAGAAACAACTCAATCAATCATGCTTCTGGACTGACAGGTCACAAGACCTACCTGGAGATTGATGAGTGGAGTATTTGTAGCTTGACATATAGTTATTAGATGAATTTTGATCTGAAATTTTTGCTGTTCCATGTTCAGTCTTTGTGATTAATATTCACCACTGAATTAAGTGCATTGACAAGGATGGAGATTATGTGGCAAAATAAATACATTTATTGTGTAAAATAAATTAATTTTTCATCACTAAGCTGCAGGTTTATTATTGCTCCTATATATACAGTGACAGGCAGAAGAACTGATCCACCTTACCAAAAAAGTCATACTGTAATTCATATCAATAGGAGTCTGTCTATATTTCTGAGATGAGGTATTATGTACAGTATTTACATTAGTCGGACTATTGTCCTCATCTTTGTCGCCATATTTGTCACAACGTTTTGGCCGTTGTACGCTCCGGCCTTCTTCAAGTGGTTGGAATTTCGAACCGAACCCTTTATTTCAATCACTGGGGTAGACTGTTCTAGTTCCACGAGCCATGTTTGATGGATGTCAGTTATCAGTTATCTCCTGCTAATTTTCCCTCTGAAAGTTCTCCACTGCCTGAACCGGGTATTGAACTCACACTCTTTGGGTCTGTCACTGGATCTAACCAACGCCTTTATCCACTGTACCATGTGTCCTTGAGGACAAAGAGTGTGAGTTCAATACCCGGTTCAGGCAGTGGAGAACTTTCAGAGGGAAAATTAGCAGGAGATAACTGATAACTGACATCCATCAAACATGGTTCGTGGAACTAGAACAGTCTACCCCAGTGATCGAAATAAAGGGTTCGGCTCGAAATTCCAACCACCTGAAGAAGGCCGGAGTGTACAACGGCCGAAACGTTGTGACAAATATGGCGACAATAGGAGTCATATTAAATACTGGTGACAACTTCTAATGTCTCAAAATATATAAATAAATCTATTTTATGCAATTTTACTCTTTCACCCAGCAATAAAAGCACTTAATTCTATGATTTTTGAGTGGCTAACTTTTGCATATCATATCAGACCAAAAATGGTTTGGTTTGGTTAGTTTATTTTGTTTTACAGCATATCAACCTCAATGGGTTATTTAATGCCAACAACATTTTTTATTTCTGGTAATATTTTGTTTTGTCAAAAATCTGTTTCTGGTAATATTTTTCCTTCAAAATTGTATTGCTGGTAATAATTTTTTTCCAAAAAGTATTGCTGGAAATACTTAACTATTTGCCCATAACTGGGACCCCAACAGGTGCTACCACCCCGGGTCAGGGTGGACCTGGGAACACCAGCAATCAATTAGTGGTTCCACACTCCTCAAAATCTCCTGATCAGAGGCCTTGCTGCTGGATGTAGTTTATCGTCTTACCCAGGACACGGATGTAGTTTAACATCTTACCCAGGACGAAGACCAAAAATGGAGTATTTCTGCTATATTTTGGCGGGAGCTGCTCAACTCTCACTTATCAGCCATGACAAAATTTAAAATTGTTTATGCAGTCTTGTGGGCAGTGAATTATTTTCAACCCTATAGTTCCTTTCCTGCAGGCAAAACATTTGAAGCCTTTCGCTAATCTATCATTATTTTCCTGGAAAATGGTCAAACAAGCTACATTCCTTAATTCCATTAATTCAGATATTTACATCTAGGAACTGCCATGCCACATACACAGGCTTGGATCATCCTCATTTCCTTCATATTCCATTGGTTAAGTTCCACTTAAAAAGCTTCTTCTCAAACTGCTACTTTGTGGAACAGACTCTTCAAGACAATGCTTCCCTGATCAATACAATCTTCTCTTCAAGTCTAGGGTCAGCTGTTATCTACCTTACATATCCTCATAATCTGTACTTACTGCCTTCTCTTATGTCCATACAACAATTCAGTAATGCTCTACATTGAGCTGCTCTTGAGCCTTGTATTGTCAAATATATAAAACTTCTTAGTAAAAATTAAGCAAATTTATGCATCTACAAATTAAATGGCAGCCAGAAGAATTGATCCATCTTACCAAAAAATCAAATTGTAGTTCACACCAATGGAAGCCATACTAAATTGATCAGAATTTGTAATGTTTCTAAATATACAATGGGTGTACAAAGGTAGGTATACAGTCATGAAAAACAAAATGTGAACACAAAAATGTATTGTATTGATTATACAAACATATCAATAATAAACATATCAATAACATATCAATCTTAACATATATGAATAGCAAATATGAATATGATATTTGGTATAATACTTGGTATAATATTTGGAACAAATATAATGCATATATGAATAACATATGAATAACATATCAATAATAAACATGCAATACCCTCAAATGTTCAAACTGTTTTCTCCCCTGGCATTCACACACTCTTCTAGTCAAGAGTGGACACTCATTCACACTCTGGCACAAATGTCTTTATACGCATCAATTTCCTGGCAAGCCTCCATGAAAATAAAAATATTAAAAATGATCTCCTTTGTAAGCAAATTGATTTTTTTTTTTTGGTGATAGAAGAATATGAATTATTTCTTCTGCTTGCCACTGTATAAGGTACCTTGACTGTAGTTAAGGTACCTTGACCATAGTTAAGGTACCTTGACCGTAGTTAAGGCACCTTGACCATAGTTAAGGTACCTTGGCCGTAGTTGAGATCATCGAGTCAATGTGGACAATCCTTTCCTTAAAAAATATATAAATTAATTTTTATCATATATTTAGGTTTTATTCCAATTCTAATCATCGCTTTTTAAAACAATAAACAATGCCGAAGTGTGAAGGTAGTTAAAAACTCGTCCTTTTGACACTACATCTTACTGCAGGCATGAATATCCATATTTGCCCACAACATTTTGGCCATTGTCCTCTCAATTGTGCAAACTTAAACTTATAGGAAACAGGATGAGCAAAAACTGAGCAGTACTAAAAAGAACAAAAGATATCCCCAGACATAGACAATAAAATATAAATCCTGTAGATTGAATAAAGGATTCAGTTGAAAATTCCCTGAAGGTTACCAAGATCAATAAGCACCTGAAGAAGGCCATAGGGTGCAAGAGCCGAAACATTGTGATAATAACAACAAAGAAGAGGATGATGGGTTAAATGTAAACAATATAAATAGATAAAAGGACTTTTTTTTCGCTCTCTTGATTAGTGGAAAGGAGAATGTAAACTATTCCAACCTACAACCCTGCTCCTCACAGTCAAAACATTTCAAACTTCTCACTATTCTATCACTATTTTCTTGGAAAGTGTCCACATGCCTTACTTCCACCAGTTCTAACCTTCACAGCTAAAACTCACCATTCCAGGCACATTGTAATAAACCACCTTCATTCCCTTTGTATTCCATTGGTGAGATGTAAGTTTCACTTGAGCAGCTTTTTCCTACAAACAACTACTTTGTGGAATCAACTCCCAAGAGGATGCTTCCCCGATCATGACAATCTTAACCTATTCAAGTCTAGGATTAACTGTTTTCTTCTCTACATATCCTAATAAACTGTACCTATTACCTCTTACTCTGTAACCCTCTACTTGAGTGGCTCCTGGGTTTTGTACAGAGTGAACATTAATGTAAAAAAAAAAAGAAAATTAACATACTGTAAAATAAGATAATAAAATCGTTAAAGGATTTCAAATGTTACCATTGATTTTTGTTACAGGTGAGGTGTAGTCGATCTGTTTTATTTCACTGACCAGGTCATCTTGCAGGCTTCCCTGTGAATATTCAACCATAAAAGTTACAATGAAATAGTATGAGTTGTTCTCATCTTCTTTTGTGCTTAGACTATTAACAATTCATGCTGCTTTAAATTAAAAAATAGGTAAAAATGACTCATTTGGCTTTATAAATAGCTCTGCATATAGTAACCTTCTTCTGTAATTAATCATTTTGCACCACTGTGGTCACCACCTCACAATTGTGGTTCATGGTAACATTCAAGGCAAAATAGTATCATGGCTTGTCAGTTTGTTTTGCACTGGTGATGTTGAGATTACTCCCATCCCTCCTTTCAGAGTTGGATTTGCTTTTGAAGTTACCTTCTTCTAGCCTTTGCCTAAAGAGGCAGGACCTACAAAGCATCAGGTGGTTTGAATTCAGAGTTTCCTTCTCCTAGACTGGTTGCCACTCAAGGCTATAGGACCCAGTCTGCCCTGCTATTTACCCATAGCTGGTGGAAGAAGAGTTGGATTCATACCTTTCGCAAGGGTATCAGCATGTAAGGGAATGTAATAAACTCAACTGGAATTCAAATTCGGCTCTCCAATTCCTTAATTCAAGCTGCTAACATGACTTCCGGTAGTTAATGCATGTATTCATTTCTGCTGATTTCTTCTTGATTTTCAATGCAATTCTACAGTAAAATTATTTGCAATGGTTTATCATAGTAAAATCCTTCATAATGTATTTACAATATACATACAACGGCCTAATTCTTTCATTAAAACTTGCTTTAATTTCTGACCGGTGACAATCCCTTTTTTCTTAATTTTTAACATACAAAATAAAGAGTGATAGGCCAAAGCTTGCTAAGAGAGATTCTTGGTTTAAACATTGCAAAACTGAATCAATTTCCTGCTCCTACTTATAATGGATAAATTTAAATGGGGTGGATGAGGAGTATCAATAAAGTAAGTGGGTAGCAATGAAAAATATGCTGAAATCTTGCCTACATCTGCTGAATTCAAGTGTAGTCATCACTAAAATACAAACAGGGTTATTGTTTAATTCTTTTAATTTCTGTTCCTTCTGCCAGAATTTGCTTTGCCTTGCTGTAATGATTAGAACGAATGAAAGTTTTAATGTATTTGTTTAATAAATCCTAACCAGTTAGGTTATATAAACAGCTTGCAATGAGTCACAGTTATGTGAAAAATAAAAGCAAGGACTAAAAATATTCATTTGATGACTGTTTTTTTCTGTAGACCCAAAATTCACAAAGATAGTTACTTCTCAGTCTTTACACAAACATTATGAAATTACTCTTGTTACAGTAAATTTCACTGAATAAAAAGCGACTGCAGAGATGGCTGGAAATACTGCTGTTTTACCCATGAAGGAAGGGGTTAACTCAATCAAATGGCTAGCTGAAGACCATCTCTGCCTCTGCTATAAGGGTCTCTACTTTTGTTACTGTTGTAGCTCAGGTGCTGTCTGTGGGTAATGAAGAAACAAGCCGAGTGCATTACAGTAGGGCACCATGCTTGCCTGTAAGGCCATCATGACTTCTGTGGGATAGAGCATCTTGTCATCAAGCAACTGCTCATACAACAGTGGAAACATCAGCCTCAATAAGCTTATTATTAACCCCCCTGTGTAGGCATTTAACCTAGTCTAAGCTTTCAGCATTGGAACCAAAGTCATGTTTTTGCCTATAGGGGACAGTCAATATGATAGGAGTTACTGCTTATTTGATGGTTTTGTTATTGTTTTTAAATTCATTTGGAAAAAGATAAATTACCTCACTCAGGAACTAGAACTACAGTTATTCAGTGTGATATCAATGACCATGAATCAGCTGTAATATGTGCATCAGCAACTATGACACATGCAACTTTGTGCATTCTTAAGGGAACCTTTCATGCTGACGACGAGCTATAGTCACCAGTGTTTGTTTGGGGTTGATAAGTTTTCACTGGGCAATGTCATTGAGAATTTATCTGAAGGAATTGCCACTAAGTAGCTTTCATCTTTCAAAAAATGGCAAGGACTCTGATGAATATTTTGACAGATTAACACAGGATGTCTGAAAATTGTTTGGGTAACCTGCATAGTTTATATGTGAGAAAATAGCAACAGAGGGGATTAAAAATCGGAAATCCACAATTGTAATTCTGAAGGTTATAAATCAATCTCAAGCCTGAATAACAGGAGCTTTAATCAAAAGGAGTCAAAAATCCATATCCATGACTCGCAACATACAACTGCCTACTTCACCTATAAAAAACAAAGAATAATACTGCTTCTTTTATTGGAGGTAAGAAAGGCTGTGATTGGTTGAACTGGTAGACAAGCACAAAAATTATCATATTTTGAGGCTTACTAAAGTAGATCGAATCTTGATTTTGATTTGATTTTTCAGCAAACAGCACACAGAATGCAAATTCTTTTTCAAGCTAAGACATAGTTTTCTCTTTCATTGCCATATTCTATTTTTGTTGTTTTCTTTTTTTTTTCCCCTGTTGACTGTTGGGTGGATGTCCATGTGGTGAAATAGTTAGTAGCTCAGAATAAGGAATTGATGAGTTGAGTTTGAATTTCTGGCAAGTTCACTACATTCACTTTTGCACTAATTATGAATTCATCTCTTCTCCCTCCAACAATGGGTTAAATAGTAGAGCAGACTGGCAACCAGTCTATGAGAAGAACAACTCTGAATTGAAAATCAATTGGGCATGGGACAAGCAACTCTGTATCTTGAAAAACACACTTGCTATGGAAACCACAGCAGCAGTATTGAAGCTGACACTCCACACATGGAGTTTACAGAGCTTGAGAGGTATAGAGAGATTCAAGAGAATTTACAATATAAGTTGCACTACTGAACATTATTTACTATTCTTGGATACAAATCATTTGCTAGAAGAAATAAAAAAAAGACATTTATATAAACATTATATACAAATGGAAAAAATATACTCTGAACTGAATTTTGATTTATTTTGATTCATTCATTTTCTATGGCTTATCAACCCTTTGTTATTTAAAGCCAGAAAATATTTTTAGATTATAAGAATTCTTTTTTGCGGATAATAATCATTTAGTGATACAAGTTTTACTAATTAACTCCTAGCTGGATGGAGGAGAAGAGGGTATTTCCCAAGAGTATTTGCATGTAAGTGTATATAACAAACCTAATTGGAATTAGAATTCAGCTTTCCAATTAAAAATTCCAAACCATTATCCATTACACCATCCATACATCTAACCTTACAGCACCTGATATTCCCAAGTGGACACCCGTCTAGGTACAAACCAGGTTCAATGTTGATTAACTTCTGTGATTGTACGGGAACTAGTATTTCAACGCTATATGGCCGTAAGCCCTGAATTGGATTTTGAATATATCCATTAACTACTTTTTCCTTAAGGCTTAAAATGTCTGAATACTTTCTTAGTTTCTGAATTCCTTTTCTTTAAAGAATATCTTTTAAAAACTATTGGTTCCTTAAAGTATAAAATATTTCAATAAGACTTATACAGAAATACAAACCTTTGGAAGCAAATCAATATATGTGACTTTTGGGGTAGCATTTGACAATACTGCTTTTGCCATAACTTCAACATCATTGGACAATTTCACTCCTTTGACATTACCATCTTGAACAAGGATCTTTTTTACAGGCTATAATAAAAGATACCAAAATATAATTCTTGTCTGAAAATTTTAAGCAATCTGTTGTAACCATTATTTTTTTCTTTAAAGAAATTTGTTGAAATAAAACAAAATTTTAAGGTACATCAAAAGTATTTTCATTTTATCATCAAAACCTTCTCAAGAGGTTCCTTTTTTAAGCTTATGTGATGTTTTACATATGGTATTTTTTTGATGATCTTATCTCATTAAAAAAATTTGAATCATTCTCTTTTATTTTGTGTTGTAAAAACATCATAATCAAAAAACTGATAATCATCTATTTCTGGGTTTTATTTCAAAGGACAAGGTACTCCCCTTAAAATGCTAAGACCAGTTTTGGGCAGTGTGATTGGATATTGCTTCATTTTCTTCCACTCCTGGATTCTGCAAGCAGCTTCAGTGAATTTGAGAGAACCATTTTAAAATTATGCCTCAAAATTGCAAGAATCTCAATACTTGTATCTACCATTATACACTATGTCATATTTTATTATATAAGTCAAAGTTTTCATAATAGAATTGGTATTAACCAACAAATGTTTGTAAAATCATTAAGGTTAGAAGAATACTGAAAATTCTATGGGCATAGTGAGTAAGCAACAAGGAATACTTAAAGGAAATGGCAACAAAAAGAACACTTATACTCAGAATAAAAAAGGGTCACCTAAAACTTCTTGGACACATAATGAAAAAGGAAGGCTTGGAAAACATATCTCTCACAGGGCATATCAAGGACAAGAGAGATAGGGGAAAACAGCAGGCCACCTACCTGACGAGCTTGTGTTAATAGATGGTGGAATAGGGGAGGGCAGGAGTTTCTGCTAAGGGGTCACAAAAGATAGAAAGTTCTGGAGAGTCATGATCACCTACGTCCTGAAGGAACACTGCACATAGAAAAGGATGATAGATATAACGTGTATGTCAGTTTATCTTTGCTTTATTATAAATACTTACAATAACTTATTCAGTAGTGTGAGATTTTATTATGCAACTTGAGGGTTGTTTGGTTGGTTTGGTTGTTTCGGGTTTTATGGCATATCAACCACTATGGGTTATTTAATGCCAGATCCAGTATTTACTAAATATATCAAAAACGTATAGCTGGCAACATCATTGTTTCAAAAACGTATAGCTGGCAACATCATTGTTACAAAAACGTATAGTTGACAACATCATTGTTTCAAAAACGTATAGCTGGCAACATCATTGTTTCAAAAACGTATAGCTGACAACATCATTGTTTCAAAAACGTATAGTTGACAACATCATTGTTTCAAAAAAGTGTAGTTGGCAACATCATTGTTTCAATTAAGAGGTGGTTCCATGCTTTCTCAAAACCTCCTGATCAGAGGCCTTGCTGTTTAACGTCGTACCCAGGACGCTTGAGGGTTGTTCATCATATGCATAATAGTATAGTTATTGGTATTTTATTTAATTTCAGAGAAATAACAACTGCTGTGGGTTGTAAGAAAGTTATAATATCAAAAGAGAAACTAGATATTGTAAATTTAAGTGATAGGAACAAAATATTGGAAATTGTGCAGGAGTTGAATAGTGATCATAAAACAATCAAAAAAGAAATTGAAAACATTGGCAAGATAAGGACAATAAAAAAAAATTGGTATTAAGAATGCTACGAAAAGAGATTTGAGAAAAAAAGGATATTAAGTAAGAAAAGTGGCATGATAAACAAAAAAATATTTGAAAAACTGGTGTTAGTGTTAAATGTAAACAAAGAAAAGATATTAAGAACATTTGCCAAAGACTTGAAAAATACCAAATTATCACCTTTAAGTAAATGTAGCAAAGAGAAATATTAGAGTTTAGTGAAGAAGTCCATGCAAACTGATACTTCACCTTCACTCCCAGAAAACTTTGAAAATATTATCAGTTCCCTTTTTTATGGTTTATTGACAGAAGGAAACAAACTTTGTGAATTTTAATAAAATCCTGCCTCATCTCTTGGTATGTTTATCAGGGTTATAATGTCACATCTCTCTTGGCATAGCTATCAACCCTTCTAGCATCTTAACAGTAATTTTGAGTGATGAATATAGAGCTACATTGGATGAACCTAAGGCTGAGTTAGTGCTTGGGTACTTCCTGAAAATAGTCATCCAATGTTGTTTAGAAGACAACATCAAGGAGATGGAGGTATGTTTAGAGCTAATATAGTACGCAGTAAAATTATAGGTTCCTTCTAAGTTGATGATTATACCAAGATAATTTATAGATAATTATAAGATTTTGGACAAAACATCATTAAGTGCTACAGATCACAATTAAAAAGCTTTAAGTTAAAGAGTATGTTCAAGCAAGATAATGCTTCATCACATTCTGCAAAACTGTCCATTTATGACGTCCACCCCATCAGTCCATTCAATGTTCAATCCCTGCAGTTGTCTGTTGAATGAATCACATCAATCCAAGCCCTGCTTTGTCCCACATTGTGTTTGATTTAGATCACAAGGCTGGCGATGATCAAATTCTCACCAGGAATTGTTGAATTGGTTTGCTCCAGACAGAGTAAAAATAACAAATTCTATAAAAAAAAATGTTTTATATAACGTTTCTTGTACAGAGCTGGTACGACAATTATCAGTTCTTTAGGCAGGAATATATATTCTTCATGCGGGAATATATTCATCATGCAGAGTTATCAACCCTTCTCTCTTTGAATATTTCATGACACGTTCATTGTGACTAAGTATAGACAGGCTTCTGGAACAACTTAAGTTTGAGGTTTCTTCAGGCAGAAAGTCATGTGAGATCAGGTGAAGCGGTCGTCTCTTGTCCGGGCTTGAACAATTGTCATCTGTTGGTCATTTTGACTCTCTGGTTATATGGACCTCCATCTAAATCTGGTGTGGAGTCTGATGGGGCCTGGAGTTTTTGTAAATCCTCTAACCCCTACAAAGAGTCCTTTGTTGTCTGACTCTGGAAAATTAATTGCATGCCCAATTTTGAAGAGATCCCTCCTCCCAAGAGTAGTGGTAGCAGAATATCGATCCACCTTAACTCCTTCCTTCTCATATTGATACATTATACCAATACTACTAAAGGGGCATATACAATACCTCTGTCCCCCTTGATATTTCACCTGAGCCCTTCACTTCAGGTGTCATTTTGACAAACTCAATTTTTAGATTGCATAGGACAACAAGAAGGGCTCACTTATAATCATTAATTTTAATTATTGCTCAAAATATTCCTCAGCAGGATTCCTCAACCCAAACTCCATTCTCTCAGTCAGACATTCAACAGGTGTCCCCATGACAGCTTTCTTAGCAAGTTTTGTCCCATGACACTTGGGGTTTGGCTCCTATCCAAAGAAATCCCATTTCTTTAGAGATGATCTATACCTTCCACCCTTTTTGACAAGTGAAATAAACCAATTCTCTTAACTTCACCTTCACTCCCAGAAAACTTTAAAAATATTATCAATTCCCTTTTCTTATGGTTCATTGACAGAAGAAAACAAACTTACTGAATTTTAATAAAATACTGCCTCATCTCTTGATATGTTTATCAGGCTTATAACGTAACATCTCTCCTGGCATAGCTATCAAGCTATCCTTTATCCTTCTAGCATCTTATAGTGTAACACATTGTCTACTTTGCTAAAAGAAGGTTTCAAAGACACCTGGTTAATGAAATGACCTGCAGCATCTCCAAATATTAATCCAGTAGAAAAGATGTGGCCGATCATTAAAAGAGATGGATTGAGAATGGAAAACAATATTCTAGCAAAGAAGATATCTGGGAAGAAATAAAAACTGCTTCAAGTAATATTAATGTCAAAACATTAACAAAATCAATGGTTGAAAGATTGATGAAGGTTATAGAATGTCCATGAGTTGATATTAACATGTCAAAAGATAATTTATTCAGACATGTGGAGTATTGCCTTAATCAAATATATATTTTATGGCTTTTATCTTTTGGATTTATTTATAGATAAAAACGTATATTTTATAATAAAAGCTAACATTCTCAAAACAAGATAGTATCAATGATATTTTATATATATAAATATAACTTTATACTGAAGATTTTATTAAGATTAGTTGGTTAATACCAATTTTATCCTATAAACGTTGACTTTTATAATACAGTCTGACACAGTTTAACATCTGAAATAAAAGGTTCACCTAAATAGTATTGATGATAATAATAATATAGTGGAATAAAAGATAGTCTTTAGACATGTACATGTAATAAGCTTTGAAGTAAAGGCTTGTAAAAAATGAAAATACTTTTAATACACTATATATATATATATATATATATATATATAATGAAATGGACTAAGTCTGAAAATTATTTTAATATATTTATTTTATATACGTTATTTTTAAAGATACAAATATTTAATTAAATGCTCTGCTTATAATAAATAGTATTAACAAAATTTACCTGCCGGAATGTCCAAGAAATTTCATAGAAAATATGTGTCCTTCAACAAGAATTGAACCAGTATCCTACACGGAACCGTCATATAGCCTGGCATGCTATACCATTTAACTACAGAGGAAGCATCTGGTTAGCAAGATTGAATTACTGCTTTTAAGAAAATGTAGTTTAAAAACAGGAATTCAACATTGCTAATCAGACAAATGCTGTTAAAACTGTTTATTGTAAACAGAGCATTTACTTAAATGTTTGTATCTATAAAAATAACATATAAACAATAAATATATTAAAATACACACACACACACACACATATATATATATATATATAGTTGTTATTATTATTATTATTATTGATATAGTGGATTCAAAGATAGTTTTTTAAATGTTTACATGAAAAAAATTTAGAGTAAAGATCTGTAAAAAAATGAAAATAATTTTGACACACTCTGATAAAATTAGTAATATAGTTGAGTCATAGATAGTATTCAGATGTGTACATGAAATAAGTTTTGGACTAAAAGTCTGTAAAAAATGGAATGATCTGTAATACACCACAGTATAATGATAAAAAATAAGTTTATAGCTTTGTAAATTCCTGGAATTATTTTGAAATGATAAAGACAAAAAGATAATTATAAATATTCAACAATCCAACTAGTGGGCATTGTATTTGAATCATTTTAACTAAAGCTATTGTCATTCATATTTTTGCTGTCACTTGACATTTAAAAATCGTCCTATGTTTCATTAACAAAAAAGATGAAAATGCAGATGCCACTTCCAGATTACTTATGGGTGACATTTTGAATAATCTTAACAGAAAAAATATTTGTTTCTTTTACAAATAAAAGATTTTATACTAATATATTACCTCATTATTTTATGTTACATTATAATATGCTATTTTATAATATCTTTTTATATTATAATATACTGATATACCAAATTACTCTAAAGTAGTTTGCTACACATTTATTTATCATCTTTTAGTTGCGTCTCTGTTTTTGAACAGAGTGCACTCAGGGGTGGCTCCGTCAAAAGACAGAGTCGCAGGAAAATTATACTGAGAGGTGCCAGCCCTGGGGAACAGCTGCCCGAGGCCACCCCCTCTCATTGCACCAGAGAGTGGGATTGGTGCTTGTACTGAGGCCAGTGCAACTGCAAGTTACATGGGTGAGGTGAAATTTTGTCCCTAGCTCGAGTGTACACACTCGGGCTCTGCACATTAAACCGACTTTATGTCACAATGCAAATTCTTGTGTGGTTGAGTAAATACCAAATTACTATGAAGTAGTTTGTAACATGCCCTCTCATTGCACCAGAGAGAGGATTCGGTGCTCACACTGAGACTAGCACATCCAAAAGTTGCTGGGGCTTGGGGAATTTTTGTTCCTAGCTGGGTGTACATGATCGGGCTCCCCACTTTAAACCAACCGTTCGTAACAACGCGACTTCATGGTCGGATCAAATAAATGCCAAATTACTATAAAGTAAAGCTGGGTCTTTTTAATCTCAGAATTTGTGGGAGAATTGAGCTCCAATTTCGCATTTATTTATATAGTTTCTACAATGTAGGTTTTACTTAATTAGGTATTATGTTTCTCTAACTCTTTAAATGTTGAATGTATAACTAATTCTAATTTCTGTTTTCCCATCTTTCACTATATTAATTTTATCTTATAAATTACCCCTGTTCTGTCACTCATGAAATAAAAATAATTGTTTGTATGGAAAATAAGGATCTACATACATCAAATCGTCTTTAAATTAACTGGAAGCAGAAGAATTATCATTAAACTTTTAAAAGGTAAGGTTAAACATTAGTTCAATACTTAAAAAATGCAGTGATCAATTTTGAGTTCTTCTGTAGTTTATTGATGCCTATCGCATCTACTCATTCCTAGCAATTGTGATGATGGCCAAACCAAGAATCCTCCACAGGAGCTAGCTTAAATGCCACCCAATAGGGCAGCTTTTAAGCTTGTTTATAATACAACATGCACTGCAATTTTGTATACAAAAGGAAAATAAGAGTTACTGCCCTTGAACCATGAAAGCAATGATAATGGCTAGTATAATATATTAATATATATTTTTAACCTTGCATAATCTGGCAATCCTGAATCTGAGCTCAACGAAAATCCTTCCCTGTGCCTAACTTTTCTAGGGCTTTTGAATGAGCTTTGAATCATTGAAATCTGACCAGTGGGAGTGGAGGAGGTGTTTGGGGACACACACACACATTCACTGTACTTTATATATAAGATTACACATATTACATTATTTTATATTATCTGATTATTTTATAATATACTAATATTATATTTTTAAATATATTATTCTATATTAACTTATTTCATCCTAAAATATTATATTGTATGATTATTTTATATTAATATTATCTTATTTTTTATTATCTTATTTCATATCATACTAATATATTATTTTATGGTATATGAAGATATCTCATTTTATATTCTCTCATTATTTCTATTATCTTATATAATATATTTATTATATATTGTTTGCTTCATATTATCATATACTAATATATTATCTTATTTTATAATGTACTAATATATTATTATTCTATATTATATTAATATTTTATCATTTTATATTATTATTTGATAATATATTAGTATATTATCTTATTTTATATTCTTTCATCATTTTATGATATATCTTAATCTATTACCTCTGTGAAAATATGTTAATCAAACTTAAACAATAGAAAATTATACAATTAACCCAATTTAATTAATTATTGATTTTATAATTATTAAAATAATTTAAAATACTTCAGCTTGTATGTTCCTGAGATGATAACATTCTACTACATATCAATTCCTTAATCATCAGATTAATCATTCTATTAAGAAAAGATATTTATTGACCTAAGCTTTGGCACATTTACAGAGAAATCAATAGGAAAAGTTTTTTCAAGTCCAACAAATAAATTACTCCACTTCTACAAGGGCTTTAAGTCTAAATAAGAGAATTCTAAAGAAAATCTTCATGGGCAGAGACACAATTCAACCAGTTTATATCAAATTCACACAGACTGATTATTATAATTACAAAAGTTGAAAGTACCTGTTTCTGAACTGTTGTAAAATTAAAGTATTTCCTTTCTGTGTTATTGAGGTCAACAATTTATCAACTGTTTTTCACTTTGTATTATCAACATAAAAAATTTATCAATTGTTTTCTGACCTTAGGTTAGCATGATTTGCTATTTTTAATTATACATCATATTTTTTTTTACTTATTTATTAATTTTCTTTACATTATAATTTCATAACAAAAATAGGAAAATATTTTAAACATGATGATGATTAAGCATTAAGTTGCCTTTTGAACAGGAGTAGAGGTTTGTCCCTTCTTTTCTGTTTAGGATTGCTTTTCCAGTTCCTTCTAAAGTTTTCTCATCCTTTTTCACTTTCAGTAACCCATTGAATCTTAGTGGCATTATCACCTTGTTTGGTGTCAATTGATTAAAAGAATCACATAGAGGGTATGTTAGAATTTTTTCAATATGCAATAAACCAGGAAACTTCATAATAAAAGTAGGTGGTCAGAAAAATCATTTAAAGAGTTAAAAATTTATAATTCAAGTAAAAAAAAATGATTTTTTTTTTTTTTTAGAACGGCTACTGTCACACTAAACCTTGTCTCCAGGATGTCTTTCACTTTCTGATACACTAGCAGCATAGCAAGAAGCCCTGGTACATCTTCATTGGTATGCAAAGAAGCTTGAATAAATTAAATATCACCTCACATAAATATCAAATTACATGTTAACAGATATTTTAGACTGGTTTTTATGCCACAGGATACTTGACCAATGCCTTTATAAGTGCTTATGGTTAAATTTCTTCAAAATTTCTTTTTATAAATAAAAAAAATCAAGAAAACAATCACACAATTTAATCCATAAATAGTGCTTATGCATCATTGAAAACTGAATCTATTTTTTTTTATTTTCTGACTCTATAGAAAGTGATGGTAAAATTAAGTATTAACAATAACAATAAAAAAGTTTGTATATTAATTATTTCAGTATCTGTCTATATTTCTGAGATGAGGTATTATGTAGACTATTTACATTATTCAGACTATTGTCATCATCTTTGTTGCCATATTTATCACAACGTTTCGGCCTTTCAGTATCTATCTATATTTCTGAGATGAGGTATTATGTAGACTATTTATATTATTCAGACTATTGTCATCATCTTTGTTACCATATTTATCACAACGTTTCGACCTTTCAGTATCTATCTATATTTCTGAGATGAGGTATTATATAGACTATTTATATTATTCAGACTATTGTCCTCATCTTTGTGGCCATATTTATTACAACGTTTCGGCCTTTCAGTATCTATCTATATTTCTGAGATGAGGTATTATGAAGACTATTTATATTATTCAGACTATTGTCCTCATCTTTGTTGCCATATTTATCACAACATTTCAGCCATTATGCACACCAGCCTTCTTCAGGTGGTTGGAATGTCAAACTGAACCCTTTATTTCGCTCACTGGGGTAGACTCTTCTAGTTCCACGTGTCATGATCATCACCCTTTGTGGGATCAGGTTGAAATCATAGACAAAGAACATCATTGGAAAATTCTTAAACTTAAGGAATCAGCACATATGCTAGGCCACAAAAATCTCCTGAGCCGACCAAGCATAGAAATGAAAACAATATGGGAACCAGTAATAAGGAGTGCCAGAGAAAAGGCAATAATAACAATGAAACTTGCAATATGAGCTCTGGTAAAAACATGATGATAACAGCAAAAAATTGCAATATGAGCACTGGTAAAAATGGTTGCTGAAGACATTAAGTTTATAAGTCCCAGAAATTTATACACAGATGTCCTTAAGGACACATGGCTCAGTGGATAAAGTCATTGGTTAGATCCAGTGACAGGACCCAAGGAGTTGTCTGGTTAAGGCAGTGGAGTACTTGGAGAGGTGAATTAACAGGAGATAACTGATAACTGACATCCATTAGACATGGCATGTGGAACTAGAACAGTCTACCCCAGCGAGCGAAATAAAGGGTTCAGTTCAACATTCCAACCACCTGAAGAAGGCCGGAGTATATAACGGGCAAAACATTGTGATAAATATGGCAACAAAGATGAGGACAATAGTCTGAATAATGTAAATAGTGTACATAAAAGCTTTATAATAAAAGGCATGCATATTATAAAAACATGCATATCTTAAAAATATGTATATCATAAAAATAAAAAATACTTGCATATGATAAAAGCATGCATATCATTATAGTGTGATAATAAAGATATGCATATTATAAAAGCATACATATTATAAAAGAATGCATATCATTATAGTGTGATAATAAAGACATGCATATTATAAAAGCATACATATGATGAAAGCAAGCATATCATTATAGTGTGATAATAAAGACATGCATATTATAAAAGCATACATATGATGAAAGCAAGCATATCATTATAGTGTGATAATAAAGACATGCATATTATAAAAGCATACATATGATGAAAGCAAGCATATCATTATAGTGTGATAATAAAGACATGCATATGATAAAAGCATGCATATCATTATAGTGTGATAATAAAGACATGCATATTATAAAAGCATACATATTATAAAAGAATGCATATCTTAAATACATGCATATCTTAAAAGCTTGCATATTGTAAAAGCTTGCATATTCTAAAAGCATGCATATCTTAAAAGCTTTCCTATCCTAAAAAACATGCATGTCATAAAAGTTTACATATTAAAAGCATGTATATTAAAAACATGAATATCATAAAACCAAACTGATATGCATGGTAAAATATAATAATATAATGGTATAATGCTGATAAAATATAATAAAAGCAGGCATGTTCTAAATGCTTGAATATCAAAAACATGCATATCACAAAAGCATGCATATCATAAACATTTGCATATCATAAAAACTTTCCAATACTGAAAGCATGTATATCAAAAATATACATAACATAAAAGAATGCACATCATAAAAGGAGGCACATGTTAAAAGCATTCATATCAAAAGCATGCATATCATAAACATTTGCATATCATAAAAACTTTCCAATACTGAAAGCATGTATATCAAAAATATACATAACATAAAAGAATGCACATCATAAAAGGAGGCATATGTTAAAAGCATTCATATCAAAAGCACGCATATCATACATGTATGGATATCTTAATAGCTTGCATATCATAAAAGCAAACAAGTAAAAGTTTGAACCAACTATTATAGTTGGTTCAAGCTTTTAATTGTTGTTTTCTGTTTGAGCCCTGGGGAAAATGCAAAATTCATAAACAGCAAAGGTTTGGCAGGGTCAGATGCATTTACTCAAAAAATAAAATAAAATAAAAGGTCCCCATCTTTTATTAGATGCCTAAGAGTATACACAAAACAACATTTTTGGGATATAAAGAAAGAGAGATGTAGTACTTAAAATATTTGAATCCTACTATAGATTTTGCAATCAAAAGATTTTAAGATAATCTCTATCTATAAAAGGCAGGATGTGTGTGTGTGTGTGTGTGTGTGTGTGTGTGTAACGAATGCACGGACGCAATTTTCGACGGGTTTTCATGTAGTTTGCAGCCATTTTCTACTGGCCAGAGTGAGAGCCTATAGCTGGCTGCCATGAATAGGCAGAAAGATTCTATTGGCCAGTGTGAGAGCCAACAGATGACTGACACGAATGTTAACTAGCATGCTAGCATGCAAAAAAATCGATAGCTGCATTCATCACAAGTGGGAAAAATTTAAATCTGCATGGCACTTTACTTCAATTGGCTCATTCACTTGCTTAGACTCAACGTTGATTCTGATTCCGCAGAACTGGGTTGGGTGTGAAAAAGTATTTGTTGTTAACATTCTTTTTTCATTTGGTTTTTCCAGTTACAAGTCCTTTTCTAAAGCTGATCGTTTTGTGTTCATTTTGTTTAGTTCTTTTTTCGTAACAGATTTAATGTTTAGTATAGAGCTTAGAAAAAATACGCAGTGGGAGATAGGCAAGAAGTAAGGCATGTAGCAATATCAGCACAGCAAAGGGCACTCCTTTAAAGGCAAGGAAGGGCAAAAATATTTTTAAGTCAAGTGATAGCAATTGCTGTATGAGTCGTACGATTTTTGAATCAAGCACATGCAACGCCGGGCCATGCTGCTAGTTATAAATAAATTGTTTTTGTTCTCAAATATTTGAAAATTTGAAATTTTACTTTTCTTCAAGAGTAGGAAAACTAACAGTTTCAAAGTTAAAAAGTTTAAAGTCACTGACTTTGCATAGAGGTTAACATGTGTATCTGTTATTAGTAGTGACAACTTTATTTGTAACCCTTCACCCATATCATTCACACCACCACACTTCTCTCTATCTCTCTCTCATCTCCTCTTCTTCTTTTCAGCTGCTAACTCTGTTAACTTTTCCTCAATTCTTCAATCATATGTTTGTCTGAGTTTTCACTCTAGCCATGGGAATTGTGAGTGTGCTTTTTAGCAATGACTGTCTTATGAGTAATCCTGGTCTGATCACTCCTGGGCCCATCTCTGTTTGACATTTGTTTTTGCTTCAACCATGAGAAATACAACTGGAGCAAATCACTGGCAACTTCCTTGTTGGGCCAACTGTTTCTGTGTCCAGGAAGCTCTCACTTATATAGATGTCTCCCCAACCCACAATTTGACATTGATATATCTAATTTCTGCACCCAACTGTTTTAATCTTAGCAGATGTTGACAATTAACTATAGGGTACTCCCTTTGTTTAGAATCTTTCTAGATATATTCCTGTAAAGATAATTGTGTTCAAATCCCTAGCTTGGGAATTTAAAAAATTCTTCTTTGTCTAGAATAATTTGTAAGAACACACACATTTTGGACAGATAGTATATTATAAGCAAATCATCAGCCTGGGACTTAAACAAAAACAAATGCTTCTTTCTTTAAAAGAATTTGGATTATTATTTCCTGTAAGACCACACATGTTTTGGACAGATATAGTTGTTTACAATAATGTAAATGATTTCCGAATTTAATTTCTCATGACTGAAGAAATTCAGGCAACACACTAATCATGTCTTCTTCTCATCAGCAAGAAGTGAATAGGGAAGGAAACCTTGTTTTTGCTCGATTTTACTTATCTTGGGTAGTTAATTCCAGGTTCGATTTGCCTTCAAACTATTCTTAAATGAAACAAAGCAAGTTCAGACAGCCAATGATGACAATTCCAGAACAACGTAACTATAAACAAAATTTTTTTTTCTATCCTCTGCCAGCTGATATGATGGAGAAAGCATTACCTCAAACCGTCGCCAGTGAGACACACTGCAAGAGCCACTCCATTTCGCGAGGCTCGTTCCTTAATCGAGACGCAATCGCGCCAATCCTCCGAAGGAACATCATCAAACAAGGGCCAATAACCCCTGAAGTCTCCACTACCACAGGAGTAAAAACAAAATCTATCAGCAAGAGAAGAATATTTAGCTATTTTTTTTATCTCTGCGTCTCGGGCGACAAACCCCGGCTCAACCGCGGACCTGATCAGATTACCAGCCGAGAATGTATCAGCACAGGTCGCATCCCAAATCAACGACTTACCCATTTTAAAAGGGAAGATGGTAATGCCATCCGGCCGCTTTCCATCACCACGGTCGAGGCCTACGGGTTCGATTTGGGAAGGGAATTTTGTTATTTTAAAACATAAATTTTAACAGGTTTCTTTTTTTAGTTTTTGTCTCAACCATTCAAACTACTCTCCTGAGAATTTGAATAATTATTATCTAATTAGTAGTCCCTCTAAGTCACCATCCTGCATTTGCATTCAGTTAAACATTTAAAAAGGGTCAGTGCACAGCTACATATTCAATAAAAATGAAATACCTTATCAGTAAATATTTCCGCTCCCCGATCAGTTGCACAATTTGCAATGGCCTGTGATACAGCTCCCATTCCACCTTGGACGTAGCCCCAAGCTCCTTTCACTCCTTCGATCTCACCCATCACATGATGCAATAAGACATATCTAGAATAAGTATATATAAGCAGACATCAGTAGAGTTTCAATAAATATTTATTTATACTTATATACAATGGTTTGATCAATAAGTATATAACCTGAAACATAGATTGTAGATGAATTTTGATTTGAAATTTTCACTATATAATATTCAATCTATGTGATTAATATTAACTATTGAATTAATTGCATTGACAAGTAAGAAGATTAAGTTTAAAAATAAATATTTATCATGTAATATTTTCAGAATTAGGCTTCCGACTTATGGATATATATATATATATATATATATATAAATGGAATTTATATATATATATATATAAATGGAAGAATATGATATATAAACTCTATATATCAGACTAATGGTGCATAATTGAATGACAAAATGGAAAAATCCTGTTACACGTTTCATTCTTCAAAGGGACTTCTTCAGACTACAGAATGATATAAAGGGGGAGGGGAAAAAATGACAATGGTTTCTCTTGATATGCAATTATAACTGACATTTGTTATTTGGTTCCCTCCTTCTACATGTATATAATTCCATCATCTCTGCCTAAACTCCAAAATTCATAATATTATTGGGTTTCCAGTTCTTTATAAAGTCTTTTCCTTCTCTTTCACTTCCAGTAATCCCTTGTGACTTAGTGGCATTATGGCCTTACTAGGAGTAAATCAGTTAAAAATACAAAAAAAGTTATTTAGTCTGAAGTTAATTCAAAATGTGAAATGTATACCATACCTATGTAAATGCTACCCAAATGATCCAGTGGTTTGACTATGAAACTAAGATCTAGTTTCTATCATTTTCATCGATGTAGTCCTTTGCTCACAGGCAACAGACTCATAAAGTGTACTGGCATAAGTTCATATGTGCCTACCGTCCTTATAGAGCATTAAGATTTACCTGCACTACCAACAAAAAAAGGGGGTCAGCTTTTGTTGGATGTTTTCAAACTTAAGTATAAACTGAATCAGTGTTTACCATTTGATTCAGGTATTACAAAAACAAATTTTGACATTAAATAACCCCCTAAAATTTTAGTATGTTAACTAAGCAAACCTCATCTTGAATATGTGCAGTTTGCATTCACTGTACAAATTCCCTTAACTTTTAGGTTTTGTGAGGGAGGAAAAGAGTGCTCACATACAGTTTTGTCTTTCTTTCATTCAAACTCTAAGAAGCCAAAGAGAGCAGCTCTTGATGAAATTCATTGTTAATAAATTTTCCACTTTGTATGTATACACATATATATATATTCATACATGTTTCATTAAATAATATAGATAAGTGTATATAAGATATATATATAAATTATGTGTGTGTGTGTTTGAGTGTATATATATATATATATATAAATATATATATATATATATCCTCAAGGACACATGGCACAGTGGATAAAGGCGTTGGTTAAATCCAGTGACAGACCCAAAGAGTGGGAGTTCAATACCTGGTTCAGGCAGTGGAGAACTTTCAGAGGGAAAATTAGCAGGAGATAACTGATAACTGACATCCATCAAACATGGCTCCTGGAACTAGAACAGTCTACCCCAGTGATCGAAATAAAGGGTTCAGTTCAAAATTCCAACCACCTGAAGAAGGCCGGAGTGTACAACAGCCGAAACGTTGTGACAAATATGGTGACAAAGATGAGGACAATAGTCCGACTAATGTAAATACTATATATATATAAATTATATATATGTGTGTGTGTGAGTGTCTGTATATATATATATATATATATATATATATATATATGTGTATACTTTATTTTAGGATATTACATCAAGAACATGTCAAAAATGCTATACAACTGCAGTCGTATTTCAATGCAAATCAATGTATCTCATCAGGCGATTGTAAATGACTGGTAAGTGAATGATTTATTGTGATTTATTGAAATTTAAAAGCAAAATACAATCTCAATCTGTAAACACAGAAAACAAGGTTCATATAAGGATCTACATGTCCTTGCCATTTTTAAAATTGCAAATTATCAGGTTCTTTGTTAAAAATGCTTTACTAAACCAAATATCTGAATTAACAGTAAATTGTAAACATGGTCTAACTTTTACCTTACAATTCTGCTAGTTTTAAAATTTGATAATTACTTCTTCTTAGATTTTAATTGAACTGTGTTGCATCATATATGGCTTATCTTTCTATTGGTAAGATTCATTTAGATTTAATATAATTTTGTATTAATCTTCTAGTAGTGTTAGTAACGCTTTGTACAGATGTATTGGTATTTGGCTGACATTTTGCATTGATTGGTTATTGTTATTAACACCTCATATAAAGAGCCTTTAGTCAATAATCGTATATTAATTTACTAAGTAAGGCCTATACATTTATTCACTGGTTTCTTAAAGAGGCTGTTTATTTATCAACTATAAAAAAAGATCAAGGTTTTTTTTGCATACATGCTAGTACCCATAAAAAATATCCAACACTTCAAGTATAAAGTTCTCCAACATTAAAGTTATCAGGGAATTTTAAAATAGTTCTTATGTCTACACTTGAAGATAAGTTCATTCCATTGGTTCAATAATTCATCCGTATTTTTATATTTAATCATTATAATTTTTTCTTTAATGCATAGATTCCATCTGTCCCTGAAGTTGTTGGGAGTCTGTGACTGACAGATGATACTCCATTTTATTTCTGGGGAGAAGCCTACATCTGCATTCACAATGTTTTTTTATATATATGATCCTTTATGTGGTTTTCTTGCCTACATCAATTATAGTATTAAATTATAAATTAATTTTATTTTCTTTGTCTATAATTTTAATTTTATTCTATTATTATTATTATTATTATTATTATTATTATCGACATATTTTTATATGTATGTGACTATGGGTACATATATGGGTTTATGTATGGATGTGTGTATGTGTATATGTATGTATCTATGTGTATGTAGGTGTATGTGTATATTTTTGTGTATATGCATATATATATATATATATATATATATATATATATATATATATATATATATATATATATATGTATGTATGCATATATATGTGTGTGTGTGTGTGTGTAAGTTTTTGCATTTTTAAGTTTTTTTGTCACTTAAAAAATAATTTCTATAGTAATGCAAAATAATGTTGGATATATATCTATATATATAAATTAAGAAAACACCTTAAAAATCCATATCGGTTATAATTTATTTCATGAATATTGTTGTATTCATCTCTTCAGACCGAATATTTTAAAGAAATGGAATCAATCCATTCAGACAGATATACCAGGATAAAAAGGAGAAATAAAAAAGAAAAAAAAAGAAGGAAAAAGAAAAACATTTAAAAATTAAGATGAGATAGAAAGAGAAAGAAAGGAAAGAAGGAATAAATATATGATGAGACAATAGCAAAAATAAATAGACTGACCTAGAAAAATTTCCTTAAAAGGGTTGAACAAGTTAATATACCGGGTAAGGTAGAGAAATAGGAAGAAAAAGGTGCAAGAAGTTAAAAGAGTTACAACAAAGCATTTAATAAAGTCAGTGAAAGTCGTGACAATCATCGCCCCATAATACAATCATCGTCATTTTTAACTGATGATGATGATAATAATAATAATAATAATATCCAACATAAATAAAATAAATCAATAAATAAAACTAATATACTTAGATAAATATAATAAACAAACTTAGAATATAAAAAATTTAATCAAAATAATAAAGATAATATGATTAATAATAGTAAAATAAAAGTATAAAATATTAAATCAAAAATCAAAAATTATAATTGTGGCATGTTGAATGTTAAATCATGCATATGATCAATTTACTAAGGTACACACTTTCTTTGTGTTTCTGTTTTTCTTTTTTTCTTTATTTTCTGTCTAGACTGAGTTATGGCTCAACTAAGAAATGTCGGGGGGGGGGGAGAGTCTGTGTCACTTGACAACTAGACAGATTGACCTTCTAAGTAAAAGTCAGTCATTCGACCCCACATGACATGACATGACCAAGTGGGATTTTTTAATTGTAATTTCTGTATGTCGATAATCTCTGACCATGACAGGTCATGAGTAAATCAACTCTCATCATGCACTCATTAGAGATGTGCCTATGAATACCTATTTTAAACGGATTCTGTCGATTTGCCATTATGAACATTTGAACTTACAAATTCATGAAACACAAATGCTTGAACTAACCCCGAGTATCAGATAAATGTATTTTATTGATTTTATGTCTGCTATCCCATACTCTTTCCATCTTCTATTGTTTTTATCATATAAAATTATTTACAAATCTTGTGTTAGTTGTTCGTCAGCACCTGTGTCATGTGTTCCTATCTGAATGAACCCATCTTTACTTTTTTTTGAACCTGGGATTCATATCAATATATCATGCAAATTCTTAACAATATATATATACATGGGATATTAGTACTGAGGTGGGTGTTACATCAGAGTTTTCATTCCTGTTGCCAACCAAGGCTGAAGAGCACAGTCTTTCCTACTATTTAACCTATAACTGGTGGGGAAGAAGAGATGCATTCATATCTTTCCCAAAGATATTTACATGCAAGTGAATATAACAGAGTTGACTGCAATCTGAATTCATCTCTAACTTCTCATCCTGAGCAGCTATCCATATATATATATATATATATATGGTAGACTCCCATCATATTTGACGTACGACGGTCAAGCAGCTCTGTTCTTAGGAACCAACAGCCAGACACCAGCACATATGATTTCATTATAGTAGGGAAGGCTTTGTACAGAACCAACCACACTTTTTGAAGGGCCGAATACGGAGACTTGGTGCACTATATGCCACAGGGTCCCTAAATGACCCTCCGCAGGTTTTGAATTCAAAGTTGTCCTTCTCCTAGACCAGTTACCATCCAAGGCTATAGAACCCAGTCTGTCCTGCTACTCATAGCTGGAAAGTGAAGAAGAGGATTAATACCTTTCTCAAGGGTATTAGCATACAAGGGAATGTAATGGATTCAACTAGAATTCAAACTCAGCTCCCCGATTCCTCAGTCCAACTATGCACTACTACACCATGCCTCCTGTATGTATATATGGGGGAAAAGTTATGTGACATGTTTCAACTTTTAGGACTTCATCAGGCTAAGTTTATTTACATTGATGTGACTACACATGCCCATGAACAAGAGATGCTGGAAATTTTAAATTAAAATTTTTATCTATGTGTTTTGAGTATATAATATAACCAATTTTATTTAGATTCTTTTTCTTTTTGTTTCATCACATTGTTATTAAATATCCTAGATTGCATTAACAGAAGATCTGCTAAGAATGGCAAAACATTGTAAGAACCTGGAAACAAATTTCCTGTGGAGGAACTAGTGATTAAAACACTTTCTAAATATTTTTCTCTTAGTGAATTGTTTTCTCTTTTAATTAGAGTGGCATTCTTAAATCAAAATTGTGGTCAGTCTTGTTATGGTGAGGGACTAATATGTTTAATGTGTTGTTTTGTAAAATATCCCTTTTGTGTTCATATAACCTTTTATTTAATCTTCTTGTGGTTTCCCCAAGGTATTCTTTCTGGCAATCATTACAGGTGATAGAGTAAATTCCTCCTTCAAGTTTTAGAATATTGTTTTGCCTTGTATTGATTAAGTCATTTACTGTTTTAGATGTAGTTGCAACAATTGCACTATTAACCAGCATATATAAATAGTCAAGCCAAAACACAATGCACATGGCCTGAAGATTGCATTCAGGCATGAAATAAATTGTTGCTGCTTGATGTTGACCTCAGTGTCCAATTTTACACAATGATACAGAACTTTTAATCTCTGAAAATCTGCCAAAAAGCTGTTTAAATTTGTTATGATTGCATTAATTAGATTTGTACAAGAAGATTTTACAAAAATACAAAGTAAAATAATAATTGGTGATTTTTCTGAATTAAAATTTGTATCGTTATCATGTCATTTTGGCCTTAAGCAAATGGCAGAGTTACCTGCCATTTTCTAATGTCATTATTATCTGCCTTAAAGTATTAAAGGAACTAATTTAAATTAAAGCCAGAGGAAAATAACAACTTCATGTTTCACTTTGTAAATATATTAATTAATTAATAGATTCTTATATACTTACCCACTCCCTGGCAAATAGGGACTAGTCATTGCTCCAATAACTGCATCTGTGGCTAGACAGGCTTTTAATGGTTCAGACTCAAACCATTTGTCCAAAACCTTTAAAAATGATACATTCCAAATGTATTATTTATTAAATTTAAATTTATATTAATATTGATGAAGTTACAAATGTTTAAATAAGTTCTAAAATTGAAAATATTGTGACATATATTCATTGTATGTTTATTTAATTCTCTGGTACAGATCAAAGTAAAAATATGGAATTCGCCTTACTAAAAAATATAAAATTGTTTAACTTGACCCAAACCATCTTCTAAAGTAAACATTTTGTCAATAGATTTTATAACATAGATTTTACAGTACAAATTCTAATTTAAGCACCACAAAGACTGTTCAGTGTGAGAATACATTAATGTAATATAAGCATTAACTCAAAAGGAAAAATGGAAATATTTCAAGAATTAATAAAAGAAACAAAAGAAAATGTCTTTTCAGAGTTTTCCATTTTGATTTTTGTCTTGCATAGGAATAGACAGGGTCACGTATCATCAGGTTCACACTCCTCCCCAGCCTTATGAATGTGATTAGATGTTTCTCTCTTGTTTCCTGTTTAGGATAGGTTTTCTAGTTCCTTCTAAAGTCTGCTTCAACTCTGTATTCTTAACACTTGTTCTTTCCTACGCTAATATAACTCCATACAGTTACCCTCTACCTTGAGTGGCTCTTGGACCTTGTATTGGGTGAACATTAGTAAAAAAAAAAAATAAAATAATAAAAAAAATAAAAATATCAAAATTTTATGAAAATTTATTCAAAACTATTATAAAAAGATTAAAAAATCGTATAGCAACTGTCATTAGAACTGTGGTAGGATCATATATTTCTAATGCCGAAATTTCAAACAACTGCTCGACAATGAAATTATCGTTTTCATACATTCACAATATTTTAAAAGTTGTTTAACAGTTTTTTTCTGCAACATAGGCTCATGAAAAAATTCCCAGACATATTTTTTGGCACAATGTTAGAACCAATTTTAAAAGTTTCTTTGAGCTTTACTCAGCATTTCAGCGCTTGTGCAATGTCAGCTATAGTCAGGACTAGCGTGAGGTGCAAGGGTCCTGTGCCTCCACCCAAATCTATAATTCAGCCCCCCACCACTGTACTACATCTCAATTTTCATAAGGTAGTATTCATATAAAATACAAATTTTATTGTAATCTAATTATGTACCATATGCAATATAGGTGAACAATTCAACTAGAAAAATTGTAAATAAATACAATGTATCTAAATGCAAATTAGGGACATGTCATAATTGATCATTCCATCTTAAATAATTAGGGACATGTCATAATTGATCATTCCATCTTAAATAATTAGGGACCTGTCATAATTGATCATTCCATCTTAAATAAATCAATGTTTCACAGCAATTTTTAACATCAACTTGAGATTTTTCTTGTTACAAAGTTGAATAATTTAAAACATTCGGCATTATGGATAAAAAATAATAAATTTTGTATAGTGTTTTTTTAAAACTTAACATGAGCAAAACAAATTCACAGATATGGACAAAAAAATATCCCAGAATAATGCAAAATTTTTTCATCCTTTAATACTAGTCAGTTGTGCTTAGTATAATTTGTAATGTTTATGAATTGATTGGCCCACTCATAAAAACACACTCAAGATGCCAGTGATTGGGTAGATCAAAATTTGTATGTCCTGCTGATTTCTATATAAACGTTCTAGAAAAACTACTCAGGCTGTTTTTGGTTTTCTAATTAAGTTCAGAAGAGACTAAACATGACACATGGGTGTTTCATTCAACAAGGAAGGTAACAAATTTCATTGCTACATGTATTTATTTTTAAATATTAAAATTTTTATTTATTTTTCATTAGAGACCATATGTCACAATACAAAGAATTTATTTAAAATTTAAATTCTTCAAATTTTATATTCTAACAAAAATGATAAATACATTTTCAAGCAATTAAAAAATTTGATAAAAAAATTGGTTTTCTTACTTTTGAGGCGGGTGCTGTTAATAAATCATAGAAAGCTGTTTTGTCTTTGCCCAGCAGTTTTACTGTGAAAAATACAAATGACATTTTTTAAATATTATTTAAAAAGTGCTAATGCAAGATGCTTTAAAACAAAAAGATAAAAACAATTTTATTAGTCTTTTGAATGGGTGTTAATAATATTCCTGCCAATTTACTTATGTATTTAGTACTATTTTTTATAGTATTTCTGGCACTACTTAAATTGATTGGCCCACTCATAAAAAATAACAAATAGTTTTTGCAGGGAATCGTTTTTGCAGATAAGCATTCATCAAATGTTTCTCAAGCCACAATATTTCTCAGAATCAAAAAATATTTATTTTTTCTAATTTTAGAAAGAGGCTCCTGTTAACAATATAAATACAGTGTCAAATTGATCGCTGACTTTATAAAGAGTTATCTGTACTTTGTTTTTATTTAAAAAGTCAAATTTGAAATTGTGCTTATGTCATTGATAACTGCAGATTACTGATGTTGTCTTGTTCCTCAGTTCACAAAGTTATCAATGATGCAAGCACAGTCTCAAACTTGACGTTTGTAAATAAAAACAAAGTACTGATAACTCTTTCAAAAGTCAGGGATCAGTTTGACACTGTATTTATATTATGAATAATATATTATATTATATTATATTATTTTATATTATGAGTCAATTGTATAAACAAATAAAAGTAATTTATTAAGGATCATTTTTTGATACATGACTTTATTTTTAATTTAAAAATTAATTGAAAATTGTATGCAATTCCCCTCACATATTCAGTTGAAGATTGTTGTGGAAAAGAAGAAACAATCTGCTTTCATATACTTCTTCAATTTAGTGGGAGGAGGATGACTTCCAATTAATTGCTTTAAAAATGCATCTTGGTTTTAGCCAAACTTTCAAAATTTTTACAACTCAAAGTCTAAGAGATGTGAAGACTATGACAGCCAATACCAGTTGGCCAGTGTTGAGTCAGCAGTAATGAAATGACCCCTGCCGTATATATACATACACAGGAATAAAGACAAAAGTAAAATTTATCTTAGCCATCACATTTTGTTCTCTGATGGACTTTATTAAGGCAAATGTAAGGATTTTAATTTATAAGTATTTATAGAGAAAACTAAAAATGTTGTTAATTTTTCAAAATTTTAAAATTTAAGAAACGCTTATAAATTCTAAACTAAAACAATAGGATTTTAATTACATAAAAAATTCAACAACAAAATCATTTAATCACTTTTATTTATTAGACATTATGACATCATATATCATCCCTCATAATTTACTTAGACTTTTCAGTTAACCTGATGAATATTTAGGAATATTTTCTTAAATTTAAAAATTTTGAAAAACATTTTATCACATCACGATCCCTACATGCTTGTAATCTCGTTTAGAGATGAAACTAATTACCTTTTTAGTTCGCTGTTATTACAAACCTAGTCGTAATACACCTCTAAGCGTTTTACACCGTAAGTTTCGCATAGCAAATCTCTACTCATTTTTTAGAGAGATTTTTGACATTTTAGTGATGCCATTTTCTGTCGTAAGGCACGCTGAACACTCTGACTCCTCGCCGAATTCATGGTTGGTACTGACCGGTCGGCGCTGATACGGTCGGTACACCAGGCTCCTGGCCTTTGAGGCCAGGAAGCCGCCCCGGGCTGCGTATTAAGTTACGCTCCCATTTTTTTTGTCTGCCAACTGGACGCGAGTTGGAACTATCTCTCTCTACTTCGCCTTTCTACTTCTGGCTCCTGGCCCATTTTCTACTTTCGGCATTCCACTCCTACTGGCTGCCCGCACGTCGTCCGCAACCTTTCCCCGAACACACCAGTTGTAATTATTACGGGAGGTTTCGATTGGACTCGACCCGGCAGACCCGCGACGCCAGCAACCATCTGCAACGACCAGCAGCAATAACCAGACCAGACGACCAACAGTGCTAACCAAACCAGACGACCAGCAAAGCCCACCTGCGACGACTAACCAACCTTTCTCGTACACTATTGTTAGTAATTATTACGGAAGGTTTTTCGACACTCACTTCGACTCCAACCGTCGACCCGACCGGAGCATCCGCACATCAACCCTCAACCGGAGCATCCGCATCTGCAACGTCGAACCAATGACTCAACCGGAACGTCAGCATCTCAACGTCCAACCGTCAACATTACCAATATATCCTCCAGTTTTCTCCTTCATGTAAGAAAACTGGCGTAAATCATACATATCTTCGTTCTGTTGTCCATATTGTTTCGCCTGGTCGGATCACTAAGTAAAAATGTGGCGGGCTCCTTGTGACGTCATCATTTACGACACGGGGGCGCTCGGGCCATAGCCCCCCCCCCTTCCAGGGTATCCGCTACAATTTTTACTTTTCTTTATAAATACCTGTTGTTCTTGATAAAGTCAATCAGGGATGAAAAATTTCGGCTAAGATATGTCTTTCTTTTGTCTTTACTTATGTTGTCCTTTTACAGATATATTTTTAGTTATATCTCTTTCATTCTTTCTAAAACCATATCTTTTTCTGATTCATGCAACGTTAATTTCCACCACTGGCTGGATGTGAATGTTCCAAACACCCAAAACTGAACTAAAATTCTGTCAACTGCACAACACTCCACACACACTTTCCGTTTTTACTGACACACTCAAAGATAAAAATAAGCAATAGAATCCAGAATTTCCACCCAATGGCACTTACTCCTGCCTAAAGAGACAAAATAAAAACCGGAGCTGATTTGAGCATAAGAAAGGACATAAATGCCGATCAAAGGGACATTTTCAGCAGTTGGACAGCATCTTGACCTGGGTTCACAGACATCGTCAGAAAGCGACCTGCCATCTCTAAGAGACAGCTCACCAAAAGCCATCACCCCAATAAGTCACAACTCATTCTCCCTCTCCTTCCATAAGACTCTGCAGACATCTTTTACAACTCCACTTATCTCCTTTTTTCAACGAAAGACATTTACATCGATTTATTATTTTTTTGCATTTTACGTTAATATAATTGTTTATTTCTTTAAACTGTCATTGTTTTTTCTTTGCTCTGCCACCATTTATTTAATATAACATATCTGAAATATTGCACATGCATACATGTTTAGCTGTCATTTCTGTAAGTTTGCTATCACATGATCCATTAGGGGTAAGGAAACTACCACATGTCCTTTAACTACTGCTGGTCAGAGAAGCAACACAGTAATTATATGCTCTCTACTACTAAGTCTGAAATTTTCCCCTGAGATACCATGTGTTCCTTTATAATTACTTTGAGTTTGTTTCAAACTGTTAATGTTTCTGTTGGAAAAATGTTTTCCTTGTGTGTGCATTTTCTTTGAAATATATTTTGTTTGTCCATTCTCCTTTTGAGAGATATATTTGTTTCTAGTTTTTACAATGTATTTCTTAAATAAAAGGATAACATCAGTATGAAGTGTGGACCTTTTTCATTGGTCAGTTACGAGAATAAACAGCCTACAGGTAGTTAAAGAATGAGTTCAAAGAAAAGAGAAATAGGATAGGGTCGCATTTTCTAACTGAATTTATTCAACCTATATAGTGAAACAATCTGAAGAGAACTAGTAGACTTACCATGATTTATAATCAATGGTCATAATCTTAACAACATAAAACACGCAAATGACACTGTGCTGATGGAAGACTCAAAAAGAAAATTAAACAGTTACATAATGGATAGCAAAATGAAAGGACTAACTATTGACTATAAGAAGACAGAGTGTATAGTCATCAGTAAAATAGTCATTGCAAGTTGTGAGCTATATATTGGTGATGTCAAAATCAAGCAGACACAAAAATGTAACTCTCTGGATATTGTAATAACAATAAAATGTGACAGAAAATACAAAAACACGTGGGAATAGTGAAAGATGTCTTTAAGAAAATAAGCAAAGTATTAAGACATGGGAAAATATTTAGAAAAAAGAAAAGAGTTCTGAACTGCTATATAATATCAGTGAATGCTGGACACAGATGAAAAGGAGACTTGAAGTGACAAAGATACAGTTCTACAGAATGCCATGGACAGAACATGTGAACAACAAGGAAGTCTTAAGGAAAGTAGAAACAACAAGAAAACTCACAATCAGAGAAAAACAATTGAGATTTTTTGGATGTATAATAAGGAAAGAGGAATTGGAGAATTTAATTTCTGATTGCTGTAAATTTAATTAATGGATTTGGTTCAGTGATAACTAAACATTTGATTAAAAACCAGCAACGTACCTGGGTTTTATAGCCAAAATATGTTTTTAATTACTGGGTAAGACTAATTCATATTGGTTCTCCGCTGCTTGCTCAGCCGCCATTGCCCATAGGAACCACTTCTTCCATCTATTTCGTAGCAATATGTCCGACTGCAATAGACGTCTCTTTGCCTCCGCCCGTAACGAGTGTAAGCGTGTCCTCAACGAAGCTAAGTCACTATTTGCTACTCGGATGAAGGAACGTATTGCATCTCGCAAATTCGGCTCCAAGGATTATTGGCGTCTCTGGAAGAGCGTTCTGAATAATAGGAAACCCTCTATACTTCCCCTGTTCAACCAGTTTGAGGTCCTGACCTCCTCTGCCGACAAGGCTGAATGCTTTGCTCGAAAGTTTTCTTTCAATTCAACGCCTGACTCTTCCGGTGTACCCATACCCAATTTCCCTTTTGAGTGGGTTACACATATCCCCGTCATTGGTATTGGACATTATCTATAATTTAGACCCCCACAAGGCTAGTGGTGGAGATGGGATACCAGCCATTGTCGTGAAGAAATGCGCGCCTGAATTGGCGCCCGCCCGCTCTAAATTATACAACTACTGCCTCAATGAGTCTTGTTTTCCTGACTGCTGGAAGTCCTCATCCATTGTTCCTGTCTTTAAGAACTCTGGCGACCCTTCTGACCCTTCTAATTACCGTCCTATCAGTCTCCTACCCCTCTTCGGCCAAGTCTTCGAAGCCCTTATCAACACTGAAGTGGTTAATCACCTTACATCCCATGATCTGCTCTCAGACAAGCAATATAGTTTCCGCTTTGCCCGATCTACAGCTGATGTGCTTATGACCATCACTGAATTTGTCTACCAAGCTCTTCATGATAACGGAGAAGCTCGTGCCGTGGCCCTAGACATCTCCAAAGCGTTTGATAGGGTTTGGCATGCCGGCCTTCTTTGCAAGCTTCAGGGTTATGGTATTACAGCTCGATTGTTTGACCTAATGCAATCATTCCTGTCAAACCGTGAATTGAAGGTCATTCTCAACGGATTCTCCTCCAGCTCCTATCCCACGAATGCAGGTGTTCCTCAAGGCTCCATCCTAGGCCCTACTCTGTTCCTTATATTCATAAACGATATTCCTGATGCCATAGATTCCCAAGTTGGCATCTACGCGGATGACACCACAATTTACTCCTGCCTCAAAAACAAATCTAGTGTCGCTGACAAAATTAACCTGGCAGTTCGTCTCGAAAATGACCTCCAATCGGTTGTGAACGGGGACAGGAATTGGCTGGTTAACTTTAACGCCTCAAAAACAAAACTGCTCTCTATTAATCACCACAGAGATCCTTCCCTGCATCCCATTAGAATGTCTGAAGCCCAACTTCTCGAGAGCTCCTCTCTGCGGCTGCTCGGTCTCACGCTGTCTGCTGACCTGAGATGGAACAAATACATTGAGTCAATTGCTTCATCCACCGCAAGGAAAGTTGGCTCCCTGTGCCGGGCCAGGAAAATTTTCTCCCGGAATCGATCCTTCAAATCTACAAATCAACCATCCGCCCTTGCATGGAGTATTGCTGCCATATATGTTCTGGAGCCTCTTCTGTTTGCCTCGGGGTTCTTGATAAGATCCAGAGACGGGTATGCAACGTAATTGGCCCTGATCTGTCATCTCATCTGCAGTCGCTCTCTCACAGACGCGCCGTCGCCTCGCTCTGTCTTTTTTACAAATACTTTCACGGTAATTGCTCATGAATTCAAGCGTCCTACGAGACTGGCATCCCGCTCCCACCCTTTCACTGTTGAAACTGTTAAATGTAGACGTCTCTTCTACTCCAATAGCTTCATATCTCGCACCTCTCGCCTGTGGAACTCTCTTCCTTATTCCTGTTTCCCTGACAACTATAATCTCCAACTATTCAAATGTAATGTCAATCGACATCTCCAGTTGCCTTGATCTATCCACTATCCTTCTCCACATCCTTTCCTCTAACACTCCTATCTGCTCTTGCACCAAATCTTCTGTAACCCCTTGTGTGCTAGTAGCTTCAAGCCTTGCTTGGGGTGAAAAGCTTAAAAAAAAAATTAAGTCCTATCAGCCATTTCTCTGTAAAGAGGAGTGGTTGATAGGCTTAAAAGTAATTAGCCTGTACATGTTATATATATATATATATATATATATATATATATATATATATATATATATATATATATATATATATATATATAGCATTTGGCCCTGAGTGTTCATTTTTAGTCACTGTGAATATTTTTCATACTTAATATTTACCTGAACTTCCCAATGTCTTCAGTGAAGGCCATGATTTAACCAAATTACCAAAGCCACCTTTGTTAATTGTGTGCATATGAAGTGGAGGATTGTCAATTAATGGCTCTAAAGCAGCTACAATCCTTGCCAGTTGATGTTCATATTCTTCAAATTTCTGAAATGAATACAATATGATTTTAGGTTTCAAAAGGATCTTCAAAAATAAAACGTTCTTACTGAACAAAAAAAGATAACACTGATATAATTCTTTTGTTCTTAGAGCATATTTTGAAGTTGTAGATAAACTGGCCAATGTATATCACCTGTAGTAGGCAGGAGTGTATAATTGCTGAAACATTGTGAATATGGCAATAAAAATGAGAACAACAGTCTGAACAATGCAACTAGTGTAAATAGTTACAATACCTGATCTCAAAAATATAGACAGATGCTGAAGAAGGCCCGGGCTTACAATGGCTGAAACATCATGAATATGGCAACAAAGATGAGGACAACAATCTGAACAATCTAAATAGTTACAATATCTGATCTCAGATATATAGACAAATATTTAACTCCATATTCAGATACATATAGTTTTAAAAAAGTGTTTTTTTTTCTTTTCATTAAAGGAAAAAAAACAACAAAATTTTATTTACAGTATTTACATTAGTCGGACTATTGTCCTCATCTTTGTCGCCATATTTGTCACAACGTTTCGGCCGTTGTACGCTCCGGCCTTCTTCAGGTGGTTGGAATTTCAAACTGAACCCTTTATTTCGATCACTGGGGTAGACTGTTCTAGTTCCACGTGCCATGTTTGATGGAGGTCAGTTATCAGTTATCTCCTGCTAATTTTCCCTCTGAAAGTTCTCCACTGCCTTAACCGGGTATTGAACTCACACTCTTTGGGTCTGTCACTGGATCTAACCAACGCCTTTATCCACTGTGCCATGTGTCCGTGATCGAAATAAAGGGTTCAGTTCGAAATTCCAACCACCTGAAGAAGGCTGGAGCGTACAACGGCCGAAACGTTGTGACAAATATGGCGACAAAGATGAGGACAATAGTCCGACTAATGTAAATACTGTACATAATACCTCATCTCAGAAATATAGACAGAAAATTTTATTTGCTGTATTAAATCTATATAAATTATATTTTTAGAAAAAATCTGACGTAGTTTAAAGGCACATTTACTTCAGCGTCATTGGTGGAAAACTGAGCAATCTGTTTCCTGTTTTGATCTGCATCTCTTCCCAGTGTCAGAGAAACGGTCTTTTGATTCTGGCCACCTGGATTGAGTAATGGAGTATAAGCACTTGGGTCTCTCAAAAAGATCTTCAACCCATATTTCTAAAATAAAAAAGAAAGAATATAGTTTTTAATGACAGATAATTAATTAAAAAAGGAATATAATTCAATCTTTTAAAATAGATATTAAAAAGTTAATACAGAAATGATTAGCAAAAACATGATCAAAACTGTCCATTCTATGTTACCAGCTTATTAAGAACATAAGTACAAAAATTTATATATTATTAGGAGATACCAGCTTTATTCATGTCCTACTACATAAGCTACATCCATCTCCTGGGTAAGACAATAAACTACATCCAACAGCAGGGCCTCTGATCAGAAAATTTTGAGGAGCATGGAACCACCTCAATTGCTGGTGTTCCCAGGTCTACCCTGACCCAGGGTGGTAGTACCTGTTAGGGTTCCAGCTATAGGCAAATAGTTGAAACCCCTCCCCCGCCAAACTGAGGTCAAAACACTTTGAAAGTGTAAAAATAGGTTTTAATGCTAGCAATGCTTTTTTTGTAAAAAAATTATTACTAGCAATGAATTTTTGAAGGAAAAAATACTATCAGCAATACATTTTCAAAGGAAATATATTACCAGCAATACATTTTTGGAAAAAAAAATATTAGCAGCAATACATTTTTGGAAATAATTATTACCAGCAATAAAAATCTGGTTGACATTAAATAACCTATTGAGGTTGATATGCTGTAAAATAAAACAAAACAAACAAAAAAGTAGCTTTATTCTAACCTGGCAGCAAATCATAAATTTTATTCTAAGACAGTGGTTTTTAACCCCTTTAGTCACGGACCCCTAAAAGAACTAGTCCTTTATAGACAGATAAACAGACAAGTAGATATTCACAGTCTGATTGGTTTTTCACAACACTTCACATTCATTTCTTCATACCACACCCTTGTTCTCACTGCACTTTTCAACCAGCCACGCTTGAAAGAAATTGTGATCAATTAATTCTCACCTGTATATGAGAAGTCCATGATAAAACATGGAAAATGAGAATGAATTATCACTTGCTCTTATGGATCCTTAAAAAGGATATTATTCTCAAAGACCATGGGTTTATGCAACTACTTGATATTTAGAGAATTATTATACTCCCCAAAATATAAATGAATATTACAATCAAAGAGATCATTCTAATTTTATCTTGGATGCAATTCAATTACCTGAGGGGAAATGACACACAAGCACCATTCTGGAATCTTGTATCTTCTGTTCAGAAAGAAAGACTACTGACTTTTTGTTGGGACATTTTACAGTGACTCTATATATTTGCTATTATGAACATTTAAAATTACAAATTCTTCAAACACAAATGCTTGAACCAACACCCAGTATCAGATAAGTGTCGTTTATTGGTTTTACGTCTTTCATCCAATACTCTTCCCATATTTTGTAGTTTCTTTTTTGTTATATAAAATTGTTTATAAATATTCATTTTGTGTTTGTTGTTCATTGACACCTGGTCATGCATTCCTATCTGAGCAAAACCACATTTTCTTTTTTTTCCTTTCTTTTTTTTTTTGAAGCTGGGTTTCATATTTTTATATATTGCAAATTCATAACATAGGGAAAAAACTATGAAAAAGTGAAAAAAAGAGTTTGTGTGACACATTTTGTCCTTTAGGGCTAAAGTGATGTTTGCATCAATGTGACTATATATGCACGCAAAGGAAAGGTGATGCAGAGAATTTTAAATTAAATTTTTTTTTTAAATATATATGTTTTGGGTATATAGTCTATCCAATTTCATTTAGATTCTTCTTTTTTTTGTTCACATTTCCATCACTTTTGTTATCAAATATCGCACCTTGTGATAATAGAGGATCTGCGAAGAAAGGTGAAATCTTGTAAGAACCTGGATGTTAATAATCTAGCATTTAAAGCACTTTCTAAACGTTTTCATTTTAGTAAATTCTATCCCCTTTCTTTTGTGCACATGTGTTGTCACATCAACATAAACATCACTTTCATCCAATAAAACCCTAAAAGACAAAATAAATCACACAAAAACTTTATCCACTTTGTTATTGTTTTTCCATAAAATTGTTCTTTTTTTTTTCTTTTTTTTACAGTAAGAGTCACCCTGTACAAGGCCCAAGAGTTTGTTCCATAGAGCAATGGTTCACAGGAAGAAGCTGTTTGAGAGGAACTTACTTCTCACTGATGGAAGATAGAGTGAATGAGGGTGGTTTCTTACTATGTAAGTGGCATGGCAGGTCCTAACCATGAAATTCAGACCTGGTGGAACCAGGAGATGCAGTTTATCCAAGCACTTTCCATTGTAGAAGCAACAGTGAGAGACTCGTCACATCCCACAGTAAGAGAAAGGTTGTAGTGTGGAAAATAGTTCTTCACCCACAAGGATTCCGAGATGCTTTTGAACTCTATCAAGACTGGAAAGTGAGGTCTGGGCAGTTCCTGCCCAAATATGGCAACAGTACTCCATTTTCAGCATGATCAGGCTCTTATAAAGGTAGAGAATAGCATGAGGAGTCAGGTACTTACTGGATCCATACAGGGAATCAATCATTTTACCTACATCTTTAGCAATGGATCATATATATGAATTCCACTTGAGGTCAAGTGTGAGTTTGAGAGTCTATATCCTCTCAAGGGAACATCCATTTATCATGACTGGTGATAGCTCAGGGGTCTGATTGGTGGTGATGAAATTTAAACAGTTTGATTTTAGAGACAGTGAATGAAATCAGCCACTTTTTCTCCCATTTACAAATGATCAGAGTATATTTTTAGGTAGATAATTTATGTAAATCAGAAAGAGGGTTGGTCTGAGAAGTGACCCCTGGGGGACACCTGCATTGACTGCCAGGACCTTGAAAGACTGACTGTTAATAACTACCTTCAGGGATCTACCTCTTAGGAAGGATTTTATAATAAAAAAATCACTTCGAGTGATTCCGTAGCTATAGAGGTTGGGTAGCAAACCTTTCTGCCACACTTTGTTGAAGGCCTTTGAGATATCTAATGCTATGGTCCTTGTGGTATGTGTGTCAAGGGACTCACTAATTCTGTGTGAAATGGTAGTTAGGACATCAGCAGTGGATCAGGCTGCTTGAAACCCATACTCCTTGTCACACAGGAGGTTGTTCCTCTCCAGGTGCTCAATGACCTTCTTGTTGATTAAGGCCTCAAAAAGCTTACTGATGATACTGAGGAGACTAATGGGTCTATACTGGGAGGGGAAGTATCCATTTCCCACATTCTTGAAGACCAAGTATACACTTGCCACCTTCCATATGCTTGGGAAAGATTTGTCCTTCAAACTGCAGTTAAATAAATATCCTGGATTGACTCACCCAGAGATACTGCTGTAACAGTACCCATCATCTTGACATCAAGATGCTTCACCAAAGATTACTGCATGTTCCAGAAGCCATTCACAAAATGGCAGTACAATAGACCTGATATTATACACCTGCTGATAGGATAGCCTCCTTTGAAGTTATTCAAAGTGATAAATAACAATTTCTATATCATTTTCACACACATACACACATATATATATAGTTTGGGAATCCTTTATCTGAAATTCTTGGGACCGAAAATGCTTCAGATTTTTTGGGATTTCAGAAGACAGGCTATTTAATTTGTATATAGCATCTATAAAATGGGGCAGCTTGGGAATGGAACCCAAGCATAAACACGATATCCCTTTACATTTCATCACAAAGATTATACATATACCCTGAAGGTAGTTTTATATAAATAACATATAATCTGAATGTAGTTTTATATAAAATGAAATAAGTTGTGTGTAGATACAGATACAGGTAATGATGTTAGTCATGTAATGCTCATATAAATTTTCATGTGATACGATTAGGATTTCACATAAAAATAATGTTTTGTACTTTCTGTACATGTATAAAACAACATGATCACTACTTTCACAAATATATAAATGCAGGACTTTTTGACATTTTGAATAATATCTTAACTGAGTAAGTAATTCACGAATGAAGATGTTGCTGTGACAATCACTAAATGGTTACATAGGTTACATAGCTGTGCTGGAAAACCCCCAGCCAGAGTAGATGAGGTTATTTACAACAGCTGCACATCACCTAGGTACCTTTCCAGTGCTTTCTGAAATTTTCTATTGTAGCAAGTCATGTCAGCACCTGATAAACTTTCAGATTTTGGAAGTTTTTGGATTTTGGAATTTCAGATAAAGGATATTCAACCTGTGTATATATATATATATTAATTTTATCATATAGACAAAACCATTTTACTCACAACAAAGATGCAACTTGGTTTCAGTGCATTTTAACTGCACATCTACGGGTGAGGGTCGGAAATGGTTATGAACGATCCTGTTTGTAGGCAAGCCCGGATGTAAAACGTCACTTCCTTTTTCCATTTTTTGAGAAGAAAAATGTACTTAACAAAATATACATAGAGTATCTAAGTGAAACGATAGTTGTTGTTGACAGCAGTTTGGTGTTGGGTGGGCCGGGTAGTTAATGTTGAATGAAGTGTGGACATTCTTCTGATGATAAGCATCGGTCAAAGTAAAATGTTGTGAGTAAAATGGTTTTGTCTATATGATAAAATTATAATAAATAAATAATTATCGCTCTACTACCTGTATCGAGCTCTTTTTTGAATGAATGCTGCAAATGTTAGAATTTATATATTTTATATATTACTTTCGTTCTCATTGCATCGGATATATACATATATATATATATATATATATATATATATATGGGCTTGTCAAAGAGAAATGTCTTTTCTTTAATTATGACAGATGTAATAATAGCAAGATACAAAGCAAATGAACATCATATCTCAGCATTTAAAATCTAGTCCTCAACAAAATTTTCTTCCTTTGCATGAGGGCATGTGTACCTCCCCACATAGAAGCTTCTTGGTTGCTCTCTTAGTATTATACTCTGCTTCACATTAGGCCACTTTCTGATTCACTTCACAACAAAACCTGCTGGCCAGATGTCAACAAATTAAAAGCAAGTCACTTTTGCTGTGCAGGGGCTTTGAGTATCACATCCTGCTCACAAAACAAATCCCTCCGAAAAATATAAAATAGAATTTAAACATTGGAGCAAATCACAAATGTTGCTGCTCCAAGAAAATCATAGCAAAAAACATGAAGTCATGTAGCCACCCTGATTCACCAACACCTAAGGCAGTTCGTGATGTTCAACATCAACCTTCTTGTCAACTGACCTAACACAAGTTCCAATGCCAAGCCCATACACAAAAACTATCCCATTTTCAAGGTCACTTCCCTTGCCCACAATGAGACATTCCACCTTGATCATGGCAATACAGATAATTTTATTTTAGCATATCTTGTCTCCTTTTGTTTCCACCTCACTGGCAATACTATTTTTATTTTTGTTTGTTATTCTTACAAGCAAACAGTATATAGCATTATAATTATAATTTCATTGAAAATACACTGTCCTCTGAATACCTCCTTTATAGGTCCAAACAGATGAAGAGTGCCAGTCAGAACTGTAGGGTGAACAAGGCAAGGTTGTTCAGCACTGTAATTACTTGTCAGCTCTTTAACTTTCTGTGAAACTTTGCATTATGTTGTAAATATGGCCTAGATTGAAGAAGAAGTCTTTTTTTGTGTGTTTTGTCTTTGCTCGAAAAAGCCTTTCTTCGTGTTTTATCGTTGATGAAAGAAGCCTTTATTTATGTTTTGACTTTGATCAAAGAAGCCCTTCTTTGTGTTTTGTCTTTGATCAAAGAGGCTTTTCCTTGTGTTCTGCCTTTAATCAAAGAAGCCCTTCTTTGTGTTTTGTCTTTGATCAAAGAGGCTCTTCCTTGTGTTCTGCCTTTAATCAAAGAAGCCCTTCTTTGTGTTTTGTCTTTGATCAAAGAGGCTTTTCCTTGTGTTCTGCCTTTAATCAAAGAAGCCTTTCTTTGTGTTTTGTCTTTGATCAAAGAGGCTCTTCCTTGTGTTCTGCCTTTAATCAAAGAAGCCCTTCTTTGTGTTTTGTCTTTGATCAAAGAGGCTTTTCCTTGTGTTCTGCCTTTAATCAAAGAAGCCCTTCTTTGTGTTTTGTCTTTGATCAAAGAGGCTTTTCCTTGTGTTCTGCCTTTAATCAAAGAAGCCCTTCTTTGTGTTTTGTCTTTGATCAAAGAGGCTTTTCCTTGTGTTCTGCCTTTAATCAAAGAAGCCCTTCTTTGTGTTTTGTCTTTGATCAAAGAGGCTTTTCCTTGTGTTCTGCCTTTAATCAAAGAAGCCCTTCTTTGTGTTTTGTCTTTGATCAAAGAGGCTTTTCCTTGTGTTCTGCCTTTAATCAAAGAAGCCCTTCTTTGTGTTTTGTCTTTGATCAAAGAGGCTTTTCCTTGTGTTCTGCCTTTAATCAAAGAAGCCCTTCTTTGTGTTTTGTCTTTGATCAAAGAGGCTCTTCCTTGTGTTCTGCCTTTAATCAAAGAAGCCCTTCTTTGTGTTTTGTCTTTGATCAAAGAGGCTCTTCCTTGTGTTCTGCCTTTAATCAAAGAAGCCCTTCTTTGTGTTTTGTCTTTGATCAAAGAGGCTTTTCCTTGTGTTCTGCCTTTAATCAAAGAAGCCCTTCTTTGTGTTTTGTCTTTGATCAAAGAGGCTCTTCCTTGTGTTCTGCCTTTAATCAAAGAAGCCCTTCTTTGTGTTTTGTCTTTGATCAAAGAGGCTTTTCCTTGTGTTCTGCCTTTAATCAAAGAAGCCCTTCTTTGTGTTTTGTCTTTGATCAAAGAGGCTTTTCCTTGTGTTCTGCCTTTAATCAAAGAAGCCCTTCTTTGTGTTTTGTCTTTGATCAAAGAGGCTTTTCCTTGTGTTCTGCCTTTAATCAAAGAAGCCTTTCTTTGTGTTTTGTCTTTGATCGAAGAAGCTTTTTATTACATTTTGGCAATGTGTTCAAGTAGAAGTTGAAATTGATAGTAATGCTATTAAAGGAGAACAGACATTACTCAAAATATTTCAACTTGCTTCCAGTTCCTAAACTGAATGGCTATAACTTTCCCTGCAGAGTTGCTGACATAAAATTCTTCTTTCTAAATGCAAAGAATTGTGAGATATTAAAGATTATGATAGACCCGTCAATACTGAAGAGCTTTCAACAGTCCCAAGCAGCCTTGTCAGGGAAAAGAACAATTGTAGGATATAAATATAATGACTAAACCCATTATGACTGGAACAGCTGGAATAGACCTTGAAATAGACTTTCCAAAGAACAGAAGAAACTATTGGATATGAAATTGATATTTATATTCAACATTATTAGATTCATTTGATCACTCATATTGTTCTGACTCTTCTGCATGCATCTCAGTCACACATGTGTACCTCACACAGCTAGATAAATTCCTTATGGCAATCAAAACTCTGAAAATCCTGTTCAGCAGCAAGTTTACTGAAAGCCAAAAAGTGTCTATCTGGCTGTCTAAGGTAAACACATGGGTGAGATGGATGTGTACCAAGAGGTAATACATTGAAATGGTGATGCTATCATAGGGGTTAGAATTTGAAGAATAAGAAAACATAGCAACCACATAATTTATTGTACCGGTTCCTGGGACTACTATCAGTTGAATAGGAAGTGGTTAAAAATGTTGACTAATCTAAAATGTATCTAAACTAAAATGGGAATAAACAAAGGGGAAATAAAACAATAGAGGTACTGTACAGTGGTAATAGAACAGATATATAATAATAAGTAGAAGAATAGGACATTTGAATAGATTTTTTAATAGAAAAAGTCAAGAAACCTGTTCAATAACACAAATTCTTAATATTAGCTTTTAACACTGATAATAGCAAATACATCAAAACTTAATTTTAGTGATATCAAATTGTTATGTAAAAAGCAAAAGTGATATATTCAAGTAAATGAATTTTATGATAGTGAAAATAACAGATTTTCATACATGGAAACATAGTTATTATGAATAACTAATGATAAAAAATAAGACATTTATTTTACACAAGAAATATTTATTTTTCAACATAATTCAATTTAATCACATAGATAGAACATTATACACTGAAAATATCAGATCAAAATTCAGTTAACATGTCAGATACAAGAAAATAGAATTTCCAGGTTGATTGGGCTACAAGTCATGAATTAAGTTGCTAAATTTTGAATTGACTTTCTTTTCATTAGTAGCCCAAGTTAACCTAGTTTGTTTTGAAAGTAGCCCCAAAATGTCACCACAAAAATTGAATATTTAATAGAGATGTGCTTTAAACAATAGTCCCTTCTTTCATCCCTAACTAAAAGTATGCTTTCTAGGGTGTGTATGCAACCTACAACCTTCCAATGGTCGTTCCTTGTCATAGTGGAGAGCTCGCATGTCCCAGGGATCCCAAGAGCGAAGCCATCTGATGGTCCAACACTTGAAGGGCTACCTATGGCAGCAAGGTCAAGGATGAACCAGAGTGAATGCAACCAATCTTGAAGGCTCCAATGGCAGAATAGGCAAAGATCTACACATTCTCAACAGCCAAACCAGCAGAAGTGGGCTGCACCAGTCAGGCTGGCATAACCAAGATGGACCTTGACAGACCAAGCATCTGTCAGCTCTGTCTCATCTGTCACAATCCCCTTTAAGCCATTTTTATTTTTATTTTTTTTTAGAAAAGGGATGGGAGCTAAGAGTTGTAGCAGAAGTTTTCATGATGCTTACTGATTTATGGACACACACACACACATATATATATATACAGTGTACAATTTTATATTTTTAATTTTGTGCATGCATTTTGACTGTTTTGGATTTTGTCGACTGCATAGTATAGTAGGGTTAGTAAGACATGGTCTGTGAGTAAAAGAGTACCATGACGTTTTTGGAAACGGCATGCTGTATTTCTTGGCATTCACGCTGGAAGCTCCAATACAAACATTTCAGAGTGTTTGGGTGCCAATCTGAGGACAGTGCTGAGGATTCGGAAAGAGTTGGATGAGTCTAATGGTGATTAAGTGTTTGGAGTGATCATCAGTGATACCAATGTTATGCCTCCATTCATCTTCCCACAGGGCCTCAGAATCAACACAGAGGCCTACATCAATTGCCTTGAGGAGGTAGTGTTGCCCTGGGTCAAGAGGGTGGCTAATGAAAGACCCACTGTCTGGCTACAGTACTCTGCAACATTCCACACAAGCAGGAGGATCCAATAATTGTGGCTGTCAGACAATTTCTACGGCCAAATCACCCCTTGCAACTGGATACGTAAATCCTCCACACTGCAACTCCCTTGATTATTATGTGTGGGGCGCAGTTGAGCGAGAGACCACTCAAAATTCTTTGTAACACAAAGGATGAACTGAAGGCAAGGATTATGGCAAATTCACCAACTTAAACAAGGAGACCGCCCACAAGAGTTGCAGGAGATTCCGAAGTTATCTGGAGGCCGTAGTTGAAGCCAATGGCAATTTTATTGAATAAATTTATTTTTTAGTATTTTCAAGATATTTTTGTTAAAATGATATGTCAGTGTCATTTTCATTTTTGCGTAATTTAGATGACAATTTATCCCTCACGCCCTATATATATATATATATATATATATATATATATATATATACTTGAGTATAGTGAAAGTTTGTATGATCAGTTTCTTTGGGCAAAACATAGGAGAGCCGCACTCTACACAGGGAATTTTTTCTGGAGGCGTTAAAGATCATGCATTTTTGGTGACTAGTTTCACTATACACAGGTAAATCCTTTCTGGGGGCATTAAAAATCATGCAAAAGATCTGTAGTCGCACTATACATGAAGCCAACTCATACACAAGTATGTAAAATATGTATGTTTCTAAAGAATTAAAGGATTTATTTTTAATCCAACATTTTTATTGCTGCAAACATAGTGGATACTCATATTAGAAATAGACTCCCCATTTTTATTTTTACTTTAAAAAGTTTGTATTATGTCTATCAGCTCTCATCCTGAGCATTCTCTATTAAAAATTCTCAAATTGTTTATAAATTTCGTTATTTAAATTTAAGATACAAAACTGGGTAGATATGGGCTTCAATAAAAATAATCTGAATTGTGAGACTACCCACCTCTGCAACTCGCTGCACAAAGATATAGAACCCACGTCGTAGAATTTCTGTGCGGTGGATCGAGCGAGAGGTAGGCTCACAGGTAAAAGAAAAACACAACTACAAACTTGGGTAGGACGAAAAGAGGAGAGAAGGTGTGTGACCTTTTTGTGGATGATAACTCTTGGTTGATTCTCGGCTGGCGGAAAAAATATATATCTTAACTAACAATGTCCGGCTGCTAATGGGTCGCTCTTCGATGTTACGTGCTCCGGCCTAAATCAACCTTCCTCGAACCTAAACTAAGTCTAACTACCCATGGCCCAAAGCGCTCCCTATATATGGAGAATCCTCTTTCATCATTTCCGGACAAGGGACACCCACGAATAAACCCATAACTTTTTCATGACCATTTCTCTCTTTGAAGAAAGTGGACATAAAAATATTTCTTAGCCTAGCTGACTCCGATTCAGGGACATTAAATTCAAACCCTTTTAAGTTTTGACCAGAGCCGGTCTTTTTCCTATCTTAGTATTTTGACAAGTACTTAACACTTATCTACCCTTTTCGCCATATGTCCAAACATGTTTTTATCTAGATTCCTAATCTAATCATTTGGTCTTGAAGTTTGATGTCCAGGTCAAATCTAACTAATCTTCTCGCACATATGTGTGCGCGCGCACGCACACACAGATGTGGGGGTGTATATATACACACACAGAGATGTGCGGGCGCACACACACACACGTGTGCGCATATATCCGACTCATAGTGTCACAGAATGAGGAAGTGCGCTTTCCTTAAAAAGAGAAAGTAGAGCCTTGCTGAATTGTGACATTCTCTGTAGCCGAATGGATCAAATGGCTATTTCTCCTATAAAGTAGGCCGCGGGTTCGATCCTTGCCGGAGAATACATTTTCTTTATTAAGATTTCTCGAATGCACAGACCGATAGTTGTAATACAGACCAGTTAAAATTAAAATGGCACTTCTATTTCAAATACAAGTATCCACTAGAACAACGTTTGAATTAATATATATATATATATATATATATATATATATATATATATATATATCATACAAGAGGGAAACGTTTTATGCCAACTCACTTCATTTCCTAAGGAATTATATCAAGTCAAGTGTGGACATTTTATTTAGTAACCTGTTTATACACAGAATTAACATGGAGAAAAGATATTGTTGAGTTTTCAAATTTTTAATTAGAGAATGTTCTAAAATATTCTAAAAACTTACTGTGTAAAGAAAAGGTAAACAATGGAGGTCACTGAGTTACGCAATCTTTCAGAAAGTAAGTTAATACTGTTATTATTGATTTTTTTGTATATGTAATTACTATATATTTATTTTTATGTATTTTATTTTATTTTGCTTATTTATTTATTTTTAATTTTTAATGTCGTTAGTTAACTGTCTTGAATAAGATGTCGCGTATTGATATAAAAATGTGCATCGGTACTACTTTCCAGAATCCAGGCACTATTTTTGAATCACCCTGTATATAAGCACAAAAGCAAAAGTTATCAATTGTTGCATTGAGAGGGTTAGACAATGCTAGTTTGTGAGAATATCCAAATCAAGATCATCTAACATAAAAAGAAAATAATTAAACTAAGAAGAGGTGAAAATTAGCAATAAGGAAAAATTTCTTATTACTTGTTGTATGGTGTTTTCTGAACTGCAGAATGTGTGACACTATTTAGTTATGGTAATTAATTAATTAATTAGCCATAAAAACTGAATGGAAAATACTGAAAACAGAAAGGAAGGGTTAAAGATATCTCGAAAGATATACCATTCGATATAAAAAGATTTTATTTTATTTTCCAAAAAAGTTTGTTTTTTCAAGAAACCAAAGAATTGCGTCAACAATAATTTTTACGAAAAGGCAATGTGGCGATCTTTGACAATTGATTAATGATGGCCGTTAAAAGTGCTGGTTAAGAAAATACAAAGTACCCAGAATCGACGAAGATATCATTCAAGAATGTATAGATATTAGGAAATGACCAGACAACATGGCCATGTGTTAATTGTAAAAAGTTTAGCAGGACGAAATAGGATTTACATAAACGAAATTCCAGTTGATAACTCTAAAACTGCATAGATAAGAAATCTTGAATAAGCAGTGTGTCAAAGAGTTAATTAATGAAGCAAGCTCAGCCACACGAGCATGACCGAGACGCCATTGGTCGTGTGGTAGCAGTGGTGATAGGCGGATGTAAAATAGTAAGAAAGACGGAGATATTACTAACGCCCACCGAAAGAAATTGGTGTGAGGTACCAGTGTGAAGAAGAAGGGGTTTAGGTAGATAGCTATCCTGTAACTTCTCCTCACGGACGAAGGGATCCTCCCCAAAATGGAAAGTAATTCATTTTCCAAAATGGGAAGTAATCAATTTTTCTAGCCAGACAACAAAGGGGTCCCTTGTCAGAAATCGGGAATTACCAAAAAAACCAGGCCGCGTCTAACCTTGCACCGGTTTTTGGTCGATGTCCATATAAGCGAGCGCCCTCTGACAGCCTCCGACCTCACCTTTCTACAAAACAGTAAGTTATACTGCCGAACGAAGCTAAGCCAGCACCTAAAAGCTAAACCAGTTGACTTAGAAGAACAAAACTTGCTTAGAAGTATAATAGTGTCACTCTCAGAAGAAACGGGTTGGGAAAAACACACACTCCTGTATAGAACAGAATGATAAAAGTTGATTTGCTTTCTTTCAGCATACCCGAAACTTTTTCTGGTTTTTATTCATTTCTTTTTACGTTTGTGCGACATCACCTCTAGTTTAGACTCATCTTGCACTACGGCCCAATACCTGATTGATCTTGTCTACCTAAGATCAAATCACAACGTGGGTAAGTTAGACTTGAGATGGAAGTACTTACTTCGGTAACCAGTCATTGGAAGTGAGCTGAGAATGACAGAGCTGGTGTCGAACCGGTTGCATCTGGTGTGAAGCCGTTAGAATCGGCCGACCATCCCATTTGGTACCCTGAGCAAAGGATCCCTCCGGGTAGCGACGACCGCCGATCGACTGGGTCACGTGTTGGTGGCAGCGACTAAGAGTCAACCCCAAAACGCTGGTAGAAGTTTCACGCGACTAGAAGTTGACGCCGGGCCGACAATACTGCATCACAAATGTGTAGATAGTGTAATTTTAAGCAGCTTAGAAAAAGAAATTGGTGATCTGAGTTCAAATTCCAACCAAGTCTTTTACATTCACTTTTGCACAAATATTCTTGGTAATGGTATAAATTAATCTCTTCTTCGCCTAGCAATGGGTTAAATAGCAGAGCAGACTGGATTCTCGCCAGTGTTGCCAACCGATCTAAGAGGAGGACACATCTGCATTAAAAACTGGTTCCTAGGCTAATTAAACCAGGAGTAAACCTTGTAAATCTCATTCTATTGCAGGTATTGTGAATGGACTGTGGGACAGGTAGTAGCAACGTTCTGCTCTGGACTACTTTCCGCCTTCTGTCTAGCATATGTTTAAATCTTAATCTAAACTTTGGTAGAGAGATCATTCTACAGCTAGCGGAAGAACTGACCCACCTTCAGATACAAGGTACATACTATACAGCCATTGAAAAGATTAAGGAACTCACATTTAAGTGTGGTGTAGGCTTGTGAACTCTATGATTATATCTAAGGTTGAATAAAAACTGAACTACAGAAGAATAACACAGAGTAGTTCATATTACATGAGCCAAAGTTCATAGCCAACAATTTTTAACTGAATTCTAACCTTAGTTTTCAAGAATGAGTGCTGAGAACTTTTGCATATTCATTATAGTTTTGATGTTGTTGTATAGTGTTGGTAAATAACAACATTGTTTCTTATGTGATTCACTTGAGAAATAAAGTGAGCAATATCCTGTTGACCATTGGCACTACTAATCAACCTACTTGGCAGTGGTAATTACTTATAGACATAATTAATATAAGAAAAAAAACTCCACTAATTGTGGCAAAATTTAGAACTACAATTAATTTATAATGAAGTTTTTGTATGTAAACGTGTGTGTAATTTGCTTATTTGCAGCTGTATCTTTTCATAATAAAAAATGTTATTATCTGGAATGTCACAGAAATGGACATGTGACTAATATAGAATAAAATCACACATGTAAATGTCATTACCCACATTTTACAAGAGAAAAGCAAGTACGGGTGTATTGATTTAGAATGAGTAAGAGAGGTTGGCATTTATTTTCAGTTGTCAGTGATTTTTTTTTTATCTCTAGCCACTTCATTTTCCTTTGGGTAAAGGTTATTGCTTAGTGTAGATATATGTAGATAAGCTGGTATTTTTGAGTTGACTGACTACAACCTGTTGCGATCTCATATTTATCTGCTTACAGAAAATACAAACTTGAAGGTTTTTGAATTTGCTGAAATCAACAGCGCTTGGTTGAAAATTCACTTTATATATTTTGTGATCTGTTTTCTACTACATCTGTAAATTTTAATCTTATTTTAAGTTTTATTTTTGGTGGCATTTTACTGGGGACTGCCATTTTACATAACTTGTTAAGCCTCTTTTTGTATGTTTTTTTTTACGTGGGTCTGAAATCTTTAAATTTTAGCTATTTTTTATTATTAAATTGTTAATATTAGTTCAATTTGAAAATTTTGAGAAAGCTCCAAGCAAGGGGTTTTGTGAATTCTATCACTAACATATTTGTTTGGTCAAGAAATATTTTAATATTTTCAGTTGTGATGGAAAAATGGTATTTTGATTTTTATCTTTTTGTAAAAGGAAAAGTGACAAAGGTGAAATGGCGATGACAAAATGAAGCAGGTACAGAAATTCAACTCGAGTAGTAACAGATGATGAAAAATGGGGCACAGAAATCTGAAGGTGCATGAGAGTAGTGAAAGATGCCTTCAAGAAACTAAACAAAGTACTAAGATATAGGAAAATTTTGTTGTAAATAAAGAAAAGGGTGATGAATTGCTATGCAATATCTAATCTCCTACATGGGAATGGGTGTCGGGCAATTTTTTCAAAGATGAAGAGACTTGAAATGACAGAGATGCAGTTCAACTGAGGAATACTGAGAATGCCATGGACAGAGCATTTGAGCAACAGGGAAGTTTTAAGGAAAATAGGAACTACACGGAAATTTATACTTACAATCAGGAACAGTTGAAATTTCTTGGAAGCATAATAAGGAAAGAAAACCTAGAGAATTTAACACTCACTAGATATACTGAAGTTAGAATTGCGCCACAGAATTGTCATGAATGCTTTTATTCCTTCTCAGAAATAACAGCTGAAACATCAATCCTCTCCATGGTTCACACCAGCATGCTCAGCTGCTATAACCCACAGGAGCCACTATTTTCGGCTATACCAGCGTAATAGCTCTCGTCACAACAGACGCCTATTCTTTGCTGCTTATAAACAAGTCCTTAAAAGAGCTAAAGTCTCTGTTTGCCGAGAGAATGAGGCACCGCATTGAACCTAACAACTCTCGTGATTACTGGTGGCTCGGTAATTACTAGCGGCTCTGTAATAGTATATTAAGTAAGTGTAAGCTCTCTATTCCCCCCTCTTCAATCCATTATGTGTGTTAACATTCTCTGTTGATAAAACTGAATGCTTCGCCGGTAAATTCTCCTTAAACTCTACTCTTGACTCATCTGGAGTATCTCTGCCTAACTTCCCACTTAGAACTTAGACTGTTCCGTGATATGCATATAACCCCTTTCGTGGTTTCTGCTATCATCTCTAACCTAGACCCCCACAAATCATGTAGACCCGATGGTATCCCTCTAATAGTCATTAAGAAGTGTGCTCCCGAACCGACTCCTGTTCTCTCTAAACTGTATAGTAAATGCATCGCTGCTTTCCTGCCAGATGGAAATCATCATCTGTTGTTCCAGTTTTTAAGAACTCGGGTGAACCATCCGATCCTTCCAATTATCAGCTTATTAGCCTTCTACCTCTTTTCGGAAAACTCCTACAGACTATAACCAATGCTGAATTGGTTAAGAATCTCTCATAACAGAGATTTTTGTTTCTCCAGTTCAACTTCTGATGTACTGACGATAACTGCAGAAAGAGTTTATTATGCCCTAGATGTAGCTTTGGACATCTCGAAAAGTTTCAACAGGGTTGGCATACAGGTCTTCTCCACAAGCTGAAAAAGTTACAGTATCTCCGAACAAATTCTTTAATTGATCCAGTTTTTCCTATCAAATCATGAAATGAAGGTTATCCTGAATGGCCACTCCTCTAGATCCTTTCGTACTAATGCGGGTGTCCCCCAGGGCTCCATCCTAGTCCAATTTTGTTTTTAATTTTCATTAATGACGTTCTTGATGACATCAGCTCTCAACTTGGTATTTACGCTGATGACACAACCATTTATTCCTGTCTCGACAACATGGCTGGTCAGTTCGATAAGGTCAAAGGGTAGTTGATGTCCAAAACAATCTTCAGTCTGTAGTTAACTGGGGCAAAAGACTACTTGTTAATTTGAACGTCTCCAAAACTAAACTTTTCTCCATTAATCATCTGCAAGACCCATCTCTGTCTTCTATCAGCATGGCCGATGCTAACCTCCAGGAAAGTGACCTTCTCGGGTTAACGTTCTCAACTGAAGTGGAAAATCTATATTGAATCCATTGCTATGTCAGCTGCTAAGAAATTTAGTTCACTATATCGCGCGAGACAATTTTTCTCTCCAGAATCTATCATACAGATCTATAAGTCTAACATTCGTCCATGTTTAGAATATTGCTGCTACATATGATCTGGTGCTCCTGTTATTTACCTTGAGCTCCTCGATAAAATCCAAAGAAGAATGAGCAATGTTATTGGTCCTGATCTGGTGACTCGGCTTCAGTCAATTTCCCACCGCCTAAAAGTTGCCACCTTGTATCTTTTCTATAAATACTTTCATGGAAATTGTTCAGAAGAGCTCATAGCTATGGTAACTAGACTTTATGAATTTAAGCACAGTGCTAGACTGGCGTTGAGATTACATCAATTTACAGTTGAATTTACTAGATGTTGCCGTAAATTCTATGCTAACAGTTTCTTTTCGCACTTCTTGCTTGTGAAACTCCCTTTCAGCTACGTGCTTTACAGCCAACTTTAATCTCCAAAATTTTAAATGCAATGTCAATCGCTATCTACTATCCTCCTGATTACTCTTTTCTCTTCCAGCTTTTCAGTAATGTTTCTGTTCCTAATTCTTCCATACTCAGTAACCCCTTGTGTCATGCTTGGGAGGAAAACGATTTAAAAGCCCTGCTCCTTTGTTTCTGTTCAATTTGGCCTATGCTTATGCAACTTCAGATTTTAATATTTCTTGTCCTTCGATATTTATGTATATTGCTAGTTGTTTTCTTTCGTCGTGGAAGAGTTCTCCTATATTTTTGTTCCATCTTTGAAGTATTTTTCTTACTTTAATATCAACGTTTCGTCCTTGGATTTTATACATCCCGTTGATGATTATGTCTTTTGCCCTGTTAGTTCTTTTATTTTTTATGCATATTTGCTTTATCTATGATACACATTCTTTCTATTTCTGCACATTTTTCGTTGAGCCATTCCTCTTCAGCCTGCTAGCATTTGTTCCTAATTTCTTTGTGAAGAGTTCTATATTCTGTACCGTACCTTTGCATTGTTTTTGTCTCTTTTATCATGTCGAGAATTTCATCTGTCACCTATTCTTTTTTCTCTGTCTATTTTCTTTGTGGCGTTACTAAAGCTTCTATTAATGTGTTTCAAGTTTCTATTTTCCTTTTGTCCCTCGTATCTGCTTTTCATACTGTCCATGTATTTCTCTTTCAGCTTCGAGTCATTCAAGAGTCTGCCGTATTGCACTTTTGGTGTTGCCTTGGCACTCTTCAATTTCCATAGTTTCACTATAACTTTACTGTTGTAACCTAGGGAAGGTTGCTGAGTAATCACACAAAGCTTGGTAATAAGCGATGATACTTAGGACACGAACAACACATATGATTCGCCAGCAGCGCGTAGAAGAAGCAGACAAATGCTAGAAATGAGTCAAGTGAATTCTACAATGAATCTCCAACTGCAGGATGTCTACCAACCACCCCACGCGGTCAGATGTGGCACAAAGCCGAATTTAATGTGGGGTATCCGAGCCCGTAGGCTCGACCAAAAAATTCCGCGTAGTTCCCGTCTAAAACGGAGTCGGGTAGATGTTTTCCGAGACGAGACGAGACGAGACGAGACTCTACCCTTCGATAAAGCCTCATCTGGGGATCCTCTCTGCATGGAGGCAGAGAGTTTGACCAGCACAGCTGGAGACAAATCTCCGACTGCAGGATATCCACCAACCGCCCCACATGGTCAGATGTGGCACAAGGCCGAATTTAATGTGACGTATCCGAGCCCGTAGGCTCAGCCAAAAATTCCCCGTACAAAACGGTGTCGAGCAGCCGCCCCACGAGACGAAACCCTGCCCCTCGATACAGCCCCGTCTGGGGACCCTCTCCGCCCGAAGGCAGAGAGCCCGACCAGCACAGTCGGAGACGAATCTCCGACTCAATATTTATTTGTAACAAAATACAAAATGTGGCACAAGGCCAAAAAAGGGAGTGGGAAAAAAAGGACGGTCTTCATCTGTTTTAACTTTAAACTTAGCTAGCCACAAACACTGACCCAGACATGCAAACAATATTCCTAACACCAAAACAACGCATTTTTACTTACCTTTCTTACTGCATCCACAATAATACTTCAATGTCTCTATGAAAATCCTAAATAGGCCCCATATGTACAATTCATTGTCTTTGTTTGGTGAGGAGGATAAAACAACAATTTAAAAACTAGCCCCAATGAGTATTTACAATATGAATATAAATTATTTACATGAAACTAAACAAAATAAAAATAATGTTAGTAATAAAACTTCCACAAACCTTAAATGTGGCAGAAACATCAGTTAACTGGACGAAATCAATGCGGGACATATATAAAAACATCCATTCATCAATGCGGGACATATATAAAAACATTCATTCATCCCAAGCACTCACACTGACATGCACTCATTCAGACACAACAACAAATACGAAAACACACACGTGAAAACGAAAAGCGCCCCACATCCACCAGAGAACTGACATCACTGACCACCTAACGAGGGAGGGGATGAGGAATTAAACTAAAGAAAAATAGGGACAGAAAAAAGGGGCCACTGAGTATACACACTCTAGCTAAGTTATCTGGGAAAAAGGAAACTAAGGATTCAAAAACAAAACCTATCCTAATTTCGGGATGGGTTGCCAAAGTTCAACCCAAGAACAATATCCTGATGCCTAACCTCTAGGTCAGCCCATTTTACTCGACACAAATGCGCAAGATTCACCCACCTTTTGCCAAATTCTGATGAAGTGAGCCGCCGCTTTTCCGTTCTAATCTGATGCTTAAAGAACAAGATCAGTTGGGAAGAAATGAACTTATCGCCTTTATGGAATTCCTTCAGACGTATCGTCCAAATCACGACTTTCATAACACCTAGTAAACACAAAAACACAGTGTTCAGCCTTCGTCATTGGCGGCACCACGTTGCTACAAACAGAACTGGCCTCAAGGACAAAGAACTTTCTACGCAGCATGAAGACCATGAGGCCTTCAAAAAACTTGCACAACGGCGCTACCACCCTGAAATGAAAGAAGGCGTGACCAATGGTCTCGACTTCCCCAATACAGCGTCGGCAGTCAGTTTGAAGATTTCTCCAAGCCCGCTGAACGAAGTCTTTTGGCGACCCAGTGGGCCCCACGAATCATCAGCCAGGTGAGTGATGCCTCATCGTTTTTGAGGCATTTCAACCCGGGCGTCCAAGGCCATATTGAGCGAACATCCTGCTTCGTAAGACCGATCTCGACAATCAGATCTACACGAACGGACCCCTTGACTAACACTTGATATAATGCCCTACGAGACAACACCTGGACGTTGGAGAGGCCATCCAACGCCCATAAGAGGTGTTTCAGAGCACGACGACATCTGCGATAGGAGCATTCGGCTCGGGGTAAACGGTGGGCCTCCTCCTCGCTCGAGTGCATACTTCTCAGGGATGGGAAGTTCTTACGGGCGTCTTCCTTCCAGAAGGCGCCCTCCTCATCCGATTCGCGACACATTCGATCTAGGAACCCGATGCGAAGCATACATTGACGAATCTCAATGTTAGGCATACCCAGACCGCCTTCAGATGGATGAAGGCAACCCATCTCCCGAGATGCCATAGCGGCCTTACCTCTCCACAAGAAAGAGAACAAGAGCCTTACTAATGACATTAGTTTGGCATACGGAAGTGGATGTACAGAGAGTCGGTAAAGGAGAAACGGGTAGATGTGTGAAAGACATACTTCCGCTCTCCTCTTCAAGGAAAGATTCCTCCGAGACCACAGATTAACTGCGATTTCGGCCTTTCCTTGTACCTCCGACCAATTCATATCCAGCTGGATATCAGGACAGAACCAGACGCCGAGAATCTTGACCAGTCCATCCGTCCGGGAAAAGAAACTCCCTTCCACGCACCCAACCACAAGCCAACAGACTTATCGCGGTTGATCTTGGCCCCTGTCCCCATCTCATAACTACTCATTTCTTTGCTGACTTCGTCAATCTCGGCTCTGCTCGACACAAGAACCGAAATGTCATCAGCATAGGCAGAATACCTGGCCGAGTTGGTAGCACCAGGTAGGGAAATTCCGCGTAGAACCGGATTCGTCTTTAACTTGAGAAGGAAAGGAACCAACGCAAGAATGTAAAGCAAAGGCAAAAGCGGACAACCTTGACGAATGGAGCGAGACCATACGAAAGGCTCTGATCTTACCCCATTCACTTCCACCAGCGTACCGGGAGACGCATACAGGTCTGATCCAGATGCGAAAGTCCGACCCGAAACCAGCCGCCGAAAGGATTGCCTCCAGGAATCGATGGTCAACCCTATCGAAGACCTTGGACTGATATAAATTAATCAGCGCGGCTTCACTGTCGACTTGTTCTAAGATCAAGCGTACCATATGAAGGTCGTCCTTAATAGTCCTGCCCTTCACAGCACAGTCTGTTCGGAGTCAATCAGACTAGACAGGACAAGCTGCAAACGGTTGGCTAAGATCTTTGCCAAGATCTTTAACTCTGCATTTAACATGGTTAAAGGGCGAAAGTTACCTAACCCATCCCCGTCGTTCTTGCCTTGCGCAGCAACTTGATCACACCCCTGGTGAAGTGTTGAGGTATAGACCCCTACTTTATCTAGTTGTTGTAAATCAATTCCAGGAAAGGAACAAAAACGGGCGACTGCCTCAAGTATATTTCGTAGGGAAGACCATCTAGACACGGAGATTTATCCAGGCCAAACTGTTTCAGCGCTTCCCAGATTTCCGACTCTGTGATGGGACCCTCACCTTGGGCTTATCTAAGTTTACAAGGACCCGGACAAGACTATGATTCGAATAAACTATATAATGGAAACTTGGACACCCTAAGAGCCCTACATCGACTCTACTAAGACTGGAAAGCACCGCTGCAGCCGAGCCGCCACTATTTGTCTCCCGAGTGTGCTCATCCCGGTACTTATCGACAAGATCAAACTTGCCAATAAAGTCCCGAAATGGTTTCACATCTCGGTTGTCAGTACCCGAATTTGGCCCACTACGATCTATGTCGGAGTCAAGGACAGCATTCCAATCACCCGCTAAAACTACCCGACGAGATGTCGTCAAAAACGGCTCGATCTGCCGAAACAGAACAGACCGCTCAAAATGCTTATTGGGCGCATAAACACCAATGAGTCGAAGAGCCTTATCCTCTATGGTAACATCCAGCACGCAAAGCCTGCCCGCCGGATCTGCGAAGAAAAGAGTACACGCAGCCTTCAAAGACTTGCTCACTAGCCAAGAGACACCTCTCGAGCGACCATCAAAACATTCTGAATAGAGGGATAACCCTCTAGACAGAATGTTCTCATTGTCATAAGCAGAAAACCGGGTCTCCTGCACACAACAGACATTCACCCCGAGGCGCTGAAGGTCACGAGAGAGCCTTGAATCTCTGACTGCAAACCCACGTACAGTATTTACTCCTGTATTTATGTGAATGGGGACATACCCGCTATCGTCCGTAGATATGCTACAACATTTACATAACAATGGAAAGGTAGTCGCTTCCGCAGTCGATACGTGGGTATGTTTTGCAGTGTAAAACTACATTCCTGAATCTCTTATTGATAGTTATATAGTCGATTTTGGTTTTCGTTTTTCATTCTGGTCTTCTCCATGTCCATATACATCTTGGGTGTTCTTGTAACCATGTGTTGGCTACTACCTGGTCATTCGATATACATCATTATACCTATTACGTTCATTACGTGTTCCCAGTCCGAATTTGCCAATTATTTCTCCAACCCTCTCGTTGCTTACTTTGGCATTCAAGTCTCACATGACAATTATAATTTCTTGCGATTTACATTGAGCCTTAGTGTTGTCTAGCATAGAACAGAATTTTTCAATTTCTTCTTCTGTACTGTATCTGTCGATAAACAACGATGATGGATATGTTGAAAGGCTTTCCTTTCAGTTTAGAGATAATAATTCTTTTAGAACTATCCCAGAACACATTTTTTCATGTCTTAGTCTAGTATTAATCCTCCTCCTCTTTCATTTTTATCTCCACTTGCGTGTATGATCCTGTGTTTGTCACTGATAAAATTGTTTGCCCACCTCGTTACACATACGCCTAAAATATTAACATTAACCTGTTCATTTCCTGTATTATATTTTCCTACTGGCCACATTGGTTTATAATGTTCTAAAATTCCATGTCTCGGTGTAAAGGGAGTCAAACTTCTTGGAATTGATCCCTCACCCGGTAGGATGAGCGACAGATATCACTGGACCGTCATCTCGTGACTGTTCGCATCAAACAAAAGTATTGTTACTCTTTTTTAAAAAATCCAGTCATGTTTCCCGATTAAAAATTTGAATGCCGATTTCTAGAAAGCACCTATTCTATTTTTTTTTCTATTTCTGTTAATACTTTCTCATTGTATCTATCTGTTATTGTGTTTTCTTCTTACATAAAATAATTCAAAGAACTACTAGTCTTTCTGGTAGCTTGATTGAAAATGTCACCATTTGTTCTACTTGTTTAATTTATGACATTATCCTATATCCATATTTTCAATTATATAGATACTTTATTAGACTTCAATGTGTCGCATATTTAAAGGTGTCTAACAAAATAGGTCGACATCTGTTTTTTCTTCTATTTACGTTGAGTGTATATTGATTTCAAACTTCCCCAAGTCAGTATTTCTGGTGGATATTGTATATATTCAGTAAGCCTTACAGTAAAATATTTCCTAAAATATTTCCTGTTTATCCAACTCTGAAATATGTAAAATATACATCTTGTAAAATCGTACAAAACATAAAGAAAATAAGTGGAGCATGAAAAAAACAGTTATATGAAAACTGAACACTACATTTTTTTTTTAGTTTTTTTTTTTAATTTCTGGGATGAGAAGTTATCATTATCAAGACGTTTCAGTCATCAGGTGTATGCCGACCCGGATAACCTTACAGCGAATTTCGAACTGAACCCTATGGGAGTAGATTGTTCTTCCACTGGCCACGAGATATCTCTTCTTTTTCTTATACTGCTCAGTCATTGTTCGCCTCATTTCCACTGAGTCTAAGTACACACTACCCGACCCAGGAATTGAACTCACAATTATTATTTCACCAAATTCATGAACCAACACTTTAATCCACTAGGCTATTGTCCCAGTCACTACAATACCTGTAATTATAGGTTCAATCGTTATCTATCCCCCATATCCATCAAGCCCTTCTTCCTCTGCTTACGTTTATATCAAACGTCTCATTTAGTAACCATTGACCATCTGTGACTCAAACCTTATTTTGGGCGAAGATTAGTAAAATAAAACTTTACGTTTCTGAAGATTTTAGGTTTCTTTAATAAATGAAAATATCCAGTTAAATACCATATATACTCGTGGACAAGTCTACTTCAATATAATGCGATTTTTTTTTGTTTGTGAAAAACCTGATTTTTTCATATAGCTCAGGTATAATGCGACCCCAGCTTTTGAGTAATACCAATAGGCCTACCGTAGTCAAATATTCCAGTACTGGGCATCATCCTGGACAGATTGTATAGCAAATAAATGGTCTTTATTCTTTTTTGTACAATGCTACACCAAAATGGTGAAAAAACCCACTTACCGTAAAATGTCTGATACGAAGATTTAGATACTGTACTTTTGTTTTCGTTCATGCCCGACTACGGTAGCTCCTTTACCCTGGCTCTATCTCCTACGTTGCCGAGGTTACTTCCCTTTTGTCGTTACATGTAGAGTAAAACCTTATCCACTAATATTTGCCACGTAAAATCAACAAATATCTTATATAAATGAAGAATTAATAGATTTTTCCTATCTCAAATTTGCATTCATCTTCGTTTCACAAGTGTTTACATCGACTTTTCAATGACTACCTTTTTGCCCTGATTATTGGTACAGAGAGTCCCACGAGTTGAGGTACATACTTCAGGTTATGATAATTCAAGTCATTCTAAGTAAAAAGTACTTTATGCACATACGTTGTTTTTTTGCTATATTTTGCTAGAAAATGCATGAACTTTAACCCCTCCAGAAAAAAATGTACCTTTGTATATAGCAACTGGTCACCGAAAATGCATGATTTTAACCTCCTCAAAAAAATTACCTGTGTACCCCTATTTTACGTAAAAAAACTGGTCATAAAAACATATACTATACCGTATAACGGTAAAATAATTAAATAATCAACAAATATGAGAAATTAGTTTAAAGTGTGGGTTACTCCACTTGGCTTCGCAAAAAAAAAACGCCCGTGGGCGGCGATGTTTAAGTCTATAAAATAACAAACATTTTCTCCTGTTTTTTTTTTTTTCTTCCTCCAAGATGTAGTGGCGGTAGTTGAGAACGTCCCCGCTGGAGCGCGTTCCTTTCCCCGGTCGACTCACAACTCAACTCTCACACATACGTACATACACACACGTGCGTATTCCATACACTTTTATCACACACACACACAAGCTAATTTTTAATAGCTAAGTGTTAGTGACTCTTACTTTACTTTCATGTTAATGCAATTTCTTTTTATTCATGACATATATTAATTGTCGTTTGTTATAAATCCATGTTTTGTTATGTAGTTATTTTTAACTGGAATTGCATGAGTCCGCCAAATATTGTTTTCGAAACAAGTGTACCAGGAGCCACTAAACATTTCAGATAAAAGTGTCATCAAAACTTGTAATAAAAAGATTTGTCAAAAGAAAAACTGCGTGTGGCTCTACCTTCAACTGCAAGTCTTTGTAGATTTGTGGCCGCAAAAGACTCAGCAAATATGAAGCACGAGAAAACTTGAAACCTAGAAAAGAAAACAAAATATTTGCAGAAAAATACTGAATTTGAATAAAAACAAGATTATTCGCAAAACCATCATCCTCGTATGAAGAGAGTACTGAAACATTCACAACCTAATCCAGTTACCAAAATTAATATTTCTTATGTTTGGCCATTACAATTCTGATTTTAGAAAGTGGATCTTTTTTCCATAAATATAATCTCTAGTGCAGTGTTCCACAACCTTTTTAAGCAACGGCACATCTGGGAGAAAATGAAAATATCACGGCACACTTAGCAACATTTTTAAAGGGTATAAAATAAACCATAGATTTTTAAAAGAAAATATGAACTTAGTTTATTTCAGTGTTTCGTCAATATTTCGAAAAACACTTAAGGGGATCGCGCGGTACACTAGTATGTCGCGGCTCGGCGGCTGAAAATCACTGCTTTAGTGCCTTAATAAGTTGGTGGGGTCAACTTTTTTTTCTTTTTTTTTTTACCTAGATTCTGAAAGAGACGTTTTAAATTTCTGGAACACAACAAGGAAAAGGGCTAGGAGAATTTGACACTTACGGGACATATTGAAGGCAAGAGGGATGGAAGGTAACAATGAGTAACCTACTTAACAAGCTTGTGTAAATGGATGTCAGATCAAGGAGTGGGAAGGTTAGTAAAAAAGCAAAACTTACTAAGAACTACAAAGGACGGGAAGTCGTAGAGAGCAATGGTTCTCTTATTACATACACTGCAACTTAAAGTTTTTTTTATATGTCATGCCGCCCCCCATCCCCGCGTTATACGCGTTAAAACAAAAGGCGCTAGCAGTACCAACCAAAAATTCACAAAAAAACTTTTAATCCCCGCCTAGTTTTATCCCCCGCCAACCGACTTGAATGATTAGGCACAGGAAAATATATAGAGTAGTGGGTGGTATAAAAAGTTCGTTCAGTTTATTAAGTAAAAATAAGGTATTTTTTCAGCATTAATTTTCTTAAACATATTTACAGTTTTTTTCCACTATTTACAATCTTTTAAGCAACTTCAGAATAATTCTATCTTCCCAGAACATTTTATCTTCCCCAGCAAATAACTTCTGGCAATTCCATTCTCCCAGAATATTATTCTTTCTCAGTAAAGTGAAATTTTAACTGCCGTTTGCAGTTTTCTATACCAGAATAAATGGACGTCCAAAGGTATAACGTTTAGTGAATACTGCAGAGGTATGAAAATTTCCCAGCCAATCCGAAACAAATTCTACCTTACTCATCAAAAACATACGATCTAGCGTTATACTGATGGAATATTACTTCTTTCGATGAACTAATTCTGGACAACTTTTATTGACTGTTGCTTTTAGTTAGTCTAATTGGGAGCAGTACTTGTTCGAATCAATCATTTAATTCTTCAGAAGTGTTGTATATGTATATTGTATACATATATTAAACAGTTGTTGTTTGCATAGTCAGGTACCTTTGACTCCATAAACAATGTTTATATAATTAACTCAATTGGGGTAAAGGGCCCTACTAGAGGGGACTTCCGGAAAAGGAACACAAAAATAAAGATGTAGCTAGCAACACATACGAGTAATTGTTATCTATTCTATTGCATGTCTTAGTCTCTTTTTCACAGGTCAAACATCCCACCTAGACTCCGGTAAGCTTTTTCTCCTTCTTGTCTGTCAAACTGTATAACAAGAAGGAACTCACAGTGGAGAACACCATTCGGACATACATATATAAGGTAACCAAAATGTCCTTGCCGTTTTTTGCACCGTGTCGGAAGAAGTGATCAATGATACGCAAATGAATGCGTCATGTGCCGGGAAAGCGGTGGGTGGGGTGGTGGTGAGGTTGGTGTGGGGTTAATTGATCTTGACCAAGATAAGTTTTATTTTCTGTCTTTACACACACACACACACACACATTATATATATATATATATATGATGGAGTACTCAATATCAGGGATAGAGCGTTTGTAAATATAAATATATAAATATAAAAAGTATATAAATATATTTCATTTTTTTAATCGAGTTTGTAGAGGACCGGGGGTGAATATGAGGATGAAAATCTCTGGACTAAGATTTCTTGCTGGCCGGTCCCGCTACATAGGAATGTTGGACTTTGATGGAGTCCAAAGAAGATAAACAAAACAAACAAGACCGATATACATGTACAAAACAAATATATATTAATAACAAATAGATTAATACACGAATTACAAATACATTGAAGACATGAATAAAATGTTACAGTGTCTGTATGGAAAGTTGTGTGTGTGTTGTGTTTCCGTACGGAGGTGTATTTTGTTTTTAGCGTGTTCCCAGAATATGGGAAACGCTGGTTGTGTGAGGTCACATATTGGTGTAAGTGGAAAAGAGAAAGTTTTATACCTCGCCTCTGTGCGAGGTTGCGGCTCGAAGCCTGAGTTGAAAAAGAGATTTTTTTTATCTCATCTCCCCACGAGAATTGGCCGCCCGAGGCGTAAGCCGGAAAAATATGAAGAGAGAAGGGTCAGCCAGTATTTATACACGTGGGAGAGAGACCCCTATTGAAAGGTTAGGAAATGAGGAGGAAATAACCCGATAAGTTCACCCCATGCAAGGTAGTAAAGCCACTGAGATGCAAGGGGTTACTGGGTGTGGAAGAATTAGAAACAGGAATATTGCTAAGGAGCGAGAACAAAGGAGTAATCCGGATGACAGTAGATATCGACTGAAATCGAACTTGAACTTTTGTAGATTAAAATTGGCTGGAAAGCGTGAAGCCGGTGGGAGTTCCACAAGCGAGAAGTGCAAGAAAAGAAACCGTTAGCATAGAATTAATGGTTACATCTAGCTAACCCAACTGTAAATTGGTGAGACCTGATACATGTGCACATTTTTAAAGCTCCCTTCTTTAATCTTACTAAAAGTTCTTAATCACTAACAAGCATAAAAAATGAATCTCTCTTCAAATAGACAATTTTGATTTCTAGCATGTCTGTGTATATTTGACAAAAAGACTGTGCAAAGTTATGATGCGTTGGAACATAGCGCAACACATATTTTTAAGAAGGTACAGAAAATATACCTGCTCTAAAAGTCGGCATTAGAATCCTAGAATCATTTTAATCCTAGTATTTGGCTGTACTTGAACACTGAAGTCGACGCATAAGTTTGTATTAGTAAATTAACTCAAATGTTTTATTAACCTGAAAAACCATAGTCTGAATAATCACCTGTAGTGCCCTTTAGTAGTAGTAGTAGTAGTAGCCGTAAGTAAATAAACCCTGTATCAGCAGCAGCTCGAATATAAAACCACATGAACCCTAAAGTAACTCTCTCTTTCTGTGGGATTCCCTTTTCAATTTGTTGACATGAACTTTCCACGCTGAAGCTAAAAGAAGTACACCAACATTAAGTCACACGATAACATTTTCAAGAACATTTCGTTGTGTACACAATTAACTTCTCACAAAAGAAACTCTGGTCTTAAACTTTACGTTTGTTAATTTTGTTTAATAAATGTTATCTTTGCATTGTAAATCAATGAGTCAGTTATTTTTGTTCATATAATTTTTGCACCATCATTATTCCTTGTGCTAAAAATATTCCCGTAAGAAAACCTATACATTTAATTATTGAAGTAGCTAATCACTAAAAAGCCATTTAAAGAAGTTAACTTGAATATGAAATATAAATAATCACTGAAACATAAATTTGACAGAATAGATAAATACTTACTTAATTATTAAAAAAAAAAAAGATAAAAGTATTTGTAACTGCAAATATGTGCATATTTATTTTTTAGAAAATATAAAATTGTAAATGTATTAAAAATTTGTTGAATCAAAATTTTCTATTTGAAGAGGGGTTTCGCTTGCTACTATTTAATATTTTTAGTAAGAATGGGAAAGAAAGAGCTTTGAAAAAAATGTACACATGTATCAATTAGTCTTTGTGATCTATTTTGTCTTTTAAAGTTCATTTGAATCTTGAATTTTACTTCAAACTTGTTAATTTAGGCCGCAATTTGTGGACCAATTAGAACGTCACTAACCTGGAAAAAAGCACTACAACAAAAAGGCACCGGATTTTGTCTAATTACGAACTTTCATAGAAGATTCCATATACAGAGTGCGATGGATAAATTACACAAAAATGAAAATAACACCGACATCTCATTTTAACAGATATATCTACTAAAATTATACAAAAATATCTTGAAATACTTTAGAGTAAATTTATTCAATAAAATCGCCATTATCTTCAGCCACGGCCTCCAGACGACTTCGGAATCTTCGGCAACTCTTCTGGACGGTCTGCTTGTTTAAGTTGGGGAATGCTGCCGTAATCCTTGCTTTCAGTTCATCTTTATTGTTACAAGAAGTTTTGTTGGTCCCTCGCTCAACTGCGCCCCACACATAATAATAAAGAGGGTGCAATGAAGGAGTTAGGTAGCCAAATGTAAGGGTAATGTAGTCGCAGATATTGTCTGACAGACATGATTGAGTTCTCCTGCTTGTGTGGCATGGTGCAGAGTCCTGTTGTCAGACATAGGGTCATACAGCAACCAACTTCTTGACCCAGGGCTGCACTACCTCCTCAAGGTACTTGATATAGGCCTCCGTATTGAGTCTGAGGTCCCTTGGGAAGATGAATGGAGGCATAATGTCGCCATCAATAATGATCACTCCAAACACCTTCGTAATCACCATTAGACTCATCCAACTTTTTTCGAATCCTCTGCACTGTCCTCAGAATGACACCCAAACACCCTGAAATGTTCATATTGAAGCTTCCGACACGAATGCCAAGCAGTACAACATGTCGTTTCTAAATTTCTGGGTTAATTGCGTCATTGTGTTCTTTTTTTCACAGACAATGCCCAACTGTCCCTATTATACTGTGCAGTCGATAAAATTAAAAATTAAAAAAAAACAAACAAAGCGCCCGCGTGAAATTAAAGATATAAATTGGCGACAATTTACCCATTGCACTCTGTACATTAATGCACCAAAAGTAATATTTTCCTAGCACCACATATGCTCCCCACTCAGCCTGCAAAGTGGTGCAACTAGACGAAACATCGATTCTGAAAGTTGCCTGAAGATCTGTAGAAAAATATTGAACCATGACTTCTCGATAACTGCTAACTGCACCTTGATATTTGTAGCTGCAAGATATTCATGTGAAAAGACCTCTCCACCACGCCCCATAAATATTCAGTTGGGCTCATGTCCGGCGAATGTAGTGCAAACATCATTCGTCGGAAGTCTCTGGAATATCCATCAAAATAACATAATCATTTATCCTACTGGTTTTAGGGGTACATGTAGTGCAAAGTAGCGGTCACCATTCAGTGATGTACCCAACCGATACAACACGAACTCCTCCTCTGCTCGGTGAATTGTTGACAAGTGGGATCCATGGTCTCATTGAGTCTGTGCCACACCTAAACCCTACCATCAACCCAAAGCAGTTGCAGCCATGATTCATCGAACAAGGTCACTCGTTGCTTGTTCTCCAGGGTTCACTTAGCGACGGCACGAGACCAGCTGATGTGTCGTGTTCGGTGTAGTGTTCTTCTGTTCCAATATCCCATACCCCGCCTCATTGAATGCGGATATTATTTGAGTCAGTGTCCCTTACCTGTTACCTTAGACCATTCTAGTCAGATTCCTCTGGTCACGATCATTAAGGACCCGTGGTCGGTCACTACATTGTCCACGGTAGGTAGTAATGCCTTTCAGCTGATTATTTCCGGTTCACATGCGACACCGTAGATTGTCCCCACAATTTCAGTAATGGAACGGCCCATCCATGTGGCACCTAGTATCATGCCCCGTTCGAATTCCTTCGCCTTGATATAAGCAATCTAGTCAGTGTTTATTCTAACTCACCAGATGTCAGAACACTACTGATAGAGACTTGGGCATTTCCATGACATCAGATACCAACCATCACTTTTACATACTGGTATTCCGTGACTTTTGTCGAGTCATTGTGAATCAGTGCATTCATTTTTAGTTATGGATAATTTAAAGGTCAATACTTATCTCAGTATCGTTTATATGTTTTTTTTTTGTTGTTTTTTTTTTTTGCTGCTTTTTTCTTTTGACCTGCTGATAAAACAATTTGACCTTTTTATCTTTAAGGTAAGAAATATTTTTTGTTTGTTAACTCGTCCTTTCTTTGAATTTCATCATAAGCGAGGCTAGTTTAATGGAGAAATTGCTATTCTGGGCAACAGCAATTTACTAAGAGTAGCTAAGATGTGACACAAGGTCGAAAGTAAGGAGGACCCAGTGAGGAAAGTACTCACTACTCAGTCGTAATTGATCTAGCGAAACAAACTTGTTAATCATTACACCACGTCAAAGTGCTCATATTCTGAGCAATGTTCACAATAACTTCTCAATCGTTTTTTAATAACTCTCGACATAAGACTGATAGCTCCATGCTTCTTCTGTAGATTCCAAAGATTGAAGAATTCGATCTTCAGGGTAGTCAGATTCAGCGCTGAAAGTTTTAGCCAAGAAAAACGATTTCTAGAATGGGTCTAATAACAAAGCAAGATGTGAAATCATTGTTAAACTAATTTTAATATTATCTGAGAAAGAAAAAAACTTGTTTACAAATTATTTTCATTTTCTTTTATATAATAGTATCACTGGTTTTATTCGACCTTTTTTTTTTTTTTCGTTAGTCAATTTTGAAAATGAAGATTTCTCACCTGGAACTATTTCTTCTGTTACTGCAGCTCCACCAATTACATGCCGCTTTTCCAAAACACATACCTTGAGTCCCGATTGTTGAAGATAAGCAGCCTAAATATGAGTTGAAGTGAGAGTAATTAATAACATTTTCATAAACTTCAATATTTCTCATTTGGTATTATTTTCTTCTACGAATATTAATTAAATTCAATAACTTCAAAGTTTTAGATTTTAAACTTCTTCAGGTACCGTAAATTAAACTTTGCGTCCCAAATCTCTTTCGGTTGCAATCAAGACTTCTCACCATTCGTGCCTTTAATCTTCATCTTTTTATCATTTACATTTTTGTCAAGTCTTACGGCTACATCACTTTGAAACACTGGTTCCTGTACGATCGGCAAGTTAAGCAACGTTGAGCCTGGTCAATGCCTAGATGGCTGACCGCTTGAGACTACCACGTGTTGCAAGCTTAGATGTGCGAGTGGTGTACTGCCATCCGTGGTTAGAGAACCCAGTCTACTCTGCTATTTAACTCAGATCTGGAGAGACGAGAAGAGATGTATTCATGCCTTTTCCAAGGGCATTTATGCAAAAGTGAACGGAACAGACAAGGCTGGAATTTGAACTCTGCTAGCCGATTCCACTTTCCGCGCTGATAACCGTTACATTAACTGCACATCTGCTACATACAGATATACAACTCCCTTACATTTACGTAATAGACTTTCCCGATGAAAAGGTGCTACACACACGCACGCACGCACACACACACACACACACACACACACACACACACACACACACACATATATGTGTCCGAAAAGTAAAGTATAAATATTTACTAATCAAACATGTTTACTGCTATAGAAATAAAACATTACCGGTACTATTATGCTATTTTACACATAGTCATCAAGACTGATGCACTTGTGACCTAGAAGAATGCAGCGTGAAGCCATTGGAGCCACCCGTGCACCAATGCAACAATGGCGCCAACTGTGTGAAATATCTTACCAGATAAATATTGTTTGAGGGACCCCAGACAAAGGAAAAGCTAAAAATCAAATCAGGAGTATGTGGCCGATGCGGTAAAACATCCCAACTAATATTGCAGGAGCCACTCTTTTTTCAGATTGACCGTGTGTTGGGTGGCGTTGCCATGCAGCTGGATGGCTCATTTACAAAACTTCTCATAGATGATTTCATGGCGCACCAATTATGGAAGATCTAGTTCCATAGCTATATCATTTACACTGCTATCATTTTGAATCAAAGCTTAAATGCGCGTAGGTATGTCTTCTGTTGTTAGACGCCCTACAACACGCTGCTCTATTCCAGTTGCGTCAGACATATCATTTGCTTCGTTACGGTACGCAATCTTTGCTTTTTTTTTTAGAGATATGCGATATTGCTTACTGCTCTTTATATACTGATTACTTCGGTTTACTCCCAATCTGTGATCTAAATGCTAATGTCGTTATCACTCCAGGGTAGAAAATGGTTTTATTTGAATAACTTAACAATTTAATAATAAAAGCCATAAAAAGACTCGCTTATATATAATGATTACAACAGTCCAAATTGAAAAGTAATAAGAAAATTATTGTTTAATGTATTTCTAAAGGTGAATATGCAAATTGGTTTTCTCCATTAAACAAAAAACCGTGTTGGGCATGATATGAGACACGCTGATAGACATAAATAGTTGACACGCATTTATTTAATGCCAAGGTTATAATATTTACACACACCCACACGCAGTTAACCAACTTTATATATATTAAATTTTCAAGATTTCGAGCTAACACACACACACACACACACACACAAACCGGTTTTGAGTTTTATATACAACCTTGCCCAAAGTACACGATACGTTTGTAATAATGCGAATTTAACTTTCAGAATCTCTTGTCTCACTTAGGATAAATATAACTTACGGCCACATCACGTTGAAACATTGGTTCCTGTACGATCACCGAAGTTAAGCAACGTCTAGCCTGGTCAGTACCAAGATGGGTGACCGCTTGGGAATAGCAGGTGCTGTAAGCTTGGATGTGTGGATGGTGTAATGGATAATGGCTCTGAATTGTTAATCGGAGAGCCGAGTTCCAATTCTCGTTTTATTCACTTAGGCGCAAATACCCTTTGAAAAGATATGACTCCACCTCTTCTCCCCAGATATGGGTTATTTAGTAAGACTTGTATCACTTCACCATTATTATCTCCTTAAAAAGAAAATCTTACAATCCAAAAAGCAAATTCTGGCTTTAACTAACCTGCAAAGGGTTGATAAGCCGTAAAAAACGAATCACTCAATCAGTTAGGATACGTATACTTTAAATGGTCTTTGTGACACTGGCAAACGGAAAGAAAGGGGGTTAAGTTAAAAAAAATAAGCTTGGAACAAGATGAAAAATGTTAAAGAATAGAACGATAGACAGACTGAGAGAAAGAGTGGAATTACTTTTAATTTTGAAAGCATATATATATATATATATATATATATAGCAGGAACTGCTCTAAAAAAAGTGACTGTTGAAAAGATATTACCGCAAAGGCCATGTGGAGAGGCCGGGTTGAGAGTTGACTGATGACGCTGCCTAAAACGTGCCAGTTACGAAAACGCCAATTGAGAGATAAAATTTGGTAATTTTAAAGACAGGGCAGAATTGGAAAACTGATTTATTTTACCTATCAAAAACCGAAAATTGTAAACAAGTCGAGGAAACTAATTTCTTTATGTAAAAACCCAACCCATGTTTTTTTTAAGTGTGATGACCCTAACAAGATATAGAGATAACTGGCCGGGCGGAAACTGAAGCTGCTAAATTGCTACTTGTATAAACAAATCCAGGCTGGTCATGAATTAAAATTATCATTTTAATTTATGACCAGAAGCAAAGCCATGCCATACGGTTTGAGAACCAGAATCGTCAAACAAACAACCGAGGTGACAGGCGAAGATGAGATACTAAGAGAGGAGGAGGAAGACGGAGGACTTACCTACGCCCATTAGGAGGTGTTCATACAAGGCACAAATAAGGAGTCATCGGGGCAGATGCGATATTCGATAACCGTTACCCGTGGGAAAAGGATCTCTCCAAATTTGGAGATATATTTAAATTTCCAGAGCCAGACAACAAAGGAGCTTTTGTTGTAAGATAGGGGAAACACCGAGTCCCCTAACCACGTCGACCCACATGCCTGCTTTGGGTAAAAGTCAATATAAGAATAATACTGAAACGACCAAGTAAGAGTTCCAGAGACGCCAGCGACGACTACTCCGCCGAATCTCACATGACTTGCCACCAGAGAAAACCTCCAGCAAAGTCTTTGTTCCAGACTTAGTTAAACAGAACAAAGTGTCACAATAGAATCCAAAGTAGGAAGGGTTAATACTTCTGTACCAAGAACTAATATTTCGGTAAAAAGAACGATATTCATAGACCTTGAAGAAATTCCTGTTTTTCTTTATTTCGTCTGCAAGAACTTCTTTTTTTTTTCCCCCCTTTGTGACATAGCTTCGCCGGGATCGAGCCAACGTTACAATTGCTGACGACAATTTGATCTTTGCAGCTCTGTCATCAATCAATAGAACGTGGGACGGAGTGAAGCGCAGATTGGAACGACCAATTTCAACGGCCAACGACAGCATTAACCAGGAACCGACCAGGCGAGAAGTGTTACATCTTAATATGCTGTTGCTTTCCATAATTTTATCTGTACTAATGATACTATCCTTGGTTTTTATTAGATGAAACATCGACAACCATTATTAACATCTTTAACGCCAATGTGTTTTGTTTTTTTTGCTGACCTGTGCAGACTAAGAATAGAACAACTCTACCCTTCCAAGTCGCTTCCCTTGCACACAAAGAGACATTCCGCTCACATCTTTTGTATAGGTAATACAAAAAATTTTATATTAACAATTATTGTATTCTTTTCCTTCTGCCTCACTGGCAGTACTTGTTTTCGTTGTTTTTTCTTGCTACCATGCACGTGTTTATAACAATAATAATTCCCCAGAGACTAAATAGCATTGCTAGAAAACCTGTATTAGTTACGGCAGTGTGAATAATGAAGACAAAAGAGCATATTTAAAAAATGGGAGCTTTCCGTAATTAATGTCGTTTGACACCTAGTAGTTAAAATGGCGAAAACGTTAATTAGCGTCATCTGGTATTATAGATGTTAATTTTTATGAGTATTTCTTTCAACTTAATTCCAGTTATTTTGCATCGTAGCATCCAACATACATTAAATTAGATTTTTTCTTAATAATCTTACATTCATTAGTAAAATAATTTTAAATTTAATTTATAAAGAGCTTATTCTCTATTTTCAATTGGCGCTGGATGGGCGTTAACAAATGGTCTGTAAAGTTACGATGAAAGGCGACTGAAATTAAAATGAGAAAATACTCGTAAAATGTTAATACTGATTAACTTTATTTTTAGTTAATGCGATTAATTTTGCATTAAAACCAAAGTTAGTAACAATTGTAGCAGCTTATTACAAAAAGTTTTATTTCAAGTCATTTGCGGCCACAAAACACTTAAAGGGATACATACTATTTCCTGCAAATCTATCTCCTCAGCAGAACTTCTTCATTGAACTTCGTCAGGACTAGAGGTTCGACCTGACGTTTGCGAAACATCAGACTGGGTTACTTTTGCACGACACACACATACACATACACCTATGGGTAAGAGCACCTACACTTATTGAGCTTATGTTATATTTGTTCTAGTAGGAAGACAAATAACAAATACAATAACAGCTGCGGTGGCAACAGGTCCTGGCATAGAAAAAAGGAAATCAAACGAAATTCATCAAGAGTATTTAGATAAAGAAACGTTTATTTTATTTTATTTTTTCAAATACCGTTTATTTCGATGTACAAGGCGACCTTTAGGTAAGAGAAGCTTAAAATATTGTATTGGTGCATAATTATCAGGTGTTTTTGTAGGCGAGTTATTTGCTAATAAAAACTGTTGTTTTGTTTGTTTTTTTTTAATAAAAATATTATTTTATTTTCAAGTTATAAAAATGCATGTCAATAATCATACTCTCCGGAATAATCATTTAAAAATGTTATTGTTGAATTGCTATATTTCTTTTTTTATAATAAATATTGTTTTAAAAGGACCTGATAATTATGCACCAACTCAATATATAGCAAAATTTCATGAATTTATCCTAAGTAGTATAAGACGACTACGTATGTTATTGGAAATGTTGTTGCCCAGTGCATCCTTAGAAATTCAAAATTTTAAATAAACGAAATAACAAAACCGATTCTATATCATGTTTTCCTACACACGTCAATTAAAAGGGAAACCAGTTTTCTTTACGTTTCATCATGTGATCTCTTGTGAAGACTGATTCTTCTTCTTCCTCCTCTTCTTTTTCTATATCTAAACTAAACACTTCCAAACAGCCTGGTGTACATTTACGTATATACTTCATTGACAATCATATAAATTAATTTGCCTCGTAGCATCCAACAGACATTTTTTTCTGGATAATCTTACACTCATTAATAAATTTATTTAAAATTTAAATTTAATTTATAAAGAGTTTATTCTCTATTTTCGCTAAAATTTCTTTTGGAATTATAAACTTTAAAAAAGAAGTAACAATATGTATATTTTTGAATGCACAAGTACATGTCTATACTTTTGCAGAAAAAAATAAGATAATTTTACTTACTGAAACCAATCCATTGTGACCTATAAAAAAAATTAAAAAAATTATTTTAATTTCACTGATTCCCTTGCTGGTGTTGCGGGACTTGCATCTTTTGTAGTGAGGCAAAGACATCTTATGGTAAACATTATACGACTCCTGGAGCATTTGTCTCTCAAACAATATTTGGTGGACCTATGTGACTACGGGTAAAAACCAGAAACACAAAATATGGAAACAAAAATTAAATGCATGTTATTAAAACAAAAGGAATTACATGTGTACACAATTGAAAGTAAAAGAAAAAATATTAAAATCTATGTTATAGAGAATATGTTTGTTTACCAGTCGAAAAATAAAATAATATTTCAAAGTGCTTCTATTTTTCAACCAATAAAAATGCTTCCCTCCTAATTATACTCGCGTCGTTTTTCGAGCCCGTTAAGCAATAAAAAACGCCATAAAAAGGGTCACACGGGGAAGTACAAAGCAGTCAACGGGAGACCGGGGAAGAAATCTGTCACGGTCAATCTGGGCAGTCAGCAGCAGTCAGCAGGAGGAACGCCATGCCAACCAGTGGGAACTACTATGAGAGATCAACCCGGATCGGCAGCCGGCTTATGAACTATACCACAAGATAGCTGTCCCAAAACCACACGTTCCTATTGAAATAAATCACGTAAATCTATTTCTGCTGTTGTCGTATTTCTGTCTTGCAACCATACGCTTGTCTATAACACTGGTGTCAGAAGCCTACAGCAAGAGAAGTATGGACGACTACACGAGCTTCACCCGAGCCGAACTATTTACTCTCATCAAGTAACAAAAAACACTACTATTCAACTTGAAATCGGGACCAACACAGCCTTCCGAAGCCACGATACAAGAAATTCAAGTCGACATAAACTACATGCTGACTGCCCTAAAATCAACTACTTTAAACACCTCCCACTGCTCAAACAAACGGCGATTACAGATTAATGATGCGCCAACAAACTATACGCGACATATTGAAGCTAGAGAGAACTTTTCACCCTGGACACGACATGAACCGATTCATCACGTCTCTAAACAAAGCATACACAATCCACGTCACGCCAGAACTCAGCACCTATCCCAGCCTGGAATGCGAATTCGTCAAGTCTGCTAAAGATTTACTGGACCAAAGTATCTTTCAGCAGATGGTTGACTCAAAAAAAGACATATCCACCTTCGAACAACTGAAGGAATACTTATTAGCAGCCCACGGAATCCAGATGACTAACTTCCAACACCTCAGTCAAGCCTGGGATCTGGAACGGCGAGACGGCGAAAAATTAACAGACTTCGCGGGTCGACTCGAAAACACCCTTAGAGAGGCAGCCGTCTACATAAAAAAACAAATACAAAAAAGACAAAAATACAGACTTAACAGTCGATGGACTTATTTCCATCATCGGCGCTATGCTAATGAGCGAAAAGGTGAAAATTTGGAACTCAAATCTCTACCCATATCTTGTCAAGACAATGGACAACCACTATTCAGACATTGGCATAGCCTCCGAAGCTCAAAGATACCTTGATCGCGGTGTAAAATCCAACGACACTACTTCGCACGACACTGTGTCTTTCACACAGAAACCACAGCGGTCAAACCAAAGAAACGCGCCACTTCGACCCAGCAGGCAACCAAACCCACAGCAGACGGGCCTCACCAACCCTCCCGAACATGGCCACCATCCGACACGCAGAGACCATCAGCACACACCACGAATCAGCGTGTGCAAGAACTACCCCAGAGGTCGCTCCTGCCTCCATGGACGCAACTGCCTATATCGCCACCCACCTCGCACTCGGGCACAGGCCCATATCGCCGCAACGAATGATAATATACAAGCCATAAATGATGTGGAACAGGATTTTCGCTTCGGGCAGGACGAGATATGATGCCTCGTTCGCCGTGCTCCTACGTCAGCCATTACACCTTCAAACTTCAAGGACTCGCTCACCATTCACCGCTCGTCCAGTCCACCTTCAACTTCAGGGACATCACCTTCTCTGGCGTCGCAATGCTAGACTCTGGATGCTCCACCTGCATCTTACCAATATCTCAGTTACCCAGAGAAGCCAAGAAACACATGACCCGCTCCGACGTCGTAGTAAAAGGAATCAACGGTAGCACCACCGCCCTTGGTGAACTGACTTGCGACATCACCATCGGCAGTCAAGACTCACTCACATTCAAAAAAGTTAACGTGCTGGTAACTACCCAAACCTGATCGGCCAAAATATCCTATGTCACAACACACTCGATTCCTATCTAATCGACAACCAAAATGCGACTATAGAATTCAGACGCACACTTTCCTCAGGATACACAACACACACAGCCGCAATCATATCACCGTCATCGTCAACCAACGATCCAGCATATGGCGCCCAAACTGACGTCATCCAAAACCAGCCTACTATGGAACTACAGCCCAACATCCAGACACTGGATCAAAAGCTAACCTGGCTAAAGCATAGCACGGGGCTATCGCTACCAAACCACCCAAACCGAGACGAACTAGAGGCCACTGCAAACTTACTCATTCGCTACGCTGACGTTATCGGCACCGAAAGCAGCAGCAAAGGCACATTCATCCGACCCATCCGCATACCAACCAACGGCCAGTCTCGCAGCCAGAAACAACACCCGATCGCCCAGGCTTTGGAAGCAGACGTTGATACCGAAATCAAGCGCATGGCCGATGAAGGTATCATTGAAAACTGCAGCGACCCCAAAGGCTTCAATAGCCCTGTATTTGCCGTACGCAAGAAAAACGGTTCGATTCGCGTCGTCGCTAACTTTAAAATTACTCTCAACAAGGTCTTGGTCGATCTTGACCCTTACTCAATGCCAAGGATCGACCACTTATTCAACAAAATCGGCAAAGGCAACAGATATTTCACTTCCCTCGATCTACGCAGCGGCTACTGGCAAATTGAGATCGACAAGCGAGACCGATACAAAACAGCATTTACATGGAAGGACCAATGCTATCAATACACACGCCTGGCCTTCGGCCTTACATCTGCCGAACAAATCTTCTCCCGTTGCATGGCAGAAGCCCTAGCCACGGTCACATCCCGTGACAACATTTCTTCCTATATCGACGACAACCTGGTCCACGCTAGGACATTTAGGGAGTACATACTCTCCCTCAAACAATTTTTTACCGCCCTCCGAAAATTCGGACTCAAGCTGAATCCAGATAAATGTTCCTTCCTCGCATCAGAGGCAAGTTTCCTCGGACGCATAGTAAAGCGAAGGTTTCAAGGCTGATCCAGAATACGTTCGTGCCATCAGAGAAATGAAACTTCCAACATCAAAAAAGGAATTACAAAGCTTTATCGGCCGTTTAGTGTGGATCAGAAAATTCCTAGCGACACGTCTTCACGAACAAATCAGGTCAGATATGTGTTCAAAACTTATGGGTCCCATACACGAACTCAACAAGGTTAATAAACCGTTCATCTGGACGCAAAATGCCGACAGGGCCTTTAAAAGAAATCAAGGACCGTCTCTCTGCGCCACCCGTCATCTCGTTTCCGGATTTCTCCAAACATTTCAAACTCACCACCGTCGCCAGTGACGTCGCATGTGGAGCAATCTTAATGCAAGAAGCCGACAACGGGAAGAAAGATATCATAGCAGTCGCTTCCCATACATTCAACTCCACGGAACAGAACTCGTCCACGACGGAACGAGAGGCATATGCAGTAAAGTGGGCAATATTGAAATTTGATTATTTCCTTCGCAACCGCCCCTTCGTCATCTTCACCGACCACAGATCGCTGACATATCTGGACCAACGAAAGTTCAATAATGCCAAAATACGACGATGGTATGAATAAATTTCATGTTACAAATTCGTCTTAGAATATGTCGAAGGCGAATCAAATGTATGGGTTGCGGACATAAGAAAACGAAAGCCCCGAACGACCCTACACCGGCAGGCATGACATTCGAGATAAGTGGTTCGTACCTGCGCGTATACATCCCATCTTGGTGCTTCGGCGAGTTTAACAGTTTACAGCTCATTCCCAAAACTCACACACCACAAAACGCCCGCACCCACAAGAGCGTCACCAACGCATTCTTCGCCTATCACTCTACCACCACCATCCCCACTGAGAGAATCTGCAACCACCTCGGCATCGCAAATGAACAACAAAAGGACAACGCCCTGGCAAAGATCATCAGTGCCCTCTAGTCACCCACTCTAAGCGAACCCCATATCGATCCTGACGACCACCGAACTACGCTTTTCAAAAAACATTTGCACCATTTTTTTCTAGAACCAGGCACCTCCGTTTTGATGATAAGAGACAGTAAACACTCTCCGAGATTGGTTGTACCATACAAACTACGATCCAGATACTTCTACCAGGCACACGAGGGCAACAACCACTCAAGTGTTACCCGTATGCGAGAACTCCTTTCCAGCTACTGATGAGAATTCAAAAACTGCTACATCAAGGCCTATGTCGATTCTTGCGACACGTGTGCTAAGTGCAAGGGCAACTACGGTAGACGTACCCTCAGGCCCATTGGCCACTGCAAACGAGGAAAGAGACCATTCGATCTCGTCTTTATAGACTGTCACAATGCCCGACTCAAAGGGAAAACGCTACATCCTAACCATCTTGGATAGCTTCAGCCGACACTTTACAGCCATACCATGCGCGAGAGACTGTGCTATCGACGCCGCCCGCGGATTGTACCAGTTCTTCCTTCGACACAGAGAGATTCCACGCATAGTATCCTCTGATCGAAGCACACACTTCACTGGAGAAGGCTATCGACAATTCTGTAACCAGATGTCAATCACGCAAGAACTTCACTGTCCTTGGCGCCTGCAAAGCTCAGGAAATATCGAGACATCGCACGTTGAAGACCCCACTTTATATGTTATGCGAAGACAGGAACTGTGAATGGACAGACGTTCTAGAATCTGTCGTTTCGTCCATGAATGCCACGACCAACATTGCCACCGGTGTCTCCCCGCACTATACCATTACTGGCCGTCACCTCAACATCAGCCTACTTACACTACACAGAAAAGAAATCGCAAGTGACGATCCTGGAGCATATGGAATGCAAATTAATGCCCTGCTAAAGCAGATTCACCACCACGTCACCCTGGCCAACGACGAAGCTGACTTGAGACTAACTTAAATCGCCTCACGTACAAGGACCCAATACAAGTAGGCGACAAGGTTTTACTTCACCGGCCACATTCAACTGTTGCCCAATCCTCCCATCTGCCCTGAATAGGAAATTACACCATTATAAAAACGGACAATATGACGTGTCAGGTGCAAAACGATAACGGTGATACAATCTGGATTCACCGTGCATATATGCGACGACTGGCTCCACGTCCAACACATCTATCTAGTACAATCTACCATGATCATTCCCCCACATCCCTCTGGGACACATAATTCAGCAAATAACTCCATACCAAAACAAATGCCAATAGGAAGAACACGAGGACAACTTCCCACACGCTTCAGAGACTTTATCATGAATTAATCACCCAAATATACACGAATAATGCTCACTGTAAATCAGACCAAGATCTGGGGGAGCCGTGTTATGAAATAAAATAAGACATGTCACGGCTGATTTGCAGGCAAATAAACTAACATACTCAAGAGCGAGAGTCGGATGTGAACGGGACAAGGCCCCGTCACAAAATGACCATTATCGTCGTTTACGCATAGGCCCGACGCACGAGTTCCGGTCGAAAAATAAAATAATATTTCAAAGTGCTTCTATTTTTCAACCAATAAAAATGCTTCCCTCCTAATTAACCTCGCGTCGTTTTTCGAGCCCGTTAAGCAATAAAAAACGCCATAAAAAGGGTCACACGGGGAAGTACAAAGCAGTCAACGGGAGGCCGGGGAAGAAATCTGTCACGGTCAATCTGGGCAGTCAGCAGCAGTCAGTAGGAGGAACGCCACGCCAACCAGTGGGAACTACTATGAGAGATCAACCCGGATAGGCAGCTGGCTTATGAACTATACCACAAGGTAGCTGTCCCAAAACCACACGTTCCTATTGAAATAAATCACGTAAATCTATTTCTGCTGTTGTCGTATTTCTGTCTTGCAACCATACGCTTGTCTATAACACTTTGATGAGTCATATGACATAAAAAGATGTGGGCATAACTTCTGTAAGTTATTGCGTTCTGTTGCTTCATTCCTTTAAGCATAGCAATCTTAGTTTCTGGCTGGCTGTTATGACTGTTTCGTCACGGGACGTCTCGAGTCCCATAACCCATTAATCATAAGGGGTACCACGTGCACTATAGCCATAAAAGCAATAGTATGTCTCGCGCTTGATAAGCTCTTTCGGTTGGTTTTAAATTCAGATTTTCCGTTTTCGTAGACTGGTTGAAACCTCAAGGCAAGTGTGTCCAGTCTTCCTCTTCTTTATGCGCCGTGTCCTCTCAGAATGTAGGCGGTCATGTATATAAAATTATTTTTATTACTTTAAAAATGCTAGTCTTGAATAAATGTTTAATCGTCTAGGTTGATGTTTTTAGTACACATCCTTTTGAGAGAATTGTATTTTTATGAAAGCCAGACAGTTTGTGTAAAAAGATTATTGCATGTGTTTATCTTTTTCGGCTCAGCGGTTAAAAAACGCTATAATTGTGAAGGATCCATTTCAAGTTTATGGAAAATAATTTTTTTTGTATATACTGACCAATGAGAGACGTGGTCTCAAGCCTTAGTAAGAACCCGAATGGAGGACTTCTGTGAGCTTATTTTATGGAATAAATAGGACTCAGGTCAATGGACGAAGGAGAGAAGACTTTTTGCCAGCAAGATAAATCGACATCAAGGAGCAGAAAAACATTTGACATCAAGAATGCACCAGTTACAAACCAGCAGTAGAGAGCCTAGAAGTTCCAAAGTAAAAATTTATCAGCTGTTGGACAACAAAATACGAAAAGAAATCTAATAAATATTCTCAAGCACAAATAGGGTGAATTTAAAAGGGACTTTTCTAAAATTACTATACGTCCTAGCGACGTTCGTGGGGCAAGTAAAAGCAGATATTTTCGTTTTTTTTTTTTTGTCTTTTGTTTTTTTTCTGAAAGGTGGTTGCACCTATGTTTTTCTGCCTTCTTGAATTGTTTTCTCTTTCGTCATTTTCAAAGTCCGTGTGTCTTTTTCTGAACTGAAATCGTATTTTCTCCCATCTTTCGATGGTGATCCTTTTCATCAGAAATTGTTATCCTGCCTCAAAAGGCGCACAAAATAAAATTTTTGTGCACATTTTGTATTTGTACCTTATTTTTTCTTTACTTGTATAATAGACGTTTTTCCTTTAAAATTTCGCACAGTGGTCGAGTCTTAGTTTATTATTTATGCCTCTAGGAAAAGGGAAGCACGAGTTCTCTTTTCCCGTTCTATTCCTACTAAGTTTTTGTGTTTGTCACAACAAATAAAAAAAATAATACATGCCTTTCCACAACTTCCTGTTTCTTGTAGCTCTTAATAAACTTTGCCTTTCTGTTATTTCTCCTAAGCTCTTTTCCGCCATCCATTTAGTCAAGCTCATTATTATGCGTAGTTCTCCTTTGCCTCTCTCGCCCTCTATCGGTCCCGTATCAGATTTTCTGGCGATATTCATTAAATTAAAATATATTCATTAAATTGCTACTACGTCATTAGTTGATTAGTAACTTACATAGAGAGAGAGAGAGAGAAATAAAGAAACGTCTTTTTACGTCTATAAAAAAGCAAGCATATTCTCTTTTCTCTCTTGTTTTCAGATACAGTCGAACGTAGATAAAGAACGCTGCCATTGGAGGACGTTAGCTTCCTTGGTCTTCTTTTGAATTTTGAACTCTCGCCCACACGCACATACACACACGTGTATCACATACGCCTGTTTAACACGCATATACGAACAAAGAAGCATATTCATATAACTAGTTTTAATGTATTTTTCTTTTATTACAATTGTGTACACATGCAAATACATTTGTTAATACGTGCATTAATTGTCGTATGTTTTAAATTCATTGTTTTGTGTTTCTTATTTTTACTCAAACTCCCATGAGAATCCGCCAATATTGTTTGCGGGACCATTGTTCCAGGAGCCCATAAATATTTAATAGAAAATGTCTATACACATCACAACCAAAGAGGTGATTTCTGCAACATAATGGTGAGTTATTTTTACCTGAACATCATAGAATCCCGCAACAACATAATAATTTTTGGTGAATGCATTTGAAGAACCTAGTATAGTACATGTAATGCCAAACTCATTTGTAGTTTTATACTTGGTTTATTTCGAACTCAAAGTTCAGCGCACATGATCAGTGATCCTGCTTGGGGCCTATACACGCGTGTACTTTCACTGATACATCTGATACTGAAGACAGAGAGACGGTTCGATACATGCGTGCACGTATCGTGGAGGAAGCACGATTTCCGCATGCGCGAACAAGGTCTACAATTCCTTGTAGCTTAGAAAACTGCAATCAATACGTGTAGTCAAGTTTTCGTCTTTTTTTTTTACCAATTATCTCTCATCGCCTTATGACTTTAACTACTATATATCTAATCACTTAGTTTAACTTCATATTCTGCATATTTATGGCTGACGAGGAAAAAATGATTATTAAACACGGAAGTTTTCATTTTTTTTTTTTTACCTAAATTTAATTTAACCTGTTTTCCCGAACATAGACATTGAAATTGAGAAAAAGATCATTACCAATGTTCACTGATATTTGGTCATTAATTAAAGCAAACGTCACAAATAAAATGGAATTATTAATTCGTTCTGCTTTTTACTTTACAGTCGCTTTAATTTTAGAAAAAATAAAAATGGAAAATAGTGGGGAATAAATCAGTTGCTAAGTAAACACGAATCTTCATTTATGCTTCGTGTGGTTCATGCTCTCCACAACTTCCTGTCATTCGCAGCAATTTTATCTTTTTTTTTTTTTTACTATCCCTACCACTACCTGTTCTGTCACCCATTTACCCAAGATCATTAAGCAGGTTACTCGATGTTCCCCCGCTTCTCTTGCTTTCGATACGTCCCGTGATTGTTAAATTCTCCAAGGCTTCTTTTTTCATTACTTGTCCCATAATGATTTGTAGCCTTCTGAAAGGAAATATAAGTATTATTTTTGCTTACTCGTTGCTCGCATACTCTGTCCATGATCTTTTCCCTCCCACTATCTCTCTCTCTCTCTCTCTCTCTATATATATATATATATATATATATATATATATATATATATATAGGTATTAATGTGGATAAATCAAATTACTAGATATTAGCAACCGTATAAACGTGCATTAACATGCATACACAGGTAAGCGAATAAATATTTACTTAATGTCACATAAGGAGTAAACAAAACAGTGCTCAATGTGGTTAGACAGAACTAAGAAGTATATATTAATAAACATACATATACCTACGTTCTAAGTGCAACTTAAAGTTTCGTTGTTCTACCAACTCATCAGGCACGAATTATTACATTAAATTAAAAAAATATATACTGAGTCTCATGGGAGGAACACAAAAGTAAAAAAAAGACAAAAGTCAAGGCTCGGATTTAATATAAACTAAATATAATACTGATGTGTAATCACAGAACGTAGAGTGTAAGTAAGGTGCTATTTTTAAAAAAAAAGGCAAGCTTAAATTTTAAAAGAGGAACGCCGAGTAACTTGTTAAGTAATAATAGACGTTAAAATGGTTAAAGAGGACAATCAATATGTATCCCAAAATATGGGAAATGCATGTGATATTTAAATAATATATTTATCCTGAATTAAAATATTTTAAAGAGAAGTTTCTTTCTGTGATTACAAGCTAACATTATTTCATTTCGTTTCTTAAGTAGATTTCTGTCATTAATATTTTTGAAGATGAATCTTTTTTGCCCCAGCAAACACAGGTTGCATCGGTTGCCGCGGCTGAAAAAGGGTACACCAGTATTATATTTAGTTTATATTAAATCTGAGCTTTGAATCTGCGTTTACTTTTGCATTCCTTCCATGAGACCCAGTATATTTTTTAAATCAAATGCAATAATTCGGGCCTGATGAGTTGGTAGAGCAGCGAAACTTCGAACGTAGATATATGTATATTTATTAATATATATATATATATATATATATATATATATATATATATATATATATATACATATAAATATATGTATACATATAAATATATATATATGTATATAAATATATATATATACATATAAATTACAATCAAGTAATTCTTTTTTATATATATATATAATATACATATCACTGTATATATATACATATAAATATATATATACATATAAATATATATATACATATAAATATATATATACATAAAAATATATAAACATATAAATATATATATACATGATATATAAATATATATATACATATAAATATATATTTATACATATAAATATATATATATGTACATATAAATATTGTATATATAATTATATATATATATGTAAATATATATATATATATACATATAAATATATATATATAGATACATATATATATATATATATAGTTGTGGTAACCACCACCACCATCATTCATAGAAAATATACAACAAGCATTCATTGGTTAATCACCTTCAATCTAGCTCGTTGATTGTTCAGTTTCGATCAATCAAAACACGCCCACGCGACAGGTCTGTTTTCGCGCCAACTAAGTTTGATCCAGTCACGTGGTACAACATACTATAAAAACCAAACACGAGTGATTTTCGTTCTCTTTTTGCTCACTCTCTTCGTCGATCTCTTCGTCACCCTCGCGTCTCATCTCCGCTGCCAAAATGTGACCCTTAAAGAACTCCCGTCTTGACTAATGCAGTCAGACGTAAAAGAACTTTACAACTAATCATGCAAGTACATTCTGAACTATTACCAACTTGTACAATACACAATTCCAAACACTCAACACATACTCATTCTTCTAAACTACAATTTAATAGTTAATCTAACCCTTATGAGCTCAAGTACAAATGTTTCCTAATCAAAGAGACGTAAATCTCCGTCTAACCTTTCAGTATACATGCATGTACATCAAATACTTAATAAATTCAATTGTTATGTTTTCAACCCTACGTTCTGTTTTGTATTTTATACCATGTGCTATTTTACGTCAAATATTAATTGCATTGTGACCACCAAATTGGATAGCGACCTCCAGCATAATGACATGATCCTTTCCACACCTTTCCCAGACAAAATAAAATAATTGTGGCGGGACCCGCAACATTGCACGTCCACAACACATTTGGAAACCTCACCGTTAAGGGACCCTCTACATAGTTATCTATTTATAATAATCACTTTTTAATTTATGTAAAATAAAATTAATTTTGTGCAGATAAATTGAAAATCCCACTCGATCTTACGCATATAAAACATTAACTTTTTAAAGGAAAGCGAGAATTAACAGACTAGCTTTGTCATTTTAGGCTCAATCTGTGACAATTCTATTGAGCTAAGCTGTATTATTCGCCTACATAAACTCTGTCGGAGTTAGCTCCTCCTCAGTTCTTTAATCCTTCAACAGGAGTCTCTCCCCTGGCTATAAATACTGGCTGACCCTTCTCTCTCTCTCTTTTTCGACTTAGGCCTTGGGCCGCTACCTCGCGCGGAGACGAGGTAAAATCTTTCTTTTTCCACTTAGGCCAATATGTGACCTCTCACAGATACAGCGTTTCCCAAATTCTGGGAACGCGCTAAGAACAATACACGTACGTACGAACACTACAACACACACACATAATTTCTCCAAACAAACCCTATGTAACAGTCCATGTCTTTGTTTAACTTGTTTTGTTATTAATATATATTTGTTTACCCATGTATATCGGTCTTGTTTGTTTTCTTTGTCTTCTTTGGACTTAATTAAAGTCCGACATTCTCATGTAGCTGGACCCGCCAGCAGGAAAGTTTAACCTTCTGATATCTCTTCACATCTTCACCCCCACGGTCCGCTACAAATCATTTACTGCCATTATTTTTCAAAGTTTCATCTTTTTTTTCTTTTTATGAAACTTTTGTATAAGTTGTATGGTTAAGGTCCTATTCCAGAAAATAAATGCAAACGAAACAAATACAAAAAAATGACTTAAAAGCAAAACAAAAAATGTTTACAGTAAGATAATAGGTTTTTAAAACGTGTTCATTTCATGGGGGTCAGAAAAAAATATAGAATCAGGAATTTTGATAACTTAGCATCTAACTTCAACCACCACTAAAACACGCACTTTTAACATCTGATTTATCACCCCACTCACCTATTTTTATTGTTACGGCTTATCACCTTGAAGTGGAGAGAAAAGTTCTGAACATCTCATACAAAAATGCCCTTCTCTATTCCTCTTCTACAGAGATGTTGTTCTGCAGAAGAATACTGATAATACCTTGGACGGAGCGTATAAGCAACGAGGAAGTTTTAAGGGTGTGGAAGTTGGCGCAGAATGTTGGTTTTTACATTTTAAAAAATAATGGCTGAGCGAACATTAATTTAAAAAGTTTAGTTTCTTTTTATGTGAATACAAATTGCATCCTTGTGCAACAGAATTCGTAGCTCGCGGTACAGTGAAACAAAGAGAGTACTTAAAAAATGACATCCTTTCCCCCTTTTTTATTTTGCAATTTTCTAGCACAAACAAAAAACTAAGGCTATAAAAATTATTACAAAATCATAGTGACAAAAAGGAAGACTTTTCATTATTTTAAAGAAACAAAATATGTGTTTATTTAAATTTAATGTCAATGTAAATTGTAATATATTGAAAAAAGTAGATCTAATTTTACATGGTAACCAAATTCCCAATACAGTTTCAAAATTTTAAAATGTTTCTCAAATAAAAAAGAAAATCTCACCTGCTCCAATGACAATCACGTCGTAACTTGGTTTCAGAACATTTTGGTTGTTATATTTTCTGATTCCTTCAATAAAACTCTTTCTCGGATATCCAATTTTCGTAAATCGCGCAGCTATTCCTGTTTGGCCACGAAATAATAACATTTTCACTTCAAGGATTTATGTAGAAACAATGGCGGATTTAGACATCAGCTAAAACAAGTCACAACTTCGGTCATTACCATTATCAGTGACCTCAAAATATTTTTAGAAGTTTTTAAGAAGCGATGCTTTAAAAATTCTGGTGTTATTTATTTATTTATTTTAACACGAACCTCCAGCGCTTTTATATAACTTAGGATTCCAGGAAACCGAAATCCAGTACTGTGCACAAAACAGTGAAATGGTTTGTTTCTTTTTGTGTGTTTTTCACATTAACTTGCCTTATTGAATAAAGTTTATCACGTTGCCCTTTGACCAACCGTGACTTATCTTTATTGTGGAAAGTTGAGAGAAATAAAAACTTGACCTTTTAAAATATTCAACTCACTAGTGAGTCCATAGCATAAGATTTTTATTTGCTTAAAAAAAACCTACGAAAAAAAGTAGTTCAAACAAATGTTTGAGGTAACACAACAAAGACAGACGACACGATCCGAGTTTAAAAACAGGCAATAAATTTATTTTAAAAGTGAATGAATTAAACAGATAAAGCCCCTTGTTTGCCAAATGATGGCCAATAACATTATTGTAAAAATATAATCAAATAATGTTACATACTGAGACTATGTTGATAACAACAACAAAGATGAGACAATAGTCTGAAAGTAAATAGTGTAGTAAAAATAAATATCTCCTCATCCGAGAAATTCAGACACAAAAGTGGTGTTTATAGCTAAAAACTCTGGAAAGTGATTGTGAATTAAATAAATCTATGACAAACCATTCCAGATTCCTCTCATTATTGTAATCAAATATTACCTACAATCTGGTAACGAGTCATCAAAATATAGGTAAAACAATTAAATTAACCACTTCGTGATCAATATTGATCACTTTCTTTGTATAAAATAAATGGCGTGAAAAAATAACGTAATAGTTACAGTAATGGATCTGTTGCAAAACGCTGGGTTTGAGAACAGAACATCAGAAACTAACCACGTGACAATAAGATGAATCTTCTTTTTCTGTGCCGTATCCCTTCAGGACGTGGGTGATCATGACTCTCCACAACTTCCTTATCAATGTTTTTCTTTTTCCTATCCTTCCTAACCCCTGTTCTGTCAACAGTACACAAACTCGTTAGGCAGGCTATTCGCTGCTTATCTCTGTCCCTTTTTCCTTTATACCGTGTGAGTGTCAACTTCTCCAAGCCCTCTTTCTTTGTTATGCGCCCAAGAAATTTCAACTGTCTCTTTCTGATGTGAAGTATAAGTGTCCTTTTTGTTTCTACCTTAAAACTTCCGCGTTACTCACAAGTTCGGTCCGTGGGATTCTCAGGGTCCTTCTGTCAAACCACATTTCTCTTGCTACAAGTCTCTTCATCTGTGAGATTTTCCAGTATTCGCTGTCATATAGGCGAAACTATAGTATATAACAGGTCGATACTCTTTTCTTTGCTTCAAACGAAATTTTCCCGTTTCTTAATACTTTGCTTATCTTCTAGAAGGCATCTTTTCGCTCTCTCAATGCACCTTCGGATTTCGGTGTCGCATTTTCCTTCCTCTTTTAAAACACTTCCTAGATATTTAAATTTTTGTACTGGTTTGATGTTTGTGTCTCCAATTCGTAGTTCGCATTTTGGGTTACTTCTTTCACTGACAACTTTACATTCTGTCTTCTTCAAATTGATGCTTAGTCCTTTCTTCTCGTTTTCCTTTACTACCTTCTGTAGAAGTTCCTGCTTATCCGTACCTAGATGGGTGACCGTTTGAGAGTACCAGGTGCTGTAAGCTTGGATGTGTGGGCGGTGTAATGGATAATGGTTCGAAATTGTTAATCGGAGAGCTGAGTTTCAATTTCCGTTGGGTTCGTTATAATTAACTCATAGCTGGGTGAGAAGAGGTGAATTCATATGTTTCCCGAGAGAATTTGCGCGTAAGTGAATTATGCGTAAATACTCTTGGGAAACATATGAATCCACTTCTTCTCTCCCTTCCTATGGGTTAATTAGTAAAATTTGTATCATTAAACAATTATTATCACCCAAAATTCTTACAATCTAAAAATATCTTTGTTTCCTATTTCTCAATACTTTGCTTAACATTTGGGATATATCTTTCGTTATTTCACCGAGTCTTCGGATTTCGATGTCACATTATCCGTCTTCTAATAAAACACTTCCTGGATATTAGCATTTTTGTACTTGCTTGATTTTTGTGTCTCCAATTCGTAGTTCGCTTCTTGGGTTGTTCTGTCGCAGTTAGCTCCTCCTCAGTTTCCTTAATCCTTCAACAGAGGTCTCTCCTACCTGGCTATAAATACTGGCTGACCCTTCTCTCTCTCTCTCTCTTTTTCGACTCAGGCCTTGGGCCGCTACCTCGCACGGAGACGGGGTAAAATCGTTCTTTTTCCACTTACACCAATATGTGACCTCTCACAGATACAGGTTTCCCAAATTCTGGGAACGCGCTAAGAACAATACACGCACGTACGAACACTTACAATACACACACATAATTTCTCCATACAAACACTATGTAACTTTTCATGTCTTTGTGTAACTCGTTATTAATATATATTTGTTGACCCATGTATATCGGTCTTGTTTGTTTTCTTTGGACTTAATGTCCGACATTCTCATGTAGCTGGACCGGCCAGCAGGAAAGTTTAACCTTCTGATATCTCTTCACATCTTCACCCCCACGCACGGTCCGCTACAGTTCCTTTCACTGACAACCATACATTATGTCTTCTTACAATTGATGCTTAGTCCTTTCTTCTCCCTTTCTTTTACTGCCTTCTGTATGAGTTCCTGTAGTGACATTTATTCTGCAGTTCAAATATTCTCAGGAAATTCAAAACTCATTCAAAGGCGCGCGTGAGTAGATACGAAAGTAAATCTAGAAATATTATATTAGCATTATTCATTAATTAATGATAAGATGAAGGAAATGATAAATCTTTGTTTTGGTTTTTTTGCAAGAACAAGAAAATGTTAAGTCGAAATGTATGTGAAGCAACAAAGAAGTCTACCACTGGTCTGCGCATCGAATATTGCTGCCACATTTGGTCTGTGCTTCCGCTATATATCTAGAAATTCTCAACATAATCCAAAGAAGAATCTGCAACGTTATCGGTCTTGACCTGATATTTCGGCTTCAGTAAATTCCCCACAGGCGTAATGCAACCACCCTTTTCCTTTTCTATAAATATTGTCATGATAATTGTTCTGATGACATTTCTTCTTTTGTACCTCGACTTCACGAATTAAACGCAATACTAGATTGGTAGCTCGGTCTCATAATTTCACTGTTGAAATGGCTAGATGTAACGGTAACTTCTATACTAGCAGTTTCTTCTCCCGCACTTCTCGCTTGTGGAACTCTCTTCCGGCTTCTTGCTTTCCTATCAACTACGATCTTCAAAAAATTAAATTCAATGTTAGTTGTCATCTTCTGTCTCCTTGAATCCTGTTAATTTATTTCCCTCTCTGTTTCTTTCTCTCTCATTAACCACACTTGCGCCTTAGTGGCTTTATCGCCTTGTCTGGTGTGAAATGATAAGCAGATGCTTGTAATATAAGATACGATAAATATAAGATAAATAAGGCTTTGTTAAATTTTATTACTGTAAGATACTTTAGTTTCAGTGGTCAGCACTAACATGCGTGTATATGCTGAGTAATAAGGCACCAAAAGGGGGAAACGAGTATTATTAATCTGATATGTGTTAAAACATGTTTTCATTCTTTGTTTCCTCTTAGGATTACTCCACATTGTCGGGAAATTTCTCTTATCGTCCGCTAGATGGTGCTGTATAAAGCTGTATAAAAGGAAATAGCACAAATTCTCTCTTTTTTCTCATATGAACCACAGGATGCCTTAGTGATAAGACGTGTATCGTTTCTCCTGAACTGAATTTAGATCCCAAGCATACCACACGTCATATGATGCACCACGTTTAGTATATAAACACACTGCACTGTCTCCTATTTTTTTTAAAAAGTCGTGAAACCACAACCACAATAACATCTCCGCTACAACTAATCATATAAATATGTATTTCTCTCCTTTTTTGAGAAACGTTAAACCTGATTCTGTATAAAATGAATATTGAATTCGTTTATCTTGGTAATACTGAAATATTCAATCGAATGTCGTTACAAATGACAACAATCAGCGTTGTAGCGAAGTGTTAAGGATTATGTAAAATTGAATACAAGAACACACATTTATTTTTTCTTACTTTTTAATATTTAACAAACTCAAGAGGAATCACCTTTTTAAGTGAAAATACAGATTACCACATATTTACCTTATCACATAATCTTTATTATTTTCGGATCCAAAATAGTCTTTATTCAGTACTAAATCTATTTAATTTAGGTCTTGAAAATTACCAAATGGCAACCCTATGTTAAATTCTAAAATGAAACCTCTTTAAAATAATTTCCACCAGCATAATGATTTTTTTACCGAATTGCTGAAGATAAAAACGTTTGAAAAACAGACTATTAAAATCTAATTCATTTTAAACATTTTTTTTACTATTTCTAGTAATGGGGTAGTTCCTGTTAGTATTTTTCCAGTGTTAGCAATAAATTAGTGGCCAAAAAGGGTGTTTTCTGTCGTCTAGTTACAATGTTTGCAACGTAGCATTTCAAACAATTTTCTCTCAACAATCCAAAAAAGATAAATATTTCAAATTATCTCTCTGCATCTACTCTTGAACGTGTGCATACCATATCCCTTTGGTGAGAAAGAACCTCTCTTACCATTGTTTTAAATATTTTTTAATATTCTTTTGTGTCAGATCATTTAATCTGTTGTATGAACATTTCCGCTTCATGAAATTACGTTTAAACTACGAACTTTAAGAATTTTGATTTATTTTCCTGAGCTACTGACACTACTTCAAGTGTGTAAATTCGTGAATAAATGACTTATCTCGTTTTGTTAAAATTACCCGTGTGTTTCCTAGTCGTTATCATCATTTATTACATTAATCTTCTTTGCGTGGGTATATCAACTGTTCATTTTAACCTAGGTACCTGCATGAAAATCAATAAAAAGAACATAGCATGACAAGAACGGCCTTAAATTTGATAAAAAATTTTTTATCTGCTTAAGTATATATATCATTATTAAGAAGAAATACCAAAGTATTTTTTGATTATTTTTTTAATTTTTTACTCATTCTTAGCATGTCCGAAATTTTAGTTAAAAATCTTTTTTTTGTCAGCGAAATTACTAAAAAAAATCAATATCAGCCATTTTTTTAAAATTTTGTAAACTAAGTTAAAATCCTAGTTTAAAATTCGTCCAAAATTCAATTATACGTTTTTCAAAATTTCTTTGACGAAAATTAGCAAATTTAAAGATTATTTTGTAGCGGGCCCCTAAACGAAGAGAGAGAGAGAAGGGTCAGCCAGTATTTATAGCCAGGGGAGAGACTCCTGTTGAAGGATTAAAGAACTGAGGAGGAGCTAACTCCGACAGAGTTTATGTAGGCGAATAATACAGCTTAGCTCAATAGAATTGTCACAGATTGAGCCTAAAATGACAAAGCTAGTCTGTTAATTCTCGCTTTCCTTTAAAAAGTTAATGTTTTATATGCGTAAGATCGAGTGGGATTTTCAATTTATCTGCACAAAATTAATTTTATTTTACATAAATTAAAAAGTGATTATTATAAATAAATAACTATGTAGAAGGTCCCTTAACGGTGAGGTTTCCAAATGTGTTGTGGACGTGCAATGTTGCGGGTCCCGCCACAATTATTTTATTTTGTCTGGGAAAGGTGTGGAAAGGATCATGTCATTATGCTGGAGGTCGCTATCCAATGTGGTGGTCACAATGCAATTAATATTTGACTTAAAATAGCACATGGTATAAAATACAAAACAGAACGTAGGGTTGAAAACATAACAATTGAATTTATTAAGTATTTGATGTACATGCATGTATACTGAAAGGTTAGACGGAGTTACGTCTCTTAGACTAGGAAATATTTGTACCTGAGCTCATAAGGATTAAATTAACTATTAAATTGTAGCTTAGAAGAATGAGTATGTGTTGAGTGTTTGGAATTGTGTATTGTACAAGTTGGTAATAGTTCAGAATGTACTTACATGACTAGTTGTAAAGTTCTTTTACGTCTGACTGCATTAGTCAAGACGGGGGTTCTTTAAGGGTCATATTTTGGCAGCGGAGATGAGACGCGAGAGAGAACGAAGAAATCGACGAAGAGAGTGAGCAAAAAGAAAGAGCAGAAAGAGAGCGAGAATCACTCGTGTTTAGTTTTTATAGTATGTTGCACCACGTGACTGGATCAACTTTATTTGGCGCGAAAACAGACCTGTCGCGTGGGGGTGATTTGATAGGTCGAAACTGACCAATCAGCGAACTAGATTGAAGGTGATTAACCAATGAATGCTTGTTGTATATTTTCTATGAATGATGGTGGTGCTTGTTTACCTCTTTGAAAAAAACTTTTACTTACTTTCTTCGAAGAAAAATGTTGTTTAAAATAAAAAGGAGACGATCTTAACATCGTTGGCGATTGACAAAGTCGTATACAACAAATTGCACAGGCCAATTATAAATACACATTCACTAATTAATTATTAATTGCAAAAGTAAAAAAAAAAAATAACAATTCCCTTATAAACAGAACATAAATGACAGATATACATTAAAAATATTTAAGAAAAAATAGAAAGTATCTATTTTCATCCATTTTTCCTGCAAGCTTAATCCGATAATGGATTTTATGATTTTTGATGCTGAAGATCAGACGATTTTGTCTTGTGCTGCAAAAGACATCTATCAATTCAGGTTGAACAGCTGACATCAACAACAACAACAACAACCGGGTGATCATGTGACTAGAAAAAATGGCGGACGATGAAAGCGTGACCACAGAGGAGGTGACGCCGTCTAATAATTCAACTAACAATGTCACAACAGATCATTGTCAGGAATATAAAGTTTATAAGCGACGATGGTATATTTTATTTGTTGTATCTATTTTGAATACTTCAAATGCTATGGTAAGTTCAATATATCGATTATTTTTGTCATGACTAAAGAAAAAAAATTACTACTAGTACTTCTACTAACACTTGCTTTAAAACTCCTAAATCATTGAATCATCTTTTGTTGTGTTTATTGATTTGATAATATCAGGAAAAAATTCTCATTGGCATTTGATTGCTTTTATAATGGTGAAATCGTATTTTCTTTTTAATTCAATTAACTCGAAATATCCTTTTTTTAGTGATCGATTGTACACACGCGGGCTTTTTTTTTGTTTTTTTTTTTCAAGTAACAATTTACTTTTTAAAGTAAAATGCTTTTTATATTGAAACTATTTTCAAACTAAATTATTGTTAAAAAAATGGAAGTTTAACTATTTAATCACCTCAAAAATTCATATTCCACCAGCAACGAATTGGATATCATTGAAAAAATAAAAATATTATTCACTTTTCTGTTTTAAAAAATTAGAATAAACAATTAAAAATCAAAATATGCATTATTACACTTCTAGTGATATTGTGAAATTGCTAAGAAATACAATATTGATTGAAGTTTTCGTTTTCAAAACAGACGAACTGTATCGTTTCAAAAAGAAATATTGAAAAAAAATAGCATTTATTATTGGCTGAATGTTCAACAAATAAACAAGAAAAAATTACCATATTTTAATTTTATTTATTTTTTCAATTAAAAGTTTTATTAAAATATTTAATTAATCTACCTTAACTTTTTTCAGACTTCGCCTATATAACAAAAATTTTTTCAATTTTTAAAATAAATTAACCATATTCAGTTTTTCGTTTTGTTTATTTCCTCTAGTTGAGTTCGTTAGATTCACTTACGCACAAATATCCATTTCTTCTCTTTCCCCCAAGCTATGGGTGGAATAGCAGTACAGACTGGGTTCTTTAGCCTTGGTTGGCAACCAGTCTACCACATCATAAAGAAAGAAGTCTACCGCGCGAAAAATCTGCCTTGTCAATCATGTATTCAAATGATCGCCCAAGCGTGTATCACTTATGATGGCATTGAACTGACCGAGTTTAAATGTAAGCGTGATCCAATGAAGCTATTTTTTTTTTAATTTCAAAACATTTTGATTTTTAACTTTAAAAATGTTTATTTATTTCATTCATAGTTTTTTTTTTTTTTTTAAGGACTGATTCCAGTAGCTTTCTCATGTGCTGCGAATTTTAAGCAATACTTGATCATTAAATAATAAGTAGTACTTATTTAAGTATCTACTTGAAACTTGAAGTTTTCCTAAAATCATTCAAGCAAATTTTACAACGAATAAATAATAATAGCCGCCGTTCTCTTGCTGATAAAATTTATTTCACTATTAAAAACACTCATCCTCGGAAGGAATATTGTTACGTAGTTTTCCTCCAGTACGCTTCTTTTACTCTTCATTTCAAGTGTTTGTAATTGTATTCGCGACGGGGATGCGGAAAAGTTCTCGGTTCAACCCACTTTACAAAATCTAACCAAATAGCCAAGAACTTTTCAGCACCCCCTCGTACAAACTTTTTTTTTTTGTAAGGGCATTGTTAGCCATTATAAATAAATTAAATAATTAAATGATTGAAATATTTTTAAAGTAGCACATTTTCAAAGAAATAAGGTAAAGTAAATATCTGAAAATTTTATCTTGTATTGTGTAAAAAAAATCTAATTAAACTAATTTTTTTAAAGTCAACAAACATTGGATATCTAGTACTAAATTTAACGTCCGAAACAGTTTTTGCATGCCAAATACTGAATTATCTCCCTTAGATTGCTTGCCTCACATTCTAGGAACTTTTGGTGGAAAACCAATGTAGGTCGTGGTGCGTGATAAATTAAAAAATAAAAATTATATTGCATTTTGGACTCTTGTTTATTTGTTTTTGCAAGACAATCCAAAGGCGTGGCCGTTCAATTTTTATTTTATTTTAATCATTTAGAATCGTTTTACAATTTATAATTCTTATTAATCACAAAAAGTTCAGTTTTTTTTATTTATTTAAAAAAAAAATGTTTGCTCAGTATATGAGGCTAGGAAAAAAGTTAACAAATTTTAATCACAAAGTTGAATTTTATTTATTTTATTTTACTTTTATGTTTTTGTAAAAATGTGTACTAGGCGATAAGTCAGTATTTTTTAACATTAAAAAATTGTTACTGACGTCAAACGCAACAATTTAAAATAAAATATGGCAATAGTTGAAAAAAATAATGAAAGTAGTAGCCACTAACATACGCTAATGTCCCTATTTTAGATTTAAATTTAGAGTGTAAAATTAAAAAAAATTTTCATCTTATTTTTAAAGAAAAACGAATAAACAGGTTTTAATAAATAAAAAAAATGCATATCTGTTTTTATAGTGTCCTTTTATTTAATGATTTATTGTTTTTATTTTTAATTTCCCAATTCAAATATTTTATGCTCCTTTTTAAATTTCAGTCCACTTACCACCTTACTTGATACATAGGAAAAAATGAGGATAAAAATAAAATAACTGAAGCATTCTAAATCCCATGACTTCATCCAATATTTTAAGTTTCAATAAATTTATATTTCAATTATCTATCTTTATTTGATTGTAGTTATGATATTAAAATGTCTTTGTTAAAATTCATTAAATCAGCCTATGAACTGTTCTCAATTTTAAAATTGACAGGACTCTCATAAAAATATTAGCATCATTAAAATCGCAATATTTCAAAAAATTATTAATTCACTGTGAATCACACATTTTTTTTAAATGCCAACTTGTAAAAATACATTGTTACAAATTTTCATCAAAAGTATTATTTTTAAAAATGGATCTTTTCTCCTCTTTAGAAATAATATAACAGATATGCTCACAGTATAAAGAGGTACAAATTAAATAGTTCTTATTTTTATATTGCCATTTCCATATAATACAAAACAATTATAAACAATGAATTTTAAATTATTACCATAGCTTCTAAACAATTGATCCTATTTAATAAAAAATATTATTGCAAACATTATTTATTCTACTTTCCAGTAATGTTAAATTTATGGATGATGATGATGATGATATAAAAGATTAAAAATCAATTATAAACCAATTAATGTTTGTGGGTGTATTAACAGTACATTAAGGTCATTATAACAATATTTCTATGAGAACAATACTATTAAAACTAAAGGCACTTGAAAAAAAAACAATTTTTATCTTAATTATAGTATGTGTCAGCATTTGTGTTCACTTTAATAATGATAATCTAATTTTATGTGTAATATCTGTAATAAAAGCTGAAAAAATCCTATCATTGAGAGAAGACAAGTAATATAAAGATCAATTTTTGTGTAAAATAACGATGCTGTAATATTTGAGAATTTTTTAAAAATCTATATAAATTAATATTTTGTAAAACAAATACATTAGATTTAGATTATGACAGACACATTATTAGAACATGTTAATTAATCAATTTCAGACAAAATAAAAATCTTTTTATTGAAAATTATTAATGGTATAATATGCCTTCTGAGTAGATACCTACTTAAAATAAAATTTAATGAACTTTTAATTTACAATGTAAGATAAAATTTACACAGCATCTAAAAAATGTGTCAACTTTTATGCATGTATAGTTATTAAGTTATTAAAAATAACACACATTCAAATAGAGTCAGGCATTTTTCTGTTAACTATTTTCACACATTTTGTCTACTACATCCATGTGCCAGGTATTAATAATTGTCACAAATATCCTTGGGGTAAAATATGAATCTATCTCCTCCTTCCAGCTATGGGTTAAATAGTATGGCTTGTATCTGGAAAAATCATTGTTGTTTTTTTTAAAATTGTTAATGCAATATTCACTCATAAAAAAGAATTATTCTTCCAATCGAAAATATGATTTCATTTTAAATAATCCACAAAAGGTCGATAAGCTGTAAAAGAAAACAAATCAACCAATAAAAATGTAAATAAAAGGACACCTTATCAACAAGTAGGCAGTCTGAGTAACAGGCCCAGTAATGAGAGCTATCATTAAGATATCTTCCTGTGTCTCGTATATTTGCCATCATAAGAAAAATGTCACCTAAGAAGAAACTGGAATAAAAAAAGAATTTTTTGTAAATAATTTCTGGAATATAAACATTTTGGATTTACGCATTGTCTTTGTTTTCATTACTCTTTCTTTGTGGACAAATTCAGTATTTTTACAAAGACAAATTTTCAACACTTACATTTCAATGCTTTATTTTGTAAATAAAAAATGGTTTTATATAATTATTCTTTTTTTTAATCACAGAATAAACATATTATTTTATGCAAAAATTATTAATCATTTAATTTCTTTTTGATTTCATCATGAACATTTCTCCACACTATATTACAAAAAATGATTTTTCTAAATTGTAAGTTTAAGCATATATATTCAAAAATCAGGTAACACTCCTGCTGATTAGGAATTATTAGCCAGACTCAACATGCTACCTATAGATATAGCCTCATCAGGATTAGAAATAAAACTAACTTAAAATGTTAAATGTTGTTGGTATTTGGCTAATTACAAAAATATTTCCCTTTATTTCTTCATTTGGAAATAATTAAATCCTATAAATAAGAAGTGACTTATAACAAGGTTAAGGACTGCCTTTAGCAGCCTTGAAATAAGTAAAACTAAAAACAAGAAGCTAAATAAAATTTAAAAAAAAAAAAATTTTCTGAGAAGTGGAGAAGTAGGTAATGTATTCAAAAAGGTAGAATCCACTTCTCAATTAATATCTAATGTCATACATTTTTTAATTAGAATTCTTTGAAAGGAAAGGATTTCTTTATAATATCTGTGTTGTTAAAAATATTTGTGTGTTTTTTTTTGTTTCTTTCTTTTTCTTCTTTTTTTTCTAATTGAATTTAGCCCAAGCAAGGCAATAAAACCACTAAAATACAAGGGATTACTAGGTGAGAAAGAATTAGACAACAAAAACATGAAGATGCTAGAACAATAGAAGAGTAATCAAAAAGATAGTAGATAATGTTGATATTGCATTTAAATTTTTGGAGATCAAAGTTGGCTGGAAAGGATGGAACCAGAAGAGGATTCCAGAAGTGCAAGAAAAGAAACTGTTAGCAGAGAACGTACAGTTATATCTAGCCAATTCAACTATAAATTGATGAGACCTTGTTGCCAATCTAGTACTGCGATTAAATTCATAAAGTCTAGGTACCTTGGCAAAGAGTTCATCTAAACAATTATCATGAAAGTATTTATAGAAAAATCTCAGGGAAGCAACTTTAAAGCAATGGGAAAATGACTTAAGCCAAGACACTAGGTCAAGACCAATAATATTGCTGATTCTCCTTTGGATTTTATCTCTATACTAGCAGCATGGCCCGGCGTTGCCCGTGCTTAAAATATTTTTGCCCTTCCTTGCTTTTAAAGGAGTGCCCTTTGCCGTGCTGATGTTGCTACATGCCTTACTTCTTGCCTATCTCACACTACAAATTTTTTCTAAGCTCTATACTAAACATTAAATCTGTTACGAAAAAAGAACTAAACAAAATGAACACAAAACGATCAGCTTTAAAAAAGGACTCGTTACTGGAAAAACTGAATGAAAAAAGAATTTTAACAACAAATACTTTTTCACACCCAACCCAGTTCTGCAGAATCAGAATCAATGTTGAGTTTAAGCAAGCAAATGAGCCAATTGGAGGAAAGTGCCATGCGGATTTAAATTTTTCCCACTTGTGACGAATGCAGCTATCGATTTTTTTGCATGCTAGCATGCTAATTAACATTCGTGTCAGTTAGCTGTTGGCTCTCACACTGGCCAGTAGAAAATGGCCACAAACTACATGAAAACTGCCATAGAAGCATGAAAAAATTGATTATTTCCACTATCGATGAGAGTTGGGAAATGCAAAGTCCGTCTTGGCCTTCCCACTAACTTGGAGCATGTGCATGTAAATTTTGGTGCAAATCTGCCAAAAATTGCAGCCGTGCATTCGTTACACACACACACATCCTGCCGTTTATAGATAGAGATAAATAGCAGGAGCATTTTTTTCTGTTCATTTATTGGGGGGGGGGGTAAGTTAACTTACAGAACATTTTGTTTCAAAATATTTGTAATTTATTAATTTCTATTATTTTTTTTTTTTTTTTGAAAGATATGGATCACCTTTTCTCCTATCGCAGATGTCACTACCCACTTTTATGATATAAGTTCCAGTGAAGTCAATTGGTTATCACTTGTCTATCTCATTGCCAGTGTTCCTTTTGGGTTTTTAGCCACTTGGCTACTGGATACAATTGGTCTTAGAGTTAGTGTAAGTATTTTTCTTTTCCTTATTCTAATAATTCAAACTCTGCAGATACTGTAGTTTAAATACTACAATATCTATTTAACATTATATTTCATGATGTTGGTGCAAAAGGCATTGATTATTTTCTTGCATAGAGTATTCCAAAACAGAAATAGACTATTAGGGTTTTCAGATATTTAAGGAGACACTTTTTGGTAACATAAAGGTTGACTATAAATAAAGATACAGTATTTACATTAGTCGGACTATTGTCCTCATCTTTGTCGCCATTTTTGTCACAACGTTGTACGCTCCGGCCTTCTTCAAGTGGTTGGAATTTCGAACCCTTTATTTCGATCACTGGCACAGTGGATAAAGGCGTTGGTTAGATCCAGTGACAGACCCAAAGAGTGTGAGTTCAATACCCGGTTCAGGCAGTGGAGAACTTTCAGAGGGAAAATTAGCAGGAGATAACTGATAACTGACATCCATCAAACATGGCTCGTGGAACTAGAACAGTCTACCCAGTGATCAAAATAAAGGGTTCGGTTTGAAATTCCAACCACCTGAAGAAGGCCGGAGCGTACAACGGCCGAAACATTGTGACAAAAATGGCTACAAAGATGAGGACAATAGTCTGACTAATGTAAATATTGTACATAATACCTCATCTCAGAAATATAGACAGACTATAAACAAAGATGTGATTAAAAAAAAAAAAAAAAAGTAAATTCATCTCATAATTTTAAAAAAATGCTGCTGTTTAATAACATTCTTTGGATCTTTTCTGTTAATTCATCCCAAAATATAAAGAATTTATATTTACTAAAATTCATATCAAATTCTCCCAGAGCAAGGCCCTTCCACTGCACTCACCCCATATGTTGGCAACCCAGATGCGCTATTTCTAAGTGTGGTATCTCCATTTGCACTCACACCGATAAACAAGCCCAAAACATTTTTTTTAAATTGTAACACATTCCATGTAAGTAACTTGAATATCATCCGTAAATTCTGTAACTGAAATAAGATTGATTTCTTTTGTGTTTTTCTGTTTCTGTTTCTTTTTCTTCATCATCAGAAGATTTAAATAAAAATGCAAAGTACTTTATTGTTTTTATATACCATTATTATAATTGTTCACTAGCTGCCCCCATGGAAATCCTGTGGGTGCTGACAGAATATGCATTATCTATCTATAAGAACTTCAAAATGATTAGCTGATTCTTTGTGAAATTTCACACACAGCTTCCATTATAAATTTTTATTGCAACTGATGTGACATTTGATTGTCAGACGGTTAGCAACTAAACCAATTCCCTCATCTCTCTAGAGGGGAATGAAAAGGGGTTTAGTAACCCTGTTGAATGAACCATGAGAAAATCTATCAACGGACATAAGAATTCTTGGTAAGCGTGTTAGAAACAAAGAAAAAATGCTGAACTACGGCATAATATAAATTCTCCTATGTGGCAGTGAATGTTGGACAATTTCTTCACAGATGAAGAAGAGGCAACCGAGATCTGGTTCTATAGAAGGATTCTGAAAATACTATGGATGGAGAATATGAGCAACATAGAAATTTTAAGGAAAATGGAAGCAGAAAGGACACTTGTACTTAGAATCAGAAAGAGGAAGTTGATATTTCTGAGAAATAAAGAAAGGGGGTTTGGAAAATTTGAAACAGAGTATATTGAAGGGAAGAGGCAAATAGCATGTTTAACTACCTAGTGAGTTTGTGTACATAGATGACAGATCAGAAGGAGAATAATAAGGACAGGAAGTTGAGGAGAGCTATAATCACTCACATCTTGAACATATATGGCACATTTTTAGATTTCATTTTGATGTTTCCAGTTTTGTAAAATTATACAATATAGTAATTTATATAGATTATAAAACTATTTTGGATTATTTCAAAATATCAACTTGCTTTATTAACAAAAACTAAATACTTAAAAAAAAAAAAATTTTTACTTTAAAATTTGTTTAACATTAAATTTATTTTGGTTATATTGCAGATCGTTTTATGCTCTTGGTTAAACTGCATTGGATCATTGCTTCGAGTGGTCAGTTGCCTTGAAGTGATTCCTAAAACTTACCAATATATACTGCTGATAACTGGTCAAAGCCTTGCAGCTTGTGCACAACCATTTGTTGTATTCTGTCCAACTAAACTTGCTGCCTTATGGTTCAGTGGAAACCAAAGAGCAACTGCCAATATGTTGTCTGCCATGTGTAAGTAGAAGATATTCAATATAAATAAGCAAAATATAAGTAAAACTTATTCAAAAATTCTTACATTTCATTTTTGTCCATTTTTGTGAATTTCCCTTTCTGTCTTTTCCTCTTTATATCTTGCCTCTTTTTCTGTTGTCTGTCTGTCCTCTCCTCCATTTCCACTTTCCATCTGCCTTTTCATAGATGCTGACAACTTAGATTATCCATTTTTTCAGCCTCTGCTCTTTTTTCTCCACTTATCCTTTCCAAACTTCTATTCCTGTACAGTGTCGTCTTCAGCTTTAATTAAATTTTAAAGTTCAAAATGACTAAACAAAAATAATTTTAATAACAAAGCAATTATTTTGCTGCTAATAGATTTATTTAATATATTTGCTACAATGTTCTTTTTTTATATTATATAAGTTTATAAAATTGTATTAAAATTCCTTTATAAAAAAATATTTATCAGTAATGATTATAATATAGTTCTTTTTTAGATAAAAATTAAATCCAAATATATATATATATATATATATATAAATATAGGTAACTATACTCGTGTCGAAAAACCTTCGAACTCTTGATTTAACAACAGCCAAATCAATCACGAAGGAAAAGAAGGTTTTAAAAAAAGAAAGAGCCAGGAACATGAAAGTCTGTCGAAAATAATCGCACAGATACAGGTTCAAGGCCCAAAGAAAAAACCCCGATACGAGTAAACAACTAACTAAAGAGCTCAATACAAGCGTAGAGCAAACCTAGTCAAACCTAATGAGCCAGACACACCTACCAAGGTTTCACTTAGGCAGATCGTCAGGGTCGGCTGGCTAAAGAGGCAACAGAAACTGGCATATATATGGAGACGACCACCAAGACAACACCACGTGACCAAGGAAGAGAAAAAAAAAAAAAAGAAAAAAAAGAAAAAAAAAAGGGAAAAAAGAAAAGCGACAACGGGGGGTGGGTATAGATTTATTCAACTAACTAAAAGGAGAGGGGATAATTAAAAGAAAAAAAAAAAACACAAACAATAATGATAACACTTAGAATTTTCAAACTGATCTAACTTTGTCCTAACTTCAAGTATTTGTCAAGTTATGATCGTTTGAAGTTAATCAAAACTTGCAAATGTTTAATCATTTACTTTGGGCTGATCAGCTATGAAAAGATTTTTGTTTTTGTCGTTTTTTTGCTTGGAAAGTTATAATCTTGTTGAAAGGAATGTTATAAATGACAGACAGGTTTAATTTGGCAACTCTTTTCCAAAAATGACCTACATCAAGTGAATTCTGGGTCCTACAACATAAAATTCAGTTTAATTAACAAAGTTTTTTGCCATATGTTGCCTGCTTTTTTTGTATCTGACTGTCCAACTATGAATAAATTTAACAGTGCAAGTTCCCAATTATTATAACAATTTCAATCTGTAAAATGTCAGAAAATTGTTCTTGGGAAGATATGTAAAACTTAGTTCCTTTTATATATTAAATTGATTATTATATATAAATTGATCATTTGGCACCATATGTTGGGCATCAAATATCAGTTTTCTGCATAACTTTCTTTGTACTTATCCTAAAATCATGATCTAGATCTTTGATTTTGAATTCATTTAAATACTAAATATTTAAAAACAATAATTATATTAACTATTTAATTTTTATTGTTTCAATTTTAATCTTATGTTTTTTTTTGTTGTTATTTTTTGTTTTCAGCAAATCCCCTTGGTATCATGATAGCCAATTTAGTTTCTCCAGCCATTGTGACTTCAGGTGACAAAATACCATTTCTGGTTAGTTTTATTTTTTCAATGCTAAATATCTAATTCACAACTTAATTAATAACACTTTGAAAGTAATTTTAATAATTTTTCTAAGGAGGATTTTTTTTTTTAAATGCACTGTTCTACTAATTTTTTTTTTTTTTTTTTTTTTGTAATTTAGAATATGAAATATTGCCAAAATTATATCCTGCTATACAAATCTTATCAAAATCAACTTTTCTTACAGATTTGTATAAGTGCTAACATTTTAAGCTTTCAAACATGGCAAACCTTTCATATCAAAAGCAATATGAAATGTCCTTTGAAAACAACAAATAATTTATTTTAGGTTTTGCAGCTAATAATCTTATTCATTAAGTCTTATATTTATACAAGACATTTTAACAAAATGTTTTATCAAAAATATCTTGGTTTACTAAAAGAAATGTCCTCCTAAACAGGAGTTTTTCTTTTAATAGATCATGACAGTTTTTCAATTTGGGCAGTTGAGGTGATTGGATGAGATTGCAACACTTTTTTCTATTCACCTTCTTTATTAATTGGGATATGTGGGTAGTGTAATGGTTATCAGCATGAGAAGTGAATTTTACATGCCAAGTTCAAATTCTGGCCAAATCTGTTCACTTTGCACTAATGTTTTTGAAAAAAACCTGAATCTGTTTCTTCTCCTACTAATTATTTAGCATGGCAGACTGTGTTCCATCATCTTGGCTGGTGACCCATCTAGAAGAACAATTCTGAATTCAAAACCATCCTGAAGAGGGATGGACTCCATCATGCTATCTTTCTCTAGACACACCCACAACTGCAGCACATCAGATGTACTTATGACTGATGAGTTACAAGAATTGTGATCTCTACTAATCAAATAAAGTATCTTTATATTAAAATTGCTATTCAGATAAAATCCATAGCCACTTTAATATTTAAACATTTTTTTCTCTTTCCAAATTACAATTGGTGATGACTTTTTCTTCCTTTCTTACTGACTCTGTTTTCCATTATTCCAAAATAGAAAGCTTTTCCACTATTCAATGTTGTTGTTTTTCATAGAATATTACATCCTGCAAATGTTTTAAATGACTTATGAAAATAAATACTACAGGTACCAGACCATTTATTTGGCTTAATATTAAGAAATAGAAAAACTTCACTAGAAACAAGGAAAAAGGTACTAAACTGTTATATGATATCTATCCTAGAAGATAGATAGTTTGTTTGTTTAACCAGCATATTGACCTTCGTTGGGCCATTTAATGCTGAAAAGGTTTTTTTGTTTTTCAAAAAAGTATAGCTGGTAATAATATTTTTTTTTCAAAAAGAAATGTGCTGGAAAAGACCTGGAAGTTCACTATTTGCCCATAGCTGGGACCCCAACAGGTACTACCACCCCGGGTCAGGGTGGACCTGAGAACACCAGCAATTAAGAGGTGGTTCCACGCTTCCTCAAAACCTCCTGATCAGAAGCCTTGTATCCTAGAAGAGATTTGAAGCAATAGAAATGTAATTCTACAGAAGGATGCTGAAAATATCATGAATGGAACATGTGAGCAACGACAGTTTTAGAGAAAATGGAAACAAAAAGTAAACTTATACTTAACATAAGGAAGAAACAGTTGAAATTTTTAGGGCACATAATGAGGAAAGAGGGTTTGAAAAATCTGATACTCACAGGGCTGATAGAATCCAAGAGGGACAGAGGAAAACAGCACATAACATACTTAGTGAGTTTGAGAAAATGAATGGCAGGACAGGGTTTAGGAGAAATAACAGAAAGACAAAATTTATTAAGTGCTACAATTGTCAGGAAGTTGTGGAGAGTTATGAAGGGATGCGGCAGATAAAGAAGAAAAAGAAATGTATATTTTTAAAAATGTATGATCATGGACTTGTCACAAAGTTGATACGCATTTGGTTTTGGCATATGAAATCCTAGAGCAGCTGTTGCACATAGAGGCTTCCTGAAGCAAATGGATATGACTTCATTTCTTTTCTCAGAGCTTATTCTTTATTTCTAATCCACAATGTTTACTTACGGCTGTAGATTGTCTGACTACTTATGATGGTAAAAAACAGCTGAAATTAAGGTGAAAGAAATACTAATCAAAAATTGATAATGGTTGACAAATTATAAAAAATTAAGATTCTTTCAAAACTTTTGTTTTTATCATGAATCAAGGAACTCAAGAAAAAAACAAGTAAATGACATGGTCAAGTCTTGATAGAACAAAGGGAATATGAAATGTTTCTGGATTTAGAAATAATCACAAGAATATTGGGCGATCATAAATATGGTGATTTAAAGACAGAAACCATGAAGAATCTGTGCTCACAAGTTATCTGTCATAGATTTTAAAAGTCAAATACCAGTCAGTGAAAAGAAATTACTTGGGATCTCTCAAGTTATGTGTCATAGATTTTAATAGAAAATGAAAAATAACAAAATTCAGAATAAAATAATATACATAAAAGAAAAATTACTTCTAATATACTTTCCTCCTTTATTTTCTTTTCAATGCCTTCCTTTTTATTCTTTTTTTAATTACAACTAATCAATAAAAAAAAAATAAATCTTTAAAATGTTTTTTGGGTTGTATTTTCATTTGAACTGCATAGCTGGTTCTACCAAAGCATAATCTGTTGTCCTTAAACCATAGCAGTCTTCAGTCAAAAATTAAGTTTACTTGTCTTACAATAGTCTGAGCTTATCTAATTTCTCTGAATATTTATTTTTATTTTTCACTCACCTTCTTATCTTTTCTGTATACAACGTTATTTTTAAAAACTGAGAATCAACATCTTGAAACTTTAAATCATCACTTGATAAAGCTGCCATTGGTTCTTGCAATAATAATAATAATAATGTTATTACAAACTCATTTTATTGTCATGATTTTTGACTATTCAGTGTTTTAATACTGATTTCTTTTTCTATTTCAGTTACAATTATATTCTATCCCAGCTGTATTATCAATGCTGATGGCTACTTTTGGTGTTTGCAGTTCCGTTCCACCCACTCCCCCAACTGTCAGCGCTGAAGAAAAATCCGAACCTTTTTTCATAGGATTAAAACAAGTTAGTAAAATAGTATCAGATTAAATATTCCATTTTTTGCTTTTCATGTTTTATTAAAATAGAAAGAAACGGTTTAACCCTAAAGAAAATTTTGAATGCTTGTTCAATGAATCATTATTCCTCTCTGCTCAGATCATTCATATTTTATTTTCCATAGTTTCATTTAATTTCTGTTCAAATGGAATTTTTTTTTTTTTTAAATAGTGAAGCAAACATCTTATATCAGGTATGGGCAAACATTTTACATCTAATGGGATGCATGAGTTATGGCTCATCATAAGGTGAGCCACATTACTAAAAATATTCAGTGTAATTATTTCTTGAATGTCCTGCAGCTATTTTCACTACAGAAGACCATATATGTAAGCATTCACCTTAAAAATGGAGGGAAAGTTGATTTTTTTTTTCTTTTCTTTGGTAACAAAATCTAAAGTCTTGGTATAATATTATCACTGATGATAGTGTGAGTAACACACACTGATGCATGTGATTTGTTTTTTATTTATTTGAAAATAAAAAGATATTTTTGAAAAGATAAAAATATATTTCTTTCTCAGAGAAAAAAATTATAATATGAACATTTCCGAAGCAAAAGATGTTTTATACATAAGAGCTTTCTTAGTGAAAATCTCCAATGGTTTAAGGTACTGAAAAAATCTTCTATGAAAGTTTACTCAATTCAAGAAACATTGTACTTAATCATTGTTTATATATGTGGTTATGTATGAGAGATTGTGTGAGTGAACAAGTGAAAATGAAACAAAATTTTAATAAAACGTTAGTTTCCTCATGAAATGATGTGCCATTCAGAAAGCCAAACAGGCCGCAGTTTGCCTGTAATTGACTTATATCATGAAGATCTTACTGGGAAAGTCTTGATTTTTGCAAGGGGGCATCAAAATTTGACATTAAGTAATGCTTAAAATATATACTTTCAATCTTCAAATAAAATTTGACATTTAACATTTTAAATGAAAACAAGGTGTCGTGTATCAAAAATGACAGATTCATGAGAAATTCTTTGATATTAATGAATATCCTGAGCAGAAACAAAATAGCCTTTATTACTTTATCTCCTCAGTACTGTTTATTGGTTTCATTTGTTGTTTCCTTTTTCAGATTTTTCAGAACAAATCATACTTGATATTGTGTTTGAGTTTTGGTACAGGGCTTGGACTATTCACTACACTATCAACACTTATTCAACAAATCTTATGTCCCCATGGATATGATAATGTAAGTACTTTTTTAATCATTACTTTTAACTCCTTTCGTTTTTTTACTTTAATTCAAAATAAAATACAAATGGTCAATACCTTATCAAAATATCTTCCATGAAAGTAGAATGAATAAAACAGTAAAATCAATCATTGCAATGTTACTTACATAATGTCCCCTTTTTTAAATTCTTGCCTTGTCTACATTATGTCTTCAAAACACTGCTGACAAGAGCTGATTTGCTAGAATAATGACTTACAGACAATAAAAATGGAGATACTAATCATCAAATAATGTGTGATAACTCATCACAGAACTTTATCCAATTGTTATAATTGATTGATTCATTCATTTTCTACAACTTATCAACCTATTGCAGGTTATTTAAAGCCAGAAAGAAAATATTCTTAGATTGCAATAATATTTTTCTTTTTTGAGATAGTTATTTAGTAATACAAGTCTTAATATTTAACCCATAGCTGGGAGAAGAAAAGGCAGATTCATACCTTTTCCAAGGGTATTTGTGAGTAGGTGGAATTGGAACTCTGATTTTGATTAACAATTCCATGCCATTATCAATTACACCACCTGCACATCCAAGCTGGTATTCCCAAACGGTCAGTCACCAATCTAGTTACTGACCAGGCTTGACATTGATTAACTTCAATGATCATACTGGAACTGGTGTTTCAATGTGATGTGGTCATATGACTCCAGGTGTTATTGTTGTTAGCCAATGGAATTTAAGTTACTTGGAATTGAGATCTTATTTTTATAGCTTTTCATTTTCATACAGTCACAGTTGTTAGCTAAGGAGTGAAAGTAACATGTTTAAGTCTGATTTTATAAGTTAAAATTTGCATAGCTAAAGCCTGGGCTACCTTGAATAAAATGGATGTAATCTGGAAATCTGAGCTACCAGACAACCCCAAGTGAAGATTCTTTTGAGCCAATGTAGAGACAGTGTTAATGTATGATTCCACTGCTTGGACATTAACTAAGACTCTAGAGTCTAAGCTTGATGGAGCCTACACTCATAGACTGAGATCTATAATTAACATCTCATGGAGACAACATCCAACTATATCACAGCTCTATGGATCCATCCCTGACATTTATACAATCTTATGTAAACACAGGATGTGCTTTGCAGGACACTGCTGGTGAGCAAAGCAATTCTCAAGTGATCTACTGTTCTGGACACCTAGCCATGACATGAGACAAGTTGGTCACCCATTGATCAGCTGTGTTATGACACAGGATCCCTTTCTAATGATTTTCTGTCCTTTATACAAGACTGTGATGGTTGGTGTGATAGACACATGAATGTCTGAGTTAACTCGACCAAATAAAGATAAAGCTGTAGAAAGGAGTGTTGAAAAGTTCTTGGCCTAACATTCTTTACTAAATCGGTATTTCAATGACCAGACATTTGTTATTTTTGTGTGTTAAATGCAATAAGGAAACTGCTAAGGTTATCATTTCCATTATGTCAGAGAATATTTGACATTTATCCTTTTTAATGAAAAGATAGGTATTAGAAATTAAAAATGAGATTTATCAAAAAATCTTTATATTAAAGAATATTGTGAGCTTTAAAGGATACAAATATCAAGTTTGTATGAATAAATCCAGTTTGTTTCCATAAATATTGCAAATATGTTTAAAAGATTGGTTTTAATTTGTATTATTTTTGTTTATTTTTCTATTTGGATCAGTCTGCTTATCTTGGTGGTTGTTAATAATAATAATTGTTAATAATAATAATAATCTGACATTTTGACGATTGTACACTTTGGCCTTCTTCAGGTATCTTTTGTCATATTTGGTAGCCTTGGAATATTTTTAACCAAACCACAGATGTAGGTTGTTCCATTAGTGGATATCTCATATCAGTTAATACTTAACCAGTGTTATTTATGTTGCTTGTCCATTTCTTCTACTGAACCAGAAGATGTGATGTTTCTGACAGGAATTGAATTCTGATATGCTTTAACCAATGCACTAGGTCATGTGTCACTTGCACAATCCTTACTAATGAATTTTGTAAATATATTTTCTTCCATTTAAATAATTTTCAAATTGTTATATATGAACTATTTGTCTTTATTCCATTCCCTACATGAAATTGTAAATATGGGCTTAGAATTCTCATAAAGAAAATGTGACTTTTTGATGATTGTTGCATGGAAGATTCACAATAAATCCAATGTTGTGGTAACTTTGAAGAATGGTTGGGTCAGTGAATGCAATTAGTTAAGTTAATAATAGAATAAACAAAGAACACCTTTTCAATAGGTTTTTTGGCCTTGTTCCATGCTTCTTCTTTTTTTCTACAAAATGAAATATTGCTTACTGTTGCCTGGAAAACTTATGTCTGTGAATTAAGATTCTTTCTAAATCTTTAGCAATGCGTCCAATCCCTAGCTGTGGTAATGTGGAAAATTATATAGCCTGCTTGAGTGAAAGGCAAATAGGATCAAGACAATCAACTGATACAAGCTAATGCATAATCATAAAAAGTGGAATGTGAAGAATCAAATCCCCACTGATTGAATAAAGGGTTGGATCAAAATTTTGAGGTTACCACATACACCAGGCACCTGAAGAAGGGTGGAGGGTACCAAATTATAACAACCAAGATTTAGCTTTGCTAGTTTGAATATAAAGGCATATAATAATAAAAATCCTCATTTAAAAATATTCTAACAAATTATTTTTGTTTACTCACAGACATTTTCTGGCCTCTGCGGAGCTCTTTTAATTGGTGGGGGTGTAACAGGTGCAGCATTAACAGGCCTCATTTTAGATCGCACAAAGTGTTTTGAAGAAGTTATTAAAATTTGTTCAGCACTGTCTTCCCTTGCAGGTGTGGCATTCTCATTGGTGAGTTTTTTGTTTTTTTTTATTTATTTATTCTTTTTTTTTTTTTTTTTTTTTTTCAACATTAAATAACCAAAACTTAAACAGATTCAGTGTTTAGGTTTTATAAAGATTAAACAATTATTAATTATTTTCTCTTCATTCTAAAAGATCTTTTTAATGTCATTTCTTTATCCAATTCATAATAATCATCTTGAATCGGTTATTTGTTTTAGATTTATGAACATTTCTTGAAAAGACATTGATAATGAGACATGAAATTCTATATTCACCATGTCGTTATTTTTTTCAGTCCAAAAATTTATTTCTTACCAGAGAATTTTATTCATTTTCTTTTCAATGCAGATTCAGTGCAGTTTGAATAAGAATTGATAGATACTCAGTCAATTTTACTCATCTAGTAACCGGTTTCTTTTTAGATTTGCCTTAAAATTGCTAACCACTATTGACTTATAATTAATAAAAAAATTTTCATTTTATTTTGACAGCTTACTCGTTATGAGAACCAGAGAATTTTAATTGCATTTAGTATCACTTTAATGGGTATGTTTGGCTTCTCTCTCTATCCTGCCTGTATGGAAACTGCTGTTGAATGTACCTACCCAGTTGCTGAGGCAACAAGTTCTGGTTTATTATTTATCTCAGGGTATGTAAGATCAGAACTGGAAATTTTATGCTATGGATTTCATCTTTCACTATTTACAGTTTTAATGTTTATTGTTAATCTAATAATTTTCCTCTTTTCAAATGATTTTATTTTGAAAAGTATTTTACATTAAAGGATAAAATGAAAGAAAGGGAGTAACTAGCAAAAAATATTTTGTAAATTTTCTAGAAAATAATTTCTAGATACTTGTTATTTTCCATATCAGAATTGCGTCAAACAACTTGGTTACTTATAATCACCTAAGCCTTTGGCTTCTTTATTCTTTTAAGATTTTATATATTTTTTCCTTCTGAATGATTAAAGTATGAGTTACTTCCCTTGATACAGGACCATTTTAAAAAATTTTTAAATTACTCTTTAAAAAAAAACAACTGTTAAGTTAATCACCATTTAAACGAAAAAAAAAATAATTCTTCATCAAATACATTTAAGAAATATTTTTAATCTTATATTTTTGTCTCATAAATTTAATTAAGCAAATTTGAAAGTAAATTACAAAAAAATTACCAATTATTATTTACATTAATTTAATTGAAATGAAAGGGAAGTTTTTATTTAAAATATAATTTTCTACTTTTCGAATCATGAGTTTCTACATTTAACTGTATTGTTTCTAATTATCAACTGTCATAACTATTTATTCTTACCGACAAAAGAATAATCTTTCGTACTGTGAAAAATCTCCATAGTTCACAAACTGGTTTTTAAATCAAATATTTGAGACTTTTCCCTTTTGAATAATACAAATTCATGCTCAATATTGGACATTATATTTTTCGTTTCCAGACAATTGCAAGGCATCATATTTATCATTCTTATGCAAGCATTAGCCTATCCTTTACCAGCATCTGAAAGTACACATGCAATGTGTAATACTAACAGTACAACTGGACAGGTAGACACACTAGACTACACAGGTAAATAGCCAACTCTTAAATTTCATGATTTATGCAAAGCATCAGTTGTTTTTTGTTTTGTTTTTTCTTCATTTAATCTTTATTTTTTTTAGCATTTAAGAAATATTTTCTTTTGTAAAACATTGTAACCTTAAAAAAATGAAAAATGAAGAAAGTTACTTGAAAATTAAATTACTGTTATTCAATACTTTAATATTATCTGTGCACAGATAATCTTTTATCACAATTAAAATTAAATTAAACCACATTAAAATGGTTAACTTCATTTCATACTCTATTTTTTTTTTTTCATTAAATTTTAGTATGAAAAAAGTGTCCCAAACTCTACAACTGATCTTTGTATTTTGGACTTTGTTAGCAATACAAAGATGTAAAACATTTCATCTTTCCACATAAGTGGCTTACGGCCATATCACATTGAAACACCAGTTCTCCTACGATCACTGAAGTTAAGCAACGTCAAGCATAGTTAGACCACTAGATGGGTGACCACTTCGGAATACTAGGTGCTGTAAGCTTGGATGTATGGGTGGTGTAATAGATAACAGCTTGGAATTGGAAATAAGAGAGCCAGGTTCTAATTCCAGACAGCTTTGTTATATTGACTTACACACAAATCCCCATGGGAAAGGTATGAATCAACCACTTCTCCACACCCCCACCTATAGGTTAATTAAACCTGTAAAAGGTTGATAAGCCATTAAAAAAAAAAAAACTTAGTCAATCATTTCCACATAAGTAAATCTGCCTTTGTTTTTACATTTTCAATTTAAAATATTTTTCTACTTCCAGATTCCAATCTGACGATGTGTGGTTTGATGATATTATTTTGCACCATCACATTAATTTGTTTTTTTCACCCTGAATTAAAACGAGTGAATGCAGAACAACGAGCAGCAGCACAAAAAATTCTCTCTCTTGGTGAGAGTATCGATCAAATGCCCATCAACTCCAATTCTATTGTGGATCCTTATTAACTTTTTACATCAATGATTCTATTTTAAACACAAATCAAAATTTTTTTATGAAATGCAAAGTGCATTTTGCACCAAAATATGCAGCATATTTATTAAATCAAATCTAATTATTTTTTTAATATATATTTATTTTCTTTTGTACATTTTTCTTCATCTATAAGATTGTTGTAAAATCTTGCAGCGAAAACAAAAAAAATTTTTTTTTTTTTTTTTTGCAATAATTTATATTTTTAAATATATGAATTTTTCACATGGAAATGTTTTCCTGAAAGTTAATTTTGAACAGACCAAAGAACATCTTATTTTTTCTCCTTCCCCCAGCCCCCAAATTTATAATTATATTGTATAATCTTTGTCATTTAAATAACGCAATTATAAAAAACCATTGCTCTGGAAACGTTTTAATGAAGGAAAACTCCATGAACTGTAAAGTAAAATATTTTTTTAATTTCATATAAATTTCACACATTTATTTTTTTAATAGATGCTCTTTGCAAAAAAAGAAAAAAAAAGATGTTCTTTATTTTTATTACAGAAGTGCAATGAATATGATCTTCATCCAATAAATATTAGTAATTGTTTAAATATTAAAAGAAACAAGGAATAATGAAAGCAATTACTTTGTGAAATGAAATCTAAGCCAAGCAATTTTTTTTTTCAACTGAACACATTATTTAAATGAGTAACCAAACCAAATAATTTTTTTTCCTGAAATAGGGTTTGTGAAAAGGTAAATGAAAAAAAAAAAAATGCATTCAACAAATATTTCATTTTGTCACCCAAATCTGCCAAAAACTTTCAAAAATTTATACCACACAAATAGTGTGGATCTTACAACTACTAAAGATAGGTATCTCGACTTTTTCGCTGAAAAACAGCATAGCACAATGAGAAAAGGCCCCAAACTTAATAAAAACAAAGTTTTATCACCAAAACGTTTATTAAGAGGAAAGAACTAAGTATTTTTTAATTAGGTTTTTAAATTTTTACTCCTTTCTAACATGTTCAAAATTTTTGGTAAATTTTTTTTTTTTTTTTTTTTGCATAATTGTTTTAGTGCTTTTTTTTATTATTTTGCAAAGTGTTTTAGTGCTTCTTTCTTCTGGTGAAAAACATTGATTTGGAAATTCTGGTAAAAATCAAGTAATTGTTAGATTTTAATGAAACTTTCAGGACTTATTCACAAAAAAATGAATAAGAGATTCTAATCAATATAATTTCTATTTGAAACACACCAGAGTATTTTGCTTACTGGAAATAGTAAATTTAATCATTTTCAATTAAGGCTAAAAAGAAAGCTTCAAGAATGCTTTTTTATTTTTTTAAATTTCAGTTTTGATACCTTGGTTTAAAATAAGTGGAGGTACCCAACTAAAGAGATGTTAGGGAAGATTTCTATTAAAATGTTAATATTAGAAAGAGAACATCAGGATTTATTCCAAAATGCTGACAGTACACAAGTATTTACCATAAACATCAGAGAATATTCAGACTGTACTCTTATTAAAGTAGGGAAGTATCATTGTCCAATTTTCTGTGCTAAACAAGTTATAGATCTTCATTCAAAGGAATGAAAATCTTCCAATTGTTGTGGCAGTACCTTTGGATTCAGTTAAAGTTAAATAACTCCCTTTGTTCTCCATTCTCCTAAGTCTAAAAAAGAAATTCTTGTATTTTCAACTAGTAAAAGTTCTTTATTAGATACAAAAACAAGTCAATAATCATTAGACAATTTTAAAATATGCCTGCAATCCAAATTTAAAAAAAAAAATTTTCATTGCTAATCAAAGTTAATTTAATCTGAATTACACTTTAATTTTTTTTTAAATTCAGATATAAATTGCTTAGAATTTTAAGAGATAATAGTGCAAATTAAAACAGATCTCAATTCTAATTAAAAAAATTTAAATTCTCAACTTTAAGATTACTGTTGCTAAATAATGAGCAGTATTAGTTTTTCTTTATAATTTCTCCTCGTAAACCAAACAAAATCATTCCCTGATTTGAATATCCAACCTGGAAGGAATCAGCCAAAGGACATTTTGCTAATATCCTGCTGCTTGGACAGCATGGTAGAATTAACTTACAAACACTAAGGGCAGTAGAATACAGGTACTACACTGCTTCTATGCATCACACAGATACTATACTGATCACTGATAGTATTTCTTTGTTAATAATGCTATCACTTTTGACAGTTAAAAATAGTCTATGATCCTTGTTTGTATCTTATCCCCCACCGTCTGTAATTTTTTTTTTTTTTCATGAGGAAAAAAACGGTTTTTGCAGTTTGCTTTTTATTCAGTATAGTCAGTTATCTTAAAAAAAAAAAAAAAAAAAAGTGTTTAATTCCCTTTAGATATTTTTGGAAATATTTAAGTCACAAAAGGAATAATCTTATGATTGTACACTTGGTGCAATAATTAATTTTTTTTGATAAACTATCATTCCTAATTTCTCTGAAAAAGAAAAAAAAAAGTGAAAGAAGTTCATGTTTGGCAAAGTTGGTCTTTCAAGTAATTGGTTTGTTTTTTTAAGAAAATTACCCAACAATATTTGAATAGAATAAAAAGGAAAGCATATAACCGTTATCCCATGGGCACCTCGAGGTAGTGTAATGGTTGGCAAGCTTGTCTTGCTAGAACAATTATGACCGAGTAGTGAGTTTTATCCTCACTGGGTGCCCCATACTTTCGGCCTTGTGCCACATCTAAGCTACAGTTGGAAAAATCTCTATCATCTCATTTTGCTTGGCTAATATTTTATGGCTTACAAATATAAATAATTTTAAAAACAAATCTATATAGCTTAGGATAATATTTACATGGTTAGGAAGATTGTGATGCACCAGACTTTCAAGTGGAAAATTTGAAATCTTAATTTTTATCTGGACCCGGTAAGAAATATACACCTATCTCTGCCATTAGGCATACTCAATAGTAAACTGATTAGGAAGATGGATTTTTTTTTTATTTGTAGTATAGAGCTAAATATGAAAACTTGCTTAGCTCGTTCAAAATTTTTATAAATGTAAGTTTATCATATTTTGAGATGAGTTTTTTTTAAGAATTTAGTACTTTTTAGATTAATGTCAGGTTGCATTTTCTATGATGATACCATATTTGGTTGGCACCTCAATTTTCTTTTGACAGAAAACTCAAGTTGGTCAAACACTTATTAGGGCTATATGTTTGATAAATCTATTGAAATTATCAGATCTCGATACTCTTCAGAATGAACAAACACTAATTCTAACTTTCAAATTCTTAAGCTAGAGTTTTGTTAGTATGTCACATATAGAGAGAGAGAGAGAGAGAGAGAAAATATAACTAGTTACCTATTGAGCATTTTGAAAAATGTTAAATTCTCATGATTTTCAGTTTTTGTATTATCCTTATTCATAAGATTATCAAATAATGCATCATGGCAACAGCATTTGTTCTTTATATTTTCAGGTTATCAAAATATGAATAATTAAAATATTCCAATAAATTTAGTCTAAAATTGGCAACTGTTAATGAAAAAAAAGTTTTATTGAGTATGTTTTTAAAATTTGTTACTATAGTGTAAGCCTAAAAGTATGAAAGAGAAGACAGTATAAAACTTGTCTGCAACAAGCCCAGCAAATTAAATGGCAAGCACATCTTATCAAACCTTTTTCTCTTTTGATACATTCATTTTTTTTTTTAACAGACTTTCTAACCAATAAAATAAAACAATGAAATTAAAAAAAAAAAAAAAAAAAAATCTAAGGTAATAACAAAACCATTTAAATAATCAGTTTTTATTCAGAGATTTGAAAAAAAAAATTGAATAAAGCAAAGAAGATATAGTCTATCCTTCAGTTTTTAAGAGCATTTTGTTCTTGGGGACATTTTTATTAATGTGGTGATAGCTGTTGAATATACAAAAGTGATTGCTTTGTTAAGCTTTATCAAATTTTTTTTTTATTTTTTTACTAAACTGACATTGAGAAAGAAATTAGTCTTAAGTTAAATTTGTCTTAAGTCAATTTGTATAATACATTTAAACAATATCTGAACTGGAAGGGAAATTTTCTACAAAAAGCAAATAAAAAGATTCAAACAGAAATACCTCCTTTGAAAGAATTTAATTGATACATCAACATTGAAAGAACCATTTTAATACATTTATTTATATTTATATATATATATATATATATATATATAAATAAATGTATGATTTATTTTATTTTTCTTTTACAACAAAGAAATTTGCGACATGAAAAATTATAAGGCCTGGAGATTAGTTCACATTGACAGAAGAATTTCCACCAAAGGAAGCAATCTGTACATGTTTCTCTTCGGATAAGTAGCTTTGACAAATATCAGCCCAAACCTAACAGTGTGCACAAAGAAAATGTGTTTTGTTTTTGTGGGGTTTTTTTTTTTTTGTGGTTTTTTTTTTTTTTTTTTTTTTCTTTTTTTGACTTAGTAAAATAATAAATAAATATCAAACAAAAATTTATTTTGGAAAAAACAAAAATTATGAGGACAAACATTAAATTCTGTTCTGACCAGTTTTGGAAACATCAACATATTTTGTTGAGGAAAAAAATTATCTGTATTGGCTCCTCCTTTTCATTGTGAAAAAAAAAAAAAAAAATTTACCGGGATTCAAGACCACAATGAACAAAAGATTCTGTTTCACCGGACAGGAAAAGACATTCAGTTGTTTGTAGTATTGGGAAGAATAATTACTTTCAATCCAAAAATATAAATTTTAATATGTAAAAATGTTAATTAAAACTGAACCTAACCAGACATAGCTTATATATTTCAACCAAAAAGAGAAAATAATGTTTTTCAAAATTAGTGATTTCAAGGATATAAAAAAAATCCCTTGCATAAATAAATATTAGAAATTCTAAAGTAAAAATTGCAGTCTTCAAATAATTATTCAATAGTATTTATCTATGATATTTCTAAACAAATTTCAATTCAGCACTTTATTTTTAGTCACATAGTATTACTGTGCAATGAGAAAAAAAATAATTTCCTTTTTATCATAAATCCATTTCTTTTTACACCTCTTTAATCCAATAGAAAAAATGAATAAGCATGAAATTCTTGGCCAAAGTACTTGGCTTAGATAGCAAATGTTGGCAACGGAGTGACTATATATGCTTAGATGAATTGAAGTAAGAGAACTGCATGCGTAGAAATGCACATGTTTAGGGAGTACCAAATAAACTGACCCTTATGGGCCAATCACCTTAAATAAAAACTTAGTATATTGAGAAGTTGTAGGATATTTTATCCTACAAATATTAAAAACAATTGTGTAGTCATAAAGGTTCACTAAAAGCTCAGAGACAAGTCTTATAATTGAAAATGAGTTAAATGTTAGGTTCTTAATGTCAAAAAAAAAAAAAAATAGAACTTTACACTTACACAAATAAGATGAAAAATGTTTATCAAGATCTAGATAGCATTCTAAAATTTGAGGTAAAAGAATTCAGAATCTACTAAAATCTATTCTTCACTAATAAGGAAGATGCTAATCTATTAACATTAAGATTGGAAAAGCTAAAACTACAACTGTCAATTCATCTATTTATATTTTTGTTGAAAAATCATCCCTCCCACCATCAAATAAATCTAATGTTTGATGTTCAAATTCAATAAGCTAAAACAAAGACAATGCATTTGCATAAACCAGAATATGGTGGTTTGACTTTGAAATTAAATGTTCAAAAACTGCTTTCAAGGTGAAAATTGTTGATATTCTCAAAATTCTGGCTACTTTTCATGTTTTCTGTTGTATTGGAATCCTTAACAAATTATAAACATTTGACATAAAACTGATTTGTTCAGTACATATAGAAAAACATGGTTTATTTTAGAATTTGAAGATTTTATAATTGGTGCAGTAGAAATCTAAATTTACAAAATCTTAAGATTTTGCTTTGTGCAATGTCATCTTCAAAACTCAGTTTGCCTTCCTGCTTCGGAGTATAAATGATCATTTACAACATTTTGGAAGCCCAGTTTCCTACAAGTAAAAATTGCCATTAATGACTAGTAACAAAAACATACATCAAGAAACAAAATAAAGACATACCTAACAAGAAAATGAAATGAAAGTGATGTATTACAAATATCCTTAAATATTACATCAGCAAAATATAACTATGCTTTCATTATATTTATTATTAAAAAGAGTTTAAAAATCATCAAAGCTAAATCTCAACTATATTTATCAGATGATTGATGCATATGAATCACCAACCTTCAAATATGTCAATGTTCATTTTATAGCAGTCTTCATCAGTTAAGCTAGAAGATTATCTTCAAAGCCTTCAGTAAGAATTACATATCTGAAATGAAACATTATCATCATTTTACAAAATGATATATACTAGTATCTTCATCTTTGTTGTTTTTATCATAACTTTTCAGCTGTGTATGTATCATCCAGTAGACAAGTACAGACAATACAATTGTGTTAGGATCGATTATATAACAAGACATGATTGGCTATAGGATCACCACTGTCACTAGTTAAGAAAAAAATCCTAATTATTTTTATGATTTGGCTTTGGAATATTATTAAAGCCAACAAGCTTAAATACACAGAGGACACCTTTATACCTTGACCCCACTAGGAAGATGTACACTGTTGAATTATATTAATTCCATTAGAACATCAATACAGTTTATAATGGTGAGTGGGGTACAATAAACTTGCCTTCCTAAATGTTCTGGTGACTCAGAATGAGTGTGTGTGTGTGTGTGTGTGTATATATATATATGATCCTAACAGAGGATTGTACTTAAATTTCAATTCTACTCCCCCACCATTTTAAGGTTTTTTTTTGGGGGGGGGGTTGCAAATAGTTAACTTGTCACCAATCAATATGACACGTATATAAGCCCCCCTCTAAAGAAATAACTCTTCACAAATCTACATAATATCAGGATCTGCTAGCAGATAAAGAGGATACAAGTAAATTGGTGTCATACATTATATAAAAGGTAGGACAAAAAAAAAGTATTCATACAATCTAGTCAGTACTACATTTTTCAAAAGCAATACTGCACAACTCACAGACATTAAACCTCGATATGAAGTGAATATTAACAAAATCGTATACATAACATGCCATGCATTTCAAGTAAAGGATATAAGAAAGAAACTACCAGCCACTAAAATTAAAACTGAAGACCATCAAAAAGCCATAATCCAAAGGAAGACGTGAAATCAACTATGGCAGAGCATATATGTCAAGAAAAGTAAGGGTAACTTCTCAGAGACAAGATTAAAATAAACTGCACTGGAAAGCAAATCAGGTGAGTGAGGTGACATGGGATTCTTAAAAATGTAGCAGAACAAAAATAACAATCATTAGGATCTTCCCTCCATCTAAGGTTGACAAATGGCACTTAAAATTCAACAGACATTAAGAGTGACATTTTTTTTCAGTGTTCCAAAATTTTCTAGTGTCAAGCCTAAGCTTCAATAATCAGATCAAGGAATTGTTCTTATTAAGGAGTTTGTGTGTGTGTATATATATATATATATATATATATATATATATATGAAAGAGAGGACAACACTTAAGAATTTCTAGATACAACATACAAATGAAGGCAGATAAAGGACACATTGGCAGAAGCATTTGTCCAACACATTTATTAGAAACTAGACTGGCATTCTCTTAAGTGCATTTTAAGGAATGAAACTTACAATCAAAAGTTTAAAACAATAAAACCAGTATTATTATTACAAACATTACTAAGGGCTTTACTAATACCAGTATTTTAAACATAAATAAATCAAATCACAGCCTCATCTCCTGTGCAACAATGCCAAACATTAAAAGAACATTTTAATATTAATATCAAGGGGAAAAAAAAAAACTACAGTAAATGCATGCATGTCTGTACAAATGAACACACTAAAAATGTTGTCAAATGTTGCTTGGGAAAACTTGTATATTGTGCATCAACATTAAAAACATTGCACTTAAATAAAAAAATTTAAATAGTGAACCAGTTAAGGTAAAAATGTTAGGTTTTAATGTATTAAAGAAACCAATATTTTTATTTTTGCTAATTTCTGGATTTTGATCAAAGAAAAAGGAATATTTTTGTTTAATTTTACTGTTCTTTACAATACCCCTGTTATGCTAATTGGATTGCATTTGAATTGGTGAAACAAATTGAAATGCTTTAATTGCAGAACTACTAAAGATGAAGTAACTTATTTTATAAAACATTAAGCTAAAATGATTCAATTGATATAAGATAAATTAATTCCTTTATTACAGATTATCATATTCTACAAATAGAACCTAATCTCAGAAATTGTTAATTTCTTTTATATCTTTCACAATCTTATTCCTTTCATTAGAGGAAGAAATTCAACGATCTTTAAACTGTCAGAGATTTTTTTCCTGTATGTAAGCACAAAAATTATAAGATAATTTTCCTGACAATGATATGAATTTAAGTAACAAAAGACTCCAGCTAATTGTCACCAACTCATGTCAGGTTTTAATTTGACTTAGGAAATCAAACTACTTTTATGGTTAATCAGTTCAATGTTAAAAATCAAACGATTTCGACCCCAAATAGTAGGCACTAGCAAGAAATTCAGAAAAATGTTTTGAAAACCAAAATGACATTGTTACCATGAGGTCAACTTTATTTTGGAATGCATAGAAATTCATAGCCAGAAAGGACAGATGTAAACTGAAGTCATCATGCTATTTGTGGTTAAAATAAAACATGTCTAAGCCTCAGAGATGAAAAACAATTTACGAGTTTAATACTGACAATGTTAAAAGTTAATGCTTGCAAAGTTCTCTTGTTGCAGAATCAATTTTTCAGATTCCAAAAATAGAAATTTAAAATGTGTAAAAGCCAAGTAGAAATTATATCATTCTGCCTTATGAGAAAATAAGATTTAAGGAATAAATGATTATAAATGTTTGACAATTTACAAGTATTAGTAAAAAAGAGAAGAAAAACTTAATTTGAATAAAAATCTATTTGTTGGAGGAAATAAAGTGAAAAGAAAAGTTCAAAATTTAACTTTGGTTGTAAATAAAGTGAATGCTTAGTTAAATTATTCATTAAATTTAAAAGCAACCCAAATGAGAAAAAAACAAAATAAACATATAATCAACACTCTACATTTGAATTATCAATTCTTTACAAACAATACCGTTATTTTCTGTTTTTTATAGACAAGATAGGAGAGTTGTAAATGTAATAAGAGAAAAAAGCTAAAAGAAAATTGAAAGAAATACTCTAAATGCTCTGAATTTCATGAAAATAACTATCATAGTTAAAGGAAAAAAGATGGATTATGAGCTTTTTATTAGACATGATGGTTTAATTGAACATAGGAGTTAAAGATAATTACGAAAGAACAGAATTTTGACTAAGAAAAACAGTAAGAAAGACAAAACAGATTTCAACCAGAAGTGTGTAAAGAAGAGAATAGTATAAAAAAAATAAAAAAAAATGTCCCACATCAGGTAAGTGATCAGTACCTATCTGTTCTACATAGAAATTGAATACCATTTTTCTAAGTCACTGTACAGATTTTTTTACTTATTCTTTATATTTTTCAAACTATAGTCTTCAGTTTTGGTTTTGACAAGATGACAGTCCAAAAATATATTGAATAATGAAAACACTTCATTTCAAAAACCAGAAAATTATTAGGAATTATAATCTAGAAGATATATTTTTAGTTATACAGTAAGTAAAAATTAATTCCAGGAAAAGGTTTTACATATACACAACTAAACAACAAAAACTGAATTGAATTCATTCTTAAAGAAAATGTGGTATTCTATTTAATTTCAAGCCTTAAAACCATGTTAATAAAGATGTAATCATTCTTTTAAATATTATTAAAAAATTCTAAACAATTGAGGCAACAATGGTTTTGGAACCTTTTTCACTTAAATATCTAAGTAAATAAACAAGATCAATGAATGAAAATAAATTACAGCTTGAAATAAAAACAGATAATTATGTAGACAAAATAAAATCTTGAAAGACTAATTAAAAAGTGAAGTAACAGTTGTTGTTTTTTTTAAAATTATCTTTAATCCAGTGAACAGGTTTACCAGAATAACATTCCCCCAAGAGTCTATAGAAATTAATGATGACAACAAAGGCAATGATGACAATCATGAAGATATTCCAAGGACGAAATGAACAGGAGACATGTCATTGGAAGTGCTGACAGCTCTAAAATAGTTAAATATACCCAAAATGTGTAGGAATAGTGCATTGACAAGTTGCTAGGTTTCACTGAGTTAACAAACTACACTTGTTTTATTTCTAAGACAATAAATCATCTTACACTTGGTGACAGTCAATAATTCACATGCAGATAGAGAGTTGGCAAATAAAAGACTGTATTTCATTCATATTAAATTTGTAAAATAATTTCTTTTTAATATTGCCTCTACTAAATTATTTTAATAACCATAAAACTGAAAAAAAAACTGATGAAACTATAAAAATTTTCTCATTTTAAGTAGTTTGAATACAAGTTGAAAATCTTAAGATATTCTAGTCTGTGATTCATGCCAGGAAATAGCAGATGGTCCAAATCGAATTTAATGTCCATCAGGAACCATTGATCAAATAGGAGTTGATCTGTAGTCACTCCAATATGTATTAGACTCACCCCAGATGTTACCAAAATGGACTTTGCACTGAGTGTTAAACCAGGCCATCAGAAAAACCTGGTGCATAAGCAGGCTGACCTAGAAAACAACCTCCTAGCCACCAGGTGCAGATTCAGTGGCTACCCCCAACATGTAGACAGGTAGCTACTACCTGTTGACCTTGCTGCACTTTGGATGTGTACATAGAGGATAACCGTGTATATATAGATAGATATACAAGTGCTCCACCTTAGAGGGATACAAAAGAGAGTCTCTTACATCTTTGTGTGAAGAAGAATCCACATTTGAATAAAATCCCCAAAGCCACACACCCACTTGCCAATAGTCAGAGTTGAATAAATAATATTAAATGCAAGAGATTTAGTCTCATGTTTGTATTAGTCTGTACAATAACATTACAATATGATAAAAATGTAAATGGTTCCTTTTTTAGTATCTAATAGTTTTACTATTTTTCATATAAATACTTGAAATAATACTCTTGAAAAGTTACAAAAAGATAAAAACAATATTCAATAAACTGAAAGTAGCAATTATAAATGATGTTAGTAACAGCTGGAGATAATTCATAATTCAAACACATGAGCCAGTTATACCAAAAAGCCAAATATTATGAAGTATGTTTTATCAATCATCTTCAGAACTGAACTAAATGAGATATATAATCTTTATAATTTCTAAAACTTTACTTTCATTGAAAAAAAAAAAAAAAAAAAAAAACATTAATTACAAGAAAAAAAAAAAATTAGTAACCATTAAACTATATTTCAGCTAAAGGAATAGTTTGTTTTCAATAACTAAAAGTAAGGAATTAATGAAAAACAAAAAAAAATTTTCATTAAAAAAATATAAATAAAAATAGCACAAGTAGAATATTTTTTTAAATATTCCTTGCAGAAATTCTCAAACAGAAAAGTTTACAAATGCATTTACACTAACAAACCAAATAGTAGTGAAGGACACCAATCCAAATCGTAACTGTGTTTCATGCTATGCAATCAGACAATAAGAACCAAGCCAAATGTATTGCTATGATTTTATCTTAAATGCTATTGGTGACAGGTAATATTCTAGTCTAATTCGGGTTTACTCCAGTAATTCTGATACTAATGTGTTACGAAGCAATCAAAGAAAAATTTATTACTTATTTTCTTTAAATATAAATTTCTTTACATTAAAAGAATGGAAACAAAGAGTTTAGTTATGTACATATATTGTAGTACAGTGATAGAAAAATACTTCTATTTCAGTACTTGAACATATACAATATTAAAAATATTTGCTGCTCTCAATGTATTTTCAGCAAAACTTTAGTCAATAATTAAATATTTTATTAATGGCTTGAAAATAACAACAGTCTTTGGTTTAATTTAAATTTACTCAATCATGATTTCAATCCACAAAAGCATTCTAAAAACCAGTAATATGTTTATAAGAAGACCCAAAGACTTATTCATAGTAATACCAAAGTTAAATATCTTTAAAAATTTTGCTTTGAGATGCACCTTAACCTGGTGAAAAGCATTAAGATTACTTTCTAAAAGATCTGATGCATTAAGCATAAGTCAGGTTTAATTCAACACATGTTTTTTTCCTTTAACTAATATAGACAATCAAGATATTGAAAACTTCTTGTAATAAAAATTGAGTTGAACCTAAGCTTCTTCCCCATCTTTTAGAATAATGGGTATAAAATGCTCTTCCACAATTATGCAGAGAGAACTAAAAAAACAACTGTAATTGGGGGGGGGGGGGGGAGAGAGATGCAAAAAAAAAAAAAAACACAGACCTTAAATTGTTTATCAAATTCTACCATTCTAATGAAATAGATCAACACTGGTTGTACAGGAGTCATTCCAGTTTCTGCTAAAAGTATTAAACTTTGAACTGTATATAAAATTAATAAAAATTAAAAAATAAAAAAAAAACATTGAAGGCATAATCTTATTTGCAAAACATTGAATTTGGACTGTCATCTTAGTTCAAGCCAGATTGCAATTTTTTCTACAAAGTTTTGTAAATAAAAAGAATATAACATCTTTAAAATTGAAAAATATATGAGAAATCTTTTAGCAATTTAAATTTTACAAATTTATTTTTTTATTATGGTTTTAAAATTGCAGGCAGCTACTGTTAAACAAATCTTTGTTATGAATTCATAAGAAAAAAAGTTAATTGCTTCAGTTCTTATACCATTGCAACCATGATCAACTATGTATGATTCTTTGAGGAAGGAACCAACAAGGCCTGTGATATCATTGGCTGGCATCTAATAATTACAAAGTAGCTTTTTTAGTTGGTGCACACAAACAATAGCTCAGCCCATAAAAAAGGCACCAGAATTTGAATCCAAACACAGTGAACAGGAAGACAGACAGAAGATAAAATAGATAAATTCTCACAATAGCACCACTTTGTGCCATATTCAAATAAAAAATAATCATGTCAACACCCAGCATTAAACTGCAAAACTCCTCAGCCTCTAAACCCAACTAAAAATATAAAATAAAATTTATTTATATATATATATATTATATATATATATTATATATATATATATATATATATATATAGGTGTGTGTGTATACACACAGAAAGGAAAAGGATAAGGCTAAAATATAAGAAGATTACCTTATCAAACATTTCTTTGGTTAGAGAAACAGTAGACATTAAACAGAATATGTATGCATGTGTGTGTGTGTGTGTGTATATATATATATGTGTGTGTATGTGTGCTTAGAATGGACAAAACATTTACATGAATGAGAAAAGTAGTCACTAAATTCATAACAAGAAATTAACAAACTTTCACATAACAATTCTACAATTCAAAGGAGTTATTGATTGTTGATAAATTTGACACATAAATATTTTAGAGCTTTTCATTAGGAATAACCAAGAAAAATATGAATATTGCAGTTGAATAAGGCCTCATTGCCCCTGCTCTTTGATTAAACACAAAAGTAATTCGATTTTTCGTCCTTTTTGTTTAAAACAATATTTGGGAAAACTCACCATTTTTGTATCACATTTGGACCCAGAAGGATTTTGTTTTAAACAATATCTTGTTTGCATTTAAATTCTTTTTTATAAAGTTTAGAGATAGAAACTTTTATCTGGAAGTTGATCAAAGAAAGTAATGTTCTTTTGTAAAACTTTGATTGCAAACACATTATTTATAATTTATTAGTAAAAAATTGCATCTTATATTTTGTCAGGTAGGGGGTGAAATAGGTTTTTGCTTTGTATTTTTGTTTGTATTTTAGCTTTTTTTATGTTTTCTATTTTCTTGAAAAAAATATTTAGTTCATATCATGTCACAAATTCTCCCATTTTTCACCAATGTCTCTCAAATACAAAGCAACAACTCTTTTCTGTTGCTATCTTTATTCAATCCAGGAATTTAGGATATTTTCATTGTAATTTTGAGCATTTTTAAATTGGGAATATTTTTTAGCCAATTTGAAGTTTTTATTTGAAGATATTTACTAAGCTTAGCCCATTCTGGCACAAGGCCACAATTGTGGAACACTCAGTAAGAATCAAACTCACTAACAATGAGTTCTGACACTAACTTGCTAACAACAGCTTCACAGAAAGTGCCACAACTTTCCCATGTTTGAGTGCCACCAGTATCTACAACCATTAATATTATTTCAGATTTAAGACCTCAAGCATTAATGGTTCAATCTCAGTTGGATTTACTTGTAGCAACACTTTTGAATGCTCTTCACTTAGCTCTTTCAGCTCGGCAAGTTTCTGTAAGAGGAATGGTAACATCTCTTTTGCATGTGAAAATGAATATTCTGCTTCCAGATAATGCTTAAGAAGTGTGATATAATGATCTTGAATATCAGAGATTAAAGTCCGACAACCCAAATTAGGGCCTTCTGGATTGAAAATGATGATCAGCTGCATTAAAGTCATCATTTCGTGATTGTCCTGTACCACATCCTTGAGGGTACGGCAGTAACGAGTGTGTGAATCGTGGAGGCTTATGTATCCTGTTGCCTTTTTTAGAATTTTGGTTGGCACTTCTCCCTTAGCCGTAATCCACACATCCTTCTCTGATGAGTAGAATGCAACCGAACGCAAGAGGATTGTACTAAGAACGCAGGCTTTTAAGGCGGCAATCTGGTCATCTTGGCTCAGACGCATGAAATCATTAATGCGTTTTACAAACTTGATTAACCGCCGAACGGCAATCTCAGAGTTATTTACCAACTGGTTTATTGTCGAGTAGTTGTTTTGGTCACTGTGATAGGAGTCTGTGAATGAAGCCAGAGTCGATTCATAAAGGACAGTTAGTTCTTTAATGAAGACTGACTCACTTTCGGTAAGTTTACGGTACATATCCCTGTCTGTTGGTAGATTTGTCAAATCAATCTTAAATGTGGTATGTTCTGATGAGGCGCTCGTTGGGGTTGGTGAGTTTTCACTGAAATTACTGACAGGCGTATTTGTTATTAGTTCTGACCAATCAGTGCCAACTTCTTGTTCAGAAGAGGTTACTTCATCTCGACCCTTAGTTTTTATCTGACGTTTTTGACGATTCTCTAATACTTTGGCCATTCTGGCTTTCCGTTCTGTTTCATCTAGAAATAAAAGAAAAAGAAATTACAATTCAAACCTTTACTGCATCATTTTAATCAAATTCAGTAATCTGATATTTCCTTACACTTAACCAATTAATCAGTTTGTGATGAAAAGGCATTAAACATGGACATAAAAATAAGATTATCTGGACAGAAATGAAAAGCTTTGAATTTGCAATTATCAATATATAAATATTTAAAGCTCTAGTGACTCATTAACTACTGATAATGGAAAAATTATTCATTAAAACATTTGCAAACTTCAAAAAATGAACACCTTCAACAATTGCAAAAATTCCAAATTATGTCCTCATTATCAAAGCATTCAACTATTTCAAACTTTTTAACACAGAAACCTTTAAATTACACATATGTAAGTTGGTCTTAAACTAAGGAAACAAAATATATTTCTACATTTTCAATCTTTAGTGAACAAAAGGCAAAGTTAACTTTTAAAATTTTTTAGAAGATTTATCTTCTTCCTAAATTCAGTGACCATAAATTTCTTATTTACTAGTGAATGAAATGTTAACAAGCTAAAAGAAAATTGAGTAGCTTTGAATAATGAAAGAGATTCAAGCATTATATTAGGATTTTAATATTTTAATTGTCAATGTTTTATTTGAAGATGTAAAGATAGTAAATCAGTTATTGGCATAGAAAGGTGAAATCAGCATGCAGAGTTCAAATTCTAGATTCATTCGGATTCATTTAATTTGCACTAAAGTACTTGGAAAAAGGACAAATCCTTTCTCCAGCTATGAGTTAAATAGAAGACTAAACTAGGTTCTCTTTCCCTGAGGTGGGAGGAGAAGGGAAACCCGGAACCGAGGTGGCACGAGAAGGGAAACCCTAAGATTCAAACAAGCTTCAAGAAGGATATGTTCTGTCTGGCTATCCCGTCTTAGACACACTACTGCTGCCTGCTACAACACTAACAAATTATGGACTTATGATGTGATGTCTCATATTATTTTAGATTTATCTTCAAACTTTGGAAGAATTTTCAACTGGTAAAACTTTCCTGTGTATATAACCAAGTACTGAAGTGTTACAAAACAATTATTCAAGAAAACCTCAAACAAGAATATACCACAGATGTCCAAAATGAAAAACTTGGAGCTATAAAGAATTTAGAGATTTGCTATTTTTAAAAATCTAAGTTTAAAAAAAAAAAGTACTTTAAGTCAGCTAAAGAATAATGCAATACAAACACTGTCAAATATTTTACCTAAGATCATGTCCTTTTTCATTCCCACATTAAAGCACTTCTGCAAGCGACAATGGGGGCAGAACCTTCGAGTCCTCACATCAATTACACAATTTCCTTGAAACAAACACCTTGTGCTCTGCAAAAATGAAAAAAGAAACACAGCAAATACTGAATCAAAAGACAAACAAAATGAAAGGGTAAAACAAAAACATTTCTTCAACTTATATGCTAAGCAATGTACAATAATACTTAAATAGGAAGTAATGATGGAGAGTAAGTCACTTATCTGATATTTTAATGGAAACAATTTCAATTTAGCTAACTTTAAAAAACAAAGTTTTTCAAATGCTAAACACAGTAACCAACCAATGATAATTTCTTTTGTGGCACTGGCCTCCAGCTAAATTATTTTATTAAGCATTTTTCCCTAGATGTGTGGGTGGTGTAATAGATAGCAGTTCAGAATGAGCAAATTGGAGAGCCAAGTTTGAATTCCAGTAGAGTCTGTTACATTCACTTACTCACAAATACACTTGGGAAAAAATGAATGTATCTCCCCCAAAGCTTTGGGTTAAATAGTAGAACTTGTATATGATAAGAATCACTTATCTTCAAAAATTAATTTAAGAAGAAAAATGTCTTGGCTTTAAATAACTCACAAAGAGTTAAGCTGTAAAAAGCAAATCAATAAGCTTATTTTTCTTAATCTCTCATTTTTGTTTTCAAAACATTTTCTTTTGTTTTCTGAAAAATAAAATGTTAGTTGTGCTACCCAAAAATGCAGGGAATTTAAACTGTACAAATATTTTTCACTATTCTTTGCTAGCAGTAGTTTTTCACCTAATTTTCACAATCACTTTCAAAGAAAAGAGTGAAAACTAAATGTTAGGGTAAATCATTTTGCTGTTATGATCAAATTTCCTGAACTTCTGGGTAATGCCTCATATACCCCAGTTTTATTATTAATCCATTTTTAATCACTTTTTCAAAAAATATTTTCATAGAGACATTATATTTTCAAATTTGAATCTTCTATGTGTCATGTCCCTTCAGGATGCCAGTGATCATGGTTCTCCATAATAGTTAAACAAATCAGCTTTAAAAGTTAGACATTTTTAAATAATTTATTTCTATAAATTTATATTAATGATGACAGAAACTATGAATTAAATTCACCAATTAATTAAATGACAATGAAATCTCACTTTTCAGCCATCAGATCAATGCTGTATGAAAACTACTTACAAGAATGAAAACAACATCTGAAGTGGTCTTCTCACATGAACAAACTAAAAGTGCAAATACTTATAAGAACAATACGAGTTTGAAGGTATGTACAAATACATTGCTCTAAACCACAATTTGGCAATCTACTACCAGCAGGCAAAATCCACCCTGTTCTGATATTATATCTACCTTATAGACCATATGGAATATGAGATTGTTCTGAAATAATTATTTTTCTTTTAATATTATTATTATTTTATTAATTATAATAAGTCTTTTGATGTATCACTGAGGAAGACCTCAGATTAGATTTACAATTAAAAGTGAGTGACATGTTAAAATTCCAATGGCATGTTAAAAAACAAGAGAAAAACTTAATTGACTTTTCCTAGATTAAGGTAATTCTGATTTAAAATCTTTTGCCAGATGATTCATTTCAGCATTTTGCTCAACTTTTAAGTAAGAAAACAGTTTTAGAAATGAAATAAAAAATCTGGATAAAGGTCTGTTTTAACTGACTGATATTTACATTCAATTTTGATGATTTATAAGCACAAATTTTAAAATCACAGTTGAATTTCGGTTTATTTACTGATTTATCTACCTATAATATTGTGGAGTGGGAGCAAAAAGTTTGGGGAATTTGATCGTGAAAGGAAAATTTGAATGGTGGCAAAATTTTAAAAAATGAGGTAGGGAAAAGCAAATCAGAAAAATTCATTACCTTGCTGCCTCTTGCATTACGTCGGAAAAAAGCCTTACAGGATTCACAGGTGACTGCATCAAAATTGTATCCAAGGGCAACATCCCCACACACTCGGCAACGCTTCTCATCTTTGATTTTTTTCTTTTTATTTCCAGAATTTTCATCTTTATCTTTTGGAGGATCTGTAGACGAGTCAGAGATTCCAGAAATCTTGGCTTCCTCAAAATCATTCGGACTCATCAAGCATTCCTTAATGCTGATTTCTGGGGAAGTCAATGGTGCAGCCTGAAAGTAGAAAGGGAAAAAATTAAATGTTTGAATAGAAATATAGTAAATAATTAATCTTAATTCTTTATATGTTATGAGGGAAAGCCTTATAATTTTGTTCTAACTTTCAAAGACTGAAAATGTAAACAGAAATCAAATACTCTAAACAGTGAATATATTATCCACACACAAGGTGCTACCCATAGGTTCCCTGAAAATGGCTTCCTCAAAATAAAAGTAAAAAAAAAAAAAATAAATAAATAAAGGTTCTTAATTTCGGTTACCAAATGATTGATTGTGTGAACTATTCAATAACATATCAACAACACTGGTTAACTTAATTGACCGATTGATCAATGTTTTAAATTACCAGTGTGTGTGTGTATATATATATATATATATATATATATATATATATATATATATATATATTAGTGGAGATATTGAAAAGATATTGATCTGGACCACTTTCTAGAATATGACCAAACATCTGAATTGTTTTATCCCTTCTAGACTGCAGTAGGTAAGTTGATAGATAGACATAGCAAGTGAATGCACAATAAATATATTGTATTTGTTTCATTATTGTAGTGCAAATGACAGATTAAAAAATGAATTAAGTTCATATACAACACCAAAAATGTAAAAAGTATAAGACATTTTAAATTGAGATCAGCAACAATGTTGAACTACATACTTGGATGAATAATAGAGAAAATAGCATGTTTTAATAATTATGAAATCAATTATATCACAGAATGAAACAATTTTTTTTAGGTAATAAATAACAACCAGGCAGTAAAAAAAAGTCAAGACTTTTAAGGAAACATGTCATAATTTATCTTCAAAACTGATAACTGGTAAAAAAGTAAATCTAATTCTAGAATTACAAAGACTGGCTAAACTATTAATAAAACAAAATTCTTTATATTAAAAATAATTAAAATGATAAAGAAATTGTGCACATATGAAGAAACATTTATACTATTTTATGGAATCATTTTAAATGTATGTCCATAGATATACATGAAGAGGCACAGTTGAGTAATGGATAGCAGCTTGGATTGAAGAATCGGAGAGCCGAGTTCAAATTCCAGTCGAATCCACCATGTTCACTTATGTGCTGATACCCTTGGGAAAGATATGAATCCTGTTCTTCTACCCCCCCCCCCAGATATGGGTAAATAGCAGGACAGACCGGGTTCTATAGCCTTGGATGGCGACTGGTCTACCACAGAAAGAAATGACAACCTACTATGGGAAATAAAAATCTGCCTTGTCAGTCATGTATTGAAAGATACATGATCGCCTGAGTGTGTATCACGCATGGCACATAACTGACTGACATGTGACATGGCTGATATAAGTTACAAGACAGAAAAAAAAAAAGCATGTGAAAAAAAAAAAATATATGAAATCATAAATATCAGCTGAAATGGTCAAACTATTTTTGAATTAAGATTCAAAAACTTTATTTTGATTATTCCAGTTACCATTGGAGACTTTATAAATCATAATTATAATCTATAGTTTTTATCAGATGGAAACAGGAAGCCATTGCTAATGAGTAATCAGCAGCTAACTGGAATTAGAAATTAATTTGCATATTTAATTTACTTTTATTTGATGCAAAGTCAGAGGAATAATGTAAAATAAAAAATAATGTTTATATGACAAGAAATTATGTATCATAAGCGGAAATAATAAAATGGCCTACAAAAAGAAAAGTCATGCAATACAAGCAAATTTAATCCAAATTTTAATATTCTGGTGCTTACAATATTGTTTGTTTTTTTTTTCGTTTTTTGTTTATTTATTTTTTACTCTAATTTAAGTGCCCCCAGTTAAAAAAGGATTTTTATTATAAAAAATGTTTTAAAGGCTAATTCTAACTGAATACTTCAAAAAGACAAATCAAAATTTTGGTAAAATGATTGATTTTTTATTTTATCAACCAGGTTATTTAAAGCCAGGACATTTTTAATAATTCTTCTTTTTTACAAGTGAATATTGAATTAACAATTTTTTTTAGAATACATATTATTTTTCCAGCTACAAGTCCTACTTTTAACTCATAACTGGGGGGGGGGGGGGGTCATAGCTTTCCCAAAGGTATTTGTACATAAGTGAATGCAACAAACCCATCTGGAACTTGAACTTGGCTCTCCAATTTCTCATTCTGAGCTGCTATCCATTACACCACCTGCACATCCTTTGGTAAAAGTGGAACATCAGAAATATGGTATATTAATCATACATATAGAGACATCAATATGTGCTAAGTAATGTTTTATACTATAATGAGGTTACCAAAAATAAGACATGAACACTTGATTTTGCAATTTAACCAGTTCAGCATTTTCATAGCTTGTTTGCGATTAAATGAGCAGATATTGTCCATTCACTTAAGGAAGTGTTGATAAAAATGAAGAAAGAAAAAGGAAATCAGATATTCTAACCCATAAGGCAAGTTTTTATTCATGATCACTTCCTTCCATTCTGTCTGAATTTTTCGGATGTGGAGTTATTATTTACATGATTTAAATGCAAACAATTGTTCTCATTTTTGATGATGCTGTTATCACATTTCAGCTGTTGTACCCTCTAACCTTCATCAGGTGCTTTTCAATCTGGGTAACCTACAGGGAATTTTGAACTCAACCCTTTATTTAATATACAAGGTTAGATTGTTCTTGATCCATTGACCATGTCTTGGGATATTTTGTCTAGTTCTTATTTAGTACTGCTCACCCTGTTTTAACTGAGTCCAAGTACACATTGCCTGGCCTACAGATTGAACTCACAATTACTATGTCAACAAAGTCATGAACCAACAATTTAATCCACTAGCCTAATAGATTAAAGAAGAGATTCATAAATTCTTGCCATTCATAATAAATTTGGTAAAACTTAAAACTTGTTTACACTATTTACATTATTCAAACTGTTGTTCTCATCTTTGCTGCCATATTTATGAGATTTCAGCTGTTGTATGCTCCAGCCTTCCTCAAGTCATTGGAATTTTGACCCAAAACCTTTATTTCATCCACTAGGGTAGATCATTCTAGTTCCACATGCCATGCCACTTCTGGATATCTCAGTTTCAGTTATTTTGTGAATATGACAACAAAGATGAAGACAACAGTCTGAACAATGTAAATAGTGTAAATAGTTACAATACTCCATCTCAGAAATATAGACATTAAAACTTGTTGATATGTATTTCTGAAAAATGGCAGGCCATAATTGAAAGCTTTTATCTCTTTATTATTTTTATATTTTATTATTATAAATAACCCTACTTTTCATTCAGTGATGTCATAAAACAACAATTCCTGGCACACACTGATGTCTCTAAGTATTATTATTTTATTTTCTGCCCATATTTCCAATATGGAGACAATGTTATATTTTACAAAACAAATTCATATTACTGACAAAGTGAATAGCACCTTTGATGAGTTAGCATTTATAATTAAAAGCTGAAAGGTGCATGGAGCTAATGAATCGATGCTGACATTTCACTAGGCTTCTATCATTATAGAATAATACAGTCTTAATATGAACACTTAAAATTTGCCTGAAGCATAACATTTACTGTAAACATCAGTGCGTCCTGACCTCCCTTTCAGTATAAATGGTAAAGTACATGTGAACTTTGCAGCCAGTTAATTTAATTTTCTTTTATGTGTCATTTCCTTTCAGGATGTAGGCGATCACGGCTCTCCACAATTTCTTGATCTTTGTAGCTCTTAATAAATTTTTGTCTTTGTTATCTCTCCTAAACCTTGTTCTGCCATCCATTTACTAAAGTTTACAAGATAGGTTATGCATTGTTTTCCTGTTTCACTTGTCCTCAATCTGTCCCATGAGTATCAAATTTTTCAAGCCCTCTTTCCTCATTATGTGCCCTACAAATTTCAACTACCTCTTTCTGATTAAGTATAAGGGTTCTTTCCATTTCCATTTTCTATAAAACTTGCTCATATATTTGGTCCATGGTCTTCTCTGCATCCTTCTGTAGAAACACATTTGTGTTGCTTCAAGTCTTCTTCATCTGTGAAGAGATCATCCAGCATTCTCTATCTTATATGATAGATATCACATATCAGTACTCTTTGCTTAACAAATTTTTCCTATTTCTTAATACTTTGCTCAGCTTTTGGAAGGCATTTAGATCAGTTAATAATAGAAAGTGCATGAGAAATGTGGTCCTGTATGAAAGTAGATTTATTTTTTTATAATAATTGTATGAAATAAATGGATTCTCTGCAAAAAGTATTGACTATATGATACAATTAATTTGATATAAATGAGACAACCAAAATATATCCTGATCAATAGACACCAAATACATTACAATGATAAAGGACCAATCTATATCACATATGTTGTAGGAGACAGGAATGTGTCATATAGACCTCCTTTAGCTTGACATAATGTCACATATAAAAGCATTCTTAAGGTTAAAACAAGTCTAATTATATTAACCAAAATGTTAACCAAACATTCTTTACTCTTCTAGTTTGAAGAGAAATTAATCCATTGTTGCTTAGATAAAATTAAAGGTGTACCTTTTAGTAACTGTTAGTAAAATGCCCTTTCTAAGTTATGTGATAAACTTTTTCCTCTGATATATTCTATACATACAAACAAAATGTAAGTTATTTGATGACATTGCTTACATTCATAATGAAAAGCAATTTTTTACAGTAGAGGAAGCACTCTTATTAATTTTTCTGCTACTACAATTCTGTTTTAGTCATCATTAGAAAAAAAAATCCCCCCCATCCCAAACAGATGGTCATATTACTTGTCAAATATATCATCTGCTAAGAAAGTAATGTTCCCTGTCAAGTATAGACATTGATAGCAGAAATACCAATAGGTAAGAAAACAAAAATGACATCAACACAAATCATTAGCAAACTTGAAAAGCACACTTTTCTCAAGAATATAAATGAATGCCATGTGGTTATGTATTTATTGTTTTGAAAATCTATAAAAAAAAAAAGAAAAAAAGAAAAGAAAACAACTATATAAGGTTAAAAAAAATAGAACAAATAATAAAAAAGATTGTGTTGTTCCAATATTTATTTTCTCAATATTTAGATTTAGTAAATTTATTATAGCAACAATAACATGGTAAATTGTTAATAACATGACAACTAAATTCCCTCATGTTGGCAGCAAAACTTGTACAAAAATAAGATCCTTGCTTTAATTTCAGGTGAAAATAAAGACAAAAATTGTCCAACATTTGGATATTTTTTTTTTTTATTATGCTGTTCCTTGATCTAAGCTTTTGGCTCACATGAGCAATCTTCATGTTGGACAATTTTTGTCTTTATTTTCACCTGAAATTAAACCAAACATACAAAATTTAGAATGTCAGTTTACACCAGATATAGTCACAAGGCTTGACCTCCTGATAGACTTTCATATCGAAAGGACAAAACAAAAAATAAATAAAAAATAAATAAATAAATAAAAGGGAGATGTGTAATCCACAGTTACCTCCCTTGCCAAGAAATGGTATCTGCCTTTGCTATAAAAAAGAAGCATGAATGAGGAGGGGAGATTTTAAATTCTACACGTTAACAAAATTGGACGTCAAAACAAACCATTAAAGACTTCATCTTCTCTTCTTTCCCCCTCCTGTAATTTAATACACATAAATTGCACCACAACAGGTAGAAGTAATGAAAGAAAATATTAAATAGAAAAGCAAAGTTTTGCCGAGTTGTTTATTGCTATATTGCATTTACATATAGGCCTACTACTAGAGTACTTTGAATAGAGGTGAGTAGCCTTTAAGTTCATGGCCGCAAGTAAAAATTTGTAGACTAAATTAGTTCAAATCATTTTTCACAAGAGGAAATGATTTTCAGGAGAGTGGATTATCCAATCCACCCTCCAAGCTTATATATATATATATATATATATATATATATATAATACATACACACACAGAGTTGTGGCCAGAATTATTCACCCCCACTTGCCTGATTACAAATAAAGCTGTAATACCTCAAATTTTTATGGAAACTTCATGTGTATTTTTCCCAAAGGATGAAATAATGGATTTGAAAGAATGTGCAGTGATGCCCCAAAATTTTTATTTTAATGTCAAACAATAATAGAAAAAAAAAACACCAAAAAAACATTTAACATAGAACAAAATTATTGGCCCTCTTGTCCCAGTATTCAATTGTGTAACCTTTATTATTGATTATTGCCTTTAATCATTTTTTATAGTTCCTTGCAAGATCACAACACACACTGACAGGTATTTTGCTTCATTCTTCCTTCTAGTTCCTCCAAATTAGAAGGACTTCTTTCTTTCTTACTTTTTCTTCAAATATGCCCATAAATTTTCAGTCGGGTTTAGGTCAGAACTTTGTGTGGAGTACACCAATACTTTA